>CM022876.1:23802503-23847313 GCA_012654025.1 Pachypsylla venusta | reverse complement strand
TTTTTTAATAAATCTGGACACTGGACAAAATTGATTAAAATGAGTATTTATTTGTAGGCAAATATTTTTTTGAGAATTTTAATTTTACATTAGGTGAGAATTATTTTTTATTTTTTAGTACATTTTTGATTTGTGATTTGTTTAATTTGTGTTTTTTTTTGTGATTTGAGAATATAATAAAAGCCTTTTTTATACATTTTTTTCATACTGCAATTTAAGCGGCTGTAACTCAAAAACGGTTATTCCAAATAAAAAAATATATAAAATTGTACGTTCGGATTACACTCTCAAATATCGCTCCTGCTTAGCCATAGGTAGACGGAAAAATCGAAATGTGGTCGTAGCGCCGATTGGCCGCTATATGACTATGTTGTAATTTTATGACGTCGCAAAATTACTAATTTTATATTGGGAGATTTAATTGTTTTGTAAATTTATCGTCCGAATCGAAGCTCTGCGTTGCGTTTTGATAGAGCAGCAGAGAGAGGTTTTTAATAATCCTGTCCCTAACCCCTGCACACAAAACGATTATTCAAATGAAAAATATTATTAATTCAAAATTACAAAGTATTTATGCCTTCAGAACACCCTAGCACGTCTATTTTTTTCTAATTTGATCTTTAGTTTGTATTAAAATGCCGTACATTTGGACCGAATTTAACGTTTAAATATGTTATTCGACGTCAAATTCAATTCTCATTAAGTTTGAATAGAGCAATTTTTCCATAAAATGCATCGTTCGAATGTTATAAGCAAAAAACTTAAATTAGTGGCAAAATTAATCGGTTTTTGGCCGCTTAAAATTTACCTCACCTCAGAAACCGTCGTAAACTAAGATTACTATTATTCCCCGGTTTTTACAAATTTATTTCAGGCTCGGCTCTTTTTTTATCTAATTTGACCGGGCTACTCATAGCATTTGTGTATTCCTCTAGGAATCTATTTTTGGAGGGATTGGGCGGGCTATCCCGCAGCTCCCCCCCTCCACCGTTGATCCGCCACAGGACTTCTCTTTTTAAATTTAACATTTTGTCATAGACATAATTATGAAAGTGGTCTATAATGAGACCATTTTAATGTTGGTGACTATAGATCATCAGATGAAGAAATCTCAATATGGTGAGTGTATATCATAGCAATGTCCACTCCGAGTCCTAAAAGGAATGTTGTAAGGACTTCAAACGCCTTATATGATGGAAGCGGCGATGGACTAGGTACTCTATTAGGTCTGATTTAGTAGACATGTAGACTGGCAGATAGAGCTATTACGGTCAACATTCCTCGGAGTTATTGGACCTTACAATGTACTGTTTCTAAGGCAGGGGTTTGATTTGATTTGTAGAGAAGCTGTGGGAATTTATCCCTTTCCAACGAGAGTGGTTCCAAAAGATCGTGGTTCCTAACCTAAATGGAGGAAAAAAATAAAAACCCACTATGTCTTATTTTTCAACATTATCCTCCCCTTTTTTTTACTCTTTATTGAATTAACTTCAAACAAGAAAGGGACATAGAAAGAAGAGGATTGAAAGAGTGTGAGAAAAAAAGATATCTCACAGAAGCCTTTGCAATGAATGTGGACGGGTGGCGTTGACATAGAGGAGCCGAACGCAAAATCGTAAAAATGTACTCGGAACCTAAACAAAGATGATCTTTCGAAATTAAAATAATCAAAATATTTGGAAAATTTTACCTTGTATTATCATTAGACAGTGTATTTTGTTTTATTATTTTCAATAATAACCTTTGAAATCGTCACGAAAAAAAAAAATTACTCCCCCCTAAAAATTTGATATTATCAAAAGGTACGTAGAATCCAAAAAAACAAATAAAAAGAAATACGTTTGTCCGCCGCACCGTCCGCCATCCGCAGTGATGGGCACTTTTGCCACTTAGCGTTGACCGATTTGGATAAAATTTTGTATAGCGGTTCCATCTGGGTTCTAATTGTGCCCCAAAACTTTTGGGTGCAATCGAATACACCCTCGGCGATTTCAGTATTGCTGTTTAAAAGGAGAATTGTATTAAGAGCTAGAGATTTGATATTTTGTATGTATGTCATATTTGGAGTCTCAGTTAGCTCCGAAACTTTTGGGTTCAATGAAATATACCGCTGGCGGTTTTTACCGCTTTAAAGCGGTTTTCATTAATCCTGTCTAAAAAGAGAATGGTAAGAGCCAGAGACTTCAAATTTAGTAGGTATGTAAAATTTATGGTCTAATTACGCCCCAGATTTGTAATCGTCACGGGAACCCCCCCAAATTTTTGCCCCCCTCCAATATTTCTTTGGGTGGGGGCCAAAAAAGGTTTATTATTTTTTGGCAGAAAAAATAATAAACCCATGTGTCACATTGGCAGAGTTTTTACATTTATTATCAGAACTATAATACTTTAACCCTTTCTTGGTTAGACTGCGAACATTTGGAATCAGCCTCGTAGAATTATATTAACTAAAAATTGCAACTTTCCAATGGCTTTCACAAATTGAAGACTAAAACGATACTCAAAAAATGTCTTTCTTTGACATGATAGGTATGTTGTTAACATATTGGACCGTGACTTCATTTGCTACGGTCGGATATGAAAATCATGGTATGTGCTTTTACTGTTCAAAAAAAATATACTATAAAAATGGCTATAAAAATCATAAGAAATAGCACATTTCTTATGATTATTATAGCCGACGTTAAAGCCATGCTATGACTAGCGTCTATGGACGTTAAAAACACCAATTCCTTTAAGATCACTGAAGTGAAGCGACGTCCAGAGAAGTTTTACTTTGTGAATCATTATTGAGAGTTTGCACCCTCGTGATACTGCCTTTTTCCGTCCTACATAACCCAGGCTGTGGGTGCGGTCAATGTGGGTAGCTGGTTTGTAAGTTTCCAGCGATTGGAAGTTAAAATTATCGTCTTAAATGACCGAAGATGTTAAAGAGACAAGAGACGTTAAGCAAAAAAAAAAAAAAAAAAAAAAAAAAAAAAAAAATACAATCTTAAAGGTAGGATTAAATCTTTCATCAGTGAGAAAATATTTGCTTATTTTTGTTTGCAAAGTATGACAAATAATTGTCTAATCACCAAGAAAATATGTTTGTGTTTGTCATTGTTTACCGTAATAACTTTTTTTCATATAATCATTCCACAGTTAGGACTTGAATTTTCTATCTTTGGCAAATATTATCTCTCTGTGTTTGCCATTGTTTACCTCAATAACTATTTGTCATAATGGTGCCACAGCTAAGACTGGAATTTTCTATCTTTGACAAATATTATCTCTCTGTGTTTGACATTGATTACTCTAATAACTGATGTTTGTTTGTTAAGACTTGAATTTTCTGTCTTTGGCAAATATTATCTCTCCGCGTTTGCCATTGTTTACCTCAATAACTATTTGTCATATTGGTGCCACAGCTAAGACTTGAATTTTCTATCTTTGGCAAATATTATCTTTCTGTGTTTGCCATTGTTTACCTCAATAACTATTTGTCATAATGGTGCCACAGCTAAGACTTGAATTTTCTATCTTTGACAAATATTATCTCTCTGTGTTTGACATTGATTACTCTAATAACTGATGTTTGTTTGTTAAGACTTGAATTTTCTATCTTTGACAAATATTATCTCTCCGCGTTTGCCATTGTTTACCGTAATAACAGTTTGTCATAATGGTTGTGGTACCTGAATTTTCTATCTTTGGGAAATATTATCTCTCTGTGTTTGCCATTGATTACTCTAATAACTGATGTTTGTTTGTTAAGACTTGAATTTTCTATCTTTGGCAAATATTATCTCTCTGTGTTTGCCATTGATTACTCTAATAACTGATGTTTGTTTGTTAAAACTTGAATTTTCTATCTTTGGCAAATATTATCTCTCTGTTTTTGCCATTGATTACTCTAATAACTGATGTTTGTTTGTTAAAACTTGAATTTTCTATCTTTGACAAATATTATCTCTCCGCGTTTGCCATTGTTTACCCTAATAAAAGTTTGTCATAATGGTTGTGGTACCTGAATTTTCTATCTTTGGTAAATATTATCTCTCTGTGTTTGCCATTGTTTACCTCAATAACTATTTGTCATAATGGTGCCACAGCTAAGACTTGAATTTTCTATCTTTGGCAAATATTATCTCTCAGTGTTTGCCATTGTTTACCCTAATAACAGTTTGTCAGTTAGGTAAGTCTTGAATTTTCCTATCTTTGACAAATGTTCGTCACAATGGTTCCAGAGTTAAGAATTTTCTATTTTTGCCATTGTTTGCCTCATTTCTACCGCCTCCAGTCTACTGTGTAATGCTCTGTACAACATTGTATCCCATCAGATTTATTTGTGCATTCCTCACCAAACCATCTGTGCGATGTGTGAGTGTCTCACATGTTCACTGTTTCGATTTCTTCTTGTTCTATTTAAATATATTTTTGTCACTTTAGTTCCAACTTAGTCTCGCACGTGTGATATAAGAAAGTAAGGTAGCCATGTACAGGGTGCTCCTCGCGAGAGCCATGTACGTACGGGG
Organism: Pachypsylla venusta; assembly: GCA_012654025.1. Classification (NCBI taxonomy): domain Eukaryota; kingdom Metazoa; phylum Arthropoda; class Insecta; order Hemiptera; family Aphalaridae; genus Pachypsylla; species Pachypsylla venusta. The sequence continues at coordinate 23,842,796 of CM022876.1, read as the reverse complement.
TGATCCTCGCGAGAGCCATGTACGTACAGGGTGCTTCTCGTGAGAGCCATGTACGTACGGGGTGATCCTCGCGAGAACCATGTACAGGGTGCTCCGCGCGAGAGCCATGTACGTACGGGGTGATCCTCGCAAGAACCATGTACAGGGTGCTCCTTACGAGAACCATGTAAACAGATCAACCCTCGACAACGAAAAAAACGACCATCGCGATGTGGTGTTCTGCAAAATGCTTCCATTACTCTGGGTTGACTTTGAATATAAATTTTCCTTTTACCTAGAGGTAAGTTCATTTTGGGGGGAGGTACGGCCGTAAAATCTTTTCTATCCCTATTACTCCCCAAATATATCCAAGGTCTGGAGTACAGCATCTCCTGCCCCAATAGCTTCATTGATAAAATCCACCATGGCTCCCCATATATGGAATATCTTTAAGGTCAGTAAGTACAGCATCTTCTGTCCCAATAGCTTCATTGATAAAGTCCCCCATTACTCCCCAAATATCTGAAATATCTTCAAGGTCAGTAAGTACAGCATCTCCTGCCCCAATAGCTTCATTGATAAAGTCCCCCATTACTCCCCAAATATCTGAAATATCTTCAAGGTCAGTAAGTACAGCATCTTCTGCCCCAATACCTTCATTGATACAGTCCCCCATTACTCCCCAAATATCTGAAATATCTTCAAGGTTAGTAAGTACAGCATCTTCTGCCCCAATAGCTTCATTGATAAAGTCCCCCATTATTCCCCAAATATCTGAAATATCTTCAAGGTCAGTACGTACAGCATCTCCTGCCCCAATAGCTTGATTGATAAACTCCCCCATGGCTCCCCATATCTGGAATATCATTAAGGTCAGCGTGTACAGTATCTCTTGCACCAATAGGTTCCCTCATTGCTCATTGATTACGTCTCTTTCTTTCAATCTCAATAGAGTCTTATAGGTTCTCACAGTAATAAAACAAACTCCTTATCTTTGCAGCTGCGTCCTTATAAACTATTATTTCTTCCTTTACGTCACAGAGTCTGGCTTTCTCACAAGTGTGTGTGTGTGTCCAGTCACCAGATAAATGCACGTGCAAGATGTATCGTGATATGAGATGATACGACGTGTATGAACGAGATACTGAAATAAAGATATCGTATCCTACAAACTGACTGTAATATAGAAGTTCAGTGAACTGTAGACCTCACTCAATTATGACTACTATGAAGCTAGAGAGAGAGAGTGATGGGAATGAGAAATAGAGAGAGGAAGGCGAAAGAGAGAGAGGGAGGGAGAGAGAAGGGGAGGAAGGAGGCAGAAAGAGACATCTTTACCAACAAAACCATCTTCTCTAACAAAACCTTCTTTATAACCATCTTCTCCAACAAAACCATCTTTTTAATTATCTTCTCCAACAAAACCATCTTTTTAATTATCTTCTCCAACAAAACCATCTTTTTAATTATCTTCTCCAACAAAACCATCTTTTTAACCATTTTCTCCAACGAAACCATCTTTTTAATCATCTTCTCCAACAAAACCATCTTTTTAAACATCTTCTCCAACAAAACCTTCTTTATAACCATATTCTCCAACAAAACCTTCTTTTTAACCATCTTCTCCAACAAAACCATCTTTTTAAAGACCCTTTATAATAAAAAAAACACGAAAATATTTTCATTGCGTAATCTGGACTATGTTCTTTGTGTATTTCAAGAACAGCACACAGAACACAACTTTCCAACAACATACACAATCCAGAAAACAGAGGTCTGTTTCAATCAGATGGCAAAACATGTGTAATATACAAAACATATTATTTACTGACGAAAAACATAGAACATGATACTTAATAATAATTAGGCGGCCTAGTCGGACCAGATCATCATCTGTTTTCAGTCAAAAAACGAGAGAAAAAAAACACCTCATTATGCAATTATATAACAGATTTTGGGACTGTTAAATTTTGAAATTATTGTAGATTAGCTTCGCCCGTACTTGGCTACGATTCTTATATTGATATTTTTGTTTCAAGGACAATGAAGTTTCGGTGGGGGGGGGGTAGGGGGGTATGGCTTTGGTTCACTCTGTATAGTGCAACCTTTAAAAATCAAGATTTAAACGGTTCACCAGGGACCTTATAGCGACTGGGGGGTATGGGGGGGTGACACCCCCCAAACATTCTTCAACATCCATCAGTCGGCAAATCGCGGATACTTCATCTATAAAACGGTTCATGGAGATAAAATCGGATTTTTTAAAAAAATATCCGACATAAAATCGGAAGTATCCGCGATTTGCCGACTGATGGATCCATAAAATTTTGAATTTTTCGGTTCATGGAGATAAAATCGGATATTTTTTTAAAAAAAATCCGACATTAATATCGGAAGTATCCGCGATTTGCCGACTCTGTTTGAAATTCGGATTTCAAACAGAGTGCATATTGTTCTTACAAGATTTTAAAAATTGTATCATCAATGTTAATCAGTTCCTGTAACGTCAGCATCTTGTGAACGGTCATTTAGTAAATTCAAATTAGTTTTAAATCATTTGCGAATAACAATGGGAGATGATCGTTTGAATGCATTGATGATGCTATATTCTTCGAATGATAAGGTTGACGAAATTAACGTCCATGAAATCGTTGAAAAATTTTTGCTCTTAAAACACCGCAGAATTCGAATCTGCCGTTGAAAAATCTGTCGATTCGGCTGCGGACTTTGCTCTTTAGTGATAGTATTATTTTAAAAAATATACCCATGTGTCACATTAGCAGAGTTTTTTTATTTTTAGAATTATACAAGACAATGGCTGAGTAGGTTGGAACATGGAGTGGCAGTTTTCAAGGGCGCAAATTTCAAATTTCAGGGTCCGAAATTTCTAAAAAAAAAAACAATAATTGTCAAAAATAATAGTTGGGTGACTGTTATGTTTTCATTTGTGATATTTTTGCTAAAACCAAAATTCCTACAAAAACTGTCAACTATAATAGGTAAATACTTCGGTGACTGTACACACCAAATTTTATCAAAATCAGACAAATTTTATGTTTTCTACAAAATATCAAAAATTATGCAATATAATTCTCGGGTGAATCAATATACCAAATAATGTCAAAATGAGACGACTTCTGTATTTTTACATTTGTGGACCCCTGCCGGTGCCCCAAAACCGAAATTTTTGTAAAGTACCAAAAAATATCCAATAAATTACTCAGGTGACTGTGCATACCAAATTTAATCATAATTGGTTATTTGGTTTGGATTTTGGAGATTCAGTCTCAAAAAAAAACTGCTCGGGTCCCTGGGGGCGATATGGAGAAAAAGAAAAATATGGGTCGGGCTTTTTACCACTGATCAGACCAGCAGTTTGGCTCCCAGGGCTCTGCACACGTTTCCGTACGTACGTACGTACACCATACGTCGGACATATCGGTTTTTTGGATCCCATGGCTCCAAATATTTCCAAACTTCAAAAATGAAAATATGGCCCATAAGCAATAGGAAATGACATATAATTATGATCTCTATTTTGGGTTTTGCGTCAAACGTTTTTTTTAGGCCAAAATATTTCCAAATTTTCTGCAGGATTACTATACTTTTATAGGAAGAGAAATTTCAGAATAAAAACTACCACTAAAATGGGAACTATTAAATCTCCATTTCATTTTCATCTCCGAGGGGGGGGACCCCCCAATTTCACAATAAAATTCAGTGAGAATTCATACCTACAAAGATTTTACTAATTTCATTCCTATATGAATTTATGCAGTCGGCAAATTGCAGTGGTGAGTCGGAATTTTCATACATTTACCCCCCCCCCCCACACACAGTGTACACTCTCACTACGCCCCTGCTGACTTTTCAGTATTTTCTAAATTTTATTTTGTCTGTTCCCAGTTTTAAACACGTAACTCTGGAATGGCTGGCTATACCTTTGCAGAAAATGTCCTAAAATAAGGACTAAACGGCCACCTAAAATTTTCTCGCTTTGAGTTGATATGCTGGCGTAAAAAAATTTAAGATATCGGACCCTGACTGTCCGATTTTAGTGAATAAATTAGAAATTTGTCCGTAACTCGAAAACGGCTTTACATATTTTTGTTCTGATTTCCCTGAGGTAGAAGATCATGATTTTGCTCTTTGCTACCGTATGGGCTGTGGTATTCGGACAGACAACCCCTACCATATATAGGTACACACGAATTTCTGATTTAAATATTTAGATGTCAAAAGATAAAATGTATTTATGGCTATGATAAATAATATATTAAAAATCTGAGTCCGGTTTGAAAAAAAATCTGTAACAAAATTTATAGAACCCAGGACCGGATTAACAATAGTAGCACTTGTAACACGTGCTACGGGCCCCGCGCTTTGACAACTTACACTAGATTTCGACATTTCTGGTTTGAGAATTGAAAAAACATATCATTTTGACGGGCCCCCCAACTCTTCAAAGTATGTATCAAAATCTAATTTAGGTAGTACACCTACTATCTAGGAACCTAATAAAGAAACGAATATTGCAACATAAACAAATTGGTTAGTGTAGGTACTCTCTTACTATCACTTTGAAGTTTAATCTAGGATATAAATTTTATCATGAAAAATATTAGTTTTCGCTTGCTATTCTTTTTTTGTGATCAGTTTGAGAATTGTGTCTCAGCGGCGCGGCGTAGCGGTAAATCTACAAAAGTGAAATGTCAGTAGGTACCGATCTAATGACTCCATATTATTATTTCGTTAAGTCCAGAGTCAAGACAAGACAAGTAGACTTTTGTCCAGGAACTAGGGATAGAAGTGGGGGGAAAGAGAGTTTAGTTCAAAAATAGACTACTTTGATGGTGCCGGCGGGGCGTGGAGAGGGCCTCGCTCTGAGAAAGTGCTACGGGCCTCGCGGAAGATTGATCCGACCCTGATAGAACCTATAAGCAATAAAAGAATTAATTTACTACTAAATGAAAACTATAAAAACACTTATTTTTAATTAGAAAATATAAACAATGATCTCATGAACAAGACCAACTTGAACAAACATCTTCAATAAGAATGCGATGGAAGTTGATTTAAGGTCTTCTCAAAGTTCAATAAATTAAATATAACCTGAAATAGATTGACAATGTTCAATTTTCTTATTAGAGACATTTTTTTTAAAACATAAAATAAAAAATGAAAAAAATCTTATTATAAAAAATATAAGGTTGATTTTTCTCTCTTTGACTAATTCAGTTATAAAATAAATAATTGTCGACGCAGCAAAATGATGAAGTAATAGCTATCTAAGGAGAATCTTATTTCTTGTACTGAAGCTTGAACCAGTTAATTCTTTAATTCATGATAAAACATTGACCAACAGGCCTCTGTGTGTTTTTGGTTCTGATTTAGAGGAATTAACCCTAAATCTTTTAGGGTTAATTCATGATAAAACACTGACCAGCAGGCCACTATGTATTTTTGGTTCTGATTTAGAGGAATTAACCCTAAATCTTTTAGGGTTAATTCATGATAAAACATTGACCAACAGGCCATCATGTGTTTTTGGTGCTGATTTAGAGGAATTAACCCTAAATCTTTTCAGAATAATTGATGATAAAACAGAGACCAACAGGCCAGTATGTGTTTTTGGTTCTGATTTAGAGGAATTAACCCTAAATTTTTTCGGAATAATTGATGATAAAACATTGACCAACAGGCTAATATGTGTGTTTAGTTCTGATTTAGGGGAATTATCCTAAATATTTTAGGTTAGTTCATGAAAAAACAGTGACTAACAGGTAATATGTGTTTTTAGTTCTGATTCAGGGGAATTACCCCAAAATCTTTTGGGGTTAATTGATGATAAAACATTGACCAACAGGACAATATGTGGTTTTAGTTCTGATTCAGGGGAATTAACCCTAAATCTTTTAGGGTTAATTTATGATAAAAGATTGACCAACAAACTATTATGTGATTTTAGTTCTGGTATAGGGGAATTACCCTAAATATTTTAGGGTTTGTTCATGATAAAAGATTGACCAACAGGGCATTATGTGTTTTTAGTTCGGATTTAGTGGAATGAACACTAAATCTTTTCTAAATCCCTAAATAAAATTGTCCGTTGTATGATGGGACGATAGAAAATCTGTCAGGTCGAGTGATATATTGCGTTGCATTTGTCAAAGCCCACAGATACCCCGTCAGCTTTATCTATATTGGTACACCCTATATTGAAATATGGTAAGATATACCAAATGAATGAAATATCTTTCAGCTTGGCAGTTGGGTATGTCCACAGACACCCCGTCAGCTTTATCTATATTATTACACCCTATATTGAAATATGGTAAGATATAACAAATGAATGAAATATCTTTCAGCCTGGCAGTTGGGTATGTCCACAGACACCCCTTCAGCTTTATCTACCTTGTTACACCCTATATTAAAATATGGTAAGGTATACCAAATGAATGAAATATCTTTCATCCTGTCAGTTGGGTATGTCGACAGGCACCCCGTCAGCTTTGTCTATCTTGTTACACGTTACACCCTATATTGAAATATGGTAAGATATACCAAATGAATGAAATATCTTTCAGCCTGTCTGTTGGGTATGTCCACAGGCACCCCGTCAGCTTTATCTATATTGCTACACCCTATATTGAAATATGGTAAGATATACCAAATGAATGAAATATCTTTCAGCCAGTCAGTTGGGTATGTCCACAGACACCCCGTCAGCTTTATCTCTCTTGTTACACCCTATATTGAAATATGGTAAGATATACCAAATGAATGAAATATCTTTCAGTCTGTCAGTTGGGTATCTCCACAGACACCCCGTCAGCTTTATCTATATTGTTACACCCTATATTGAAATATGGAAAAATATACCAAATGAATGAAATATCTTTTAGCCTGTCAGTTGGGTATGTCCACAGACACCCCGTCAGCTTTATCTATATTGTTACACCCTATATTGAAATCTGGTAAGATATACCAAATGAATGATGAATGAAATATCTTTCAGCCTGGCAGTTGGGTATGTACACAGATACCCCGTCAGCTTTATCTATCTTGTTACACCCTATATTGAAATCTGGTAAGATATACCAAATGAATGAAATATCTTTCAGCCTGTCAGTTGAGTATGTTACCGATTGGATTTGAAGGTTGCTCAGAGGTGATGACCCAGCGACTCTAATTGAACACGTGCGTTCTAAAAAAGAAAGAAAATCTCTTGCTGACCAACTTGAAATTAATTTCCAGTGCCGGATTTCCGTAATATGAAATGTGTTTTTTGATTTATTATTTTTCAATAATGAACCTTTGGATTCGTCGTAAGAAAAAAAATAATCCCCAAATTTGATATTATACGTTTCAAGATACGTAGAATCCAAAAATCGAAGACAAAAATCCGTTTGTCTGTCGTCCGCCGTGATGGGCTAATTGGCACTTTTGCCACTTAGCGTTGACCGATTTGAATGAAATTTAGTATATGTTAGGTCCCATCTGGGCTCTAATTGGGCACTGAAACTTTTGGGTGTAATCGAATACACTCGTGGCTGTTTTTGCCGCTTTTTAGCGGTTTTCACTAATTTTCTCTAAAATATAATGTTAAGAGCTGGAGCATTTAAATTTGGTACCTATGTATATCTTATTTAGAGTCTCAGTAAAGTTCGAGACATTTGCGTTTATTCAAATAAACGGCTGGCGGGTTTTACACTTTTTAGCCGTTTTTGGCCAACCTCTATTCATTTACGTGCATTAACAATGGTGGGTGGGGGGTAAAAAAGTACCCGCCAACAAAATAAAGGAAAAATGATACTTTTTATTACAGTAAGGCGGTATTTCTTTTTCTAATTACCCTCCACATTTGGAATCGTCAGGAGAAAGAAAAAAAATAATAACTCCCTCAATTTTTTTTTTGGGGGGGGGGCGATTTTTCAGCCAGTAAAATAATAAACCCATGTGTCACATTGGTAGAGTTTTTATTTAAGTTTCATCAATAAAACTCAATGCTGTATGTATGTATCACTAATTATTCAGTCAAAACGGTAAGAGGTGTCGAAAAATTGATGAGATTGGACCCCTTCAAAACCATCACTTGGAACCAAAATATCGAACCGTTTCAATACGAACGCCAACATTGTGAAAACTAAGGTTACCACACGTGGACCGGTGTAGATTCACACTATCACTTCTAAGCTGAGTGAGCCCAAACAAAGGCGTAGCCAGCATCTGGCCTAGGGGGGGGGGGCAGCTGAGATCTTCATGTCGGGAGAAGGGGAGGTGTCGATAAAGTAAATCGTGACTTGTTTAATAATAAACCCCTAGGGGTAACTGATGATTCAGTTATTGGGGGGGGCGACCCCAGGGCTCGAGCAAGTGGTTGATGATCCCTGGATAGTTACAAGTATTAGTAACGTCCCAGGGAGTAGTGTGGTAACATTTTAATACCACATGAACATCAACTGCGAACTCCCAATGGAGAAAAAACTATTGTTATTAAGACCTCGGAAAAACGCTACCTCCTGGGGCGCAGCACCAGGCACTTCTGGAGCCACCGCTAGAAGTGACAGCATGCGAGCCGGTATTGATCGCAGGGAGACATAAAGAATGCAGTGAACTGCGACCGTGGTACCCGAAAACAATCAAAATGCCGACACAAATGTCAAAATACATCCAGAATGACTGTGACTGCTAGGAGTGCTTCTCAGTTAGGCAGTGTCTTATTACCTGAGAACACATTAGCAGGAAGAAAACAAGTGCGTATGAAGTGGACCCAAGATATTAACACATACATCATGCGCACATATTACTACAACACATACATATTACTATATCAGACGACCCGAAACAGACTCAACAACTTTCCGCCAAAAACTACACCAAGTGTTTGCTGTAGAATACCCCAATGTCACGGTTACTAAACAAAGAATTGCTGATCCTTTGATCAATTGTCAACAACAAACTTTTAACCGATGAAGCTCTAGAGACAAAAGTTATGCGCAAAAAGTTTGAAAGAGAAGCAGTTGCGTCATCTGAAACAAACCAAAACAACACAATGGCAGAAACTCAAAGTGACAACATAAGAGTTATCGACACTCAAGATGTTACAGAAAATATCGAAACGAGAATAGAATCAACCAGTTACAGAATAAACGCCAACGATGAGATAACTCTACAATGAAGAAACCCATAATATAATGCGTGAGGAACAGAAAGGCTGCCGGAAGGGCGCTAAAGGATATAAAGAACAACTTATCATAGACTGAGCACCTAATACTCAGAAAAGTCAAGAAGAAAACAAAAAAACTATCTTGTTGTTAGGTGGATTACCAGAAATCTTAAAACAGCGTACCCCACCAATGGTTAATTAAAATTAAGGTCTTGCAATTATAAGTCCACCCCATATTGATGGAATGTCTTCACCAAATGATGCAATAAAAAAAAAAAAAAAAAAAAAAAAAAAAAAAAAACAGATGGAAACTATACGTTACAAACGTTTGTTAATTTTTTTGAATTTTCCCACCAAATTTTCCAAGTACGATTCAAGGATGCGACAAGTTTGCCACAGTTACATTTGATTGTTCACAGTGGGGCTCTTGGATTAGGGCCAAATGTGGCATTTATCGTATTTCGTTACTTTTGATGACTTTTTTGCTTCCAAGAATCATTTTATCTAGTGTAAATCTAAGATGCCCCTTCCGTGCTGCATACTCTTTAGAATTTCTAGTGGGGCCCCCTTCCTACGCCCGTGAGCCCAACATGCTAGCCACACACAACACCCAGAAAATGACAGAATTATCTAATGTAACCACCTATTGGTCGTTCGATCTGATAGGCATACAATTTCTAATTATACTCATAGCCAGCCAACGATCATACGATGTTGAATACACGAGTTCCCGTCACTGAAGTTAAGCAACGTCGGACGTCGTCAGTACTTGGATGGGTGACCGCTTGGGAACACCACGTATCGTTGGCCCTTTTTTCCGGCCCAACCCAAGCTGGGTGAGGCCAATGTGGGTAGCTGGTTTGCAAGTTTCCAGCGAATGGAGGNAAAAAAAAAAAAAAAAAAAAAAAAAAAAAAAAAAAAAAAAAAAAAAAACACTCATAGCCAGGAGTCTTCAAATTCATAATTTTGAAAATTCAAAAGCATAATTTTGAAAATATCAAATTTGGGGGCTATACACCCGTCCCCAAAATTTTCGGTCACAAAATCTCAAATTGAGAGTACCTACCAAAAAATGTAAAATTTAGATGCAGAATATGTTGTGTAAAAGCCCACAACCTGTCACATTTCTTGTGGGGATCACAGCATTACAAGAGCCTCATTTACTAATCTGTTCAATCTCCTACCAAATAAAATCTTTTTACTCTAGTCCTCATGAGGCCGAGTGTAAATCACACGCTCGAAATCGAACATTTTCTAACCCCGGAGGGAATTTTAGACGGGTCCCACAAATGTAATGTCAGTCTGAGACCCACTAGACCAAGAGCACTGCCGAAAAAGAACTTACAGAAAAATTATAACTTCAAATCTTCCGGAATTTATAGATAGGTCCTGTGGACTCGTTGGACATTTTTGGATATGAAGAATCCAAAAATCGAATGAAAAAAGTCTCGCCGTCCCGAGCCGTGGCCCGCCATGAGCGGCACTTTTGACTTTTCCTACATACCAAAATTTAGTGGAAACTGCGTATATACCAAAATTTTATATAGATGGGTTAAGGCAATCTGACAAAAGTCCATTTCCATATTTTTTTAATCCGGATTCTGTGTACTTTGAAACGTAAATCATTAAATTTGATTTTTCATCTTGTCGTGACGACTCTAAAGGTTTATTATTGAAGTAGCCTATTACTAGGAATACCCATTCGCCACTAAACATCAGTTTGGAATGTCTGCCTATGGAGAGACATATACTCAACACAGGTGTGCAATCCAAGGAAATGTTGCCTCTAGATAAATTAGTAAAGATAGTTATGTAGGTACCCAACAACCGAACCAAGGCAATATTAACTGCCAAGTCAATCCAATGCAACGTTATATACCAAACAAGATAGATCTCTTTGGCGATGACTTAGCACAATTTGAACCAAAAATTGTAAATAAGATACCAATAATTATTTGGACCAATGAACCAAATGGACAGTCAGGGAAGAGAAAAACGAATAGAAGCACAGTTTGAACCAAAAATGTAAATAAGATACCAACATTTGGACCAACCGAATCATTTTTTGCACCACTGAGGAAAATCTGAGCGCACGGCAGTGCGCCAGGCCAAGTTCCGGAAAGCAAAGTGGAACTTGGCCTTTTTTCAATGATAATTTTTTGTGAGATTCAAATATACTCGCCAAATCGAGGTATCTTAAAGAGGCGTCAATGACACATTAAATAGTTTTCTGTTTCCTAAGCAACGTCCAGCGAGGTTAAGCAACGTTCAGCGAGGTTTTAATGCTGCTCCTCGTGCTCTTTCCTAAAAATCGCATGTGATCGCTTGTTAAATTCGGCTGTATACGTACGCTCTCGTAAAACGTATAAAACTTGCTGCACCAAACCAATTGATTTTTAAACCAAAAAGAAGAACTTTATCAAATTTCGTATAACTTTCAGTTTCTGAAAGAAAAAAAAATGTTCCACAGATTTTTGCAAAGTTTTAATTTAATACCATTTGGGTCTCTAACTCTCATCAGTGCCATAACTAGAAAAAAAAACATCTTAAAATCAAAGATATGTTTAGCCTGATTTGTCCGACCACTGCTTGAGGAAAAAAATTGTTATGTAAAGTTGTCTAGACTTTGATAGCACATTCAAAGTACTATCCCAATACATAATTTATGTATACCTATTTCGTATAGCTTCTGCTTCAGGTATATTATTTTTGATCCCTGTGGATAGGGGGACTTAAAAAAATACTTCCAAGGTACCCAAGTCGATATTCTTTCCATTACCCGTGCAAAAAGCAAGGAGAAGCTACTGCATCAGAGTGTACAAATACGGATTCATCCGTATTTGTACGGAAATTCTTACCTGGGTACGGCATACGGAAAGAACTCTAATCCGTACGCGGAATATCCGGAAAATTAAGGAATTTGGTCCATAGATCCTCGGACTTGAACAAATCTACTGTGTTTACCACTCGGCCACTGAGGTTGGTCAACCTATAATGGTTGACCAAAATGTGTTCTACTCATGCGCGCGCATGTACAGAAACGGATTTTTGTCTGACTTACATTTACCATAATAGTGGGTTAACGCGTGATCACGAAATTTCTTAACGAAAGAGATACTAGAAACGTAGAATTGTCTTTTCCGTTAACGATTTTTTTTTTTTTTTTTTTTGGTTTTNTTTTTTTTTCGTGGTAATACTCACTAATATTTCGTGGAAACTTACAAGTTGTACAAAAACTGTCTAATAACACTTATAACATCTTCATGAATAGGTAACCGGGTTATACAATATGCAGTGTTTTAAAGCATGTACGGAAATGTCATAAAAAATACGGAAATCTTTACTATTAAGTACGGAATTGCTCTCTTGAGTTCCTAACATCACTGTACTGCATTATTTGTAAGGATTCTCAAGTATCAAGAACTCAAATCAAGATTTTGCAAACCAGTCCCACGGCTGTTAACCTATGATGATGGTATTTTCATTATTTTTTAAGAAAAAAAAAATCCATCATGCTTCCGATGTTGGTGAGGTGAATTCAAAATCACCCCACCCAAAAACGTCAATTTTTTTAAAGTGTAAAATACACAAGATCTAATGTATAACAACATCATGTTATCATAGTAAATTTCTCAGAGACGGGAAAGGAGTTTCTAAGCGATTTTAACTCTTACCAAAACGAAGCACTTACCAAAACTACATTTATAATTATTTATGAGGAAACTAGTTTCGAATCATTCGATTCATCATCAGTCTAGTCGAGTCCAAGGATGGAGAACCACTACTTCATCGACCTGACAAGACCGATGATGAATCGAATGATTCAAAACTAGTTTCTTCATAAATAATTATAAATAGTGTTTTTGGTAAGTGTTTTGTTTTAATCAGGGCCAGATTAACCCCCAACGGGGCCCTAGGCAACCATCAATTTGGGGGCCCTTTTTTATCATGTCCGTTTCCTTTTTTTTCACGTCCGTTTCCTTTTTTTTCGATTAAAATAAAAACTTATAGCTTTCATAAAAATTTTACTGTCAAAACGTAATAATATCAATAAAATTACCATCTACATTTTAAATATGTCGTTTTCTACATTTGTTTTCGGCAAATTCATCAATTATATCATCAATATCAATTTTCTTCAATGCAAAGTATACCTAACATGTCTAGTCGCTCTTGTCGCGTTGTAGCTCTCTTTGTGATCATCAATGTTAAAAATATCCAAAGAGCTATTTCTGTGTTAGGAAATACATCTGCTAATTGATCTTTCATGAGAATCTTATACAAATCACTATGAGTTCTTTGTGCATCAGTGTATCTGGAGTTAACGTAAGTTTGGAACTGTTTCATTTCAAAGTTTTTTTTCATTTTCCGGGGTCCCCAGGGAACTGCCTATTCTGCCTAATGGTTAATCCCGCCTGGTTTTAATTTATTTTAAAAGTTAATATTTTTTTAACACTTATAATTAACATGTTATTCAAAGATTTAAATATTTTTATGTTGAATGTAGGGAATTTGAATGAGATGAGTCGTCACGAACACCTATTAAGGTTTCAAAGGGACAGTACCAAAGCTTGATGAGCTTCAATCAAGACTGGTTAAATAAACTTAAAAGATTGTTTTTTTTTACACCTGCACTTTAATTATTTTAAACCCCCTTTAGGTAAAGTTGTACCGTGAGAAAATAAAATTATTCTGGTACCTATTTGGTATCTGGTATCTGATGCTGGTTGAGTTGTTTATCTTGCAAATTATAATTAACTCTGATGTGTGTGTGAGAGTATCATTGGTACATTTCGGTTGCAATATTTATTCAAAAAATATAATTTCAAATTTTTATATATATTTATTTATTTATTATTATTATTATTTTATTTTTTTTCCATAGTGGTCAAAATGTAAGAAATTAATGTACAAAATAAGAAATGAAATACAGAGGCAATGACTCTAAGGCATTTGGCTCATTGAATGCGATTTTTCAGAAGAGATGACAGCAATGATGCTAAGGTATCTGATTCATTGGATGAGATTTTTCAGAAGACCTGACGGCAATGATGCTAAGGTATCTGGTTCATTGGATGAGATTTTTCAGAAGACCTGACAGCAATGATGCTAAGGTATCTGATTCATTGGATGAGATTTTTCAGAAGACCTGACGGCAATGATGCTAAGGTATCTGGTTCATTGAATGAGATTTTTCAGAAGCCCTGACGGCAATGACTCTAAGGTATCTGGCACATTGGATGAGAAGTTTCAAAATGTCAGAGCAAGACTCTAAGGACTCATTAGATGCTCGTATGTCAACAAGTATTATAGTAAATATATTCTTTTTTCGTATGGACCCCTTTGCAATCAAGCGGTTTTTCCGTGTTTACGTCATCAAAAACAAATTATTATTATTATTATTAAGAAGGGTTGGTTGTTATTTGGAAACCCATTTTCCATTCTAGGAGATCTTCCTTGAGGCTTAAAAGATTTTCAGTATTTATATTTTATTTTCAAACGATATTAAATTTTTCCCCCCTTTTGTTTGCTATTTCTGGAAAGCAATCAGTTTTTGTTCACCCATGGAAAAATCATTTTAGATTTGAGATACACCGAATTGTCAAAATTATTACGGCCACATTGGCCATGACTGCACCTTAGTCACAAGGAAGGACATAGGTATGAAATCATGCGCGGATATAGCTCTCTTGTTTTGGGGGGGGGCACAATCGCACAATATACTTGATAGAAAATTTGGAGGTGGGAGGGGTAGGGACTCGTAACCCAGGGACTGGGAGGTTCGACTCCTGGGCAGTACTTTTTAATGAAATGTTTATCGAGTTACGACACCTAATTTGTTAACAACTGTAGAGCTTACCACAAATATCTACCTTTCATAAGGGTGATAAGCGATTTTATAAGCGTGATAACGAAAAAAAAGTGCCATGACGGATGATAGAATTTTTGACAATTTTTTATTTACGTATTTCTCTTTAGTCTCAGGACTGGGAATTATTTAGGGGTCCGTGCCCTCCCCCCTCTCAATTGGATAAAAGACACAGCGGATCACCATTCATTTGATTTTTTTTTTTTTTAATTTAAGTGATTAGGTATAATGAAATTTGAGAAACACCGCCCGCTTAAAAAAACTGGGGGGGGCACGTGCCCCCTGTGCCCTCCCCTAAATTTGAATAAATTGCAAAATTAAATGGACCTGTAAGGAAAAATGAAATGGTTATTAGGTACCTGAATTTTTTTTTCGCCATCAAAGGACAAAGTCAAAACCCGTGATGCTTTCTGATTCCTCCCCCCCCCCCCCGCAGGAGGGCATAACAGATAGGTATGTAGAATGAGGTGAGTGATTGTTTAATTAATTAAGTCCATAATCATTCAATTTCATCAAAATCGCTAAGTGGCAAAAGTGGCCACTTAGCGCTAAGTGGCATTTATTCGATTTTTGGATCTATAGGCACATTTGATTATACCCAAAATTTTCTTACAGAATTAAATCCTAAATTGGACCTATGTACCAAATTTCACCAAACTCGGTCAATGATGTGGTGCAGAAGTGCTCATCATGGCGGACTAACGGATTGTTTTTTATTCGATTTTGGATTCTACAGGTACCTTGACCTTGAGACGTAAAATATCAAATTTTGAGTATTTTTTTACGACGATTCCATAGGTTCATTATTGAAAATAACAAACCAAAAAAACATGACAAAAATTACATGACTTTATTACATTTATTTTTTTCTTAGAGGGAGTTTTGTGCTATTCTTATTTATTTTTTCTCATTAATGTTTTCCCTCAAAGGCATAAAGAGAGTCACACTAGCGAATCCCCTTCATTCACCCTCACTAATCCTGCCGCGTTGGCTTTTATGTTATTTTAATGAACAGATCCATGAGTGACGGCATGGCTTATTCCTTCTTTCAACATATTTCCACCCCAACAATAATGTTTAAAATTCATGAATGCTTTGCTTTAACCCCATAATCGTTTACGAGATACGCCAGATTGCCGTGTGGGGTTTTAGGTATATTAAAAAAAAATGTTTCTTTATGTTATTATGTTACAATTTTGTGGGTATCACAGAATTACCAGGAATTTTTAACAATCAATTCAATACACTAAGTTTTAAGCCAAGGCCGTACTCAGGTGGGTTGCATGGGATCCATACCCCCCCCCCCCCCCCCCNNNCCCCCCCCACCCCCCGGAAATTTATTTTTTTTATGCATGACTTATGTAATATTGTAAGGTGTAACTCATCATCACCACCACCACCAATAACAACATCCTCAACGACAACATCAAGCACAACGTCATCATCAGCAATAACAATAACAACTTTAAAAACAACGGGGACAATATTATCAACAACAACAATATCATCAACAAAAACATCAAGAACAACAACATCATCAGCAATGGCAATACCAACTTTAACAACAACGACGACAATATCACCAACAACAACATCAGCAGCAGCAATGACAATAACAACTTTAACAACAACGACGACAATATTATCAGCAACAACAATATCATCAACAAAAACATCAAGAACAACAACATCATCAGCAATGACAATACCAACTTTAACAACAACGACGACAATATCATCAACAACAACATCATCAGCAATGACAATAACAACTTTAACAACAACAATATCATCAACAAAAACATCAAGAACAACAACATCATCAGCAATGACAATAACAACTTTAACAACAACGACGACAATATTATCAACAACAACAATATCATCAACAAAAACATCAAGAACAACAACATCATCAGCAATGACAATAACAACTTTAACAACAACGACGACAATATATCATCAACAACAACATCATCAGCAATGACAATAACAACTTTAACAACAACGACGACAATATCATCATCAACAACAACATCATCATCATCAGCAATGACAATAACAACTTTAACAACAACGACGACAATATCATCAACAGCAATAATATCATAAACAACAACATCAAGTACAACAACATCATCATCATCAGGAATAACAATAACAACTTTAACAACAACGACGACAATATCATCAACAACAACATCAGCAATAACAATAACAACTTTAACAACAATGACGACAATGTCATCAACAACAACATCAACAATAACAACTTTAACAACAACGACGACAATATCATCAACAACAACATCAGCAATAACAATAACAACTTTAACAACAACGACGACAATATCATCAACAACAACATCAGCAATAGCAATAACAACTTTAACAACAACGACGACAATCCTTCGGATCCCCCCTATTATAGGCTATACTTAACGATTATCTCATAATGATACCATTTGTCGCTATATTTCCACAACTAATCAATTGTCCTCAGGAGGCTGAGATACTCACAAAAACAACCAGAGCAAGTTGAAAATTCGAAAACGCCTTTTTCAAATTTTCAACCCGTCTTGGGTTCGAACCAAGCTTAAAAAAATATTTATGTTATTATGCAACAACTTTGGTGCTAACTGCCAGCATTGTAGGATATTCCAAATATACATTTCGAGTATATTCCAAATATACTCGAAATAATTCAACAATTATTTCGAGATCGCGAAATAAAGCTTCTCAATTTCAGATTTTTGTTAGAACCGACCTCAAGAGTGAGCTCCTATTTAGAAAATTCAATAGGTATTTTATTAAAGGATTGGTATAACATTTTGTACTGCGGAACACCGTTGTATCGAATTTCAGCTTTCTCGCTCATCCCGAAGTGGTACTTCTCAATTCCGATTTTTTGGTGGTGAAAACCGTCCATATATCGGGGAGAAACAGGAAAATTTCAATTTTTTTATTTTTTATGGGGTCCTTATATTGGGGGTCAAAAAATTGCAAAAAGACCAGCCTAAAAAGCGTCATTTTGGGGGCTAACTTGCTTCCACTTGAACTTTCGATTTTTTCTTATTACGCACCTATATACTAAAAGGGACCTGTGTGCCAAATTTCAAGTCTCTACATTTAGCCATCGTGGAGCTACGTAGGTTATCAGTCAGTATACCAACTGGGCTTTGCGTTTTATAAGTATAGATTATAGATTGTCAAATAACTTTGAATTTGACCTGCAATGCTGACACCGTGTCGTTATGCGCATTCGTCTCCATAGTTGTTCATTGTCCTCACGAGGCTGAGTGAACTCCGAAACAGCCAAATCACAGTGATAAATTATTGCACCTGGGGGGATTCGAACACGAATCGCAAGACTAGTGCAGAACCATGGGAGTTTAGGTTTATTTATTTTAATCATAAATATTTGGATTAGACCACTGGCAAAAATCGAATAAAATAAAATCGGCCTGTCTGACGTTGACCGATTTTGATGAAATTTGCTTTTACCAAACTTATAAATCCAGCTACCTAATATAATGACTTCATCCAGTCTGAGTTGGGTCGGGAATAGCCCTACAAGTTTCTCCAACAGGAAAATATTCCATGGACGTTGTTTAACTTCAATGATCTTCCAGGAACTGCTGTATTTAAGGAGCATCCAGACTACACAGTGTCAGTGACAGTGATTTTAATAACACCCGTCTAGCCACCGATCATACCACGTTGAATACAACAGTTCCCGTCAGATCATTGAAGTTAAGAAACGTCGGACGTGGTAAGAACTTGGATGGGTACCGCTTGGGAACACCACGTATCGTTGGTTCTTTTTTCCGGCCCAACCCAGGCTGGGTGAGGTTAATGTGGGTAGCTGGTTTGCAAGTTTCCAGCGAATGGAGGGTAAACCCCCCGTTTTGAATCACCAGAAGATGTTAAAGAGACGTTAAGCCAAATTAAAAAAAAAATAAAAAATAATAATAACACCCGTCAGTGTTTTCTCCGTGCTCAGCCAGTAATTTTTCATGTCAAATCACTGTCAATTTCACGGTACGGCGTCGGAGAACACTGACACTTTCACTGTGTAGTGAAAATGATTCATAATGCTATCACAGTGACCACACCTGTTCTCACAAATATTCACACGCCATCCAACCCCATCAATATTATCGTCCCCAGTTCATGTTCAAAGGGAATCAAATGTTTTTGATAGCACAGGAGGAGTTATGAATTAATTTAACGCCTCAGAGAATCAAACTCATGACCCATGCACAATATGTTAACCAGGATTTCCAGTGATGAACTGAGTATACTTATTAAATTTGGTTTTACTAGTCAATTTAATAGGTAATGCTCAGGGACGTATATAGGGTTCCGGAACCAAAACTAACTGTTTTCCCGTGCTTTGCTACGGTTACAAAATTCAACAACAATTTCGAAATCACGACATTAAAGATAATGAAAGTCATCAGCAAACCAAAGATGATGAAAATCATCAGCAAACCAAATATGAGGAAAGTCATCAGCAAATCAAAAATGATGAAAGTCATCAGCAAACCAAATATGAGGAAAGTCATCAGCAAACCAAAGATAATGAAAGTCATCAGCAAAACAAGGACGAGGAAAGTCATCAGCAAACCAAGGACGAGGAAAGTTATCAGAAAACCAAAGACGAGGAAAGTCATCAGCAAACCAAAGATGAGGAAAGTCATCAGCAAACCAAAGGCGAGGAAAGTCATCAGAAAACCAAAGACGAGGAAAGTCATCAGAAAACCAAAGATGAGGAAAGTCATCAGAAAACCAAGGACGAGGAAAGTCATCAGAAAACCAAAGATGAGGAAAGTCATCAGAAAACCAAAGATGAGGAAAGTCATCAGCAAACCAAAGACGAGGAAAGTCATCAGAAAACCAAAGATGAGGAAAGTCATCAGCAAACCAAAGATGAGGGAAGTCATCAGCAAACCAAAGATGAGGAAAGTCATCAGCAAACCAAAGACGAGGAAAGTCATCAGAAAACCAAAGATGAGGAAAGTCATCAGCAAACCAAAGACGAGGAATGTCATCAGAAAACCAAAGATGAGGAAAGTCATCAGCAAACCAAAGACGAGGAAAGTCAATAACAGCTTCTGCGCTTATATGGATACTGTGAAAAATGCTAGTGGGTATAACATCATGCGCGGATACAGTCCTCTTGCTTTGGGGGGGGGCACAATATACCATAATAGAAATGGGCAGTACTATTTAATGCAATGTTTATCGAGGTGCCATGACATTAAAAAAAGTGACATGACGGATGAATGTATTTTTGACGATTTTTTAAAATACATTTCCCTATTTGGTCTCGGGATTGTGAATTATTAAGGGGCCCGTGCCCCCCTCCCCCAACTCAATGGGATAATAGACACAGCGGATAACCATTCATTTGATTTTTTTTTTTTTTTTAAATTACGTGATGAGGTATAATGAAATTTGAGAAACACCGCCCGTTTAAAAAAATTGGGGGGCACGTGCCCCCCGAGCCCTCCCCTATATCCGCGCATGTATAACATGTTGAAAATCTAGATCAGGGGCTGAGAGTCATGATTGCATATTGATATCGCTGTTATGGGAATGATTAGAGAGAAGTGCTAGTGGGTACATACTGAAAGTCTAGATCAGGGCCTGAGAATCATGATTGCATTGATGTCGCTTATATGGGAATGATTAGAGAGAAGTGCTGAGGGGTAAATGTTGATTGTCTAGATCAGGGCCTGAGAATCATGATTGCATTGATGTCGCTGTTATGGGAATGATTAGAGAGAAGTGCGTTTAATGTATTCGTAGTGAGCAGGTGTTGCATTTATGTAAATCAGAAAATTACTTTTGAATAATAAATAAACAATAATTATTGCTTACAGGTAAGTGCTTACTTTATTATGACTGCAGTTATTTATATTGAAATTGCTACGCCATCATTATGAATAGGAGAGGTGAAGAAATTATCGACTACATCAAGCATGTCGGTAGATATGCTTACGTCAAGAGTAAGCAAAGCTACCGACTATATTAACACGAAAGATAGTTTGTAGGTATGGAGACCCACTTTTTTCTGCCACTTCCAGATGATTTTTTGCAAATTTTATTTTATATTCTGTATGGGGCATGGTNTTACACGAAGTGTTTTTTTGTGGGATATAATTAACTACAAGAATAGGAGTATTAAAAATCTGTGGAGCCAGCGTCAATGGCATGTTGAATACACCAGTTCCCATCAGATCACTGAAGATAAACAACATCCAGCAAGGTTGTACCATGTGTGTGTCTACCGAGTGGTAAGTGGCGAGGGGGGAGATTAAGTCAGGTTTGATATTTATTGACAACAGGATGGGTGGAGTAATGGAACAGACTGACCTGGTACCTATCTCAAAATTAACCTTTATCTGAAATAATAGTTCATTAAAAAATAAAATAATTCGTCCAGCCAGCGCCTATGGCGCGTTGAATACACCAGTTCCCGTTAGATCACTGAAGTTAAGCAACTTCCAGCAAGGCTGTACCATGTGGGTGGCCGCGTGCGTTCGCGTCGTCTATTTAGCTGCATTGAAAATAGTGTCTATGTTTCTACATTTTTCTCACTTTTACACGATTGAAAATCAGAAAGATACTGTACAGTTTGCATTATTCATAGCAAACTTCAATTGCCGTAATACTTTCATATATACGCGCGTGAGCAGTAATTGAAGTGTGAATTTTTGACGAGATTTCGAGCATTGTTTTTTTTTTTCTTTCTTTTTTTTTTAATTAATATTTGTATTTCTCTTGTCTCAAACACTCGACAAAATTACTGAGTAAGCATTTCTTGTCAAAATAGGGGCGGCAAGTCCTAAATTGTCTTGGGGCGGCAAGTTCTAAATTGGGTAGGGGCGGCAGAAGTATATCCGCCACTGATTAGGAAGGTCATCCAGCTTTTAAAAATTCAACTCATATTCTATGAACAATGTGAGAAATAAGTGTAGCGAAGGGCATCTAACCTTTGAAAAAACTGTGCTTAAAAACCAAAGACGAAAAGTCATCAGTAAATGCAGTTACTATCTATGCATCGATACTTTGAGAAGGAAGCGAGGGTTACTCTATGCCAGGAAAGGCCTTAACTGAAGTAACTAGACACAGAACAGAAGGTTGTGGTATGGTATTAGAATTAAGGAAAGTAATGCAAACCCCAAATACAATTTGGAAAGGTGAAATTAAAGAAGTGTTCTAGTGTTTCCGGAACAGGTAAGATAAAGTGACGAAATGTTTAGTCCTTGGTAGAATAGACGAAGAAAAACCAAGATTGTTAGATTCTCAAGGACAGAAAGCTTAGGTTCGCCGGACATATGATAAGAGGTTCCAGTGGACAGATATTGAAAAATATAGTTGATGGTGAATGGTGATGTTGTGGTAGCAGGAGGAAGGATCAATGCTTGTCCATAGAGACCATTTATACCCATAGGTACTCCATTAGGTTGGATAAAAAAAAAAAAAAAAAAATATCGAAAATTTCGAAAAAGATTTTTCGAATTCATAATGGCAAAATCAACTTGTGGAGTGGAAAAAAGTTTCCAAAAATGTGTCACTCGTCAAAATCGGACATGATCTTGATCTGCCGCAAAACGGTTGAATTTTCCGAAATAAGTCGAAAATTTGAAATTGGACCCATTTTTGAAAAATTGCTAAAAATAGTTAAATCTTTTGAAATTGAATGGAAGCTAATGGAAACGAATAAAAGAGACCTATTCTTTCCAAATAGTCAAATTTTAGGCCTTTATACTTCCTTAATTTCATTGTGTAGGGTGTTCCGAAATTATTATTTTTAACAAAATCTCACTTGTTTTGCACTACTCATTGTGACTCTGGGGCTAAATTGGAAGATTTTTTATTTTAAATTTGGTTTAACGTCTCTTTAACATCTATTGGTCATTCAAGACGGGGGTTTTACCCTGCATTCGCTGGAGACTTGCAAACCAGCTACCCACATTGACTCACCCAGCCTGGGTTGGGCCAAAAAAAAGCCAGCACCACGAGGCCGCGAATGCACGCGGCCACCCACATGGTACAACCTTGCTGGAAGTTGCTTAACTTCAGTGATCTAACGGGAACTGGTGTATTCAAAGCGCCATAGGCGCTGGCTGGACGAATTATTTTATTTTTTAATGAACTATTATTTCAGATAAAGGTTAATTTTGAGATAGGTACCAGGTCAGTCTGTTCCATTACTCCACCCATCCTGTTGTCAATAAATATAAAACCTGACTTAATCTCTCCCCTCGCCACTTACCACTCGACAAACATCACAAAGAGGAGAGATTTTTGATATTCATCCAAGCAGATCCCCGAGAATAATAAAATATAGACAAAGTACATTTCCTGTACTACAACAATTCAACATTTCCTTGCAATGAATCAGGTTGATTGAGATGATAAATAAAAAATGGATAATGAACAACATCCAATTCACTATAACAGTAATAATAATACCAACCATTAACACATGAAGAACATCAACTATAGCACAACTACACTACTACAGGGACATTAACCACAGTAGCAGTAATAATAACCACGATTTGTGACAATAAAACCACTACAAGAACAATAGCTTACTACCAAACGACGACAACTACAGAAATAAAAAATATCCACACCAGCAATACATCACAACGGCAGCAAAAACTTCAAATCTACCACAACAGCAGCAAATACAAACAAACCACCATAAGAACAAAAACTACCAATCCAATACAACAACAGGAGCAACAACAAACCACCACCACAAGAAAGGAAACAAAAACTACCAATCTAGCACAACAGCAGCAACCACTACCACAAAAATATCCACACCACCAATATATCACAACGGCAGCAAAACCTCCAAATCTACAACAACAGCAGCAACAACAAACAACCACCATAACAACGGAAACAAAAACTACCAATCCAGCACAACAGCAGCAACTACCACCACAAAAACAAAAATGATTAATCCCGTACAACGGCAGCAAGGAAATCACCACAAGAGCAACAATAGCAAAAACTAATGTAACCACATATTACGACAGAAGGATTACTATTACAAATTTACTCTTTCTAAATGATACCTAAAAAATTAGATAAACAATATTTTGGCAACACGATGAGAATTTGGGGAAGAAGGGAAAGGATGAACAACAACTACCAATCCACTTCAACACAACCACAACAAGAACAACTACTAAATCACAATAATCCTAGCAACAACTACAACAGCAGACTACAATGACAACAGAGACAAATAAAGTCACAACACAACCACCGCAAGAGCAAGAACTACTAATCCACTCCAATAGCAGCAGGGAGAGAGAGAGAGAGAGAGAGAAACAACAAACCACCACAAGAACAACATCAAAAAAGCCGTAAAAAACCACAACACCAGTAGCAGGGGAAAGAACAGCCACCACACGAACACCACAAGAACACAAAGAACAACTAGCAATCCACTACAACAATAACAACTAGCAATCCACTACAACAATAACAACTAGCAATTCACTACAACAATCACAGCACGGACTGGTACATATTGCGACTGTACGTATACTATTACAAAAAAATCTCTTTCCAAAAGGGGACCTAAAAAATTAGGTAAACTATTATTTTGGCAACACGATGAGAATTTGGGGAAGAAAAGAAAGGAAGAGACCAATAATCATGAAACCATAATAGAAAATAATGATAAATAGAAATTGGATAATGATAAGATTGGTTGATCATTGGGAATGATAAATTGGAAAAAAAAATACCTACAGCTTTTTAACCAAAAGATTAAATAAGATTATAGATGCCTACAGATTACTGGGTGATCCATTCTATTGGATATTTTGAAAAGAAACCAAAACCTTTCTTTGTATTGAAACAAAGGATTTGGTTGATGAATTCTAGAGAGTAGTACTTACGAAATAAGTAAGAAAAACAAATCTACACCTTTCTTCGTATTGAAATAAAGGATTTGGTTGATAAATTCTAGAGAGTAGTACTTACGAAATACGTAAGAAAAACAAATCTACTTAAGTACAATACAGCTTAACTAGAGCTGCAGTGTCATCTATCTGACCACTATCGGAATAGGGTTGCCATATGAAAAGTAGAATTTGGATATTATCAATCAATCAATATTACCAAATTCGAGTATTATCGAGAGCTTAATATCGATAACCGATATTATTGGAAATATGGAGTTTCCGATACATCGGTTCAATCTATGTTCTTGAATTTCCATATACCCGCCCACCCTACTATCCTCGTTTCCAACCGTATAGGTCGTTAAATATGTGAGAAAAGACATCTTATAGGTATGAAATAGAGAAAATCCACACACACAAAACTATTCTGATTCAATGCCACCTGAAAGCAATAGTATATCGTTTCGATACCGACATTTTTTTCGATAATATCGATGTATTTTACGACATTACGTCTCATATCGATATTATATCGACATCCCTTCGTCGGAAACGATAATGTCACTAATTATTGATGATGTCAGTGAACATCAAGAATCTATTATTAGGAATTTACGACGTCGGACACACCACCAGTTCACGTCAGATCATTCAATCTGATTGAAGTCCACCTGGAGA
The DNA here is from genome assembly GCA_012654025.1 of Pachypsylla venusta. Taxonomy (NCBI): domain Eukaryota; kingdom Metazoa; phylum Arthropoda; class Insecta; order Hemiptera; family Aphalaridae; genus Pachypsylla; species Pachypsylla venusta. The sequence continues at coordinate 23,817,154 of CM022876.1, read as the reverse complement.
CTTTATGGCTGCTTTTATCTGGGCGCATTCACAGACTCGTGAGAACAACTGATTGTAGCGAAACGGCAAAGGAGGCCTATGTCTTAGTTAACTTAGTTGTAAAAATAATATGCTTCCAAAATCTCCAAATCTATTGCTAGTGAGCAACACAGTATGAACAAGAAAGTGGTTGATGAGATTGAAAAAGAATGTAATATGAGATAGTTCCATTGAGAAAGAAGGTGCAAACTAAAAAGTAAAAGAAAAATGCCGACTTTTGTTGATAAATAATCTCCTCTGTTATAAGATAGATAATAGCTTCCTCACATTGATGTGTGGAGGAAGCTTTGAGTAAAAAGATAAGGACAGAGCGGTCATATAGCATTATTATTGTCAAGGTGGGGATTGATTATAATAAAGAGCTAAAGGAAAGAGCCTTTAACCTGGGAAAATAGTTGTGTTCGAATTTTCAAATACTTTTTTTTACCTATCTATCTATATATATAAAAGAGAAACACACTCACTTGACATCATCGCGATTTCTCCGCACTGGTACGTCCTAGGAGGCTGAAATTTGGCACGTAGGTCGCACTTAGCTCTCAGATGTGCGCTAAGAAAGGATTTTTAAATATTCGAATTGGGGCGCTCTCCGCGGGGGAAAAAGTGGCGCGTTTACATATGAAAATAAACATTTCATACTGTTTCTCCGTACCGGTACATTTCTGGGGGCTGAAATTTGGTGTGTAGGTTCCCTTTATGTTCTAGATATTCAATAAGAAAGGATTTTTCAATATTCTAACTGAGGTGCCAGCCGCGGGGGGTAAAGGGCGCGCCCAAGAATTATTATCACCTTTTCATCACTGTTTCTCTGTACCGGTAAATTTCCGGTAGCTGAAATTTGGTATGTGGGTTCGTTTTATGTTCTAGATGTACAATAAGAAAGGATTTTTTTAATATTCAACTGAGGCGCCAGCCGTAGGGGTAAAGGGCGCGTCCATCAATTATTGTGAACGTTAGTGAACTCCACTTTTGACCCCGGTAATGTGTGTACATCGCTATACTTCAATCGGACACGGTGACTACTGAAATGTTGAAAATAAGAGCTAAATAAATTCATTTCTAAGTAAATTCATATCATCACGAATTTAAGTGTATTTTATCTCATCAAATGATATCCCCTGAACTGCCTAATCTAACACACCCACAACTGGGATCTATGAAACCTATTTCAAAAAGCAGAAGGTTTCTACCCTAAATACCCCACATACATTGATTATAAAACCCTAATAGACAATTTACCTATAGACTCCATCGAGGAAAGATTCACCAATAACTTATTAAAANACGGTCGCGAAGAAAAAAGTTTGGGAAGCGCTTCGATACCCCTTCCCAATAGTTTTATTTCTTTCGGCAGTTAATTTATTATTTTTAAATATGTTCTTCAGATTTGGACATTCATATTTATCCTCATTCTTCTATCAGCTATTAAAGCCCGTATCGAAGCACGGGTAAAACAGCTAGTTATTGTATAATACAGTGTTTAAAGATCCTTTATCCACTGTATTATACAGGTCGTTCGCGCCGAATCCTTAACTATTAGATTTTATCAATTATTTTGGTAGATTTCAGGAAAACAAAAAGAGAATCAACGCCCTCGGCGTTATCAGTTAAGGCAGGAGGGCACGGGAGAGATTGACGGATAGAGGCGAGTAAGGAACAAATAAGGATCTGTCTAACAGTATATCACCACAGGGTCATGAGAGTTGGCGATCTCTCTTAAAGAGATATGAGTGAGTCAGCCTGGTATGGCCGATCCTAAGACAGGTCAAAACGACCTCCTCCAAGCGTGACGATCGGCTGCTTGAAGTCCAGAACTCGATGACAGATTTATACACAGAAAAAATAGCACTTTACAATCCAATCATATTACAAAATTAACGGATACTTTTGTTTTTTTGAAATTCGACGCCAAAGTGAAAATCAAGTATTACTGTACAGCCATGATCATTTTCAAGTAGCTGTTTGCCCGTGCTTCGCTAAGGACTCTAGCTGAGCGCCTAAGAGGCATGGCCGTTCTCATGCTTATAGTATTCTATGATTTCCCTTAAAAAGATTGGAAAATCAGCGATAATTCGAAAACGGTTTGACATTTTTTTTGCAAACTATGACCTAAATTAAAGCATAAACGGCCTCTTAGAACTTTCTTACTTTGATTTGTTATGTTGTCGCGACAAAATTGAGACTGTTCGCAATTATGACTTCGTCTTTGATTACACATTACATTGTGACTGGTATTTTGATGAGGTGGGCATGAGGTTAGATTCGAATCAACAGCATCCTTACGAACCTACCGACAGACAAGTAACAAGTATGCATTTCATAAACTATGTCCAAGGAGCGAGCAGCGTGCTTTGTACAAACCTTGTTTTTAATGCTTAAATGAATAGTTTTGATATATTAACAAGAACATAACACAAACAAAACTTCATCGGGTCCCTGTCATGCATGAACCCAACCCAAGAGAACCAATTTATTAGGTGCACATGTGCATAGAAACCAAATAATAGAAATTATTCAATAGTTTACTTTATATTGATGCAGCCTTTGTAACCCATTCTTTATGAGAAAAGAACGACACAATGTACTTTAGGAACTCTCACAAAATGCAATCCTATTCAACCTAATAATTTTTAGATATATTGGAAAAAAATAGAATTTAAATCTCTGAGGAGCCGATGAATTTACTACAATATTTCCATTCAGTGACGTTAAGTAACACTGAGCGTGTAGAGTATGGAAGTCAGCTCGGTGATTGGCTTTTGGGTGCGCATTCAGTTGATATTTTTTTTCAAGTTCTTTGGTAAATTGTTTCATTTTTTTCATTTCATGGTTAAGGCCGGTTTTCCAGCCAAGGTTCAACTGCTCAGAGAGTTTGAGCACTTGAGCAGGCTTCTTACCAGAATGTTTTGTACATGTTCTTTGCTGAGGTTTAATGGGCGGATGATACTTATTCTCCAATTGAGGAGGCTGCTATCCCCCTTCTGGGAATAATTTATGTAGAGAAGAAACCATTATTCAGAACGAACACCGGTGCATCAAATAAAGTGAAGACCATCAAAGCCGAAATTGAACCATGGAGATTTCGTTCTTCAAAGGTGGAAGGATGCCCGAATGAGATTCGGACATAGAAAACTTGCTCATTACTTGCCTTTCAAGAAAACCTCGCTACCCATTTGTCAATATGGTGCTGTGCTGTTCGATTGACACATCCTGCGCTGTCCATCTAATTCGGGTCCAATCTTCATCATCCTCCGATCTTATTAGATAACTCTCTGGAGTTGAATTTCCTTGTGAGCGATCCTAAAGAGGTAGACTCATGTAAACCAGGGATTTAGCACAATAGTTCTCGCATGACATGGAGAGTTGGAGAGGCAAGATCAATAATAAAAAAGTACTTGGGAAAGAAAGATCTTCAATTCTGGGGAGCATTACGCAAAGAAAATTAGCATATGCAAGTCATATCATGGGATATTGATGATGGTATTTTTAATTGGTATGGTCGACGGAAGAAGAGATCGTGGAAGGCAGCATAGCAAATGGTTGGACCATATTGAGAAATGGCTGAAACTAGACAAGTACGGAGAGATTGGCAGAAGATCGAATTACATGGAGAAGTAGGATATTGAACATTGGACCATATTGAGAAATGGCTGAAACTAGACAAGTACGGAGAGATTGGCAGAAGATCGAATTACATGGAGAAGTAGAATATTGAATATTAGACCATATTGAGAAATGGCTGAAACTAGACAAGTACGGAGAGATTGGCAGAAGATTGAATTACATGGAGAAGTAGAATATTGAACATTAGACCATATTGAGAAATGGCTGAAACTAGACAAGTACGGAGAGATTGGCAGAAGATCGAATTACATGGAGAAGTAGAATATTGAATATCCAATAACTGATACCGAGGAGCAAACCCCTGATGATGATCTCGCAGCCAAAGCAACAAAATTGACAAAAAAAAACCTTCTTTAGGGTGGACAACTTGGCAGATAAAATCCTCTTTCAAAGAAAGGAAAGGCTTTTATAAAATCATCAAAGACTTATTTTCTTTGATATTAATAATTTGTGTTATTTTATTCCTGAAGACCTTTGGAATTTCAGATTATTTCACAATATTTTCAATATCTTTGTCAAATGCGCCAGCTGAACTTAGACTCTTTCTTTGAATTGTGATGCATCTTTAAATTCTATATCATGCATTTTTCTGCATTCTTCTTATTCTTAGATTTTATAAAGGTCTCTAATATGCACACACACATTGCATTTTTTTATATTTTATTTCTTTTCTTATGTGTACATATGCAGTTTCTATTTTTCTGAATTTTGGTTCTTATTGTGTAATAGAGGTTCTTACATTTATGTTTTATCTTTTTCTACATCTGGCTAAAATATGGTTGTGATCCAGGTTTTCACTGTAGTGCGTATGTTTGTAGAAACACATGGAACATATGTACAAATGTTTTGTGCAAATGGTGTCTTTTTTTATGTGATATTGCTATGAAGTTGTGTCTCCACCATCAGCCAAGACACAGGTATTTCCAATGAATATGAAAATTGAGGAAACTCAGTCACCTTTGTTTTGATCCTAACTTCTACTTTAACTTTCCCAATTCTGTTTGGGGTCAGCGTTGGTTTCTTAATTCGACCATGCCCCTGCCACCTTTTGTTCTGTGTCTACTCTCTTTAACTGCACCCTTTCCTGGTTTACTTTTCACAATATACATGCATAGAAACTGCAATTGGCTGATAACTTCCCATTTTTGTTTTGAAGCAGAGTTTTTAAGTCTGGATACCCTTCCTAACACCAAACCTCTGTACTTACACGGGATTAGGACCGTCACTAAATGAAGTTGACTTGCTTCCCTTGGTGGAACATTTGATCCTATCAAAGTTACAATATTGCAAAAACTTCCCATTTTGGGTCATTGCTTATCAACTTATGAAAAATTTCGAGTACACGATGAATCATCCATTTTTATATCGATGTGGGATTGATTCTGGACCCAAAATTGAACATATGCGATCAATTCTATGTTGTCTCTACTACGCTTAGCTTAAGTTTATACTGGTATTGCCAGCTTTAACAAAGAATGTCCTTTTGTTAAAGCTGGCACCATATTATTACAATATTAACCATACTATTGGTATGGTTAATATTGTATCATATGGCAATGTCTCAGTGATATGAATGTCAAGTTTAATTCGAATAATCCCCCTTTTTCATTCGAGACGTAGGTTTTGTAGTCCATTCGCTGGAAACTTCCAAACCAGCCACCCAACTTAACCTGACCCATCTTGATTGAGGCAAGGAATAGCCACTGGACATTTATTAACTTCAGTGAATTTGGGTGCGTTAAGTTGTCGCTGGACCTAGAAAGATGTCAGAGTGGGGTTCGCATCTCGATGGAACTCATTGTATTCAACATCCCATTAATCCCTGAATAGAGATTACTCCGAATTTGCATCAGACTCACAAAACAACAAAATTAATCATTAGTCTATGTCTAAATTTACCAGCCAATCTCTTCTTTATATATCATGTCGAGTTGGTTTTATGTGTTCGAGTAAGGTAAGGAAGGATGAATTAAAAAAAAAAAAAAAATCTCATGGCCAAAAATCTGGTTATTAGTTTGCTGTGATTAACTAACACCAGATGTTTGAATCTGAGATTGGATTTTTATTACTAGCGCGTTTATTATATGGCAATTTGATTTGGTTGTCCTTGGGGGAAACAGCTCACCTGTGAATTAACATAAGTCGGCCACTCTTCATAATATTGAAATCTTCCGTACTGTGATTTATTTCAAGATAGATTGATAATTTTTTTGGAGCAACGTCTTTCAATAGCAGCTGCACAGTTTTCCTCACCAGGCTGGGTGTACCCTTGAAAGCCAATATCACCTGATATCCCCGAGCAGACTCCCCATTCATATTTTCAGGTACGTTATTTCATGGTAGTGTTGCCTCATTAGGTGTAGGTGACGGTCCTAAGCCGGTGTAAATACAGGTATCGCAGATGTCGAATTTTGGACCTATAATAAAAAGGTTCAAAAGGCCTTTAAAAAAGCTTTAGCTCAAACTAAAGATGAAAATTCATCAGCAAAATGTAGTTTTCACGCAATGTCTATGGATATTGTGAGAAGCAAGCGAGGTATACATTGCCAGGACAGGGTACAGCTAAAGAATTCAGGAAATGCCGACCCCAAACAGAATTGGGAAATGTTGAAGTTAAAGAAGATATGTAAATGTATATTTCTTTGTGTTATTATGTCACAATGTTTGTGGGTATCATAGCATTACAAGGTATTTTCAACATTCACTCCAATATGACTAAGCCTACGTAGGGCCGGATTAATCTTCCGCGGGGCCCGCAGCACTTTCACAGAGCGGGGCCCCTCCACCACCCACCCCCCTCGCAGGCGACGGCGACGTCTAAGTAGTCTACATTTTGGAGCCAGTACAAAAATTGATTATCTTTTGGTCTAGTACCTACATAAGCTGGTAGAGAAATGTGAAATTAGTATACCAACATCTATGTATACCAACATCGATAAAACACGGATTAAAGGAGAAAGTAAGACACTTTTCTAAGGAGACACTTTTCAGTAAGAGGGTACCTAAACTAACCAATTTGCTTATGTTTCAATACTCGTTTCTTCATTAAGTTCCTAGGTAGTAGGTAGCTACTTGTACTTTCCTAAATTAGATTTTACTATATTCCTACTTTAAGGAGTTGGGGGCTCCGTCAAAATGATATGTTTTTTTCAATTGTCAACCCGGAAATGCCGATTTATCTAGTGTAAGTTGTCAACGCGCGGGGCCCGTATCACGTGCTACAAGTGCTACTATTGTTAATAGTAGCACTTGTAGCACCGGCCCTGAGCCTACGCTACACTTTAACAATTTTTACCTTATAATGCTACCACATGGCGCTATTACCATAGCTCCTCAATTGTCCTCAGGAGGTTGAGTTACCACTAAACATAACCAGACCAAGAAGAAAATTCGAAAAAACCTTTTTAAAATTTTTGACCCGTCCAGAAATCCAGAACCTCCTTGGTGCAAGCCGAGTGTGATGCGCATTCTGCCACGGAGACGTCGTTAAAAAAGATATATTCAAAGATTTGAAGAAGAAGATTGAGTAGAGTAAAAGGCTCTTTCACTATTTCTATGTCATCTGCAGTTTTGCACCATCACTAAGTATCTAGATTTGAACTTCCATGTGAAAGTTTACTATCTCATCATTCAATCCAGTCAACGGTAAGTCTGACAAAGTTGTTCTGCTTATCATCTACTATCTTATCTTTGTCATGATGGCTTGATTTGTTCACTTTTCAGACAATAATCAAGATATACAAACTTATTGTCCTTAGGTATGACAATTCTTCCATAAATCTCTTCTATAAAAGATGAAGTTTTGTAATCGTGAAAAAAGTTTTTTGACGCAACCCCTGGGTTTCTTTAACATTGAAACTTATGCGAGACAGGAGTTATACTTTTCATTCGCTGTAAACTTACCCTCATTGAAGTCTTCTGATTTGAACAAGGTGTAGTCAGCATCGCCAGGATGCAAATCTAGGGGGTCGTCTATTAAGTAAAAATTTGATACACGAAGTGATTGTTCCTCAGTAAGTTGATCAACTTTAGTGATATCAAGGCGGATTTAGGGGGAGTGGCTGATTATAGGGACGATCAACTCACCCCCCCCCCAAGATCTGAAGAAATAAAACGTCGAAACGGTTTTCTCAACAAAAAAAATTGTCTATGTACAAGGTCGTCCTGAAACAAGAGGGGCTGGAGGTGGTGGTATATTGGAACATTTCCAACAAAAAATATTCTCATACAAAATATCCGCCATTATGTTGAATTCCAACTTGCGCTTGATTTTTATTGAATAACTTTTTTCCTACTTGCCTCACGATGAAACGTTTTTCATTTTTGGAATGAACACAATTGTACCCACATAATAAATTATAGTTCAATCATGGCTAGAAATAAATAAATTCTTACCTTTTTTTTAAGATTTGCTTAATTTCATTCAGTGTTTTGGGGTTTGATGGTATATAGAGTGAAAATTATCATAAAAGTTTAGGGATGAGTGTAGGTCTTTTGGGATGGGCTAGTCATCCACAAGTCTTGAGTCGACTCACGAGTCGAATCATCTTTTTAAAATGAGTCGACTGTTCAAAGTGTCGACTTACAAGTTGCTTTTTTTGTTGACTGATAAAGATAATAAAGGGAGAAATATTTTTTCGGGTGTTTGTTGTTTACTGCGGAAAATGTTCTTTCATTCTGGTGACATTTGATTGTGATGATATCTTTTTAATATATTCGCCGAAGTTGGGGACATTTATTTGGTAGATGCCCTTTTTGTCAATTGGTTTTATTATGTCTTCCTGATCAAATAAGGCGTTTTTGAAAATTGTCTATCGATACGAGTCGAAATCGAGAGTCGATTCATATTTGTGAGTCGAGTCATGTCGACTCACCTAAGTGAGTCGAAAATCCCATCCCTATAGGTCTTAGACATCCTCTGGCGGATTTTACTGATTCCTTTATGCCACAGGTCGGGACAAACCTATCATACCGCTATCCGGTCTAGTAAAGGGAGGTGCTTAATTACTGGCAACTGTTGGAAGGCAACAGATCAATTCAGTTGAGACTGACGAATTATGGAAAATGTTGATAATTAGGAGTGAGGTTTCTAAAAAGCTTTTGGTTGTTCTGTCACGTAGAAGCACTCATCTTAAGGACTCTATGTATCTAGTAATAACTTGATCTAGAGATTTATTGTTAGTATTCAATATAAACCGGTTTTCTTTTGATTCTAGGTTAATAGATATTAACTAGGACTGGTTGACATCACAAGATACATTTTTTTCTTGCTATCGTGCTAAAAGTGATAACTATTTATTGATTCGTGGGATATACAGTCTTGTGAAGATCTTACAACCGGTTCAATAACAAATAAACTTACCGTAGAATATATGAAATCAGTACTGACACTTGCAGTCTTGCATTCACCTGATTAGTCTTGGGGAATAAAAGTACTGTAGTAACTGGAATCAGTACTTGCCGTAGAATATATGAAATCAGTACTGACACTTACATCAGTCTTGCATTCACCTGATTAGTCTTGGGGAATAAAACTACTGTAGAAACTGGAATCTGTACTTACCGTAGAATATATGAAATCAGTACTTTTGACACTTACGGTCTTGCATTCATCTGATTAGTCTTGGGGAATAAAACTACTGTAGAAACTGGAATCAGTACTTACAGTTCCACCTAAAAACTGTCTTGATAAGGCTAGCAGTTCTGTAAACATTAGACCCCACACACTTGAATGACCATAATTTGGCCCAGGGTCAACCAATAGACCCCAAAATCAACTAATTTTATGAATTAGTTCATAATGTCCATACCAAATTTCATAAAAATTGAATAATGCGTTCGAGAGATATCGTTGTGACTGGTCTAGAAAGCCAACGAAAAGAAACCTCGTGGTGTTGAAACTAACCTTCACTTTGTTCGAAAAATTCTAGATGAGTTGGTAGTGTAGTGGTAAGACACTCCGACTGGTTGACAATAGTTCAAACGCAGTCAACCCATTGGAATATTTCATCCTCATTAAATTGAGATAATTACCAATATTGGAGGACATGAAAGAGGCAGGTATTATCAACATGCAGTCGGCAGCGACGGTCTTAGTGGAGCATAATATACCAATCTATCTTTTATAATAATAAAACTCTTCAATGTAGTGATAAATGTGTGTGTGTGTGTGTGTGTGTGTGTGTGTGTGTGTGTGTGTGTGTGTATCAGTAATTGTTTAACCAAAACGGTAAGAGATGTCCAAAAATTGATGAGAATGGACCCCCCAAAAACCATAGGCCTAAACATCAGAGAAAATATCAGAATATAAAAATGTTGAACCATTTTCGAGTTACGGCCGATTTTTCGATTTTTGACCGAATTTAGCCGGTCATCGTTCGATATTTTAAATTTTGTCCTGACAAGTTTGCAAAAAACGGTCCAACTGTTTTCGAATTATAGCCGTTTTTCCGAGGGGGAATCATAGAATAATATTAGCTTCTGATTTTTGAAAGGGAAATCATAGAATACTATTAGCACGGGAACGGCAATGTCTCTAAGGCGTCAAGCTATAGGCCGTAGCGAAGCACGAGCAAAACAGCTAGTAAATAATAATAATAATAGACTTATATACTGCCTTACTAAGCCCCTAAGGGTCTTGTTTTGCCTGCTGTAAGCCCAAGTCGTAAATGTGGTCAAAATCTCATATTTGAGGATAATATACCATGTTACGACTGGGTTTCGAACCCACGATCCTTGGATTCTAGCCAGACGTCTCCACCAGTGAGCTACCGGGCCTAGTACCCAAACCTTCCACCACCATCTATGGATACGGAAAGTAAGTAAAGTAATTCTTGTAGAGTACAGACTTCAGATTTTACAGTAATTTCATCATGAATGTAATCAGCCGATGAATGAAGAAATGAATGAATGAAGGCTTTGCTGAAATCAAACTTGGTATTTGGTTCGCTTCCATAACCATAATATTTATGGTTGGGTGACGGATATGATGAGAGGTATATGGAACAGAGGTTACCAAATGATGGTCCAATGAAATGACGGATTTCTTTATCATAGAATTCGGAGCATTTTAGGATCTTAGAAAAATATTTGTACCCGTGACAAATGTAAAATACAATAGAAAGAACGTAGAAATCTGGAACACAACATGTGTGACATGTTCTGAAATCAAACATCATGAGATGGGCGGGGCATGTTATTAGAGTGAACCTCACATACAACGACCCCAGGAAAAGGGGAATATCTTATTTGCAGAACTGATTCATCATATAGCCAGAACTTTTCCTGGTTAGAAGTAATGTTTTCGACAAATAAACGGTTTTCAAGTTATGGGCTACCAAAGATGAAAAAAAAAAAAAAAAAAAAAAAAAAAAAAAAAAAAAAAAAAAAAAAAAAAAAAAAAATGAAATAAACTTCAGAATAATATCTTCAATTTTGTTGAAAAAAACAACTTGCCCAGGATAGAACAGAATATCGGAACATAATCCTCATATAGGTTTTGGGCCCCCCGAGAACTGTTCAAGTCCAACAGTAAGTAAGAATACGGACTATGAACATAAACTGATATTCAAAATTAATATTGAAATAAATGGAAAGAAGCTGGTAAATGTACGACACTCTTAGAGGATGATATAGTTTAATAAAGTAAACGAAATATCTGTTAGCAAGTAACTTGCCAGTCCTGTAAGAGGCCTTCCATACTGGATATCATGGAAATAACGCTTCTGGACCAATGCCAGACGCCTACTTACACCATTCTGTCCCCCAACAGCATTATGTCCCAGAACGTCAAATCTTTACTTTAAGAACAGGAAAAATTATCTGTGCTCAATCATAGAATCCATTTTCCATCGAGAATATCGAGTAAATAACCTTCTAGACCATAGCCAAAAATTACCCCCAAATATCAAACAGACTAAATAGGTATATTTTGTTCCGAAATGGTATACATTTAATTCACACTGAAATAAAAACTCCTTACAATATTAAGCAAACAGAAGAAATGAAAATGATAAAAAAACACTTAACTACAATTTTACTCCATTATCAAAAATGAACATTATATTCTTAAGGACTATTCCTTTGATAGTTCTACCAAGTGTCCCAAAGGTTTTCTTTTCTTTGATTAAGGAAACCTTAAAATTTGCTGCAAAACTTCTCGAAAACCTTTCACATTAAATATCTGGTTATCAATGTAATATTAATATTTCTTAACTTTTAATTCAAATGGAATAATCTTAATTGGATTTGCATTTATATTATTCTGCTTTCAAATTTGTCTGTAACTTCATCAGCATCCTCAGATTATTTTGCAGGTTTCTCTACATATACACTGTGTATTCTTTGCTTTCAATGTCTATCACCATTTTTATCTACCCATAAGTCCACATGCAACCAGTCCCGAAGAGAGGAGAGGGGAATTCCACCAGGCCCGGAATTTCCTAAGAGACGCGGTGAGAAAATTATCATAATGAAAGGTTTCATGTTTTTGTCTGAATAATAAATAAACCAACTTAAAAGTTTTGAAAAAAAAAAAAAAAAAAATCAATTATTNTAAAAAAAAAAAAAAAAAAAATCAAATACAAAAATCAGAAGTTTAGAGATAGTGGGCTAATATGGGACAATGGCTATTGCAGGACACTGATTCTAGAATATATTGGTATATTTTGTAAACATTAACATCTGATAATGGAAATATGTGAGTCCAAGAAGAAGCGTACAAGCCTTTCACATCAACTAAGTGAATTGCCTACTTTTACTTTTATTACTGCCCATACAATGATTTTGGATGAAAGAATAATAGAGGCCAAGGAGGGGACCGTAAATTTCCTCACCCGGCCCTGATTTTCTGTCTACGGCCCTGCATGCAACCACTCTTTGATGTCATCAATCCACTTTCTACGTTCTCTGCTACGATCGTCCATAAACTCTCCCATCCATTAAACAACCTTCCATTGAATTTCCGACATATACCAATTTCCGTTATTTGATTCTTCGTAATAACTCAAATTTTCGGCGTACTAAGTGAATTTGGGAATCACTAACCTGGAAGTGATTCTTGTAATGGGAGGTATAAAACTGATTATAATGAACAAATGAGCGTCAGTCATAGGAACGTCTCTATTATAGCACAGCTGTGCTTGTAGCACCCAGAGCTATAGGTAATATTATGCTATGGGAGGTCATACGATTCACAGGCTAGGTCTGCATGGTTGATTTTCTAGGATGCTTTTATCATAGCTAAAATGTGTGCGATGAATATTTAGCGTCAATGAATGAACCAATAAGGGAAGAATCCAGACCTCTTTCTCAATGAATGCATCACGATTTTCCAGGCGTCTACGACAAAAAATTGTAACGGACAGTGGCAAAAACGTTCAAAATCCATCTGCCTTCTTACGTGAGGATTTGGCATTATTGTGACGAATGACAAACGTGCAATGGTAACATCTCCATTTAATTACACATGCCACTGGATCATCTAACTTTTTTTTTTTTTTTTCGTGACGATTGACAAACGTGCAATGGGAACATCTCCATTTAATTACACATGCCACTCGAACATCTAACGATTTTTTTGTCGTGACGATTGACAAACGTGCAATGGGAACATTTCCATTTAATTACACATGCCACTCGAATATCTAACGATTTTTTTGTCGTGACGATTGACAAACGTGCAATGGGAATAATTACACATGCCACTCAATCATCTAACTTTTTTTTGACGTGACGATTTAAAAACGTGTAACGGAAACATCTCCATTTAATTACACATGTCACTGCATCATTGAACGATTTTTTTGTAGTCAAGATTTCCGAAGACACGACCCATGTCAAAATTCGACGTGACGTTTTTTTATATCGTAGACAGAAAAAATGGTAATGGCAACACTCTAATTTAAATGTTCCGCGATAGATATCTTTCCGAAAAACAGATCACTTTTCTTGGTTTCTCGATCACTTTTGTTTTTAACAAGTTGATGAATCAGGTTTATTACTCACTATACGATAAATATATAATTAATATTTATGAATAAAAAAGGAGTATTTTTTTTTGTTTGTTTTGTATGATTATTTCAAATTTTCTTAAAATCTACAAAATTAAGACCATCTATCTTATAACATAGAAAAAAATATCAAGAATAAAATCAAATGAATGAATTAATAATAATAATAATTATGTTTTTAATATTTTTACATATAAAAAAATACATGAAAGATAAATAATGAATTACTATAAATGACAAACGAACAAACAAAAAATGAGTTTTACTGTAACAAATAAAATTCGGGTGTTTATTGATTTCTATCTTCTTATAATTTATGATATAAAGATAAAACGGAGAGTGTAACTATCACAAACGAAAACAATTAAGACTAGGGACTCAACTATGACGCTCAGTTGCACAACTAAAATTAACATTTGGCTTTCTTCTATATATGGTATTCATCACAGGGGACATTGCTCCCGAAATATAGGTGGAAATAAAGATAGTATTTGTGTTATTATGTCACAACTTTTGTGCTCGCTGCAGCATTGCAGGATTTTCACAATGTCTATTACTATCCAATTACTTTGATTTTTTTAGACCCCGAAAACAGCCAAATTACAGTGACAAAAGTAAGAACCCGGGTACCTCCCGAGTGCAAGACTAGTGCAGTGAACACCTGAACCATGTTTTTAATTTATTTTTTATTTCATTAGGATAGTAATCTCAAAAAGAATCGAGAACATAATAACTATGCACTTAAACCCAATCATAATAACTATGCACTTTAAACCAATCATCTTGATATGGTCAAGATGTTCGGTTCTATGCACCGGGACGACCAAGAATGGATTAACAAACAATTTCAGCCAAGGGCCATTCTAATATTTTCGATTTCATGACAATCTGTTTCTACCATTTTTTCACGAGTGTAGAAATGAGGAGAACAGTTGTTTTTAAGGAAAACACCTTTACAACAACGATAAAAACTCACAG
>CM022876.1:23747575-23786093 GCA_012654025.1 Pachypsylla venusta | reverse complement strand
ATAGTATATAAAAATATGTATGTTCTAAGCCTTCTAAGGGATGATATTGAAGCCAAACTTTGGGCGCGGGTACTTTATACAATGCATGTAACTAATACATTGATTTTCTAAAGCTACCATTAAAAGCTACCATAAATTGTCTAAAGAGTCTAAAATGTCTAATTATGTACCACATGCAAGAAATAAGTGTGTGTAAACACTCACTGTCAAAAGACATTTTTCTGTGTGGGATGTCAGGAAGGACAAAGCTCTGGTTCAGAATAGATTTCCTAGGGTATAGCGATTTTATTTTATTTACATTATTTTATTCCTGGGATTTAATTTTATTTTTATGTAAGATAATAATTGATTTAGTTTATATTTTTTTAGTTTATAATAAAGTAATAGCGACTTATTGTAATAAAAAAATCATTTTATCCTTTATTTTGTTCGCGGGTACTTTGTACCCTCCTCCCCCCCCCCTGCCAATGCACGTAATTGAATAGAGCTTGGCAATCCTAGGGTTAAAATAAGATACTTCAAGTGTAAATGGAACCTGATAAGATGTGTTTTTATTATTATCATTCTTTTTTTCTTTTTTTTTTTAAAAAAAAGGAAGGTACGATGACCTCAAACTGTGAACTTTTTGTACAATTGAGTTTTCAATTCACCTCTAATTTTTTTCTATTAATCAACTAAAAGAAACGACTTTTTAATCGGAAACCAATAAAAATGATATAAATATAATGAACGACTCGGACCGGACTAACAGATTTTAATAGATTGGGCAAAAGATCATGGATTAGTCACAAATGGTAATACTAAGTTGTATATTTATTAATGATCCAAATGTTTATGCTGGCGTACTTCCCTCAAGCCTATCAAAACAAAAGTAAAGATGCCTAGAAAGGGTTTACAGTTTACAGAAATACCAGTTGATCATACGTGACGAGTATAAAAAATGGGGATTCCCCAGGTCAGGAGTTTTTTTCCGGGGTTCGGCGTAAACATACCATGATTTAAGCTGAAATTTTAGTAGGGGAGCCCACAGATATTCTTTTAGGATCACTTTTTTTTCTACGGCCCTGAATTCAATGTAAACTAAGAAAATTAGAGGTAAATTTAGACATAAAAACTAAAAATATAATTATTAGAAAAAAAGTAAAATCACAGACAACAAAAAAAAAAAGAACATAAACATTTAGAGACGGTTTTGCAAAAATCCTAAGGAGAAAACTAGAAGGGCAATATTATCTTTAGCAATCAAAAAAATGATGACACATTTTGATTGGCTGAAGGAAATAAGTAACCGTTCAAATTTTACCTTAAGGTCAGGTCTCATCAATATGAAGTTAAAATTAATATTAAGTAAAATATTTAAAACAAATCATAAAATAATTGATAAAAAATATTTCAAAAAGACAATAATTTAACAAAACAATTACCAAAAACACTATTTATAATTATTTATATCGAAACTAGTTTCGAATCATTCGAATCATCATCAGTCTAAGTCGAGTTGAAGGATGGAAAGAGACTCTGATGATGAATCGAATGATTCGGGTAAGTGTTTTGTTGAATTTTAATTAAAAAATAAATATTTTTTAACACTTACATTAACTTCATATTTTTTAGACCTGGAACCTAATAAAATTTAATTAAAACTGACTATGAAATTTTTTTATACAAAATAATTACAAAATAAATAATAATAATATTGCAAAATCAAGTGAAATTAAATGAAGAAATAAAATAAGATATACTGTAAACTTGGGTTGCTTGGTATAATGAGGAGATAGTAATTTATCAGTTGAAACACAAGATTTGCTGTCCACTGTGGATAGGGGGACTTTAAAAGAATTCTTCCAAGGCAGCCAATCCTATGCCGGTCGTAAAAGGCGACTAAGGACAGGCTCGGAAACGATATCCTTTCCATTACCGATGCAGAAAGCAAGTAGTAGCTACTGCATTATCCGTAAGGATTCTCAAGTATCAACAACTCATGGCGAGTTGTTGCAAACCAGTCGCACGGCTGTTAACCTATGATGAAAAACGCCTAACTAGTTTGGATTGATTAGAATACTTCTGTCACACAAAGAACCGTAGGTAAGTCATAGCAAGAAAACTTTTAGGATACTTGGTAGAACTATCAAATATAAAAAATGTAAATCATGAAAAACACTTGATGTCTTTATGTTCTACAATTGCAGAACATAAAGACTTAAGTAATATCGTCACCAATAGATTAATTTAAAAAAAAAAACATGACTAATCCCCAAATTTCGAAACCAAATCAAAGAAATAATGCCCATGTTTTGGTTTATTTATAATAATAAATAACAGCTCTCTTGTTTCCGTTCTTCTAAAATCACTTTGTGTTTCTACCGACGACTTGAACTTCTATTCAAAAACTCTGTTAACAAGCCAAGCGACCATACAGGGTGGGTTTATAGAGATATATCTTTATAGTTTCAAATCTTATTGAAAATAAACAGAATGGTTTAACACGCCACATTCAGAAGCATTTGGATGAAAAATGTTTATTACTTTAATATTTTTATCTTTTAAACAGTTACGCAAACAGGATGGAATGCATGTGTAAAAACACATGCAATTTTGTATTTGTGCAAAACTGTTTACATATAATTTGATAATATTGATCTATTCTATCAAATAGATCTAAATATAGTGCTGTGCTGTTGTTAAACGGGTTGCAGGTCTCTATTGAAACTGATTGCAATTATCAATGCGACCTGTGTTATTATTAAACTGTTTGCAGGTCTCTATTGAGAGTGATTGCAATTATCACTGCGACCTTTATTATTATTAAACTGGTTGCAGGTCTCTATTGAGACTGCTATCAAATATCGCGGCAACCTTTATTTAGATCTATTGTGACCGACATATCAAAGAGGCGTGTATTTTGTTAGATTCAAACCAACAGTCTTAATGTTTACGAATCCACCGCTTCAACAAACTGACCTACTGAGGCTTTAGTGTGAATGGTCAATAATAAATGGGTGTTCACAGAGAATCCCTATCATTTATGCTTCCTTATTTTATTTCTTCATTTAATTCAATCTAAATTATTAACTGGTTCTAGGAACATAAACAACAAACAAGTTTTTCTTTTCTTTTCAAAAGTTTCAAAATTATTGAACGAATAATGTCTCCGTCTTCATATTGTTGATGCTATTGGTGTTGTTGTTGTTGATATGTTTCTCCATTATTTTATATGATGGCATGCAGGATAAACAAATATAAATTATCTTATATTCTTGAAGATGTTCTATTTGTTTTCAAAATTACTTTCTTCAATTGAACAACAACGCATTTTAGACTCATTTTTGAGAAGATGAAATTCCCAATAATCTACTTGATTATTTTGCAACTGTTGGAAATCTCTTGTAGACAGTTCTTCTATGAATTCAACAATTTGAAACGATTTGATTTGATTCATGTTATAAATATTTAGACTGACACTTGTCTTGTATCTGAAGACGATGAAACTTTATCTGACATTGAAGATGAACTCTGTAACAAAGAACAAAAAAAGAAAAATTAGGAATTATGTTAATAATTCCAGAGACAGAGTGAAAGTATTGGGTGAAAAACATAAATGAAGAAATAGGTTGGTGGTGTATCTCAGACGCTCGAACTGGTAGGTAAAACAGTGGGGCTTAAGTTCAAACCCAGCCAACCCATGGAATTTCATTCTCATAAATTTGAGATATTTAACACAATTGGAGGACATGGGAGGGGCCAGGATTATCAATATCCAGGCCGGCGTCCTTCAATATGTTACCAAACACCATCACTTTCAGTGATGGACACGAAAAATATTTAAAGAACTTAAAAAATATATAATAACCTACATTTTTAGTATTAATGAACAAAATAAAAGTGAGAGTTTATTATTCATCAACAATAACAACAATTGCCGGAAAAGAGAAATTTTTAAATGAACAACAATGCTAAGGTAACCTAGATAAAGAGGCTATTATGTTCAATGGTAAATGTTATCAGAGTTCATGTTACTTTAGTGATAGTCTGATAGTGCATCACTAAATTGTAATAATACTTTAGTAACTAAAGTTCATATCAGAGTTCACGTCACCTTAGTGTTAGTGCATCACTAAATAGTAATGAGCCTGTTAGGATGTGCCTAGAAACAACCGACAATCAATACAAACACAAGAAATGAAGATGATAAAAAAAAACACTTGACTTTATGTTCTACAATTTCAATATATGATTCGATACGTGTAATTCGGATTTTACGCCATTATCAAGAATATACATCTTCATTTCTTGTATTTGATAGTTCTTCCAAAGTGTTCTAAAGGTTTATATTCCTTATCCATACAAATGCTTGAATCAATTTCCAATGAGATAGGCAATAATGAATTATGAATACATTAGAAGTTAAAGTTAAAACAGGTGTAAAGCCAACTTGGTAATTCTTTCAGTAACTGCTTAATAGATTCAAACTGACATATTCAATACAATAATTGTCACAAATATGCAACGGGTTTACACCTTATCTACCTAAGGTGTGTTAATGGTAAATAAAAGAGTTTCTTGGAAATATTTAACATACTTGGCAAAAACCTAACACTTGACGAGTTAGTTGACAATAAAGACTTATACAATTGAATGGTAAACTTGAAGATAACAGTGTTACTGATAACACATTTGTCTGTGAAGCTGATAAGAAATATACTTAGAATACTGATAACAATTCTCCTTTTTTAGTCACGTTCAGAAAAAAAAATATGACAATAGGAAAATATATGAGAAAAATGTTGAAAAAAATAAAGTTTTGTCTACAGTGACAAATCTTCGAGTCCGTCAGAATTTAAAGCCAAATATGACGCAGAAGTAGAGGAGCATTTACACTAAGCAGTGACAGTGACGTGACCGGCAAGTGATCCGCCCGGCAAAACTAAAGGAAATGACCCGATTCCAAACATTCATAACCATCCATTTTAAAAATTTCACATCGTTCAACAGATCGTCAGCTGTCAAAAATTATCACCAGATGTCTTTTTTGTTCCTTTCCTATCCATTCTTGATCAAAAGAAAACTAGTTCCGATTAGGAAATATTCAAAAGATCTCAAGAAATTACCCCTTTCTACAAATGTCCCAAAAATTTACCCTATCCACACATAAAAAAATATCAATGTGGCTGAAGAAAAAAAAAATTAAAAGCCCATAATAAAAAATGATATAAAAGAAAGAAATACACCCTTATTTCCCATAAGATTTCTATGCAATCTTTAAGAATCCCACACACCTGGAAACTCCCCATAAAAAACATGTACACATGTAAAAAAAATAAGGGATGTAAAAAAATATATGTGCGTTATGAAATTAGCACACATCTGCGTATCAAAATAAAATAAAATAAAAAAAAACACGTGGTAGAACTATAAGCGGTGGGAAAATATCTTAAAAAACATTTTAACTATAAAATGAATGAATGAGATGAATGAACAATTATTGTGAATGAATGACAAATACAACAAACAATATTCATGAAGAAATTACAATACAAACTGAAGATTAAAATCGTAAAGGGAATTGAAACGGAAGGTTTACACTAAGGAAAAGGGTTTGGTGATTTTTCCTTAAAATTTACTATGAGAATAATTAATTTGGAAAGAGTTCTGTGCCCAAAAGGCGTTAATGGAAGCTTCATTTTTATAAACATACGATACGTCTGTGTATTTGTCTGACCTGCTAAAAGGAATAATAGGAAGTCAAGAGTTAAACTAAACTCCTTTCTAACATATCCATCCATTTCGCCATTCTGACAAATTCTTAGACATCAACTTCCATTCAGATCACTGTTTTTTCAAGTTGATCTTCAACTCCTCGGGGTTAATCAAATTGAATTACACCTTCCTTCAATTTGGAACATGATTTAGTTTATCATAATGTTGTTATTGTTGTAGTAGCAATCAGGTGCCAAGAAGACCAAAATCAATGATATTGGTAAACCTTTGTTTCATCAAATCAAATAATCACTATCAGAAAAAAATATAATTGCTCTAAAACGATATGGGTCTTCTTTTGGTTTGCATTTCTGTATTGATGGTCTTTGGCCAAACAATTTTGAGTGTTTGCATTGCCCTGGTGCGTAGAACCAACCATCTGAGGACATTGTTTCAATAATTATTATCAACTCTCCTATACAAATCAAAACCAAACCAATTAAATCTACATTTTATTCAATAAGTCTAATGTCCTTCTTACACACTATCAGTACAAAAGTTTCTAAGGTGTGATTGTTTCGAATAAAACTTTTCGATAAATATTTCTATTAAATTATTGACCCCGACCAGTTCAAATACTGAACTCTCTCTCTTTTTCAAAGTCATTAGCTTCATCATTAATTACACGCCTGATTTGGTTTTGTTTGTATATAAGAATTATCGTGGGAAAAGAATGTAAAAAAAGAGAATGGTCTCTGGTCTAATCTTGTACTATCTGTTAATATTTTGTTAATATTCTAATTTCCTTTTAACGTTCCACTTGATTTAGTTTAGATTCTCCTTTATAACTCTTTTGTATACCTATAGGCACTACACTAATATTTTCACTACTAGAATCTAGAAGATGATCTCATAGCAATATTTACAATATTGAAAAAGGACAATTACCTAAGAGTAGATTTCGGGCTCTGTTGTTCTCACAAAGCATACTAAATGGACAAATAGAACTGAAAAATAACGAGAGTATTCTCTAGACGCATGATTGAATGGATAATGTTCACACAAAGATTGATCAAAAAAGAAAAAACGAATTCAAGACTATCAAAGTACCAAATGACAGGCGAAATTGGTGGTATTAAACGATCATTCACACTACACAGTGAGATTGTCAGTGACAGTGCTCTCCAACGCTGTACCGTGATCTTCACAGTGATTTGACATGAAAAATTACCGGCTGAGCACGGAGAAAACACAAATGGGTGTTCCTGGTACGTAGAACCATCGTGAAGACTACATATTAATGATACTGAATGATCAAAATTATGTTCCTAAAGAGACTAGGACGGTTTAATGATTACATAAATGTTGAAATGATGCTAAATGAAAGATAAAAAGTAAGTTTCTTGAGAGATAAAGTGGTATATGTCGTACCCAAGTGTTCACATAGAAATCAGGACCTGTTTGAACACTTGCAGGATGTTGATAATTATGAAACACTAACCAACCATTCAAACCTTTGTTTACATTAAACTGTGTGTTTACTTACAATTATGGGAACTCATTTTACAGATCCTGTTTAATCAAGTGGAAAATTAAGAAAAAAAATATTTAAAGATTTTGTAGAAGAAGCGAATTTTGCTAATTTACCTCGGTAGATCGACATTATCGTGTACTTTCTTTTCATTCATCAAATGTGTTTTTTATTCATTTTCCAGCCTGTACTACAATATACTATTAGCGTAATTTATGTTTCATCAAATGGATACCAGGGAAGATAATCAGGGTCATCCCAAGAATACTAGCAAGTTTGTCTTTGGAATGTTTAATATCAGTAAAATCTTATTGGGTATTGGACAAGACAAAGATTCTTTTGTGGAACTAGAAATTAGAATTCAAATTTATATGAAACAAAGGTTCACATCCTCACGATGCCACCAGAACGATCTGAAATGTATGACCAATTTTGTACCTATTTCCGCAATTATTCTTTTAAAAAAATACATGAACCTAGAAATGATCATATGCGTAATGAGTGGACACGGTTACAACAACAACAACAACAACAACCGAAAAGTAACAAAGACCAACCCAAGATTTCTACATTAACATTTCTTTCTTCTCCAAGAAATATAAGTCATCATAACTCATACAAGAATAGTTTAACCTTGAAATAAAGCAATTAAAATCAATTAATGAAATACGAAATCAATAAAGACTTGGAATAAATCATAAAATCAATTTACAATAAAACTTTTCAACATAGAACGAAGAGAGAAGATAAATTCTATTTCACAACAGAACAGTAACTTAATATTCATAAAAAAAGCATGAGAGAAATAACAACAGCAACAACAACACAATTGAAATTCATGAGGAATAACAAATTGTAGTAACCACAAGGCAACAACATTATTGTCATAATCTTGACAAATGTCGGCGCCATCTTTATAATCATACAGACACTCAGGTATGCTCGATTATAATTTAGAAGTGTATTGTTGTTGCTCAGGACTGTGTTATTATTAATACCTATGTCTAGTAGATCTTGGCCTATTAAATCTTATTTTATATTCTTTAAAATGTCATAAGTTAGTATTTAACAAGGAATCGTACATTCAATTTCTTGAACTTTTGTTTTGTTAAATGTAGATACTAAATTTCAGATGTCACAACTTGAGACTTTTATCATGTTTATATGAAGACGACTTTAGGGATTTTATCATGTTTATTTGAAGATGATTTTAGGACTTTTATCATGTTTATATTTAAATGATATTTGGACTTTCTTCTCATACGTTTATTTTGAATTTTAAGTGGTATTGTTTTAAGCGCTTGCCCGGAATTAAACAGGTTATGCTTAATTCCCAGCTGAGGCAACATATTGTAACTACTTAATTTGCGTATATTTCACAATATTAGGTTCAGGTGGTAAAATTGCCACTGAAATTAACCTCGCCTACTTGGTACCTTCCACTCAAGAGTCTATTTTTTTCATTTTGGTTATTATTTAACAAATTTATATAACTTTAAAAAACACTACCGTTATTTATGATGAGGATTCACTTACTCGTAAGTGAATCCCCGTCATAAATAACGGTGTTTTTCATTTTGGTTTATGAATCTTTGGGATCAGCAACGATTTGTACACTTTCCCAATTATATTTGGGGTTACTGTTTATCCTATTGATTTCTACATCATTCAGTTCAATGTCTTATCGCTATTTCCATATATCATTTTTCCTATGTGCCCAGTTATATCTCATCTTTCATTTCTATCTTCTTCCCTCTATTTCTTATCCCTTTACATTCCTCCGAATATACGAGTACCTAATGTTCAAATTTTCCAAATTCCTCATTCAATATTAACTATATTTTTTTCTATATCACCTCTAATAATAGTTACTTTCATCTTTTCTAATTAATTATTGCCTATGTCGGCGCTCGTAACATTTGGTTCCGCTCTTTAAAATATGTAATTAAATTATGTTTATAGCTTCATTAAGGATAACAAAAAAGTGTCAAAAGAGTATTTTAAAGATACATCGCGCACATGTGTTTATATTCCAATAAAGAATAAACACTATCGACCTCCTTATAATATTTGAACAGACCATTTTGGGGTGTTAATATACTTCGTATATAATTTAAGAAGGGTATTTTAATATACTTCGTATATAATTTAAGAAGGGTATTTATTTGATTTTTGAAATTATGAAAGAACATAAGACTTCTTTCATAGAATTAAGGTATCCCAGAAAACAGAAAGAAGGAAATGGCGTATTTTAGAAAAAGGAACCTAGTCGAAAACCAAGATCAAACTATTGAGGCAGTTAACAAAATTTTCAGAATAATATTCGAATAACGAAAAGGAACTCAAAGAAGAAGACCACGCAAAGTAATTCAATGACATTTTTAATGAATTCATCTCTCATATCTTACGAATTGTCAATGTTACTCCATTCTCTGACAATGATACCACCTTGTATGTTAAACTCAAACATAATTTAAAATTCACAAAATTTCTATTTGTAGTGTTGAGTACAAGATACAATAATAAATCTTTACAATTTATGAGAACATTTAGAGCACAGAATATATAATCTTGATTTTATTTTTACAACAAAAACATATCCATTTGATAATAAATAAATTCGTAGTGATGTTATATCATTCTTTGTGTGCTGGCTAAAACACCGAACACAATTTAATGCAATTTAAAATGGAGATAGTTTGAAGTCGTTAGAGGAAGGAAATTTTTGATGGAACACTAAGATCCCCTAACCGACCACTTCGGAAGGGGAGTGGATTGTCATTTATAGTTCGTCAATAGCTTGTCGAAATAAGCGTCACGCTCTATTATCTTCAAACAAATTTCAAGTGTGATCTTTTATCCTTTTATCAAAGTACAGTAAGAAATGAATATATGGAAAACAACAAAAAAGCACAAGCACATCAACAAGAGGCAGTTCTTAAAAGGACATTAAAAAGCGTAATGATTGACATTGGAAGCCAGGATGTAGAAATCGTAGATTTGCAAGCTGTTGGTAAAGGCAGAGCCTGTAACGGGTTGAGAATTTTTTATTTATTTTATAGTTGTTGCAAAGTTTCTTATGGGAGAAAGCTTGACTTTCGTTGAAAGACGTGAAATAGATTGATATTTGTCTGTTTGTATATTACTGTAACTAACCCATCAATGGATGAATCCAACCGTGTGCCTAACATGTGGCGAAACATATGACATTTGGTACATAATGATGATAGCTTTGTAAATATATGTTCTATTAAATCATATACATGACTATCTAATTCGTTTGCTATCATTTTGAACATCTGTTTTACTTCATATTTAATAGTTTATAAAACTAAAAATATACACTATCTCCAAAGTAAAGTCTTGGGAATATAAGGACAAAAGTACATTTGGGTCAAAAGTACGAAAAAATCTATTCAAAAATATATGTCAAATATTGAGCTTTGAAATACACAAACGATTTTTGAACCATTTAGATAAATATGCATCATCCCAAAACTGAAGGAAAAAAAATGAAGTATAACTTATCGTTTGGGAACAAATAGGGGCATGTGTTAATTCAATTGAGTTCGAATGGATATCAATCTACTGAAAATAGAAACTGTTAATTTTTTTAGAATATATTTATCTAAACCACTTAATTGTATGTGCAGCTACTATTAATAATAAATAGAAAATAAAACAAAAATGACATTTTGAGTATATATATATATCTGAGACAGTTCGAACGTCAAGAGGTCCAAGTTTTTATATTTTTGGTGGCGGCAGATGGAGTTGGGATTTAGGATCCCAAGAATATGTTTTCATATTGAAAAAGAACTACGTATTGATTTTATTCCAAATTCATGAACGTTTTCATTCATAATTTCATCCATTTGAGTTTCGACAATTTAGGCAACTCATAACTTCATCACCCTCAAATTCCTAAAAATTATATAAAAAAAATAAAAAAATCTCGATAACTTACCGAACTAACTACATCTGAAGAAGAATTATAAGATGATGCTGACTTAACATTAGGATTTGATAGTAAAATTCCTAATGGTTGTCTACTGCTGTTTGATAATGTCCTACTAATTAATTCTTCTGAGTCAGCATTATCATGATTAGCAGTTAACATAGCAACAGCTGCTGATTCAACTGCTGATGGATCTAATGTTGGATGAGTTTCTAAAGCATATTGTAAATCACAAATATATTCAATCACATATTGAATAACTTCTAATTTTGATAATTTACGATTTTTGGGCATAAATGGGACAAGTTCTTTTAATTTCGATAAATACATTTGAATTTCTTCATTTTCTATATTTTTAGATTTGTGTTTATTAATTTTCCCATTCATTATAATATTATTGTTGTTATTATTATTAGATAAGATATCTGTAGGTGTGGACTTCATATTTATTGTTTATTTAGAAAAAATAGTCAAATTAAAGAATATATAATTATATATTTTCAAAATATAAAAAAAATAATCAAATAAATTAATTTTTCAAAATAAAGGGAAAAAAATAGTGATTTAAATGAAAAATTCACTGAATTAGATAAAAAACACAAATAATTCGAGTTATTTGATTAAACACTTTTATATCAAATAAAAAATACACAATAATTAAATAATTATTTTATTAAAATATAAATACGACTTTGTCAATCGACGATATCTGAATGAATAAATCCGTAACAGAGAAAATATTTGAGACACTCCTTTTGAAACGGTTAATGAGATAATAAGTTCCCCTCTACGCATGTGTATCTATTTATATATGACTTCTCCCACCAATTATAAATCTCTATCTTTTTAATATTGCCCCTCCTTTAAAGTTTCTCACGTGTTTATACAAAGTTAGTAGTTGTTGTAATGTTGGGAATGTAAATTGAACAATAGACACAAAAATAAAGGTAGACTTTACCAGCTGAGATTTTGTTTTGTTATTGTGTGTGCTACTTTCAATTCTCACGCTATGAAATTCATGATAATTTTTGTGTGCGGCATTTTATAATTTTTTTGTTTTGTTTATTTTTTTTATTTTTTTGTTTAGTTTTGATTTTTATTAACTTGTCTTCTTTCTTGGTCTTTATGAATAGAATTGAGAATTGCAAAAAATTAAGCAAGTAGCAGTGGACAAGTAGTGACACAGTAGGAAACAGTTTGGAAAACTTTGGAGTAGGTTCCTGTTCAACAGTGGTTTACGATGATGAATAAGCTCAAACTAATGAATTGTTTGTCTGAAATTTAGCCATTGAGGTGGAGGAATTCTTGGGAGAGAAGAGGCACTGAACAGAAGGTTGTGGTATGGTAGGAAACAGTTTGGAAAACTTTGGAGGAGGTTCCTGTTCAACAGTGGTTTACGATGATGAATAAGCTCAAACTAATGAATTGTTTGTTTGAAATTTAGTCATTGAGGTTGAGGAAGGCTTGGGAGAGAAGAGGCACCGAATAGTAGTTTGTGGTATGGTAGGAAACGGTTTGAAAAGCTTTGGAGGGGGTCCTTGTTCAACTATGGACTACTTGGCTAGCGTCTAGGGCACATTGAATGCACTAGTTTTTCGTTAGAATCATCATGTTATGCTTCGCCAAGGGAGGTTTTAAAAAGTGGGTGACCATGTAGTTTCATACCCTCGTGTGATGGTGGCTATTGCCGGTAAAATTCAGAGTACCTGGTTTGTAGGTTTCCAGCTAATCAAAGGTGTTAAGCTACACAAAAAAAAAAAAAAAAAAANAAAAAAAAAAAAAAAAAAAAAAAAAAAAAAAAAAAAAAAAAAAAAAAATGGACTATTGGTTGACAAAAATGAGTTAAAGTCATTATGACTTCGGCATTAAAATGTTCAAACTAATGACTTGTGAATTGTTTGTATGAAATGTAGCCACTAAGGTCCCTTATCACTCAAGGAACACTTGAGATATAAGGGGGGTACACTACCACACAAGCAAAACGCTAGTTTTGCATCGCCAAGAAAAACAAAACGAGCGTGGTATAAGTACGCTAAAATTAGTTTGTAGGTATAAAAAAAACGGCAAAAGACGCAAATATGGTTTCCTCTGTATTTCCGATTTTTGGTTTAATCAACCTTTGTCTTAATTTGATATTTTATGTTTGAAGGTATGTTGAATCCAAATATCAAATAAAAAAACCTTACACCGTATGGGTACTTTTGCCATTTAGCGTTGACCGATTTTGATGGCATTTAGATCACGTTTAAGGTCTTATTTTTCCTCTCGTCTCCCATCGCTTGTTTCTAAAGTTTCCATGTTTTTCATTTGTTTACTTTCTATAAATCAAATGTTTCTATCTTGATTAGAAATCTTCTGAAATCCAAGTCCTCCACAGCAAGACTTGTAAATATTATTCCAACGTTCGGCTCGGTTTCACAAAGAAGCCAATTTATTTCTAACAAATAGATAAAATTGTTGGAGGCCTCCTGGTGAGGTAGAAGACGTTTCAATTTGAAAATTTCTTTGTTTACTTTCTCAAAATATATTTTTAAAGTTAAATTCTTGTGCAACATAATCATTGTAGCCACCGAGGGGAGCAAGCCAGCTTCATTAGGCGATGATCCTAAGCCCATGTAAAAAAAAAAAGCTCTGCGCAGTGTTCATAGAAACTCTGCGTAGTTTCGATAATTACTGTGAGAAGCAAGCTATTGTTGTATTGCCAGGAAAGGGGGTACATCTAAAGAGTCACAAAACAAAATGTTGTGGCATGGTAAAGTTTATATATAAATAAAATATATTGCTCATTTAAATGCTGTTTCTTTGTGTTATTATGTCACAACTCTGGTGCTCAAGCTCACTGCAGCATTGTAGGATTTTCTCAATATCAATCATTATCCAACTGCTTTAAATTTTTCTATTTTACCTACAATGCTTGCATCGGATCGCTATGCGCATTTATGTCCATAGCTACTCATTGTCCTCACGAAGCTGAATGGGCCCCGAAAATATCCAAACCACAGTGACAAATGTTTGCCCTGCCAGGATTCGAACCTGGGTCTCCCGAGTGCAAGACTAGTACAGTGACCACTAAGCCATGTGAGCTGGCTATGGTAAAGTTTAGAAGTCAACGCCAACCCCAAAAAGAATTGGGAAAACGTGAAACTGAAGAAGAAGCAAGAGAAGATTATTATGCGACATAATGATTCACGAACCTAGGACTTCTATAGACTTACACCTCGATAGCAATGTCGTAATTTCTCTTCAGATTATTTTGTAAGTAGCCTTTGCAGATCATGATTTCTAAAGAAAAGGTAAATCTCATACCCCGTTCTCATTTTTCTCCCGATTTTTATCGACCGACGTGTGTGGAAAGTAATGGAGGAGACGTTTATCCAACAGTGGACTTGAAATGTTTGGTTTGGTAATAACTAAGAAGAAAATTACTTGTATAGCGAAAACTATTCAAAGTATCTACAAGTCTAGTAATATTTACTTGGACCACTGAAGATGATAATCTCGTATTTTCAATTACTGGTTTCAAATATTCAATTAATAGTGGCATCATTCAATTAATAGTGGCATCTTTAACTTCAACCTCTCCCATTTGGGGTTGGCGTCGCTTTCCATGAGCCTACCATGACACAACCTTTTGTTCGTAGCCTATTCTCTGACACGGTAATCCTAGCTTGGTTCTCACAGTACCAATTGAAACTGCGTAGAAACAAGCTTTTTGCCAATGATCTCTCATCATTGCTTTGAAGTAGAGATTTTTTTAAATGCTGGATGCCCATCCCATCACCAAACCTTCTGTATTTACACGGGCTTAGGACCGTTTTTCCTTAAGTATATTGATAAAAAAAAGCACTTACTACATTTTTAAAATTTTAGAATATAAAGTCAAGTGTTTTTTTTATCATTTTCATTTCTTGTATTTGATAATTCTACCAAGTGTCCTAAAGGTTTTCTTTCTTTGAATATTTTATGATGCTACTAAAGACATAATACTTTTTGGTAAGAATTGTGCTATTCCGTTT
This sequence comes from Pachypsylla venusta, assembly GCA_012654025.1. Classification (NCBI taxonomy): domain Eukaryota; kingdom Metazoa; phylum Arthropoda; class Insecta; order Hemiptera; family Aphalaridae; genus Pachypsylla; species Pachypsylla venusta. The sequence goes on along the minus strand of CM022876.1, from coordinate 23,770,891 downwards.
GGTATGATCCACTCGTTTAGATTATAATAATCTTTACTTGTATTTTAATATTTACTTATATTTTGATAGAAACCGCTCAATGTTGTCAAGGAGAAGTCATGGAGGTTAATTTATGATTCTCTTACTTTTATTCAAATAATAATAAAATGTTTTAGAAAATGATTTAGAATCAAACTGGTCATAGATGTTTACAGGTGCATATCTAAGAGCTGCTCAACTTCAAACTGGTCACCTATTCTTACAAAGTGAATATCTAAGAGCTGCTCAACATCGAACTGGTCACCCATCCTTACAAGTGGATATCTAGAAGTTGCTCAACATCAAACTGGTCACCCATCCTTACAAGTGTATATCTAAGAGTTGTTCAATATCAAACTAGTCACCCATCCTTACACGTGGATATTTGAGGCACCCATCCTTACACGTGGATATTTGACTCTACACCTAAGAGTTGTTCAACTCTTAGGTAAAACAAAAGACAAGTGCCTACTAATTATTCTGAGAACTATAAGACTATATAATGGCAACCATAAGGATCCTGGTGGCCTTATAGTGCTTATCAGCACATATATGCACACAATCAGAACTCCTCACATTGCGATGGCTGATTCTACGTACTGGGACAACTTAGAAAGCATGCCAGCACAGGTCCTTCGAGTCATGAGTCGACTCAGGACTCGACTGGTGGATGACTAACCCATCCCTAATCATAAGCACGTTTCAACTCAGCAAAGAATTGGATAAAATATTTTATCTTTAATTTCTGATAAAAGTGGAGTTCACTAACATCTTCTGAGCTAAATCCTAACTCCTAGAGATGGTTCTTTATATGTCTTCCGTGTTAATATTAATCGCAATAAAGTTGACGTAAAGTTAAAGAAGAAGGAAAATCTAGTGACGCTACCAAGAAGACGACTAGGACATCAGTTTGTCTTATTATAGGCTTCTTGGTAAGAAATCTAGTGACGCTACCAAGTAAAAAAAAAAATACGGGTGATGACCTAGAAGGAGTGGAAGAATTCCAAAGAATTGTCACCCTTAGAATTTAAGGTGAAGTTGTCGGTCCAACTTGCTGGAACAGGATATTGGTTGTAAATTAACATTCTGGCAACCCTCCCTCCTTAAAACAATGTACTCACAATATCACAATATTTTTACAGGGTGTACCCCAAAAAATAGAACTTAAAACATTATAACACGCGGGGACTAATTTTGGTGTCATATACGATTTTTCGTTGATAACAATTTTTAGAGAATTAGAATAAAGTCAATATTCCAGAAATGTGTCACTGATATAAATATACATCAAAATTAGTTATAAGCACATGCAGATTTTAGTCTCGTGTCAGGTCTGAGACACAGTAAGGCCATGCTGCAGGGACCATTCAGGAACCTCACGATCGAGATTCTGGCACTCAGTTGGCCCTCAGATTGGTCACACGGCTGATTACTGGCCACTGTGGCCTAAGTAAACACCTACAGACTATGGGCTTCCATCAGGACCAGGTTATGTGTAGACTTTGTGTGTGTGGGGGGGNGTGGGGGGGATGAGGAGACTGCTTCTCACTTTTTCCTGTAATTCCCTACTTGCGTGGAGACTGAGCATGGGACAGCTGCAACCCAGACTCGACATCCACCATAAATGCTTAGCCAAAAGGCTGATCAAGCTTGCTCAGATCTTTGGCCTTGACTAGGAAACCGGCTACCATCCAAGCACAAAAAGCCCAATTTAATACTAAATATTCCTTACGGATCATAATGCAGTATTTATATTCGTCAGCTGGATTCCTCCTGTATAAGCCCTTGCACCTAAGTTTTTTTGGACTTTTTGTGCTTGGAAAAATAATGCAGTAGCAGCTTTTCCTTGTTTTCAGCATGTGTAATGAGAAAGATATCATTTCCGACCCTGCCCTTAGTCGCCTTTTACGACTAGCATAGACTTGGATGCCTTGGAAGTATTCCTTTTAAGTCCCCCTATCCACAGGGGACAATGGGATATAAAAGACTGAAAATTCTGTTGATGTAGTAGCGGTGTTTCTCTTAAAACCAAATATTCCTCCCATTTCCAGATTCAGGTTTGGAGAAATGGTAGAAATAAGTTGATATGTGGGTACCGAAAACGTTTTGATGACCCTTGGCTGGAACTGGGATGGTATGCGTTTCGGGTCGTCCGGTATATAGAACTAGCCATCGCAATAATTGAAAATTCTCGAGGAAATTTCAGGGTTTATTTTTTCAGTACCGACTTTTTTATAAATATATCTTATTTTACAGACCCTTATTTGGCATCGCTTGATTTCTAGATTCTATTCATGCTGTACGTCCAATCTATCTACCTGTTTTATCGTCTATGCCTCTATAGTTTCATATTGTATAGGTACTTTCTAAATGCACCTGTATCATCATGGGTCAAAATTAAATACCTGAATAACATATACAGTATCATACACAAGTCAAATAGAACTGAGAGATCGAAACATTATCGGAAATTAGCTCTACAGCCCTACCGCAACATACTGAGCAATATTTTAGGAACAATTAGGAAAAATAGAGAATATCGTATCCAGATACAGTATTGCGAAGCACACATTGTGTACCGACTCCTTTAAGCACTTGGGTATATTATTTTCCTTGCATATAATGCGCAGATATGTGCTATGCAATAAGATCAGTAAGTATTCCTCTCACAAAATGCAAAATGGCGATTTTTGTTGGCACCAATTTACAGTTTCCTCTCGATTAAGACAATTTAGGTGTCCATGTGAAAGGAACTTTTGATCGATGAACATATATTATATGCTGGGACAGTTTCCACCAAAAACTCCATTGATAATTTAAAGTTTACCATCAACCGCAGGTAATGACTAAACAGCAGGTAAGGATTTTTGCTTGACACTGTTAAATACCTATGAGAAATATAATATCAGTACCAAAAGATTATTGAGTTTAACACTGTTATGGTTCATTCAGGACATTATTGTCCCTGTCTCCAAGTAGATAGGCATTCTTTTTTTTTTGTCATAAACTACCATAACTTGAGAACAATATAAATATTTCCTTAACGTCCCTTTAAAATATATTCAATGGAAACTTACAAATCAAATATACCCATATTGAACTAACCCAGCCTGAGTCAGAAAGATTTAAAATTACAGGGCATTCTAGTGTTAAGAGAGAATGCTGATATTAAGTGTCTACCCATCACTCTCCATGTCGGCTCTAGTACCAGTGTTAATGTCATGGGTACATTCTATCGTTAAGAGAGAATGCTGATATTAAGTGTTTACCCATCACTCTCCATGTCGGCTCTAGTACCAGTGTTAATGTCATGGGTACATTCTAGTATTAAGAGAGAATGCTGATATTAAGTGTCTAGCCATCACTCTCCATGTCGGCTCAAGTACCAGTGTTAATGTCATGGGTATATTCTAGTGTTAAGAGAGAATGCTGATATTAAGTGTCTACCCATCACTCTCCATGTCTGCTCTAGTACCAGTGATAATGTCATGGGTACATTCTAGAGTTAAGAGAGAATGCTGATATTAAGTGTCTACCCACCACTCTCCATGTCTGCCCTAGTACCAGTGATAATGTAAATGTCATGGGTACATTCTAGTGTTAAGAGAGAATGCTGATATTAATTGTCTGCCCATCACTCTCCGTGTCTATGCTACGATAGAACCTCGAGGCGAGGCACTGGATAGAAACCAAAGAATGAATGAAATATTTACTATCATCATACAGCAGGTTGTCAATATACTGGATGGTTCAAAACAGTTATATTCAGTTGGGACATGGAGAGGAGGGGGGCGCCGGGGGGGAAATATTTATAATTGATGCAGAGTTTTTCCAAAGCACAAAAAATATCCTGGAGTAAAATATTGATTTTTTCAAAATATGAGCCAATTCTACCTTGGGCGTAAAGTATCGCCAAAAATCCAAATCTATAGCCGATTCGAAGAACGGGCAAACTGCTAGTATATTTATAAGGGGAAAATCCTATGTCAGTCAGAATATTTGTCACTTTGAATACACCAGTTCCTTTTAGATCGCGCTCCCGTCATTCTGGCTCTTCCCGGACCAATCCAGGCTGTGTGAGGTCAATAAGGATGTCTTGTTTATAAGTTTCCAGCGAATAAAACCCTTGTCTCAAATGGCTAATAGGTGTTAGAGAGATTTTAAACTTATGTCTAAATAAAACTCTCGAGACAATACTGCCTATCTGAAACACTTGAGCCAATACTATCTATATGTAACTCTTGAGCCAGTACTGTCTATCTGAAACTCTGGAGCTAATACTGCATATCTGAAACTCTTGAGCCAGTACTGTCTCTCTGAAACTCTTGGGCCAATACTGTCTATCTGAAACTCTGGAGCCAATACTGTCTATCTGAAACTCTGGAGCTAATAATGTCTATCAGAAACTCTTGAGCCAATACTGTCTATCTGAAACTCTGGAGCCAATACTGTCTATGTGAACCTTTGAGCCAATACTGTCTATGAGAAACTCTTAAGCCAACTCTGTCTGATGAAACTCTGGAGCCAATACTGTCCATCTGAAACTTTTGAGCCAATACTGTCTATATGAAACACTTGAGCCAATATTTCTCTCTCTCTCTCTTACAACTTGCATGTCCGAATGCATATTCTAAATCTTTAAGAAGAATTGGAACAGTGTTGAGATCATGCTGCATTCCAATGCACTCTCTAAATGCACTTGTATGCCCTAAAACCTTTAAAAAAGTTTCATACTTGCCAACTCAGATCGATCTAAAGATAATTCTATAATTACCTATAAACAATCAAGCGAAAACCACGCCTGTGATACATTTAGCGAACGGAATGAAAATCTTTAAATTTTTATCTCTGCTCTGCTAATACTGACTCGTTCACTGACTTATCAACATTTTAGATAGCTTGACACTGGAAAAAAGTGATGCTCCGGGGAACCGCTTTCGCATTACTACAGGGCACTCCTTTTTATAGACATGTCATTCTGGAAACAAGAAAATTCGATCAGAAAATATTCGAACCCACAATCTCTGGTCCTAGAGCAATGGACTTAAGAACTCGGCCGCGGAGATCGGCGATGACTAAACCTAGAAAATGGCAATTTGGAACACAGAAGACTTCTAGTTTGTAGGTTAAGACGTTAAAAGCGAAATCTCAAGTGGAAGTGAGTAGCATGGATCTTATGCGATTGATATTAAGGGCCAGAATCTCCTGAGTAAAATTTTTGAATACCTACCCTCTCAAGTCATTCTAGAGTGATTCATACCACTGGAGTTTGTCCACATTTTGTACGCCTCATTTTGCACCCAGAGCCTGATGGTTAGATATCCACCAAACATTTCATAATTGGATGGGAAGGCATCAGCTTTCATAAACCGAATCAATAAAAACCTCATTATTTTTTATTTTTAATATTTTTTTTTATTAATTTAAAATCTCATAAAAAATTATCATTGAAAAAAGGCCAAGTTCCACTTTTTTAAAATTGACAAATTGATTTGACTTGAAGATAAGATTAGTTTGGTTTTATGAAATGTCACGGAGCAATCAAATCCGACTTGTACTACAAGTTTGTAATTTTTATTGATTTATCATAAAATCTGAAATTAATTTCTATATGGTAATAACTATAATTGAAACTCCTTAATGTCGTTACGAGGACAGTGGAGGAAACTCAAAAATTGAAATCACATCAGAAAGTTTTTTTATGATTCTTCCGAAGTTTTCCCCTTTTAGACAGTCACTCCAACAATCACCGATGTTTTCCTATTTTAGAGAATCTCTCCAACACTTCTTCCAATATTTTCCCTTTTTAGAGAATCTCTTGAACACTCCTTCCGAAGTTTTCCCATTTTAGAGAGTCTCTCCAACACTTCTTCCAATGTTTTCCCATTTTAGACAATCTCTCCAACACTTCTTCCAATGTTTTCCCTTTTTAGAGAATCTTTTGAACACTCCTTCCGAAGTTTTCCCATTTTAGAGAGTCTCTCCAATACTTCTTCCGATGTTTTCCCATTTTAGACAATCTCTTCAACACTTCTTCCGATGTTTTCCCATTTTAGACAATCCCTTCTACACTTCTTCCGATGTTTTCCCATTTTAGACAATCTCTTCAACACTTCCTCCGATGTTTTCCCATTTTAGAGAATCTCTCCAACACTTCTTCCGATGCTTTCCCATTTTAGAGAATCTCTCCAACACTTCTTCCGATGTTTTCCCATTTTAGAAAATCTCTCCAACATTTCTTCCGATGTTTTCCCATTTTAGAGAATCTCTTCAACAATTCTTCCGATGTTTTCCCATTTTAGAGAATCTCTCCAACACTTCTTCCGATGTTTTCCCACTTTAGAGAACTTCTTCAACACTTCTTCCCTGTTACCTCAATGTCATAATTTACATTGGTAAGAGCCAACCCCATTTTGTCTATTCTTTATTGTACTTGTGAGCAAAGTTTTCATTTAACGCAAAGAAGAAAAAGGCTTAGCATTTGTGGTCATGTGCTTTGATGGGGATGGGGAAGCTGCCGCATTTGTCATGCACATCTCTGAGCAACCGGTTTACTATCTACGTACCTACTCTGTGGTTAGATAAACACCAAAAAACTAACCCAACGCCCCTTCAGTTCCCATCAATCCTTCTCGGGAACTTGAAATATACTTGCATGATCCCACTTAAATGTGAGTGAGGTCTACAATTCACTGATCTACCAGTAGCTAATTATGACTGGCAACCCCACAGTTTGATGCAGATGTCCGATCTACACGACTGTGTTCATAGCTACCCAGGTGATTTGCTTTCAATTTCAGATCAATAGGGGTGATTAGGTCTGCATTGTGTAGGTTTTATATTTTTATTCTTCTAATTTCAGCAATCTTCATAGGGGCCCTCGAGCTGCTAATCTAACTACTAATCTTACATCTTTTATTGATTCATTTAACTGACACTGAATTCTCGTTGTTTTTATAAATTTTTCGAAAATAATTCTGCCAAAGTGACACATGGGGTTAAGAAAAATCGAAAATCGCCGATCTCCGTGGCCGAATTGTCAAGTCCATTGTCTCTTGGTCCTAAGATTTTGCGTTCAAATCCCATTCGAAGCGAAAATTTTCTGATCGAATTTTCTCGTTTTTTGAATGGCATGACTGTATAAAGGAGTTCTTCGAAGTAATGCAAAAGTGGACTTTCTTCTTTTATTATAGGTAAAGAAAGTCGTGTATTTTTTAGAATGTTTTTCTTTTAGAATCCGAAAATCAAATAAGAAACAATCCAATTGTCCGTCACTCTGATGTATCCAAAATACCATAGCCATCTGTTGCCTGAGTTACCTGGCTTGACCAAATTTGGAGCGGATGGGAGATCACATACCTAAAGAAATTGAACGTCGAAACACTTTCTTCAAATTTGGTATTTATAAATTAATAATACTGACTTCATTGTCGATTATATTTTGGAGCCTCGATCGCCCCCCTCCTCCAACTGGAGATCTGTATCCGCTTCTGCCAAAGGATACCGAAACTTTCAAGAAAACATATAAATCATTATACCCAAATCCTAGACATTTCCATAAATTCCTTATTGAAAATAATGTACCGAAAGCAAATCCTAGACATTTCCATAAATTCATTAACCCGTGAGTGGTCGCGTTCCGCCGCAGAACGCCATCGGTCTACTGTAGAGATTTTTTCTCACAACTGGTTTTGCTGTGTTTTTCTTTCTTTTCGAAGAGAATAACTGATTTTTTTTTAAAGAATTTGTTCAAAATCTTCTTTTATCTATATTTGAAGAGATTTCAGCAAGTTTATTTTCCAATAGTACCCAGTTCGATCCCCTATTCTGGAACTTTTTTTTTCTTATATTATTTCAATGTTAGAAATGTACCTAAATAATTAAAATAATTAATTATTTAGGTCGTTATTCTGTTTACATTAATATGTAATTAAAGTAATTAGTTAATTAAATGTAATTAAATAAGGTAAATTTTAAGCTATATAAATAGCCACACAAAAGACGAAAATATTTCGACGCGACTGGTCGCGATGTGAGAAAAATTCTCACATCGACTGCCGCAGACAACTTTCCGACTGCCTCAGGCAACTGAAATGCAATATATTTCGGCCATTTTTTGTGAGCACAAAGTAAATCATATTTTGAACAGCTACCCGACAATTTGGAGCCAATAATTACCAAGTTATTGCGTTTTTGTCCTACAGTGTGAGAAAAATTCCCTATAGAAGACCACTCACGGGTTAATGAAAATGATGTACCGAGCTAACGAAAGCAAATCCTTGACATTTCCATAAATTCGTTATTGAAAATAATGTACCCAAAGCAAATCCTAGACATTTCCATAAATTCGTTATTGAAAATAATGTACCCAAAGCAAATCCTAGACATTTCCATAAATTCGTTATTGAAAATAATGTACCCAAAGCAAATCCTAGACATTTCCATAAATTCGTTATTGAAAATAATGTACCCAAAGCAAATCCTAGACATTTCCATAAATTCGTTATTGAAAATAATGTACCCAAAGCAAATCCTAGACATTTCCATAAATTCGTTATTGAAAATAATGTACCCAAAGCAAATCCTAGACATTTCCATAAATTCGTTATTGAAAATAATGTACCCAAAGCAAATCCTAGACATTTCCATAAATTCGTTATTGAAAATAATGTACCCAAAGCAAATCCTAGACATTTCCATAAATTCGTTATTGAAAATAATGTACCCAAAGCAAATCCTAGACATTTCCATAAATTCGTTATTGAAAATAATGTACCCAAAGCAAATCCTAGACATTTCCATAAATTCGTTATTGAAAATAATGTACCCAAAGCAAATCCTAGACATTTCCATAAATTCGTTATTGAAAATAATGTACCCAAAGCAAATCCTAGACATTTCCATAAATTCGTTATTGAAAATAATGTACCCAAAGCAAATCCTAGACATTTCCATAAATTCGTTATTGAAAATAATGTACCCAAAGCAAATCCTAGACATTTCCATAAATTCGTTATTGAAAATAATGTACCCAAAGCAAATCCTAGACATTTCCATAAATTCGTTATTGAAAATAATGTACCCAAAGCAAATCCTAGACATTTCCATAAATTCGTTATTGAAAATAATGTACCCAAAGCAAATCCTAGACATTTCCATAAATTCGTTATTGAAAATAATGTACCCAAAGCAAATCCTAGACATTTCCATAAATTCGTTATTGAAAATAATGTACCCAAAGCAAATCCTAGACATTTCCATAAATTCGTTATTGAAAATAATGTACCCAAAGCAAATCCTAGACATTTCCATAAATTCGTTATTGAAAATAATGTACCCAAAGCAAATCCTAGACATTTCCATAAATTCGTTATTGAAAATAATGTACCCAAAGCAAATCCTAGACATTTCCATAAATTCGTTATTGAAAATAATGTACCCAAAGCAAATCCTAGACATTTCCATAAATTCGTTATTGAAAATAATGTACCCAAAGCAAATCCTAGACATTTCCATAAATTCGTTATTGAAAATAATGTACCCAAAGCAAATCCTAGACATTTCCATAAATTCGTTATTGAAAATAATGTACCCAAAGCAAATCCTAGACATTTCCATAAATTCGTTATTGAAAATAATGTACCCAAAGCAAATCCTAGACATTTCCATAAATTCGTTATTGAAAATAATGTACCCAAAGCAAATCCTAGACATTTCCATAAATTCGTTATTGAAAATAATGTACCCAAAGCAAATCCTAGACATTTCCATAAATTCGTTATTGAAAATAATGTACCCAAAGCAAATCCTAGACATTTCCATAAATTCGTTATTGAAAATAATGTACCCAAAGCAAATCCTAGACATTTCCATAAATTCGTTATTGAAAATAATGTACCCAAAGCAAATCCTAGACATTTCCATAAATTCGTTATTGAAAATAATGTACCCNAATTTCCTAAATATTGATAAATAGTTTGTCAGGGACAATATTATCCATTTGGAAAGAATACAAGAAATGCAATAAATGAACTCCATGACCCACTCTAACAGAAAAAAACCCACTGATCTGACGGGATCTGTTGCATTCAACGTGTCAAAGACGTTGCCTCAAATGAAGTCTGAATTTTCTAAATATTGATAAATAGTTTGTCAGGGACAATATTATCCATTTGGAAAGAATACAAGAAATGCAATAAATGAACTCCATGACCCACTCTAACAGAAAAAAACCCACTGATCTGACGGGATCTGTTGCATTCTGTGGCAACGTGTCAAACACGTTGCCCCGAATGAAGTCTGAATTTTCTAAATATTGATAAATAGTTTGACGCGGGGACAATATTATTCATTTGGAAAGAATACAAGAAATGCAATAAATGAACTCCATGACCCACTCACTCTAACAGCAGCGAAGCAGATGTCCATTGTTTTTGTGTATAATGATATACTAAACAGAAAACACATCACAAACAGGCGGTGAAACAAAACATTTGGCAGATGATAAACAAAATGCGAAACATGTGCAATGTGCAATACGCGACTGGGCTGCTGATGGAATCATGCACACGAGCCAGCGTTTATGAAACGTTAAATTGACAAGATCCAATTTACCTCATCTATAGATTAGGATCAATAGCGTGTAGTCGCTCCAAACATCGACCAGACCTTATATCCCGGGTTTTTGGTTTAAAAATCGATGTATACACCGTGGTGTATAAAAATGTTTATTATTTTCAATAATGAACCTTTTGACACGTGAAGAAAAAAAAAATACCCCCCCTCAAAATTTGATATACGTTTCAAGGTACGTAGAATAAAAAAAAATCCGAAAATCCGTTTGTTCGCCGCGCCGTACGCCGTGATGGGCACTTTTCCCACTTAGCGTTGACCGATTTGGATGAAATTTGGTATATAGGTCCCATCTGGGCTCTAATTGTGTCCCGAAACATTTGTGTGCAATTGAATACACTCGGTCATTACTATCGGGGATTTATAGAGACATATATCTCCTCTGAGTGGCACAATGAACTTTGTTTTAAGGTACCTTCTTAGGTTCGATTTTGACATCTTAAGGGTGACATTTTCGAGTAATTACGAACTGCAGATGTTGTTATTTAGAATTTTGTGAAGGAATGATATTTGTTTGTTTTGTTAACTCTATTTTGAAGGGATTCAAGAATCAAATTTTCAATCACCAGTTTATATTCTGTAGAGTGGGGATATTACGGGTAGAACACATTAATTTTATTGAACAAATTTTTTTAAAAAAAAACTTTTGTCTTTAATACTGAGTACCAGGGCCGTATTTAAGATTTTTCGGGGGTGGTGGGAGGGGTCCGAAGGATTAACAGCCAAGTCAGGACTAACACCTGAAAATGATTATTATGGAAGCTGATGTTGTTGTTGTTCTTTTGTTCTTGTTGGTGGTAGTGATGATTTACACCTTGCAATATTACATACCTATGTCATGCATAAAAAAAAAAGAATTTTTTTTTTTTGAGGGGGGTCTAGTGTACGGCCTTGCTGATTACCATTTTTTTTTTTTTAAAAAAAATGTATTTATAGAATTACTCCATTCTACCGATGAGGATATTGTGTTCCAATCGATTTCACGAAGTACACAATGTCCATTATGTTTTTTTTTTTTTTTTTTTTTTTTTTTTTTTTTTTTTTTTTGGCATAACGTCTCTTTAACATCAATTGGTCATTCAAGACGGGGGTTTAACCTACAACCTACATTTGCTGTAAACTTGCAAACCAGCTAGGTACCTATATTGACCTTCCCAGCCTGGGTTGAGTCGGAAAAATAGGCAGCATCATGAGGGCGCGAATCCACTTGAACAACCATATGGGACCAACCTCACTGGACGTTGCTTAATTTCAGTGATTCAACTGATGTATATACAACGTGCCACAGACCCCCAGGGGCTAGCTAGCGAATATAATTTTGCCTCAAATACATGAATTTGTTTGAAACTAATCAGTCTTTTCAATAACACTTAGTTAGGGAGATATTTTGTCTGTTAATTTTGACAGCTGTGTGCTTCAGAAACTGCGACCTTACTCTCTATTAGAAAGCTTTCCAATAATAGCCACATGTTCCTAAGGGACAAAAGAGGGAGGCGGGAGTTTAATTTCAATATTAATAATGACAAATTGCTATTTATTTTGAGAATAACATTATTGTAAATGGAAATGGATACACGTGCAACCTGCTGCTGATCAAATGAAGTGCACGTGGAAAAACAAAAAAAAACGTCCTTTGGAAGCAACTGCGCATGACGACATTATGTTCACAATGTCCGGATCTACGCACCAGGATAACCTGGAACACATACCATCACAGTTTCGGCCATGGTGGTCCTTTGGCTTTCGGTAACCTATTTCGTTTGATTTAAAATAAACACCCTACAATAATATATGTACTTAGTATAAAAACACTGAAATGGAGGTTTCCCTCCACTGATTTGAAGATCATTAAAATCTCAGTGTCGGCATTGTTTACCTATATCTTATTCTTGTTGATCACCTTGGAGTTCTATTGATCAATCTTAGCATAGGAAGTTCACCTTCCTACAGGTTTCAAATTAATCTGGAATCATGATGTGTTCCAATAGAAATTATGCTATTGTATTTAGTTCCTTATTTGCAAGTGTTTGCTTAACGGTCAAAAGTAGATTTGGGGATATCGATATTATATCGATAATATCGAATATCGTTATTCGCGTGTCGATATTAAGGTTTCGCTAATATCGATAATAATATCGAAACAAAAATAAAATAGATACTTCAGAAATTACGCTGCTTTACTGCAAGGGTTGTCGATATTTAAATCGATAATATCAACTGTCAATATTAAGGTTAAAATATAACTTTATGTTTGACCATCCGATAGTATCGTTTATCGGTAATATCGAGGTTAATGTGGGTAGCTGGTTAGCGAGTTTCCAGCGAATGGAGGGTAAACCCCTGTCTCGAATGCCAATAGATGTTAAAAAGACGTTAAGCAAAATTTAAAAATCCCAACACTGACATTTATTATTTAATTCACACTAAGCAGTGACAGTGCCAGCAGTTGACAATGATGTAGGTACTGTCAACTGACTTATAGAATATTTTTAGTTTTTCCGGACGTATCATCTCACTGTCACTGGTTAGTGTGAATTATTAAGGAAAAAATATATGATTTCACCCTGAAAGTGGAGACATGATTTTCTCCTATATTTGATGTCATGAATATCTGGTTTAAGGTTCCAGTAATAGTCGGTTTGGGAACACATGTTTGGAATTCGTAATAACCGCGACAACGAACGGATAATAGTCATAGACTTTTAACAGAAGAGGACAATAGCGTTTATGGTTAACTTTACTGACTCTCCAGCACCGAAAATAATAGTGGTGGAAGAGTTAAGTAACAATGCAATTCCCAGGATGCCAGACAAGATGTTGATAATTTCGGCCACTTCCATGTTCTCCAATAGTGGTGGTGGTGGTGGTGGTAAATATCTTAAATTCAGGAGGATTGAACCTATTCCCAGCCAGAGAGCCTTACCACTACACCAGGAACCCAAGTTAAGGTCTTTCAATATTTTTTTTCATTCTTTCCAATAAAAAAATACTTTTAACAATGTTAATAAAAATCTTTAGGTATATATTTGTTTTTTGTTTTTAAAAAATTAGAATAGTAATTATTAGGTGGTAAACTATGTGCAATGTTTCGTTAACACAATTCTCATCTTGCTCCTCCGTATTGTGATCGAATATAATCCGACTCACTTCTCAATATCCATTGCCTCGTTAACACAATTCTCATCTTGCTCCTCCGTAGTGTGATCGAATATAATCCGACTCACATTTCAATATCCATTGCCTCGTTAACACAATTCTCATCTTGCTCCTCCGTATTGTGATCGAATATAATACGACTCACATTTCAATATCCATTGCCTCGTCAACACGTTTCTCATCCTATTCCTCCGTATTGTGATCGAATATAATCCGACTCACTTCTCAATATCCATTGCCTCGTTAACACAATTCTCATCTTGCTCCTCCGTAGTGTGATCGAATATATTCCGACTCACATTTCAATATCCATTGCCTCGTTAACACAATTCTCATCTTGCTCCTCCGTATTGTGATCGAATATAATCCGACTCACATTTCAATATACATTGCCTTGTTAACACAATTCTCAGCTTACACCTCCGTAGTGTGATCGAATATAATCCAACTCACTTCTCAATATTCATTGCCTCGTCAACACAATTCTCAGCTTACACCTCCGTAGTGTGATCGAATATAATCCAACTCACTTCTCAATATTCATTGCCTCGTCAACACATTTCTCATCGTACTGCTCCGTATTATGATCGAATATAATCCAACTCACTTCAGTTTCTATGACAACTCGTTCCTGCACAGACGGTGTTAGAAGTTTTTTTCTGTGGAGGAAAACTTGAGAGAGAAGGAATGAAAAATAGAAGGCGCACTGACATGGAAGAATCAAGGAGGAAAACGCCGAACTAGAATCGGGAAAATGTTCAAGTAAAGAAGTAGAAGAATTTAATGGTACCAAAAAGACAAATTTCCTTTAAACAGTCAAACGAGGCATGGGCGTCAAATGTATTCAGGCCCATAAGTCGCTGTTGTGGGAGATTCTTTCGTCGCTTTATGGACTTCGATATTTGCCCAGATATGGTTGCAAAAAGGGGTTTATCTACATTTTTTGGAACATTAGTGTATGATGTACTCTTAAACACAACCAAAACAAGTAGAAAATCCGAAAAAAAATATTTCTTTAAAAATTTTAACCTGACCAAGGACTTTGTACAATATTAAACCCTGTATATGTCGCTTAACAACTCAATGGCATCACTTGACATGAATCACCGTCTGTCTGGAAGTAGAAGATGAAGCCACTGTACTCTTACTATCTCTTAACTTTTGTAAAGCAGAATTACCAACAAATCTTCCTAAAATTCTCGTAATATTTGGACAATATCTTGCAATATAAGCCATTGGTAAAATTGGAAATTTTCCCATCCATGCTTCTTCTAATTGATTACTAATTGCAATTGCACTAAGATATGCACATCGTTCTGCACTCATTCTTTTATCTTGTATAGATGCACTTTGATTAAATTTAACGCCTGGCTTATCTGTAAAACTTTCCTTCAGGAAATTGGTAAGGGTGGGGCCTGGACATAGTAACGTTACAGTCAATTTTTTCGTTTCTTGTTTTTCACGACGTAAACTGTCGAAATATCCATGGATTGCATGTTTGGATCCTGAAATCAGAGAATATAAAAAAATGTAAATTCTTTGTGTTAGGTATTATGTCACAATTTTAGTGGGCATCATAGCATTATAAGGTATTCTCAACAATGACTCCAATATCACTAAGCCTAAGCTACACTTTGACAATTTATATAATGCTAACACTTGTCGCTATTACCATAGCTACTCAATTGTCCTCAGGAGGCTGAGTTACCCCCAATCACAACCAAACCAAGTAGACAATTTGAAAAAAACCTTTATCAAATTTTCGACCTGTCCAGGAATCGAACCCGGAACCTCCTTGGTGCAAGCCGAGTGTGATGCGCACTCTGCCTCGGAGACGTCAGAGAATATAAATACAGGGTGAGCAAAACAAAGGTTGATACTTCATTTCCCCTCAGATTAGGTACTCTTTACCTTTGATGGAACTTTACTGAAGAGCCTAACTTTCCAGCACAAAAAAAAAAAAAAAAAAAAAAAAAAAAAAAAAAAAAAAAAAAAAAAAAACGGTGTACTCCCATTTTGTTTCATAAGGAAGTAAACTATTCTTTTAATATAATCCCTGCTATATAAATTCGTGTTAATATATTATAGTTGCTTTGCTTACTCTTGACGTGCGCGCGTCTGCCGACACGGTTGATTTCATAGGGATGAAAGTTTTCAGCATCATATCAATTCATAGTCATTTGATACTGCCGAGTAGACGGGACACATTTTTGTGCACTTAATTTCAACTTTAAGGATGCGGAAAATCGTTGGCATGCTGATTTAAATACAAACAGGATCTCGTCTTCCTACGGACTGCACCCGAACTCTGTAAATCACTTGACGATTCTTCAAGAAAAAATTTTCCACATACAAATTGGCTGAATACTGTGAGAGGACTTAGACAATTTTTTATGTTTTATATTGTTGGACACAATTAAGAAAGTTTAACACAACGACTTGATCAGATCTTTTGAATGATGGGGAAACAGGCGCTGGATTTCATAATTCGGAGAGTAATTACTCCTTCTATCTAAAACTGATCTGATCCCTTCTTAGGAAATCTCCGAGGACTTTATATTGCTGTCGGCCTTCATCTCTGGCAATATGATTTCTCTTCTTTATGTTCCTTCCCATGTCCGAGAAGACGTCGTAAAGTATTTCCTATCTTAGGCAGTGACTGGGTGTCTCTGCTTTACTTATACTTGAGATCAAGTTTTGCTAAGGTTTAATAGGTTTGGCAGAGGGAGCCAAACTTTCCTCTAACAATACTCTTTCATATAATTGACGACCGTGAATTTGCGGAGGCACAGAAACATTTTCCGCTACGAATTTTACATTTTACCGAGTTTTTCAGAGGCAGCTCCATGGTTACTAATTTCAAGTGGGCGGATAAAATTTAGAAGTATCTTTATCACTGTCGTCCATGGGAAGGGACCACAAGCTTCAAATCCTCCTGCAGATGGTAGTGAATTTGTAGTCAGTCGTAGTCTCCTTTATTTGGATGCAGATATTTTTTTTCGCTACACAAATCTGCGGGAAAGAACGGTCGCTCCTATAGGGTAGTCGCTTGTAATAACGTGATTTTATAGTCGCTCGTAGTCTTTTTCAAAGGATAGAGATATATTTTCGTTACAAATCTGGGGGAGGGAGCGGTCGCCGCCATAGGATAAAGGCGACTTTTGGATAAGATATACGCTATCACGCACTAGGTCTGTATTACAACAGCTTAGTAGAGGATAAGGGCGACATTTGGTTGAGATAGACGTTACCACGCACTAGGTCAGTATTACAACTGCCTACTAGAGGATAAAGGCTACATTTGGTTGAGATGGACGCTACCACGCACTCGGTCAGTATTACAACTACCTACTAGAGGATAAAGGCGACATTTGGTTGAGATGTCCGCTACTACGCACTAGGTCAGTATTACAACTGTCTACTAGAATCTGTCATCTTGAGTCACAGCATTGGAGTCGAAACAAAAACCTGATCCTATTCATCCATTATTTATCAAATAGTTCTTTGAAAAGCCGATCCCCATACACTTCCCTATCTGTTTGCATTGAATCAATAATATAGGTACTATTTACTTTACAAGTTTCAATATTGACAGATTTTATAATTTGTAATGTTATTGTTTACAACTAAAAGTGGGTTATACATGTTCGTGAGTAAAATTCTTCTCTAGGACCGTGAAAGGGCTTCTACACCTAAGCCTCAGATGGGATTTGTATGCTTGAACAGTAGCATTTATTCATACCATATTGTATTATTGTATACAACTAAAGGTGGGTTATTTATATTCGTGAGTTAAATTCATCTTTGGAGCCGTGAAAGCGTTTCTACACATAAGCCTCAGATTTTATAGGTACAATCTGTCAAGGAAGAGTGTCGAGATTGATGCTGTAAAACGACTTCACTTGTGGTGATCTAATTCTCCAATTTTATCATGTTGACTTTGCCATTTGATGCAATGCACCTGCGCCCGAGCGAGCTTTACTGGCGCCCGAGGTAAACTCTGAAATTAGCGCCCTCCACCCCGCCAAAAAAAGTCCATATTAATTATTCAACAGTGAAACGTATTAAAACAATCATGCCTTTATTCTTAATGAAACCTACAAGTACAAAATAAAAAATCTTCCATACCGATTTGTTTGAATCTTACAAAGCAACTTATAATGTGATTCGTCGAGATTTTATGGCTGCCTACTCATCAATGACATCGTCAGAATCTTTCGCGACCTCGTATTCGGTGGACAGAATTGCCAAATTTGTCAATCTTTCCTGTCCCATAGTTGATCTTATATAATTTTTTATGAGCTTCAGTTTGCTGAAGCTGCATTTACATGTAGCTATAGTCACGGGCATTGCTAAAAAAATTCAGAATGTAATTTCAACATTCGGATACGACTCTTTCAGATTATAATCATTTATCAGCTGAAGTTTTGGCGCCCCCCCCTTGACAGCGTCCGAGGCGAGTGTCTCAGTCGCCTCACCCTAGCTGAGGCTCTGACCTGCGCAAACAAATGATCCATTTATCCAAAGATATTTGAAAAGTATTTTTCACACAAAAATACTTTTCAAAAGTGTCAAGTCACCTGTATAGAAATAACATGCGCAGAGATGTAGGTAGTGCGAAGTGATTTTCAGAGTGCAGAGCTCTGAAGATGTAAGTTTATGACTACAATTTACAAAACACTGTATGGAGCAAACTCCTGAATACTATTATTATTATTATTATATCTTATTTACTGCGAGGACGAGACTGAAGAGTCTCTTTACCCCCACAGTCCAAACAGAGGTCTTATATATTTTACAAAAAATAGTAAAAAAAAAACAGTACAATAAAATAAAAACCCCAACCAACTTCCATGATCCGTGTACAAGCTACCAAACTTCGAGGGAGAAGGATTAGGACTAGAAGGAAGAAGAAAAAGGATAGTAAAGAGAAGGTAATGTTAGGTAATGGGAGCTAACAAACCTTCGCTGAGTGCCTCCAATAAAGATAATTTGAAAGAATGAATACCTACATCTTAATATCATAAATTGACACGTCTTGTTTTTTTAAAAAAAATCCTGGTTTCTCATGTAAAATGTCCTGCTTTTGAATATATGTTCATCTGGTATCCTCATCTGGGTGCACCCTTATGGTTGTACGTCTAAAGTGATCTAGAAAATAATTATGATCTTCCGTCTTGGACTAAGATAAGTTTACCTGTTAGGTGTGTCAGGACACACCTCTGTGTAGTCATCTTCTGTTATATTGTTGCTGTCATACTTCAAGTATGATCATTGTTAATATTCGCTTTGCCTTGCTTCACTAAATTTAATTTTCCTTATGATGAGCCATGCTTTGCAATTTGTACTTATGGGTGTGTTAGAATGAGAGAAAAATCGCATTGATGATGCATTTCTACTGATGATTTCACTATTAGTCCAGTAGAATGGTCATCGATGATTTCACTATTAGTCCAGTAGAATGGTCTTAGTTTGCGTTACCATACACGAATTTCAAATCAAATGAAATTCGATAGAGAACCATTAAGAGATGTTAAATCTGAATTTGCAGTAGCGTGCAAACTTTCTTTGCAAAGTTATGCGAAAAAACGTTTTTCTTCACATTTTCACGAATATCTCGACTTATATTTGCTCTACATGAGAGAGTGANATATGTCACTCTCTCATGTAAAGCAAATATAAGTCGAGATATTTGTGAAAATGTGAAGAAAAACGTTTTTTCGCATAACTTTGCAAAGAAAGTTTGCACGCTACTGCAAATTCAGATTTAACATCTCTTAATGGTTCTCTTTCGAATTTCATTTGATTTGAAATTCGTGTGTGGTAACGCAAACTCAAAATACCATTCTACTGGACTATATTAACCACGAAGGAACGAATTTGGCAGTCATATTTTATATTTTGGAAAATTTAGCCACCAAGGGGAGCAGTCCAGCATCATTAAGTGACGGTCCTATGTCCGTATACATACAGAAGATTTAGTTTTAAACAGGCCATCCAGACATGCTTCAAACCAATGATGAGAGATCATCAGCAAAAAGTGAGATTCTACGTAGTTTCTACGAATACTGTGAACAGCTAAAGAGAGTTGGCACCGAACAAAAGGTTGTGACATGGTAGAATTAAGGAAAACAGGTCCGACCCCAAATATAATTGGGAGAGGGTAAAGTGGAAAAAGAGAAGAAGATTTGATATTTTGTTGATATTTTTATGGGATTTGGAATGGAGTCAGTCAATATTCCAGGAATGACGGAATCGGCCAATGGAATCGGCACCAAAAAACATTTCGTTTGCGTTACTATGTCCAAAATTTAATTTCCTATAAAATCTGATAGAGGATCTTGAAGAGTAAATTTGAATGAATAATTTCCGAAAAGTTCGGAAGCAGCCTCCCTTGCCTAGTGGGATACATTTGTACGCGAGAGACCAGGGTTGAACCGGATTTTTTTGCGGAACTGGGCACGTGTGAAATTAACTTTAAATTAACCCTTAATCGTGCTATTAAGGGTTAATGGTAAATTTTCATATGATTGCTATATAGTTAACAGTCTAATCAACACCAATAATTCAAGCAAATAATATTTTTATTAAGATTTCCTTCTTGTAAACAATAGAATCAATATTTTGCAATGTCACTCAATAGAAAAATATTAACTGGCCAACATTAAACACACTTAAACGATAACCTTTATTACATTATTTGGAAACTATCTTTAAAATCTTCTTGAAAAGATCCATTTTTATATGGGATTGAATCGAGAAGTTTATTCTTGTGGTAATTCAAAGCCCTTACTCCTGAATCTCCGCAGAGCTTTTGTGTTCGGAAAGCAGTATACTCATATTGCACTCCAGCAATACTCGATGTAACAACAATATGACCGCCATTTTCTTACCTGTATAGGATGCAGAATATGATGCTCCCACAACTTCAGCAATGCTCGATGTTACAAAAATATGACCGCCCTATTACCTGTATAGGATGTAGAATATGGTGCTCCCACAACTCCAACAATATTCGATGTTACAACAATATGACCGCCGTTTTCTTACCTGTATAGGATGCAGAATATGGTGCTCCCACAACTCCAGCAATACTCGATGTTACAACAATATGACCGCCATTTTCTTTCTGTAGAAAGTATTTGGTAACTATTCGCGATAGATTGACTACACCAAATACATTGAGATCAAACATTTCTCTGTCAACCTCCAAATCAATATCTTCCCAATTGGCTCGTTGTGATCTTCCAGCATTGTTAATGAGAATATCAAGCTGACCAAATTGTTGAATAACGTTTTCAAAACATCGCTTATGATATTTGGTTTGAGTCACATCCAGAGTTAATGTGTATATAGTTTGAGGATGCGCACCATTTTGTACGCAGAGATTTTTAACGCGTTCTAAATTGGCGCTATTTCGAGCCGATAATATTAATTTGGCGCCATGTTTTGATAATTCCAATGCTAATGCTTCACCTATACCACTGGATGCGCCTGAAATAGAGAATTGATTTTAAATTCGGCTGCAATGTTAAGTCACCTCTACAGCGTGTCCCAGAATGACCGATCACCACCCCCCGCTCTTAACTTTTGAACTGCTTGGAATTTTGAAAAGCTCCAGGGATAAGAAAAGGGCCAATGGCCAATTGAATGGTTATGGTGAGATCCAGGTTTAACCCCCCGGGATTAACTTTTATTGACAAAAAGTGCCGATTTCTCAAGAACTTTAAATGTTATGCTACAAATATTTTCTGTTCAAATAAAAATACAAATAAAATAAGGAAAAACATTACTTTTCATTTTTTCCAAAAAATGATCAGGGGTGAAGTTAGAGGGGTCTAAATTTTAATTTCATTACACCCTGTATAACTGTGTTCATTTCAAACTTTGATTTAAAAGTTCCGTTATTATGTTCCAAAAAAGGATTCTCATCTACATAAACCATCAAAAATGTACATTTTTATTTTCTTCAGTGTCCTAAAAAATGTCTTTTAAAAATCTGAAAGTACAGGCCGAAAAACATCCTGCGACCTCAAGGAAATGACCGGGGTACAGTCTGGGGTATAGTATGAAGATATATGATCATTATTCATATATGATACTTTTGTACGGTCTCTGCCCTTTTACCATTATATAAATACATATTTTCTTGCTACAATAAGTTATGAGATCCCCCCAAAAATACCACGCAGTCTTGGCGGGGTGACTCTGATCATTATTGAACGTAACAAATTTATGAACCGCTAAAGTAGAACAGAGGAACCGAGTGGTCCCTAATGGTTAAACGAACTGAGGTACCCCACCAGGACTGCGTGTTGGTGAAGAGAGTGAGGAAATCAGACTCAAATTTTGAAATAGTTTGGGGTGGGGTCAGAATTTAAAGTCAGTAAGTATTTCGAAGTAAGGAAGAGTGGATATCGGGGCCCAAAATAGATTTCATATCTTTTTTGTGGTGATAACTTGGCGGAGAATTTTTATAGCACGCAGTGGTATTTTTTGGGGGATCTCATAACTTATTGTAGCAAGAAAATATGTATTTATATAATGGTAAAAGGACAAAGACCTTACAAAAGTATCATATCTGAATAATTATCATATTATATCTTCAAACAATACCCCAGACAACGTCCGGTGGAGAAACCACTGTCCAACCGGTCATTTTCTGGAGGACGTTGGACGTTTTTCGGCCTGTACTATCAAATTTTTCAAAAGGAAATTTTTGGACAAAATTTGGAGAATTTTTTTTAAGAATTCCTAAAGACAGTTTTGAAACCCCAAAAGATAACATAAATACACATTCTTTCAATAATAATCATCAAGCTATCAGTAAATTTCAAAATGTACCTCATGTACCTATGACAGGGCCTAACAACGGAACCAAGTTCCACCCAACACTACAGTTATTTATGACGAGGATTCACTTACTTTTTTTGTTTCGACTACTTCGTAGACATTTTCAAGGAAACTGATTGTTTGGTGTTGTTGTTATTGTTGGGTGTCCGTTGGTAACTCAGGACCCACGTGATCAATCAGCTGATTTTTCTCATACGCAAAGGTTGACGATGAGAAATATAAAAACGCGTACAGAAGAACATTTTGCGGCAGTACGCAACAACAAACCTAACACCAACAACAAACCTGACACAAAAAAGTGGAGCAAAGACACAACAGGTGTCTTTGCTCCACCGAGGTAATCGTCAAATGGAAATCCTACTCTATGAACAAATTTACATCCACTCGTCAATGAGTAAAGGTAAATGCATCAACGCGATCGTCGACACTGTTCCAAACTTTGTGTATGAGAGAAATCAGGTGATTGGTCACGTGGGTCCTGAGTTACCAACGGACACCCAACAATAACAACAACACCAAACAGTCAGTTTCCTTGAAAATGTCTACAAAGTAGATGCTCTTTGTGTATGAGAGAAATCAGCTGATTGATCACGTGGGTCCTGAGTTACCAACGGACACCCAACAATAACAACAACACCAAACAGTCAGTTTCCTTGA
>CM022876.1:23719343-23730141 GCA_012654025.1 Pachypsylla venusta | reverse complement strand
CCCAACCCAGGCTGGGTGAGGTCAATGTGGGTAGCTGGTTTGCAAGTTTCCAGCGAGTGAAGGGTAAACACCCGTATCGAATGACCAATATTTGACGTGAATGAGAAATTCTCCATTTTCTACCCGATTTATGGCCGGCTTGCACCAACGAAAAATTGGAATTGAGAAGTACCACATGGGCATAAGCGAGAATGCTGAAATTTAATGCGAAAGTAGTTTCGCAGTACATAAAGTAATATCTTTGAGTAAAATACTGAATTTTCTAAATAGGAGCAATGCTCAACCTGGGGGTTGGTTCCACCAAAAATCTAAACTTGAGAAGCATCAATGTCGCCATCTCGAAATGGTTGTTAAATTTCGTATGTGGGTAACTGGTTTGCAAATTCCCAGCGATTGGAGGGAAAGCCCCCCCCCCCGTCTTGAACGACCAATAAATGTTAAAGAGTGTTAAGACAAATTTAAAAAAAAAGACAATGCGTCCATCTCTATTGAAAAATAATTTTAAAAACTGACACTGAATTTGTTGCAGTGTGTTTCAAAGGAAAATATAACTTCACAACATTTTGTTGCATCATGTTGCAGCAACAAAATGTTGGCGGCAACAAAATGTTGCGTGCAGTGGGAAAGTAGCTTTTGAAAAAAAATGAATCTATTATGAAGGTTTATAAATTACTATATCTTCACTTGACTAAAAATATTAAAGATATTATAGAACTAGCTCTGATGATGTTCTCAGGGACATCTCAGGAAACTAGTAAGTTCTTATAAATGTCTTTTCATAATGACTACAAACATCCTAAATACTATCTCTAAACTTAATTAAAGGAATAGTTAAATTAATTAAATTTTAATAAAAAAATTAAATTATTTAAAGGAATAGTTAAACATATGGATTAAAGGAACTTTTTTTCTTATGCAATTACTTCACCAATTGAGCTTTATTTTGCATTGCATAGATCTCCTGGTCAAAAGTCGTGTGAAAAAAAAATAAAAAATAATACTAACTTAGTTCAATAATTTTTCCAGAAATTTTCCATGACCATAATCGTCCCACCATATTGCATCTCCCACAGATTTCATTTGAAAGATCTCCTTCCAAAGTCGAGTGAAAGGAAGCTCAAAACGAACGCCGAATTTTGTAGGTAGTGACTTTGAATTTTCCATTAAATTCAATCAATCCCCGGTTACTACCACCAGTACTGATCTTAGCAGTCTCACAGGAACACAAAAAAATCTATTGTAAAATGAACTTGATGATCTAAACTGTAAACTGAACTTGATGATCTAAACTGTAAACTGAACTTGATGATCTAAACTGTAAACTGAACTTGATGATCTAAACTCTAAACTGAACTTGATGATCTAAACTGTAAACTGAACTTGATGATCTAAACTGTAAACTGAACTTGATGATCTAAACTCTAAACTGAACTTGATGATCTGAACTGTAAATAGAACTTGACGATCTAAACTGTAAACTGAACTTGATGATCTAAACTGCAAATTGAACTTGATGATCTAAACTGTAACCTGAACTTGATGATCTAAACTGTAAACTGAACTTGATGATCTAAACTGTAAACTGAACTTAATGATCTAAACTGCAAACTGAACTTGATGATCTAAACATTCTAAACTGTAAACTAAACTTGATGATCTAACTGTAAACTGAACTTGATGATCTAAACTGTAAATTGAACTTGATGATCTAAATTAGGCTATGAAAAAGTTGCACACAATACAGTTTAGACCTGTGCTCACTATCGTAAAAGGGATTTATGCTTTTTGATAGTGGAACCCCATTTAGAAATTTTTCCTTTGTCCACATTACGTACCTTTACCGAAAACAGCTTTGGAGAAAATATTTTTCACGGCATTGCCCTTGCCAACAATAGCTTTGCGGATACCACCTATTTTGTAGAAATTATCTTTCATGCTTCTGTCATGTGCGACGTCATCTTTGTCTTCATCGACATCATCTTTGTCTTGGTCGACATCTTTTCTGTTTACTTTACCTTTGCCTTTAGTGGATTTACTCTTTTTAGCTTTGCCTTTGTCGACCTCGTCTTCGTCGAGAATTTCTTTGCCTTTCTTGGATTTACTCTTTTTATCATTGCTTTTGTCGACCGCGTCTTCGTCGAGAACCTCTCTTTCTTTGCCTCTATTGGATTTACTCTTTTTCACATTGGATTTGTCGACCACATCTTCGTCGAGAACCTCTTTTTCCTTGCCTTTCTTGGATTTACTTTTTCTATCATTGGATCTGTCAACCACGTCTTCGTCGAGAACCTTTTTTTCTTTGCCTTTCTTGGATTTACTTTTTTTATCATTGGATTCGTCAACCACGTCTTCGTCGAGAACCTCTTTTTCTTTGCCTTTCTTCGATTTACTTTTTTTATCATTGCATTTGTCGACTGCGTCTTCGTCCAGAACCTCTTTTTTTACTTTAGCTTTGCCTAAGCTAACTTGGCCACGAATGCAATGTGGACACTGTTTGACTTTGGGGACATCGACTTCGTCTTCGCCAACATTCTCTCTGTTAAATTTACCTTTGCCGAAAATGGCATTCATGAAATTAACTTTACTTTCATTAGTTTTGCGGACTTTAACTCGGCCTAAAACACCATGTGGACAAGCATTGTCCTTAATCTCATTGTTCTTTTTAATGTTGTCTTTGATTTCCTTAAACTTGTCTTTGATTTTTTTAACCTTATCTTTGTTTTTTTTAACCTTGGCTTCGGCGGTATCAATTTTGTTGACATTGTCTTCGACGACCTCGATTTCGTTGTTTTGTCCTTGGTCGATATCGATTTTGTTGGCATTGTCTTCGACGACCTCAATTTCGTTGTTTTGGCCTTGCTCGATATCGAGTTTGCTGACAGTCTCATTGTGAATATCGTCTTCGTTTCTATCGTATTTGCTGCTGTTGTTTTCGTCGATATCTTTATTGGCGACACTGTCTTTGTCCTGCATATCGTTTTTGGGGACATCGCCTTTGCTGTCTTTGTCTGGGTCCATATCGATTCCTTTGTTATCGTCTTTGCTGTTGTTCTTTTCTTCAATGTCGTTTTTGGGTACCTTGTCTTCACCGTTTTCGTCTATGTCGATATCGTCTTTCTTGATATCTCTACTGGCGGCACTCTCTTTTTCACCGACATCGTTTCTGAGTACATCATTTCCATTGCTATTGTCTTCTTTGATATCTATATTCGCAACACTCTCTTTGTCATTGATATCGTTCTTGGAGTTATCGTCTTTGTCATCGATATCATTCTTGGAGTTATCGCCTTTGTCATCGATATCGTTTTTGGAGATTTCGACTTTTTTATCGATATCGTTTTTTAGGATATCGTTTTTAAGGACGATCCCTTTGCTGCTGTTATTTCCGTCAATATCTTTACTGGCGATAACGTCTCTTTTATTGACATCATCGATATTTTTTTTGGCAAGGTCCTCTTCGCTGTTTTTCTTTTCATGTTTATCATTTTGGGCGTCATTGATTTCACTGGCATCAGTATATATATATGGATTTTGTACAGGTGGGTCTCTCAACCAGTTCCAATAGTTGTTGGCCATTCCATAAGGATCTTGTTCATATACCTGCGTAATTATATTTTTATAATATGGGGTGTCAGATGAATCTGACTGTTCTACAGGCCAATAATAGGACCCGTTAGAATATTGCTGAGTATATTCATTACCTCGCATATATTCATAATAATGATTATAATCTACGTCTGCTGCCAATTGATTTTCATTGTTACCATGTTCTGAGCCAGCTAAATATTGAGCGGTGTTATCATTAGCTGATGATGAATAGCCATACGCATTAGGATTGTAAAATGGCGCACACTGATCACCTGAAACGACAAATGATTGAATCCAGTTTTAGTAAATTTTCAGTGTTCCTAATTGCAGTGGAGATTCTTGCTACAGAAGGTTTGGTTGAATGAAATTGTTGGTTTGTTGATAGAAGTAGATCTTCTGGTGATTTTATCCTCATTATGAAATGATTTGCTTGTGAAAGTGACCTTTGTTGTTTCAGTGGTAGAAGATTTAGAATGCCCATATATACAGGGTGTCCCAAAAGTCCGAGACAAACTGAATATCTTTTGAACCGCTTTATGTGGAGTTTTTAAAATTTTTGCATGGTATGATATCCCAAATTAAACCATTACCTGGTAATGTGACTAATTTTGCAGGGGCGGGTCCATGTGGCCCCTAGGGGGCCCAACTTTTGGTTTTTAATACGAACTCCCATCTTGTGATATAATTTCTGAAAGACAATAGAATTATGAGTACTTTCCAAAGAATTTACACGTCTAGCTTGTTTGGTTTCAAAATTGTGGCTATTTGAAATTTCCAAGATATGACTTCTAAGAGTGTCTAAAACTAGGCGAATTATTTGCAATGGGATATTGAATGATTGCATAGGACACCAATGTCGAGGACCCCTTTTTTAGACATACTTTTTCTAGCTTTAGACAATTGGCCTAAAATTTTAGAAATAATTCGCCTAGTTTTAGACACTCTTGGAAGTTTAGTTTAGAATCAATGAAAAGAAATACACAGGCAGCATACCATTCATAGGATACGTATTATTTGTAGTTGATACACAATATTTTATTGAAAATTATACTCTTGGAAGTCATATCTTGGAAATTTCAAATGGCCGCCATTTTGAAACTAAACAGGCTAGACGAGTAAAGACGTACTTTTTTACAAAGTACTTCTAATTCTATTGTCTTTCTGAAAATGTATCATAAGTTGGCGTTCGTATTTAAAAAACAAAAGTTGGACCCCCTGGGGGCCACATGGGACCAGCTCCTGAAAAATTGGTCACACCATCAGATGGTATAATTTGGGATGTAATAGCATGCAAAATTTCAAAACTCCACATAAAGCCGTTCAAAAGATATTCTGGTGGTATCGGATTTTTGGGACACCCTGTTTATACCCTGCTATGGGAAAATGCCTTTTTTTGATATGTAGGGCCCCGTCTGTGCCCTCTGGATGTGACTAACTAACAGACAGCAGGGGTATTGAGTTGTTGTTGGAGTGATAGGAATAATAAAGGTGGAAAGAGAGGGTTCATCGGCCGATCTCCGTGGCAGTGTTGTTAAGGACATAGACTCTCTGTCCGGCGATTGTAATTTAGAATCTCTCTCGGAGCATATTTTCTGATCGAATTTTCTCGTTTCCGGAATGGCATGGCTGTAAAAAGGAGTGCCTCTTAATGGGAAAGCGGTTTTGTGGCACAATTTTTTTTTTAAAAAAAGAGAGAGCGAGGGAAAAGAAAGAACAGTGTGGGAAGTAATGTTAAAAAAGGAACCAAAGCGGAGGGTAGGGCTCGTCGCAGGCTGATTGAAAATATAGCTATTGGCCCGTATGGTTGCGAGAAATGAAGCGGTCATCCATGTTGCTGACTACTGAAAGAAAAAGATCTGACCGAGACGTTTTTGAATTGAACACGGAATGTAAGCAAGTACGTTATTTTCAAATATCAAGTCATTATTCCAGAGTAGATCTGACCGAGACGTTTTTGAATTGGACACGGTATGTAAGCAAGTACGTTATTTTCAAATATTAAGTCATTATTCCAGAGTAGATTTGACCGAGACGCTTTTGAATTGAACACGGAATGTATGCAAGTACGTTATTTTCAAATATCAAGTAATTATTCCAGAGTAGATCTGACCGCAATGTTTTTGAAATGGACACGGAATCTAAGCAAGTCCTTTATTTTTTAAATATTAAATAATTATTCCAGAGTAGATCTGACCGAAATGTTTTTGAAATGGACACGGAATCTAAGCAAGTCCTTTATTTTTTAAATATTAAATAATTATTCCATTAAATATTAAATCATTATTCCAGAGTAATTCATGATTGACGCACCGGAATGACTTCTCGTATCAATTCACTTACCACCAAATAGTGCCGTCAAAATTAAAATACAGAAGTGTGACAACATTTTGAGTGTTGTGTTTGAAATGATGCACAATGTTGCTAATCGAATCTTCACTGCCCTGCCCCAGCCTTGCTAAATGCGTAGAACTGTATACTATGGAAAAATTTGGAGATTTTTTTTTTCCCATCTTTTTCTAATTACTTGCACTTGTTAAATACCCCTTGTTTAAATATTCTCGAATATATTTAGGAGTCTTCGCTTGTTCTTCATTCCATTTGGAGGTTGTTGACATTGCTCGATTATGGAAGGAAAAAAATAAAACACATTTTGACTTTTAAGTCTGTCTGATGTAACGATAGATTTACAGCGTGTCCAAGGAAGATCAGTAAACTCTTGAACGGTTTTTTTTTCATTTTCCATACTTCCAGCTATAGAAACGTGAGCATGGCCCATTGAAAGGTTACAGTGAACTCCGGTTTCTTTTGACCCCAGAAAGTGTTGCATTGTTTTCTCAGTCGTATCGCCTTTAAATAATATGCTCCAAAAGAATGGGTCAGAAGAGATAAAGGAGTTGTACTTCGAATAAACTTTTCAGTACTTATCAGGGTATCAATAAATAATATTAATATTCTGATTCAAAGTAGTTTGTCTTTTATTTGATATACATAATTTTTCTTTAAGAATAAACTCAGGGGCGAATTTAAAGCCGTGGCGACCGCCCCCCCCCCTTGGCAAGATCAAGAGTGAATATTTATAGAGTAATCTTCCACTAAATAAATTATGGCATAAATATTTTTCTCATTTTGATTTTATAAATACAATCAGACATAATGGTTTTATGAATTCAAATAAAATATTCCAGAGATAATTATAACGTTATAACAACGCCCCGCACTCCCCACGCCAATTGTCTATCTTGTTTACATCAGCTGAACCAAGAACAAGATTTATTTTATATTTTACAAACTGTTTAGGGACAGTAAAAATGCCGCTACGAACGATCTATTCCCAGCCGCTAACTACATGCCACATTCGCGTATGCGCTGGCTAGGCACGTCGGCCATTTCACAATGACGGTAAAGCTCAGCTCACCTTAACTTGAATTTTTTTTATAATTTCCATTTACAAATTGCATGATGTTCTTAATAAATGTTATATAGTTTTAGTCATTTGTGTATGAAACAACATTGCAGTTTTGGAGCACAGATTTTTATATTTTGACTCCTAATTATTCAAAATTTTCAGCGGGAACGGGCCTCTGAACCCCCTGTGCCTCGAGCGTATTCCATACCTTCCGGAAGTATCCGCCCCTGAATAAACTATTATTTATAATGTAAATAACGAGGTTTATATCGTGCATCGCCGCAGTGCCTTTAAACATAGAGCAATCATGTGTCTTGAAACATAAATGAATCCATAGTTTTTGATTCGACTATCGATAATCCAAACTATCTGTACTTCTCCACCCCTATATAATACGGTCAATTTCGGCTACTTGATTTTCTGGGGCTATCTAAGACGTTAATAATTTATTTGTCAAAAATTGTTTTTTCGACACTTATACAGAGTTAAGTCATTTTAAAGAACATAGTCAAATATCTCACAAAACGTTCCTTGCAAACTCGCTTATATTTTGAGGGGAAATTTAATGGTAACCTTGAAAAAAATTCTCCAAGCTCGAGTTCCGGGCTTTTTTAAGGTCAATTTCGTTAGTTTCTGGGGTATTTGAAGGTCAAATTCGTTAGTTTCTGGGCTTTTTCAAGTTTAATTTCGTTAGTTTCTGGGATATTTCAAGTTTAATTTCGTTAGTTTCTTGGATATTTCAAGGTCAATTTTGTTAGTTTCTGGGCTATTTCAAGATCAAATTCGATAGTTTCTGTGCTATTTCAAGCTCAATTTCATTAGTTTCCGGGCTATGTTGCTCCGTCTTGTCAATCAGTTTGGTATTATCAATCAGAGTACCCGAGTGTGGTACAAACGCAATGCATAGTAAGGCGAATAATTGTATTGCTTGACGATTATGTTGCCCATATAATTCTCCTACAAAACACCTAATAGGTTATGGATTCGACTTTCAGATATCAACGATAACAAACAACCGAGAGACACTTTGCACCGTCGCATGTTCTTTCAGTGATGCAGGAATTTATTTTCCAGAAAGATGTAAGATGTAATGGTAGTAGATTCGGTGATACTCAGTTGGACAGATTCGAGAGAATAATTATAATTTTGCACGAATCCTTTCACCATATATTACATCTCCCAAAAATTTGAATTTTAAAGATCTTCATGTCAAAGATTGAGTGAAAAAGCTGAAAAATGACCAGCGATTGAGTGACGCTATGGAATTGTTTATTGACTTCAATTAATTCCCGGTTACTACATGCAGTACTGATTTTGATACTCACACAGGAAGCCGGAAAATCAACTGAAAATTGAACTTGCTGTTCTAAAGGCAATGAAGAAATTGTATATAACTAACGGCATGTCCTCACTGTCAAAAAGAGATCTATGCTTTTTGATTGTGGAACACCTTTTATTTTAATACTGATCATCGATATTGTCCAGTATTCTTTTATTTGTCGACTTTGCCAAAATTCTACATTATTGGTTAAAACGTTTTTTGTCCACACTGCCTCTGACGACATTGACTTCTTCCACATCCATCGTGTCGACATTGTCTTTGCTGATAATAGCTTTTCCAAGAAAGATTCTCGTAAAAGAAAATTTAACAAAATTATCTTTGATGATTTTGTCTTCGCCGATATCGACTTGGTCTTAGTCCACATTTTTTCTGTTTACCTTTGCGAAAATGATTTAATGAAATTACTTTTTTTAATTGTCGACAGCACCATCGTCGATAACCCCTCTTTTTACATTAGCTTTTCGGACTTTAACTCGGCCACAACTGCAATGTGGGCATTTGACCTTAATGACATTTTCTTTGTCGACGTCGTCTTCGTCGGCATTTTTTCTATTTACATTTCCTATGCCCAAAAAGTGTTTAAGAAATCCACGTTTTTTAACATTGCTTTTGTCGACTACTTCTTCGTCGATATCGTCTCTTTTTACAATAGCTTTGCGGACTTTAACTCGGCCACATTTACAATGTGGACATTTGACCACTGTGACATTGTATTTGGCGACGTCGTATTTGCCTAAAATGCATTTAAGAAAACTACGTTTTTTAACATTGCCTTCGTCCACATTGCTTCCGTTAACATTGGCTTCGTCCTTATTCGTTTTGTTGACATTGTCTTTGGCGACGTCGTCTTTGTTGGCATTTTTTCTATTTACATTTCCTATGCCCAAAAAGTTTTTAAGAAATCCACGTTTTATAACATTGCTTTTGTCTACTGCTTCTCCATCGATAACGACTCTTTCTACTTTTTTTTTTTTAACATTGTCTTTGTTTTTTTTAACTTTGTCTTTATTTTCTTTAACGTCGTCTTCGTATTTTTTAACCTTGTCTTTCTTTTTTTTAACTTTGTCTTTATTTTCTTTAACGTCGTCTTCGTTTTTTTTAACCTTGTCTTTCTTTTTTTTAACTTTGTCTTTATTTACTTTAACGTCGTCTTTGTTTTTTTTAACCTTGTCTTTGTTTTTTTTAACTTTGTCTTTATTATTTTTAACCTCGATTTTGTTGACAAAATTACTGTCAATATCTTCTTCGTTGCTTTTGTCTTTGTTGCTGATTTCTTCGCCAATATCTATATTGGCGCTATCGTCTACGTATTCAATATGTCTTTTTGAGATATTATTTTTGGGAACTTCATCTTCACTGCCATTGCCGACATTGTCGACCTTGTCTTTTTTATTGATATCTCTTTCGTCAATGTCGTTTTTGGGAACCTTATCCTCTCTGCTATTGTATTCATTGATATCACTATAGCCGACATTGTTTTTCTGGTCAACAAGGATTTTAGGAATGTCATATTTGCCGCCAATAATTTGGTCGATATCTTTATTGCCGACATTGTCCTTCTCGTTGATATCGTTTTCATCAATATCATTTTTGGTGACGTCCTCTTCGCAGATATTGCTTCCGCCATTCTCTTTACTGGCGACCTTGTCTTTTTTATCGATATCTCTTTCGTCAATGTCGCTTTTGGGGACGTTATCCCCTCGGCTATTGCATTCATCGATATCACTATTACCGATATCTATATTCCCGACATCGTTTTCGTCAATACCTTTTTTGAGGGTATCATATTGGCTGCTATTGATTTCGTCGATATCTTTATTGCCCTCATTGCCTTTCCTATCTATATAGTTTTCATTGATATCATTTTTTAGGATGTCATATTCGATGCTATTGTATACGTAGATATCTTTATTGCCGAACTTGTTTTCCTGGTCCTCTTCCCAGATGTTGCTTCCACCAATCTCTTTACTGACGACCTTGACTTCTTTATCGATATCTATTTGGTCAGTATCATGTTTGGGGACGTTTCCTTCGCTGCCATTGTTGCTGATATTGTTTTCCTCGTCGATATCGTTTACGTCAATATCATTTTTGGGGACCTTGTCTTTTTTATCGCAATCGTTGATCACGCTTTTGAGGATGATGTCATCTTCGCTGCTCTTGTATTCGTCGATATCTTTATTACCCTCATTGTCTTTCTTATCTACATCGTTTTCGTTGATCTCGTTTTTGTTTATATTATCTTCGCTACTATTTTTTTGGTTGACATATTTATTGCCCTTGCCCTCATTGCCTTCCTTATCGATATCGTTTTCATCAATATCAATTTTGGGGATTTCCTCTTCACTGGTGTTGTTTCTGCCAATCTCTTTACTGGTGACCTTGTCTTTTTTATGGATATCTCTTTCATCTTTGTCGTTTTTAGGTACGTCACCTTCGCCTTTATTATTTTCGTCGATATC
>CM022876.1:23703079-23719243 GCA_012654025.1 Pachypsylla venusta | reverse complement strand
CTTTTCTTGATCTTTCTATTCCTCTCATATATTCCTCTGCTCTCCATTTGATTATCCTCTCCGTCCATCTTTTGTCTTCTCTTCTCAACACATGACCTATCCAATTACATTTTAAGCTTCAAATTCTTTCCTCTACATCTATCATTTTCGTCTCCTCCCTCAGGCACGAATTTTTCTTCTTGTGCCTCAAGTTTATTCCGAGTATAGTTCTTTCCATCCTCCTTACAGTTGTTCTGAGTTTGTCTACATATTTCTTTCTTTAGTACCCATGTACTCCTCCATATAAAATTTACTTTCATGTTCTTCCATTTTATATTTTTTTTGTACTTTGAGAAAGCATTTCATCTGAGTACTATTCTTCGCTTTATTCCTTCCCAGTCATTCCCTCTTTTGTTAATCACTCTTCCCAAATATACAAACTCTTCTACTTCTTCTATCCCTTCTCCTTTAAAACATATTATTTCGCTGTCATCTATATTTACCTTCATTAATTTCACTTTATTCATGTTTATTTGTAGTCCTACTTTTTTTCCTTCCTCTGCCAATTCCATAATCATACTTTGCACTTCCTGCACCAAACTTCCAAATACAACAATATAATCGGCAAACCCCAAATTGTTCAATTTCTTTTGATTTATTATTAATCCTCTATCCTCCCATTTGTGTTGCCTAAAAACTCCTTCCAACAATGCGTTGAACAATTTGAGGGACGCCGGATCTCCCTTATTTGCTTTTATCTTTGCTCCTTTGATGTTCACAGTACTATACAATATTCTCACATATCATTTGCAGCAACTCCACATATTGGGCCTCTACTCCATGAATGGGTCTGCAGAACTAAACAAATCTTCACTGAATCGAAGGCTTTTTGATAGTCTACGAAAAGCATGCACTGGTATTTCCCACTCCTTTGCTCTTCTTAATTCTTCCTTTAAAACTAGTATGAGATCCAATCTTGAAAACCCGGTTTTGAATCCCGGGTTTTCAAGATTGTTCCGAGGGCTGATTTTTGTCCAATGTGTCCGAAATTCTGGTTAGTATGAATTTTACAAGTATTTTATAGATCATACTTAAGAGACTTATAGGCCTGTAATTATAGGGCGGAGCGAAGCGTAGTCATTTACTCCCTACAAACTGCAAATTTTTGTTACCTTACTCTTCCGAAACTATTCAACCGATTATTACCAAAATTTTTTCTTCATATTCTGCATGTACCCAAGGGTGCATATTTTCAGAACGTTATCTTCAACCTTTTCCGATTTTTCGGCCGATTTTCCGATTTTTTACCAAATTCAGAGGGTCATGATCCGATATCTTAAATTTTGTCGCGACAACATATCAACTCATAGCGAAAAAGTTTTAGGTGGACTCCGGGATCTGGCAAAATAAAATTTAGGAAATACAAATTGTTTAGCTAAAACGGTTGCTTTAAAATGTACCAACTACTTAACGGCACGATGCAATCAAGAAAGGTGCGATATTCTCAATCATGGAGCAATATGCTAAAGTTTATGTGGTGCGCGAAAATTCGAGGTGAAACAGACACACCTAGTTTAAATCATTTTTATCTAGTTTCTTATGCAGTAGGCATACTTATGCACTTTTCCAAACTGTTGGATTTTTTTTTTGCTGCTGCTGCGGAAATTAAGTTTCTTAATTGTCGACAGCACCTTTGTCGTTAAGCCTTCTTTTTATATCAGCTTCGCGGATTTTAACTCGGCCACAAGTGCAGTATGGGCATTTCACCTTAATGACTTTGTCTTTGGCGACGTCGTCTTTGTTGACATTTTTTCTATTTACATTTCCTTTGCCCAAAAAGTTTCTAAGAAACCCACCGTTTTTAACATTGCTTTTGTCGTCTGCGTCTTCGTCGATAACGTCTCTTTTTATATTGGCTTCGCGGACTTTAACTCGGCCACAATTGCAATGTGGGCATTTGACCTTAATGACATTGTCTTTGGCGACGTCGTCTTTGTTGGCATTTTTTCTATTTACATTTCCTTTGCCCAAAATTTTTTTAAGAAATCGTTTTTTAACATTGCCTTTGTCCATATTGTTTCCGTTTACATTGACTTCATCGTTATTCGTTTTGTTGACATTGTCTTTGGCGACGTTGTCTTTGTTGGCATTTTTTCTATTTACATTTACTATGTCCAAAATGTTTTTAAGAAATCCACGTTTTGTATCATTGCTTTTGTCGTCTGCGTCTTCGTCGATAACGTCTCTTTTTACATTAGCTATGTCTTTGTTTTTTTTTATCTTGGCTTCGTTGATTTCGATTTTGTTACTGTCAATATCGACTTCGGTGATTTCGACATTGCTGCTAATTTTTTCGTCAATATCTCTATTGGCGCTATCGTCTTCGTACTCAATAGTTTTTTTGGAGATATTTTTTTTGGGAACGTTATCTTCGCTGCTAATTTTTTCGTCGATATCTTTATTACCCTCATTGCCTTTCTTATCGATATCGTTTACTTCGATATCGTTTTTGGGGAAGACCCTTTCGCTGTTGTTTCTGTCAATCTCTTTACAGGCGACCTTGCCTTTTTGATCAATATCTCTTTCATCAATGTCATTTTTGGGGACTTCATCTTTGCTGCTGTTTTTTTCGTCGATATCTTTATTACCGATATTGTCTTTCTTATCCAAATCGTTATCGTGATTACCGTTTTTTGAAATGTCATCTTTGCTGTTATATTTTTCGTCGATATCTTTGTTGCCGCCATTATCTTTCTTATCAAAATCGGTTTCGTCGATATCATTTTTGTGGATGTCTTCTTCGCTGATATTGTTTTCGTAGATTTCTTTATAGTCTTTCTTATCGATACAGTTTTTGTGGATATCAATTTTGGGGATATTCTCTTCGCTGTTGTTGTCTCCGTTAATCTCTTTATTGGCGACCTCGTCTTTTATATCTATATCTCTGACATCGTTTTCTGTTTTGGGGTCCAATTTTTTGCTGCTGTTTTTGTCAATATTTATATTGGCGATATCGTTTTCATATTTCATATCTCTTTTATCGATATCTTTTTTGGGAATGTTCTCATCGCTGCCGTTGGTTTCGTAAATATTATTTTTGTTGCCCGTGATTTCATTGTCACCATGGAATATCCAGTTCCATAAATAGTTTGCCATTCCAGAAGGATCATCTTCATATTGGTGAGTAATTACATTATTATAATAGTCGACGTCATATGAGTTTGATTGTTGTACATGCATAAAATTTGACCCATCCGCATATTGATCAGCATTATCATCATAATGCTGATCTCCCAAATAATCATAATATTGCATACTTGCTGCATTTGCTGCCAATTGGGCATCCTTATTAAAATCTTGATATACTGCATCATTATCAACTGATGAAACATGACCATTGTTGCCATAAGCTGATGATGAATATTTATACCCATTAGGATAACCGTTGTAAAATGGCGCACACTGATCACCTGAAACAAGAAATGTTTGTTTTCTATTGCATATTTTCGGTGTTACGACCACGGGGTTCAAAAACCACCTTGCCTAGTTTAATTATTGTGGCCATTATTGATTTCTACAATTATACATGTCTTATAAAGTCTAGACTCAACTTTGAACTTTTTTCTTTTTCTCGCTTATTTATTTAAATGGCGCCGAATAAAATTTTACACTACTATTTTAAGAAATGTTTACTTCCTTTTCCCTTTTCCCGATTTTGTATTTTATTTTGGAATGTCGCATTACTCCAGGGGACATTTTGAAATGTCTGAAAGGGTTCAACAAGCTAACCTTGATATATTGGGACTCATCATATTTTCTCATCTCTCTTGAGATATTCGAACTGTTTTTCATTTCAAATGCTATCACGAATGACATACCAATTTATTTAACTGGCTACCATTGTTCCTTTTCAATGATTGTTTGAAATAGATGTTATTATTGCGTCTTTCTCTTGCGATATGAAATTAGACTTTTCATTTTGCTTTAAGGCCCGGGCACGAATGAGGAATTTCATCGCAGCGGAAAATTACATCTGACCGTGTCGGTTAGGCGGTCTAGTTGTACTATGTGCTGTTGCATCATCTCCGTCACATTGAACAACGGTCAACGGTCTTTGTTTGTCCCGACGACAAGCTATCCGGTGGCATGAAATTACAGTTATCCCGTGACCACCCCCGCTGTTACCACACGCGTACAACCACGGCTGACCAAACGGAAATATTTATTGAAACTATTGTGACATACGAAAGTACTTGGCAACCCGATTTTTGTGAGACACTATTTCAATGCATAACCGGTGGTATTCTCTCTTCTTCTTGGATTCATAAAACCGACATCATCTTTTCCAATGTTTTGACCTTCTGAGGCCACGGAACACAAGATATCGCTTCTGTGTAGTGCCACGATTTCGTAGACCGTCTTCTGTGTGCCCGAGCTTTGTGGTTATTATTTTTACTTTCCTTATCCTATAAAAAAGAAAGTATTGCAATGGGCTGAAATTCGATGTCGAGTTTTCAATGGCAAAACACGTTCTGGGGTCCCCAGAGCGCAAATCTCGAGCTTCAGACATTGGTACTTGTGTATATCTGCTGTGAAAAAGATATACTAAAAACGGCAAGTGCCAGAGACTTGAAATTTGTCGGCAAAATAAGCTTTTGGTGGAAATCGAATATACCGTTGGCGGTTTTATGCCGTTTTTTTAGCGGTTTTCGCATATCCTGCTTAAAATGAGAACGGTAATAGTTAGAACTTTAAACTTGGTGCCTATTCATATCAATTTTATAAAAAAAATTGAAAAATACAACTTAGGTTGAAGTGAAATATATTGCTGGCCGCTAATTAGCTGTTGAAGACCGCTTTTTGGCGGTTCTGTCTAAAACCAGAATGGAAAGATCTAAAACTTGAATTTTGGTGCCCATTCATATCAATTTTTTTTTTTTTTTTTGAAAAATAACTTTATTAATAATAAAAGTTCAAAAGTTGTGTTCATTATTTTTGATTTTAGATGATGTGTCTTTAATCTAATTTTTTTTGTTTCACTCAAAAAATCCTGACAGTAATCATATAATTAGAGTGGGGATAATGTACTCTAGTCTCCGGTTGCCATACAATTTGGTACATACGTTTGGTCTTTTGAATCTTTGTGAGCTTAACGCATAGAGCTGATCTTGAATCTGTCTATATTCTTCGTTGTGAAGTTTAGATATAGCAGAATGAACTTAGACAGTTGGGCAGGTGTTAAAATCTGAATTTCGTTTCTATCCTTAAAAAGTAATTTTTTAAGGATAGAAATTGAAAAATACAATTCAGGTTGAAGTGTAATATATTGTTGGCCTCTAATTAGCGGTTGAAGGTCTCTTTTTGGCGGTTCTGCCTAAAACCAGAATGCAAAGAGCTAGAACTTGAAATTTGGTGCCTATTCATATCAATTTCATACAAGAAATTGAAAAATACAACTTAGTTTGAAGTGTAAATATTGTTGGCCGCTAATTAGCGGTTGAATACCGCTTTTTGGCGGTTCCACCTTAATCAGAATGGAAAGAGCCAGAACTTGAAATTTGGTGCCAATCCATATCACTTTCACATAAGAAATTGAAAAATATAGGTAAAGGATGAAGTGTTTTTTTTTTTTTTTTTTTTTTTTTAAGGTAATATATATTTTCAAAATAACTTACAACAATATACATCTCCTAAGCTAAGGCTAACTTTTTGGGTTATCAGAACTAAAAAATTTAGAACCGTTTTCGAGTTACGGCCGATTTTTCGAGTTTTGACGGAATTTAGCCGGTCATGGTCCGTTATCTTAAATTTTCTCGCGACAGCATATCAACTCAAGAAGTGTTATATAAAACAAAATATTGAAAACTCGACATCGAAAATTACAGCCCATTACAATAACTTCTTCTTTTTTTATAGATAAGGGTAGTCGTGTGATGTTCACAACAGATTTTTTATTAACATCATTATTCATGGTACATCCCAAAATCACTTCTCGTATAAATCCACTTACCACCAAATAGTGCCGTCAAAATTAAAATACAAAAATGTGACAACATTTTAAGTGTTGTGTTTGAGATGATGAAATGTTGGAAACTGAATCTTCAATGTCATGCTCTTGCCTCGCTAAAGGCGTAATGCTAAATTAGTTGGAAAATTTCAGGAATCAACATTTTTCATTACTTGTTTTACTAATTAGGTACACGCACGCGTTAAATACTATTTTTTAAATTTTCTATTTAGAAGGCTTCGCCTGTTGTAGTTACTCTTTACCGAATTTACTCTTTACAGTTTCTGGTTTTCAAAAAAGAACGTTTTCTCAACAATCTATCTAAATATAAATATAAATTAGAAATCTGTGTGTGTGTAACTATGATTGTATAGGTTATGGGTTATCGGTTCCAAAACCACAGCCCATACGGGAGCAGATAGAGAAAAATTAATAGTAATGGAAAAGGACTAAAATATGTCAATTCTTTTTGGAGCTACCGCCATAATTCCAATTTATTGACTAAATTCGGCAAATCACTGTCCGATATCATGAATTCAGTCGCCACAACATACCAACTCAAAGAGGGAAAGTTTAAGGCACACTATTCGCTGTCGAATCATAAAACCGAGAAATTTATTTTTTAAAGGGTACAATTTACGGGGTGGTCAAGATCTCATGCAACCATTTTTCATTTGGCTTTGAAAAACAAAAAGAGCAATGTAATCGCGAGCAAAACAGCTAGTTGTTTCAAAAAATATTTCATAAATTCATGATCAACCGCAAAGGGGTAAAATCAACTCTCAATGCCTTTAATAACCATCTCTATAACAAACTGAATATTGAAACCAAATCAAAACATGATCAGCTAGCAAAATGCAAAATAAAAAACTGAACTTTATTGAACGGGTTAGAAGGATGACAATTATAAGGAAGGATCTGGGAACATTGGCATTTTTTCTCAAAACATAGCTTTTGATAGTGATCAGTGGTCTGTTCAACGAAGCAACTTCTCAATTCGTACATCTCATTTNTCTCTCTTTCATTCTCAAAATTTACTGAATTATCTAAGTGCACTGATTTCATTTTTCTTCTAATTTGTTCAGTTAAGTTGAGTTTAGTTCCAATATTCAAAATATTCTATATTAATTAATATTCAAAAGTTTAATTTTAATATATTAATATTCAAAAGTAAACTGAGAAGTGAAAAAATTCTTTGCAGAAAAAGACACATTTTACTCCTCACTTTGCAATCATAAAAGTTTCATGGAACAGAATGTAAACAAATCAATGAAATTTACTTTGCATTATAACTCCACTTTTCAATCCAACTTTGAACTTCTTAAAAACGTTCATGGAACAGAAATTGAGAAGTTGGAGTGCAAAGTTGCTTTTTGAAATAGGTCACAGGAACTCTATACTTACTGTGAATTTATAATACATAGGTTGCTTTTTTAGAGGGTGAAATAAAAGACACGCAAATAATTGTGTCAGGCTCATGATGTCGAATTTATTTGAAAGATAATCGTCTACCGTTAGTGTTTGAAAACAATTTCGGCCATATGGATCCCGCGGCTATATCGAATGAAGCTCAGTTTAGATGTCCAATTGTCGATCACCTTTTCGAGAATTAGAGGCCTTATCAGCAATAACAAGGTAAATGTTGTACTCCATGTGCTCCAGCAATTGTGATTCATCAATGTAGACCTCACAAATCCCTAACGTAAATAAGCCAAAGGTATAAAATCGCACGATCACGAAGGATAATTGTGAAGTCCATTGCGCGAAATTATGTGCTCACCAAATGTTTTCCCTAATAAAGTGATTATTTCGCCGATTTTTGCCATGTTGCTCCGTCTTGTCAATCAGTTTGGTATTATCACTCAGAGTACCTGTGTGTGGTACAAAAGCAATGCATAGTAACGCGAATAACTGTATTGATGTACGATAATGTTGCCCATATAATGTTCGTACAAAACACCTTATAGGTTATTGATTCGACTTTCAGATACCAACGATAACGAACACCCGAGGGACACTATGCACCGTCGCATGATCTATCACTCCCTTCAGTGATGTAGGAATTCATTTTCCAGAATATAATATATGTAAGATATTATGGTTGTAGATTCCCTGATAATCGTACGGACAGATTCGAGGCAATAATTATAATTTTGCCGGGATCCTAGCACCATATATTACATCTCCCCACAAATTTGATATTTAAAATTCTTCATGTCAAAGTTTGTGTGAAAATTCTGAAACATGACCAGCGATTGTGGGAAGCTTTGGAATTGATTATTAAATTCGATTAATCCCCGGTTAATTCCTGCAGTACTGATCTTCGTTCTCACGCGGGAAGCCAAAAAATCAACTGTAAACTGAACTTGCTGTTTTAAACTAAGCAAATGGAGAAATTGTATACAGCTAATGTCATGTCGTGAAAGAGATCTTTGTTTTTGATTGTAGCACGCCTTTTATTTTATTAGTCCAAATTTTCTTTCCTTTGTCGACATTGGCTTTGCCAATAAAATTTGTCCACACTGACTATGAAATAAATGACTTCTAGTCGACATTAGCTTTGCTGATATTAGCTTTCCGAGAAGGACTCTCGTAAAAGAACATTTAACAAAATTGTCTTTGGTGCTTTTATCTTTGACGACATCAACATTGTCTTCGTCGACATATATTGTGTTTACTTTTCCGAGAATGCCTTTAATGTAATTACGTTTTTTAATTGTCGCCAAAGTCGATAACTAATCTTTTTAAATCAGCTTTGCGGACTTTAACTTGGCCACAATCGCAATATGGACATTTGACCTTAATGACATTTTCATTGGGGACGAAGTCTTTGCCTAAAAGCCATTTAAGAAAACTACGTTTTTCAACATTGCCTTTGTCCATATAGCTTCCGTTAACATTGGCTTCAGTGTTATTGGTTTTGTTGACATAGTCTTTGGCGACGTCGTCTTTGTTGGCATTTTTTCTATTTACAGTTACTATGCCCAAAAAGTTTTTAAAAAATCCACGTTTTGTATCATTGCTTTTGTCGACTGCTTCTTCGTCGATAACGTCTCTTTTTACGTTTCCTCCGCCGAAAATTCTTTTAAGAAAACTACGATTTTTTACATTGCTTTTGTCTGCGTCTTCATCGATGACGTCTCTTTTTACAATAGCTTTGCGGACTTTAACTCGGCCACATTTACAATGTGGACATTTGACCACAGTGACATTGTATTTGGCGGAGTCGTATTTGCCTAAAATGAATTTAAGAAAACTACGTTTTTTAACATTGCCTTTGTCCATATTGCTTCCGTTAACATTGGCTTCGTCCTTATTGGTTTTGTTGACATTGTCCTTGGCGACGTCCACTTTGTTGGCACTTTTTCTATTTACATTTACTATCCCCAAAAAGTTTTTAAGAAATCCACGTTGTGTATCATTGCTTTTGTCGACTGCTTCTTCGTCGATAACTTCTCCTTTTACGTTTCCTTTGCCGAAAATACTTTTCAGAAAACTACGTTTTTTTACATTGCTTTTGTCGTCTGCGTCTTCGTCTATGACGTCTCTTTTTACA
This sequence comes from Pachypsylla venusta, assembly GCA_012654025.1. Classification (NCBI taxonomy): domain Eukaryota; kingdom Metazoa; phylum Arthropoda; class Insecta; order Hemiptera; family Aphalaridae; genus Pachypsylla; species Pachypsylla venusta. Next base: position 23,709,701 of record CM022876.1, on the reverse strand, counting down.
TTAGCTTTGCGGACTTTAACTCGGCCACATTCGCAATATGGATATTCCACCGGAATGACATTGCCTTTGGCGACGACATCTTTGCCTAAAAGCCATTTAATAAAACTACGTTTTTGAACATTGCCTTTGTACATATTGCTTCCGTTAACATTGGCTTCGTCGTTATTGGTTTTGTTGACACTGTCTTTGGCGACGTCCACTTTGTTGCCATTTTTTCTATTTACAATTCCCATGCCCAAAAAGTTTTTAAGAAATCCACATTTTGTGACATTGCTTTTGTCGACTACTTCTTCGTCGATAACTAAACTTTTTAAATCAGCTTTGCGGACTTTAACTCGGCCACAATTGCAATATGGACATTTGACCTTAATGACATTGTCTTTGGCGACAAAGTCTTTACCTAAAATGCATTTAAGAAAACTACGTTTTTTAACATTGCCTTTCTCCATTTTGTTTCTGTTTACATTGTCTTCATCGGTATTAGTTTTGTTAACATTTTCTTTGGCGACGTCGTCTTTGTTGGCATTTTTTCTATTTACAGTTACTATGCCCAAAAAGTTTTTAAAAAATCCACGTTTTGTATCATTGCTTTTGTCGACTGCTTCTTCGTCGATAACGTCTCTTTTTACGTTTCCTCCGCCGAAAATTCTTTTAAGAAAACTACGATTTCTTACATTGCTTTTGTCTGCGTCTTCATCGATGACGTCTCTTTTTACATTAGCTTTGCGGACTTTAACTCGGCCACATTCGCAATGTGGACTTTCCACCGGAATGACATTGCCTTTGGCGACGACATCTTTGCCTAAAAGCCATTTAATAAAACTACGTTTTTGAACATTGCCTTTGTCCATATTGCTTCCGTTAACATTGGCTTCGTCGTTATTGGTTTTGTTGACACTGTCTTTGGCGACGTCCACTTTGTTGCCATTTTTTCTATTTACAATTCCCATGCCCAAAAAGTTTTTAAGAAATCCACATTTTGTGACATTGCTTTTGTCGACTACTTCTTCGTCGATAACTAAACTTTTTAAATCAGCTTTGCGGACTTTAACTCGGCCACAATTGCAATATGGACATTTGACCTTAATGACATTGTCTTTGGCGACAAAGTCTTTACCTAAAATGCATTTAAGAAAACTACGTTTTTTAACATTGCCTTTCTCCATTTTGTTTCTGTTTACATTGTCTTCATCGGTATTAGTTTTGTTAACATTTTCTTTGGCGACGTCGTCTTTGTTGGCATTTTTTCTATTTGTATTTCCTATGCCCAAATTTTTTTTAAGAAATCCACTTTTGGTGACATTGCTTTTGTCGACTGCTTCTTCATCGATAACGTCTCTTTTTACATTAGCTTTGCGGACTTTAACTCGGCCACAATCGCAACGTGGATAAGCATTGCCCTTTGCCACATTGTTTTTTTTTACCTTGACTTTGTTCTGTTTGATATTGAATTTGTTTTTTTTATCCTGGACTTTATTCTTTTTAACCATGCCTTTATTTTTCGTAACCATGGCTTTGAGAGTAACTCTTCTGTGGACATTGTCATCGTCGATTTCGTTTTCATTGATATGGCTTTGGTCGATATCGATTTTATTGACAAACTTACTATCAATATCGTCTTTGGTGATTTCGATATTACTGCTGATTTTTATGTCAATATTGGTGCTATCTTCTTCGTATTCAATTGGTCTTGTTGAGATATTATTTTTGGGAAGGTCATATTCGCTGCCTTTGTTTTCGTCGTTATCTTCATTGCCGACATTGTCTTCCTCGTCGATATCGTTTTTGGGGATGTTTTCTTTGCTGCCATTGTTTTCGTCGTTATCTTCATGGACGGCATTGTCTTCCTTGTCGATATTGTTTTCAGGGATGTTTTCTTTGCTGTCATTGTTTTCGTCGTTATCTTCATTGACGATATTGTCTTCCTCGTCGATATCGTTTTTAGGGATGCTTTCTTTGTTTCCATTGTTTTCGTCGTTATCTTCATTGTCTTCCTCGTCCATATCGTTTTTAGGGATGCTTTCCTTGCTTCCATTTTTTTCGTCGTTACCTTCATTGCCGACATTTTCTTCCTCGTCGTTATCGATTTTAGGGATGTTTTCTTTGCTGCCATTGTTTTCGTCGTTATTTTCATTGACGATATTGTCTTCCCCGTCGATATCTTTTGGGATGTTTTCTTTGCTTCCATTGTTTTCGTCGTTATCTTCATTGACTATTTTGTCTTCCTCGTCGATATCGTTTTTAGGGATGTTTTCTTTGCTGCCATTGTTTTCGTCGATATCATTATCGCTGACATTGTCTTCCTCGTCGATATCGTTTTTAGGGATGTTTTCTTTGCTGCCATTGTTTTCGTCGTTATCTTCATTGACGATTTTGTCTTCCTCGTCGATATCGTTTTTAGGGATGATTTCTTTGCTGCCATTGTTTTCTTCGATATCTTTATCGCTAACATTATCTTCCTCGTCGATATCATTCTTGGGAATTTCATATTTGCTGCTGTTTTTGTCATCGAAATCTTTATTGAAAACAATGTCTATCTCAACCATATTGTTTCCACCGATATCGTTTTTGGGGATGTTATCTCTGCTGCCATTGTTTCGGTCGATATTATTATTGCCGACATTGTCTTTCCCGTCTATATTATCTACGTCACAATCATATTTGTGGACATCATTTTCGCTATTATTGTTTTCGCCGCTATCTTTATTGCCCAAATTGTCTTTCTTATCTATACCGTTTTCGTCAATATTATTTTTGGGGACATCTTCTTCGCTGCTGTAGTTTCCTCCAATCTCTTTACTGGCGTCCTCGTCTTTTTTATCGATATCTCTTTCGTCCGTTTCGTTTTTGGAGAGATCCACTTTGCTGCTATTATTTTTGTACATATCTATATTGGCGATATGGTTTTTGTATTTCATATCTCTTTTATCAATATCTTCTTTGTTCATGTTGTCATCGCCGCTTTTTTTTTGGCCATTTTGGTTGGTTTCGTAAATATTGTTTTTGTTGCTATTGATTTCATTATCATCAAGGTATATATCTGGATTTTGTACAGGTGGCCCTATAATCCAGTTCCATAAATCGTTTGCCATTCCAGAAGAATCATCTTTATATTGCTCAGTAATTACATTATTATAATTGGCGGTATCTGATTTATCTGATTGTTCTTCTGGTAACCAGTTGTATAAAGATGGCCAAATATTGGAGCCGACTTCATTATGCTGAGTAATTATATTATTATAATAGTCGGTATGATATGAATCTGATTGTTCTACAGGCCAGACATTGGACCTGTCATTATATTGATAAGCATTTTCATCATAATGCTGATGTCTCAAATAATCATAATACTGCATACGAGCTGCATTTGCTGCCAATTGGACATCCCTATTAAAATCTTCATATGCTGCATCATTATCAACAACGGAAGCATGAGCATTGTTGTCATAAGCTGATGATGAATAATCATACGCATTAGAATAACCGCTGTAAAATTGGACACACTGATCACCTGAAACGACAAATGATTGTTTTCTATTGCATGGTTTGGTCCACAGAGTATTTTCTCATATTTTTGGTGTTACGTAGGTCAAAAACCACCTTTTCTACTTTAATTAATTTTATAAGGCCTTTAATCAACTTTGAACTTATTTCGTTTTCTCGCTTATTTATTTAAATGGCGCCAAATGAAATTTTACACAACTCTTTTTTGAAATTTTATTTTCTTTTTTCTGATTCCGTATTTTATTCCGAAATTACTTCAGAGCACATTCTGATATGTCTGAAGGGGTTCAACAAGTCAACCTTGTTATTTGGACTCATGGGTTCCATCAAATTTCAATTTGGGTGACGACAGTTCGATCTTTCTTAGATATTGGAACTATTTTTTTTATATTGCAAATGGCATCACGAATTGCATAACAATTTATTTATCTAGCTTCCGTTGTTCCTAATTCAATAACTATTTGAAATAGATGTATTATTGGAAGGGTCTAACTTCTTGCGATTTTATTTTCAATGTGAAATGATACTTTTCGTCTTGTTTTAAGACCCGGGCAATTTGGAGTAATTTGGTTTTAGCGGAAAATGATATCTGACCGTGTCGGTTAGCGCTCTAGTTGTAATATGTACTGTTGCATCATCTCAGTCAGATTAAACAAAGTTCTTTTGTCTATTGTAAAATTATAGATATCACATGACCACTAATACTGTTTTAAGACACGCATACAACCACGACTGACCAAAGGGAAATATTTAGTGAAAAATTGTGACACACGAAAGTACTTGAAAACCCGACTTTCCAGTTCAATAATGTATAACCGGTAGTTTTCTCCCAAGTCTCTCTTCGCATTGGTTTCATGAATAGAACATCATCTTTTCCAATGTTTTGATATCTTTCGCAAAACTTATGATAGGCCGAAGGATCAAGTCGAACTGTAGCCACTGGACACACGATATCGCTTTTGTGTGGTGCCACGATACCATAGACCGCCTCCTGTTTGCCCGAATAATGGTTTCGACGGTTTTCTTTTTTTTTATTAACATCATTAATACAGAAAAATTCATGAATGACGCACCGAAATAACTTCTCGTATCACTTACCACCAAATAGTGCCGTCAATATTAAAATACAGAAATGTGATAACATTTTCACTTGTGTTTCAGAGGATGACTTGATATATACTGAATCTTTATTGCCCTGCTCTTGCCTCGTTCATCAAGTAATACTAAATAATTTGGAAAATTTCAGGACTAAATATTTTTACTAATTACCACCTACCTTCTCGCTGGCGTTAATTGCTATTTTTAAATTTTCTATTTAGAAACCATCGATCGTTGTATTTAGTAAAAATATTGTTAGACCGAAGCGGTTACAAGTTACAAGGGAGGAGGCAATAGGCGCGATCGCCCCCCCCCCCCCAAAAAANNCCCCCCCCCCAGAAAAAATACCCTCCTTAACTTTTGAACGGCCTGAAATTTTCAAATTTCATAAAGTTCTAAATTGATAAAAGTCAATTGGAAATCTGTAAATTGGAATAATTCAAATGAAAATCTCTAGAAAAATGTGTTATTTTCTCAAGAATTATTAATATTCTATTTACAAACCTTGAAGGACAAATAGTATGTTTTATCGGTATATAAAAACATACTTATTAGCTCAGTTGGTCTAATAAGTATCTATTAAAAATATAAACATATGTGAATATTTTCATATTGTATAAAAAAAAAACTATCCCTTTCAATTTTTCACAAAAATAATCAGGGGCAAAGCTAGAGTGGGTCTAAATTTTAATTTTGTTAGATACACCACAATGTATAACTGTCCCTGCTTTGAGCTATGATGTAAAAGACAAACATTTTTCCAAAATAGGAAGAATGTTAAACAAACACGATGATAATGAGATCATTATCAGAATTCCACATTTCCATTATTATCTCGGTCAAAGATAAAATATCCTGTGAGAGTAAGTCCATTAGCTTTGACTTGAGTATGACAAGTGAGTATAATTGTCCTTTTTCGTACAATGAAATGTTAAATACTCTTATGTCGTGTGGTTCGAAAGCCGCTGGACCTGATGGTATATCTTTTATACTGTTACAAAACTTGCCCGAATCTGCCCTAGTTAAACTCCTTGACCTGTACAATTCGATTTGGCATTTTGGTAAATTTCCTCTCATTTGGGGTGAGGCTCTTTTCATTCCTTTGCCTAAACCAGGTAAAGATCGTCTTATTACCTTTAACTTTCGCCCAATTTCTCTTTTAAATTGTTCAGCTAAAGTGCTGGAAAAAATGCTGAATCGTAGATTATTTTGGATTTTGGAAAAAAAATGCGCCATCAGTCCATTTCAGAGTGGTGGTCGTTTGAAATTCTTAGTGTTGGGCACATACTCTTATGTTCCTTGCACGCCTCTATCCGTTTATCTCTTCCCTCTCCGCCCGCTCTGACCGATAACGCCGAGAACGTTGATTCTCTCTTTATTTTCTTAAAATCCATCAAACTAATCCCTTTTTCTCCCTTTTTACCTCTGTACGTACCTTTTTATCTCTGGACTGAGGCCTTCGAGGGCCTGTGCTCACTTCCGACATTAAGAAAAACACAGACCCTCGGATAGTGATGTGACGATCAATGGAAAACCTAGTTTTCTCCAACTCATAGTGCCAAGTTTATGGCCGGCCCCTTTTTCCCCGCCTCCCTTAATCCCTTCCACCTCACTCTGTCTTTAGCCAACTCCACCAATTTTTTAAACTCTTCTTCCTACGCTTTTCTTGATCTTTCTATTCCTCTCATATATTCCTCTGCTCTCCACTTGATTATCCTCTCCGTCCATCTTTTGTCTTCTTCTCAACACATGACCTATCCAATTACATTTTAAGCTTCAAATTCTTTCCTCTACATCTATCATTTTCGTCTCCTCCCTCAGCCACGAATTTTTCTTCTTGTGCCTCAAGTTTATTCCGAGTATAGTTCTTTCCATCCTTCTTACAGTTGTTCTGAGTTTGTCTACATATTTCTTTCTTTAGTACCCATGTACTCCTTCATATAAAATTTACTTTCATGTTCTTCCATTTTATATTTTTTTTTGTACTTTGAGAAAGCATTTCATCTGAGTACTATTCTTC
>CM022876.1:23678074-23700620 GCA_012654025.1 Pachypsylla venusta | reverse complement strand
AGTTAACATCATTCTGGGAGTGAAAAAATTCTTTGCAGAAAAAGACACATTTTACTCCTCACTTTGCAATCATAAAAGTTTCATGAAACAGAAAGTAAACAAATCAATGAAATTTACATTGCATTACAACTCTACTTTTCACTCCAACTTTGCACTTCTCAAAAACGTTTATGGAACAGAAATTGAGAAGTTGGAGTGCAAAGCTGCTTTGTGAAATAGGCCACAGGAAGTTAGTCTATACCTACTGTCTACTGTGAATTGATAATACATACTTTGTAGAGGTGTTTTTTATAGGATGAAATAAAAGACAAGCCAATAATTATGTCAGGCTCATAATGTCGAATTTATTTAGTCTATACCTACTGTCTACTGTGAATTGATAATACATACTTTGTAGAGGTGTTTTTTATAGGATGAAATAAAAGACAAGCCAATAATTATGTCAGGCTCATAATGTCGNCATTGTTTTCGTCGTTATCTTCATTGCCGATATTGTCTTCCTCGTCGATATCGATTTTAGGGATATTTTCTTTGCTGCCATTATTTTCGTCGTTATTTTCATTAACGATATTATCTTCCCTGTCGATATCGTTTTTAGGATTGTTTTCTTTGCTGCCATTTTTTTCGTCGTTATCTTCATTGCCGACATTGTCTTCCTCGTCGATATCTTTTGGGATGTTTTCTTTGCTTCCATTGTTTTCGTCGTTATCTTCATTGCCGATACTGTCTTCCTCATCGATATCGTTTTTGTGGATGTTTTCTTTGCTTCCATTGTTTTCGTCGTTATCTTCAATGACGATATTGTCTTCCTGGTCGATATAGTTTTTAGGGATGCTTTCTTTGTTTCCATTGTTTTCGTCGTTATCTTCATTGTTTTTCTCGTCTATATCGTTTTTAGGGATGCTTTCCTTGCTTCCATTGTTTTCGTCGTTATCTTCATTGCCGACATTGTCTTCCTCGTCGATATCGATTTTAGGGATATTTTCTTTGCTGCCATTGTTTTCGTCGTTATCTTCATTGCCGATATTGTCTTTCTCGTCGATATAGTTTTTAGGGATGTTTTCTTTTTTGCCATTGTTTTCGTCGTTATCTTCATTGCCGACATTGTCTTCCTCGTCGATATCGTTTTTGGAGATGCTTTCTTTGCTTTCATTGTTTTCGTCGATATCTTCACTGCTGACATTGTCTTCCTCGTCGATATCGTTCTTGGGGATTTCATTTTTGTTGCTGTTTTTTTCGTCGAAATCTTTATTGAAGGCACAGTCTATATCTCCTACATCGCTTCTATCAATATCGTTTTTGGGGATGTTATCTTTGCTGCCATTGTTTATATCATTATTGCCGACATTGTCTTTCTCGTCGATATCGTTTTCTTCAGTATCATATTTGGGGACGTCATCTTCGCTGTTATTGTTTTCGTCGATATCTATATTGCCCAAATCGTTTACGTCGATAACACTTTTGGCGACGTCCTCTTCGCTGTTGTTGTTACCGCCAATCTCTTCACTGCTTTTTTTATCCATATTTCTTTCAGCTATGTCCTTTTTGTGGACGTCATCTTCCCTGCTATCACTTTCGTCAATATCTTTTTTGGGGGCGTCATCTTCGCTGCTGTTGTATCCGCCAATCTCTTTACTGGCGACCTCGTCTTTATTATCGATATCTCTTTCGTCGTTTTCGTTTTTGGAGAGATCCTCTTTGCTGCTGTTATTTTTGACCATATCTATATTGGCGATATCGTTTTTGTATTTCATATCTCTTTTATCGATATCTTTTTTGTTGATGTTGTCAGCGCTGCTGTTGGTTTCGTAAATATTGTTTTTGTTGCCATTGATTTCATTATCATCAAGGTATATATCTGAATTATGTACAGCTGGCCCTATAATCCAGTTCCATAAATCGTTTGCCATTCCAGAAGGATCATCTTCATATTGCTCAGTAACCACATTCTTATCATAGTCAGAATGATATGAATCTGATTGTTCTACAGGCCAGACATTTGACCTGTCATTATATTGATCAGCATTGTCATTATAATTTTGATGTCTCAAATAATCATAATAATGCATACGAGCTGCATTTGCTGCCAATTGGGCATCCCTATTAAAATCTTCATATGCCGCATCATTATCAACTACTGAAGCATGAGCATTGTTGCCATAAGCTGATGATGAATAGTCATACCCATTAGAATACCCGTTGTAAAGTGTCACGCATTGATCACCTGAAACAACAAATGATTGTTTTCTATGGCATGGTTGTATCCACATACTATTGAATCCAGCTTACTAATATTTTCGGAATTACGACTACGGAGGTGAAAAGCCAAATTGCCTACTTTACTTAATGTTGATTTCTACAATTTTCTTTGTCTGATAAAGTCTTTATTTAACTTTAACATTATTTTGCATTCTCACTTATTTATTCAAATGGCGCCGAATGAAATTTTACACAACTATTTTTGGAAATTTTGATTTTTTTTTTCTGATTTTGTAATTTATTTTCAAATGTCTCATTACTTCTGAGCACATTTAGAAATGTCTGAAGAGGTTCATCAAACGGATCAAGCTAACCCTGTTATTGGGACTTATGGGTTCGATCAAATTTCAATTTGGGTCACGACAATTCGACCTTTCTTGAGAAATTTGAACTATTTTTCATTGCAAATGTTATCACGAAATGCATACCAATTTATTTTTCTGGCCATCGTTTTTCCTATTCAATGAATCATTGAAATAGATGTTATTGTTGCAAGTTTCTACCTGTTGCGATTTAGTTTTCCATATGAAATGATACTGGTCAACTACGACTGACCAAACGGAAATATTTATTGAACCCATTGTGACATACGAAATTACTGTAAACCCCGATTTTTGAGGGTCTCCAGTTCAATACTTAACCGGTAGTTCTCTCCAAATTCTCTCTTCTTATTTGTTTCATGAATGCAACAGCATTTTCTCTAATTCTTTGATTTCTTTCGCAAAACTTATGATAGACCGAAGAATCAAGACCAACTGTAGCGACCGAACACAAGATATCGCTTCTGCATGGTGTCACAATATCGTTGACCGTCTACCGTGTGCTCAAACTTTATGGTTCTGACGATATTTTTGTATTTTATTATCATGATTATTGCAGAGCAATTCATGGTTGACGCCCCGAAATCAATTCTCGTATCAATCCACTTACCACGAAATAGTGTCGTCAAAATTAAAATACAAAAATGTGACAACATTTTCAGTGTTGTGTTTGAAATGATGAAATGTTGAAAACTGAACTGTCTTGCCTCGTTCATTGCGTAATACTAAATTATTTGAAAAAATTCAGGAATAAATATTTTTCATTATTTTTTTACTAGGTAATTAGGTAGGTAGCTACTCGCTTATTTTGTTTACTAATTACTTGCACGCATTAAATACTATTATTTAAATTTTCTATTTAGAAGGCTCCGTCTGTTGCAGTTGCTCTTTACCGACTTTAGTTTTTGGTTTTTGACTTCGCTCGATCAAAGCGGTTACCAGGGAGGTGGAAATAGGCGCGATGAATCCCTCCTAGTAAAATAATTAAGGAAACATTTTTGCAAAATGAAGCAAAGCAATTATCTATTGATTACTTTCATAGCAGGGCCAGAGGAATGAGAAATATTCAATACAATAACAAAATCCGGCAAATCATTATTTAGGTTACTTTTCATTATCTTAATCTTACTTCAGGCTTTCTACCCAAAAAAGACGGTTTTCTAAACAAAAATTTGTGTGTGTATCCAATGATGCAGACAAAACGGGAGCAGATAGCGAAAATTTGATGGTAATGGAAACCCGAAAATAACAGCTTACTATCTTAGGAATGTTATAAGGACTAAAATATGTCAATCCTTTTTCGAGCTACGGCCAAAATTCCAATTTATTGACTAAGTTTGGCAAATCACGGTCCGATATCATAAATTCAGTGCCATAACATACCAACTCAAAAAGAGAAAGTTTCAGGCACACTATTCGTCGCTAATTTGGGACATAGTATGCAAAAGTATAGCCAGCCATTCTAGAGTTACGAGTTCAAAACCGGGATCGCGTAACATAAAATATAGAAAATACTAACTACTCAATACATGCCATGACTGCAAGGGTTCTGTCGAATCATAAAACCGAGAAATCTATTTTTTAAAGGGTACAATTTACGGGTGGCCAAGAGTCCATGCACCCACCAACTATTTTTCATTTGGCTTGAAAAACAAAAAGAGCAATGTAATCGCGAGCAAAACAGCTAGTTATTTCCTAAAATAATTCATAAATTCATGATCAACCGCAAAGGGGTAAAATCAATGCCTTTATTAACCATCTCTATAACAAACTGAATATTGAAACCAAAGAAAAACATGATCAGCTAGCAAAGTGCAAAATAAAAAACTGAATTTTATTCAAATGGTTAGAAGGATGACAATTATTAGGAAGGATCTGGGAAAACATTATTAGGGAAACATAGCTTTTGATAGTGACCAGTGGCCTGTTCCACAAAGCAACTTCTCACTTCGCACTCCTCATTTCGTATTTTTCAAAAAAAAAATGGAGTGAGGAATATTTGCGTTCCACGAAGCAACTTCTCACTTTGTACTCCTCATTTCGCACTTTTCAAAAAAAAAAAAAATGGTACGGAAAACCCTACTAGACTTTATCTTCCTTATTTCAAATAAATTTGTCAACATTCGGCTGTTTTCTTCACTCTGTATTGAACACTCTGTATTTATAGTAAAAAAAACATTTCAATTAGATTTGACAACCTTCGACTGTTGTCACAGCTCTTTAGGAAGTATTAATTTCAATGGATTTGGCAGCCTTTGGCTGTTGTCACAGCTTTTTAGTGAAGTATTAATTTCATTGAATTTGCAGCCTTCGGCTGTTGTCCTGCTCTCCAGTGAAATATTAATTTCATTGGATTTGCAGACTTCGGCAGTTGTCACAGCTCTTTAATGAAGTATTAATTTCATTGGATTTGCAGCCTTCGGTTGTTGTCACAGCTCCGTAGTAAAATATTAAATAAATTAGATTTAACAGCCTTCGGCTCACAAGCTCTTTAGTGAAATATTAATTTCTTTGGATTTGCAGCCTTCGGCTGATGTCACAGCTCTTTAGTGAANCCGTCGCATGTTCATTCAGTCCCTTCAGTGATGTAGGAATTCATTTTTCAGAAAGATATAAGATGTTATGGTCGTAGATTCCCTGATAATCGGATGGACAGATTCGAGGCAATAATTTTTAATTTTGCCGGAATCCTTTCACCATACCTATATTACATCTCCCCACAAATATGAATTTTGAAGATTTTCATGTCAAAGGTTGTGTGAAAATGCTGAAACATGACCAGCGATTGTGGGAAGCTTTGGAATTGTTTATTAAATTCAATTATTCCCCGGTTAATTCCGGCAGTACTGATCTTCGGTCTCACGTGGGAAGCAGAAAAATCAACTGTAAATTGAACTTACTTTTTTAAACTAGGCAAATGAAGAAATTGTATACAGCTAATGGCATGTCGTAAAAGAGATCTACGATTTGATTGTGGTACCCCTTTTATTTTATTACTAATAATATGTATAGTCCAAATTTTCTTTCCTTCGTCGACATTGGCTTTGCTAATACTATCTGTCCACACTGACTATGACGTCATTGACTTCTTGTCGACATTGCCTTTGCTGATATTAGCTTTTCCAAGAAAGACCCTCGTAAAAGCACATTTAACAATATTATCTTTGGTTCTTTTGTCCTTGGCGATATCGACATTGTCTTCGTCGGCATTCATTCTGTTTACCTTTTCCGAAAATGGCTTTCATGTAATTACGTTTTTTAATTGTTGACTGCAACTTCGTCGATACCTAATCTTTTTAAATCAGCTTTGCGGACTTTAACTCGGCCACAATCGCAATATGGACATTTGACCTTAATGCTATTGTCTTTAGCAACGAAGTCTTTGCCTAAAATGCATTGCGTTACTCTGCCCAAAAAGTTTTTAAGAAATCCACGTTTTTTTACATTCCTCTTGTCGTCTGCGACTTCGTCGATGACTTCTCTTTTTATATTAGCTTTGCGGACTTTATTTCGGCCACATTCGCAATGTGGACATTTTTTGACCAGAATGACCTTGTCTGTGGCGACGTCGTCTTTGCCTTTGTCCATATTGCTTCCATTGGTTTTGTTGACATTGTCTCCAAAGACGTTGTCTTTGTTGGCATTTTTTCTATTTACATTTCCTATGCCCAAAACGTTTTTGCTTTTGTCGACTCCCTCTTCTTCGATAACGTCTCTTTTTACATTAGCTTTGTGGACTTTAACTCGGCCACAATCGCAATGTGGACAAGCATTGTCCTTTGCAACATTGTTTCTTTTTACCTTGACTTTGTTCTTTTTAACCTTGACTTTATTTTTTGTAACCATGGCTTTGAGAGTATCTCTTCTGTGGAAATTGTCATCGTCGATTTCGATTTCATTGATATGGCCTTGGTCAATATCGATTTTATTGACAAACTTTCTGTCAATATCGTCTTCTGTGATTTCGACATTACTGCTGATTTTTTTATCTATATTGGTGCTAACGTCTTCGTATTCAATATGTCTTCTTGAGATATTATTTTTGGGAAGGTCATATTCGCTGCCTTTGTTTTCGTCGTTATCTTCATTGGCGACATTGTCTTCCTCGTCGATATCTTTTGGGATGCTTTCTTTGCTTCCATTGTTTTCGTCGTTATCTTCAATGACGATATTGTCTTCCTGGTCGATATAGTTTTTAGGGATGTTTTCTTTGCTGCCATTATTTTCGTCGTTATCTTCATTGCCGACATTGTCTTCCTCGTCGATATCGTTTTTGGGGATGTTTTCTTTGCTTCCATCGTTTTCGTCGTTATCTTCAATGACGATATTTTCTTCCTGGTCGATATAGTTTTTAGGGATGCTTTCTTTGTTTCCATTGTTTTCGTCGTTATCTTCATTGTTTTTCTCGTCTATACCGTTTTTAGGGATGCTTTCCTTGCTTCCATTGTTTTCGTCGTTATCTTCATTGCCGATATTGTCTTCCTCGTCGATATCGATTTTAGGGATATTTTCTTTGCTGCCATTATTTTCGTCGTTATTTTCATTAACGATATTATCTTCCCTGTCGATATCGTTTTTAGGATTGTTTTCTTTGCTGCCATTATTTTCGTCGTTATCTTCATTGCCGACATTGTCTTCCTCGTCGATATCGTTTTTGGGGATGTTTTCTTTGCTGCCATTGTTTTCGTCGTTATCTTCATGGACGGCATTGTCTTCCTTGTCGATATTGTTTTCAGGGATGTTTTCTTTGCTGTCATTGTTTTCGTCGTTATCTTCATTGACGATATTGTCTTCCTCGTCGATATCGTTTTTAGGGATGCTTTCTTTGTTTCCATTGTTTTCGTCGTTATCTTCATTGTCTTCCTCGTCCATATCGTTTTTAGGGATGCTTTCCTTGCTTCCATTTTTTTCGTCGTTACCTTCATTGCCGACATTTTCTTCCTCGTCGTTATCGATTTTAGGGATGTTTTCTTTGCTGCCATTGTTTTCGTCGTTATTTTCATTGACGATATTGTCTTCCCCGTCGATATCTTTTGGGATGTTTTCTTTGCTTCCATTGTTTTCGTCGTTATCTTCATTGACTATTTTGTCTTCCTCGTCGATATCGTTTTTAGGGATGTTTTCTTTGCTGCCATTGTTTTCGTCGATATCATTATCGCTGACATTGTCTTCCTCGTCGATATCGTTTTTAGGGATGTTTTCTTTGCTGCCATTGTTTTCGTCGTTATCTTCATTGACGATTTTGTCTTCCTCGTCGATATCGTTTTTAGGGATGATTTCTTTGCTGCCATTGTTTTCTTCGATATCTTTATCGCTAACATTATCTTCCTCGTCGATNTTTGGTTTTTGACTTCGCTCGATCAAAGCGGTTACCAGGGAGGTGGAAATAGGCGCGATGACTCCCTCCTAGTAAAATAATTAAGGAAACATTTTTGCAAAATGAAGCAAAGCAATTATCTATTGATTCCTTTCATAGCAGGGCCAGAGGAATGAGAAATATTCAATACAATAACAAAATCCGGCAAATTTTTATTTAGGTTACTTTACATTATCTTAATCTTACTTCAGGATTTCTACCCAAAAAAGACGGTTTTCTAAACAAAAATTTGTGTGTGTGTACCTATAATTGTATAGGTTAGGGGTTATCTGTTCCAATACCACAGCCCAAACCGGAGCAGATAGCAAAAAAAAGATATAAAAATGGAACCCCCCAAAATAATAGTTTACCATCTTAGGAATATTATAAGGATTAATAGGTATATATGTTAAACCGATTTCGATCTAATGTTAAACATCCAATTTATTGACCAAATTCGGCAAATAACCGTGTTATATCTTGAATTTTGTCGCGAAAACATATTAACTCAAAGCGAAAAAGTTTAAGGTGGCCTATTTGTTCTTAATTTAGGACATAAAATGCAAAATTATGACCAACCATTCGGGGCAGTGCCGGATTTAAAGTATGTGATGCCCTAAGCAGTAAGTATCTCAAGGCCCTTTTTTGATGTCAGTAAATTTTTATCTCGTGAATTATTTAATTTTACACGTTGACTTACTCCGAATCATCCGAATCAATGTAACAAAATGGCGGCCATTTAAAATTTTCAACTTCAAATGGCCAAATTTCAAATTTGTAGTGCTTCTTATTTCTAGAAAAATGAGATAAAAAAATCTATGGAGTGGTTTTTGAGCAAATCAAATTTGTATCAATTGCCGCTATTTTGTCACATAGAATCGGAGCAAGTGAATGCGTACTAAATAAATGCAGCTTAAATTAGGATTTTAGATAATTTTGAAAAAATGTCACACCTGTAAAAAGTGACTTTTTATCAAGTTCTACATTTCTACAACTCCTATTCCTCTGATACAAACAACATAAATCACCCTGTATATCCAAAACAGCCATGTCTCTAAGAACTCTGTCGAATAATATAAAGGAGAAATCTGTCTTTTAAAAGGTACAATTTACAGGCTGGACAAGAACCCATGCACCCCTCCNGTCATTTTCATTTGTCCTTGAAAAACAGAAATAGCAATATAATCCTTTCAAAGCATTAGCGAAAGAGCTATAGTTATTTCCTAACATTTTTCATAAATTCATGATCGACCGCAAAGGGTTAAAACCAACTCTCAAAGCCCTCATTAACCATCTCTATAGCAAACTGAATATTGAAACCAAAGCAACACATGATCAGCTAGAACACGTGTAAAAAAAACATGTGAAAATTTTGAGGGATTTTAATTTGAAGAATATTTAATTTATTTTAACAAACGTTCAGTGGCCACTGAACTTTTGTCAAAATCAAACCGACAGGTGGAAAAAATCAGTTTAAATACAGGCGCTTTGCCCTTGAGTTTTTTTTTTTAATTAGGTACCAAATTTTAAACAATTAAAATTATTTCATTTCATTTTTTTTTTTTTTTTTTTTNTTTTTTTTTTTTTTTTTTTTTTTTTTTTTTTTTTTGAAAACGTGAGTTTTGATTTTGGAATATCACATTCAGTTCTTTATTTAATAAAATAATCTGATTATTTTGGTTTATTCTATTCAATAATTAACCATTTCGGAAAACATAATATTCTCCCTCAAACCCGTCACAAAAAAAAATACTCCCTCAAATCCATCACAGGAAATAAAATATATTCCCTCGTTTTTGAGCTCCAAAAAACACACACCCGGCGTAGCCCCCCCCCCCGCTGGTTACGTCCCCGTCTGCCTCAGCTGATCGTTTTCTTCTGAAATTTCCCCGGCCTGTGATCAGTTTGCTCAGAACATAGCTTTTGCTATTGTAAATATAAATATGTAAATGTATATTTCTTTGTGTTATTACATTACAAGGTATTTTTTCAACATTCACTCCAATATCACTAAGCCTAAGCTACACTTTAACAATTTTCCCCTTATAATGCTACCACTTGGCGCTATTACCATAGCTTCCCAATTGTCCTCAAGAGGCTGAGTTACCCTCAAACACAACCAGACCAAGTAGACCAAGTAGAATACCAGACCAAGTAGAAAAAACCTTTTTCAAATTTTCGAACCGTCCAGGAATCGAACCCAGAACCTCTTCGTGCAAGCCCAGTGTGATGAACACTCTGCCACGAAGATGTATATTAGTTAAAGCGCAAAAAAAGAATATATATACCAAATTTGGGGGGGCAATGTCCTTTTTTCGTGACAATCTCAAAGGTTAATCACCTAATTATTGAAAGTCCTGTGCGGTGAACTCTATTTTACCAAAATTAAAATTTTCTTCCTAATATTGTCCATAGAGGAAACAACTTATAAAGATACAATATATATATATATATATATCTTATTACCCCGTGCGGCTTTTTGCCCCCACACACCCTATATATACTATATATATATTTGTCTTAATTTAAATCAAATCATTAATGACCAAACCGAACCATTTTCCAAGTTGCATACCAGAATCTGGTGTATACCAAGGGCAGGTGCAAATTGTGTATCACATGAAACCATTTTCTGTTTCTTTGATAACTACCTACCTAACTTATTTATTAATTAGAATTTTTCGTGAAGATACTTCTCACTCGCCAGCAGGGTTGTTAACCCTACGACGTTCTTCAATGGAGAACATTGTATAAATTGCTAATAAATATATTATTTTTTGATTCTACGCAGAATAGACATAAGAATTATTAGGAAAAGAGCCGTCCCAATTTGTAGCTCAGTTGTTGCCTGGTAAATAGGAGTGCGTGGGTTAAATCCCCAGCAGAGGCAGGATTTTTTCCTCATTAATTTGAGTATTCGACCACATAAAAATAGAGCTCTTAGGATTAGATTTTAGCAAATTCCTTAGGCATTAAACTCGCCCAGTGGTAACCTTCCACTCAAGAGTCTACTTTTTTTATAAGACACACAAGTATAGAAATGGCGAAAAGAGCAGACGTACACAACACACATATACTACCAGCCTTAACCCACGGGGGAGAAACAATACCACCATGTGGCATACCACAAAGAAAGAAGAAGAAGAAAGTCTAAGAATGACACAGAGAGCCATAGAGAGAATAATTTGTAGAGTTGGAAAATCAGAACACATTGGAATTACCGAAATCCAAGAATGAACAAAAATATAAACGATGTAGTGGAATTGATTTATGTAAAAAGAAGAGATGGGTTGGGCATATAGCGAGATGTAAGGATAATAGATGGACATTGAGATCAACTGACTGGGGTACTGAAGATACAAGAAAGGAAAGAAAGAACATTGGAGGACCCAATAAGAAAATCGATGGAGAGATGGAGGCTCTGCTAGCTGCAATATTGGAGAGACACCAATGATGAATTGACGGTTCTATATTGCCAGCGTCTATGGCACGTTGAATACACCAGTTCCCGTTAGATCACTGAAGTTAAGCAAAGTCCAACGAGGTTATACCATGTGGGTGTCCACGTGGGTTCGCGCTGTGCTGGCTATTTTTCTGGCTCAACCCAGGCTGGATGAGGTCAATGGAGCGTGAAACCCCCGTCTTGAATGAACAATATATGTTAAAAAGACGTTAAGCCAATTTTTTTTATATAAAAAATATACTTACAATACATTTCAAACAGTCTCTCTAATCGGGTAGATGAGGTTTGGACACATTTTTATATATAAAAAAAATCTGGAGGCGCCGGGCATCGATCCCGGTACCTCTCGCATGCTAAGCGAGCGCTCTACCATCTGAGCTACGCCCCCTGATGTAATGTAGTGAGTATTTTGTTATATTAAAGTTGTAATAAAGTTAAATTGAACGAGTTTATATGGGGGGTTTACAGTATGGCCCTCAGCACCAAACTAGAGTTATATTAGCCAATCTAGGTTAATCGATCATTTAAAATTGACTACAACTGTTTGAGTCTACATACCTTACAGAACCTATGAAATAATACTACGCTCTCTCTTACATGGTTCCCAATTTACTTTTTACTTTCCTTATCCTTAAAGTATTGTAATGGGCTGAAATTTTCGATGTCGAGTTTTAAATGCCGAAACACGTTTTGGGTAAACCAGAATGGAAAGAGCTAGAACTTGAAATTTGGTGCCTATTCATATCAGTTTCTTACAAGAAATTGAAGAATACAACTTAGGTTGAAATGTAATATATTGTTGGCCGCTAATTAGCGGTTGAAGGCCGCTTTTTGGCGGTTCCGACTAAAACCAGAATGGAAAGAACTAGAACTTGAAATTTGGTGCCAATTTATATCAATTTCATATACACAGGATGAAGTGTAATTGTATTATAACTTCAAAACGTGTTTTGGCATTGAAAACTCGACATCGAAAATTTCAGCCCAATCAATACTTTCTTCTTTTTTTATAGATAAGGAAAGTCCTGTGATGTTCACACCAGAGATTTTGTAGATAAGGAAAGTCATGTGATGTTCACAAAAGATTTTTTTTCTGTTTATTATTTTCAATAATGAACCTTTGAAATCGTCACCCAAAAAAAAATCCCCCCCCCACNCCCAAAAAAAAACCCCCCCCCCCCCACAAAATTTGATGTTTTACGGTTCAAGGTATTTACCTAAGCATATTAAATATTGTACAATGAAAACTATACCTCAAATGGGATCTACATACAAAAGTCGGTCAGCGGTACGTGGTAAAAGTGATCATTACGGCGATCAACATCGGCGGACGGTGTGCGGTGCACGAAGGGCGGCGGACAAAAAGATGGGTTTTCTATTCGATTTTTGGATTCTACGTATCAAATTTTGAGGGCGGGTATTTTTTTTCGTGAACATGACAAAGGTTCATTTTTGAAAATAATAAAAGAAAAATACAGAAAGATTTTGGATGGGGGGGGGTAATTTTTTTCTAGCCAGTAAAAAACATAATAATCCCATGTGTCACATTTTTGTGAACTATCCCTCACTATTTTTTGGTGTTGTCCACGAAAATAATTGTGAGTGGGAACTGTTGGTGTAAGTACCTAAGGGTTAATACAATTTTTAAAAGCACTAATTCAAGCAATCAACCAAAAAGAAGAAATTTTTGGCCCGGTGTTTGTTCTGAGTTGGGCATTTATCTTTATTTAATCATCGTGAATTTTGATGTTCAGTGATTATGTAAAACAGCTGCCACAACCAGCACACAAAACAGAGCGTCATTTTGAATTATGGAATGGAAAGTTGACCGTACAGTTTCGTCCGTCAGGTACTGTTTCACTGACGTCCGTAAATGTCCTCCACTTAGAGCGGATTTACCGTAAAAGCAACATAGGCCATGACTTAGGGCGGCAAAATATGGAGCAACTTAAATAACAGTGCAATGAAAATAGTATCTATGATGTTTATACATTTTTCTCAATTTTTATACGATATCAAAGACCTATACATAGCAAAGACACATTTCCATAAAGCTTTCAAATCGTATTTCTTGTGAAAATAGGGGCGGCAAACTCTAAATTGCCTAGAGTCCGCGAAAGCTTAAATCTGCCAATGCGTCCGTATGTTCGCAAAGAAATATCGAAAAAATCATCAGAATGGACATTCTTAAAACCATAGGCTGGGGGCCCAGAAAATATATATCTATCTTAAGGTTTCCACATTTTGCTTTTTCCCATCGTAGTTTTGGTGTTAGGTATCTCTTTAACGCTCATTCTAGAAATCTTAAAATTTCTACTTTTCATCTTCCCATCTTAGTTTGGGTGTATCCCTTTTACGCTCCCTCTAATCTTAAAATTTCCACTTTTTATCTTCCGATCATAGTTTTGGTGTCTGTTTTTCCCGCTCCCTCTATCTTAAAGTTTCCACTTTTTATCTTCCGATCATAGATAGTTTTTGTGTCTGTTTTTCCCACTCCCTCTCTCTTAAAGTTTCCACTTTTTATCTTCCGATCGTAGATAGTTTTTGTGTCTGTTTTTCTCGCTCCCCCTAATCTTAAAATTTCCACTTTTTATCTTCCGATCGTAGATAGTTTTTGAGTCTGTTTTCGATCATAGTTTTTGTGTCTGTTTTTCCCGCTCCCTCTATCTTAAAGTTTCCACTTTTTATCTTCCGATCATAGTTTTTGTGTCTGTTTTTCCCGCTCCCTCTATCTTAAAGTTTCCACTTTTCATCTTCCGATCATAGTTTTTGTTTCTGTTTTTCCCGCTGCCTCTATCTGAAATTTTCCACTTTTTATCTTCCGATCATAGTTTTGGCGTTTGTTTTTCCTGTTCCCTCTATCTTAAAGTTTTCACTTTTTATCTTCCGATCGTAGATAGTTTTGTGTCTGTTTTTCCCACTTCCTCCATCTTAAAGTTTCCACTTTTTATCTTCCGATTATAGTTTTGGTGTCTGTTTTTCCCGCTCCCTCTATCTAAAAGTTTCCACTTTTTATCTTGCGATCATAGTTTTGGTGTCTATTTTTTCCGCTCCCTCTATCTTAAAGTTTCCACTTTTTATCTTCCGATCGTAGGTTTTGTATCTGTTTTTCCCGTTCCCTCTATCTTAAATTTTCCACTTTTTATCTTCCTATCTTAGTTTTGGTGCATCTCTTTTACGCTCCCTCTATCTTAAATTTTCCACTTTTTATCTTCCTATCTTAGTTTTGGTGCATCTCTTTTACGCTCCCTCTATCTTTTAGTTTCCACTTTTTATCTTCTAATCGTAGTTTTGGTGTCTGTTTTTCCCGCTTAAAGTTTCCACATTTTCCCCCAATGATTCCACTTTTAGAGTATTCATTGACGATCGTTTACCTGACAAGACGTCTGACCATTAATTTATGATCACAGTTTGAGATAAATTCAAAAATCCACCTAATTTCCGCTCATTCGTACACCAAAAAGGTGCTCACATATTGTATTATGAAGCTGAAGCCCTCAAAATTTAATTACCTTTCTTAAATTGTAAAAAAAATTTGGGCAACTTTTTTTGCAGATGTCAATAATTAAACATTAATTACGATCGTATTCACGAGAACATCTAAACAGCCCCAGTAGCTCAGTTGGTTGAGGCGGTGGATTCGTAACCAGAAGGCTGTTGGTTCGAATCCAACTCCATCCCTCTCTGCCATACAAGATTGGAAATAGAATCTTCAGAAGAGGGCGCTAAAAAAAAATAAAAATGCCAAAGATAATATATGCCTGTGCGTTAAAATACTCAGTGGTTCAGTGCTCGTCGTGTAATCAGGGGGGCGTGGGTTCAATCCCCAGCAGAGACAGGCTTTTTCCTCATTACATTGAGTATTTGACCACAATTAATAGAGCTCTAAGTGTTAGGTGGTAGAAAATGCCTCAGACATCAACCACGCCTAGTAGTAACACCATAATGCTAGCACTTGGCGCTATTACCATGGCTATTTAATTGTCCTCAGGAGGCTGGAGTTACCCCCAGACACAAACATACCAAGTAGAAAATTCGAACAAAACTTTTTCAAATTTTCGACCCGTCCAGGAATCGAACCCGAAAAATTCTTGTTGCAAACCGAGTGTGATGCGTACTTCGCCACGGAGGCGTCATGGAAAGTTAGCCAGTCGTAAATGGATTGCCAGAAATTACGCCTTAGATATTAGTCGCCACTAATGACCTATCATCATCATAAGTTAAGAGCTGTGGGGCTGGTTTGCAACAACTCATCATGAGTTGTTGATACGTGAGAATGCTTACATAGCTCCTCTTTGCTTTCTGAATGGGTAATGGAAAGATATCGTTTTTGACCTTGCCCTTAGTCGCTTCTTACGATTGGCATGGACTTGGGTGCCTTGGAAGTATTCTTTGAAGTACCCCTATCCACAGGGGACATAGGAAGTATATAATTCAGTAGCTTCTCCTTGCATTCTGCATAAGTAATGGAAAAGATATCGTTTCCGACCCTTCCTTTAGTCGACTTTTATGGCTGGCATGGACTTGGGTGTCTTGGATGTATTCTTTGTTCCCATATCCAAAGAGGACCTAGCGTAGACAAGTTTCAAAGACATATCTTGGACAAATTTCAAAGGCATAACGTAGACAATCCATAATACCACAAGACACATTCCCATTAACGGATTAAAGTAAGATAAAAGTTAAACTTCATCTATTGTACGAGTCAAAGGCGAACATGAAAAAAAAAATTAAAAAAAGATTAGTTGAAAAGGGTCTGAATTGAAAGTGAAGAAACCTACAAACAAGGTTTAGCGTACTTATAGGTACCATGCTCGTTTTGTTTTGCTTGGCGATGCAAAACTAGCGTTTTGTTCACCGGTAAGCAAGTATCCGGCCGGGGATTTCAAATGAGATGGAAATGAAAAATCAAAACAGATGTTGATATGAATAATTAATAAAGAAGGTAAAAATAGTGATTTCTTAAAGGAAAGGAATTATGCTTGAAACAACAATGATGAAAACAGAACACCTGTGTGCAAGAAATGGAAAAATTAACACTCAGAACACACGCACACACATGCTAGTAGGCAACATTATAAGATTAAAATTTTACTTTCCTTAGGAGCTGCGGGATATACAGCAGCAACAATAAACTTGGCCCCAATAATCGATATCACTACTTAGATAAGCGGAATTTTTTGGAAGAATGGGAGGAACTTGGCCTTTTTTCAATGATCATTTTTTTGTGTTAATTCCACAGCTTGTGACTTAAAGGTCGCGTTAGGCAGTGCATTCCCCAGACGCACGGCACCGAGCGTAACTAAGCGATTGGTGACAAGGTACTTCCATCACACCCGTACAATGGGCTCTTGTGTTGTATGAATTTATATTCGACAGAAATTCAAATATTTCCCGCAAATATGGCGGCGCTCGAGAACACAATATTTTGTAGACCAATAAAAGAATCTGCAGGTCTTGACTTAAGTCGAATCCAAACCAACGTACCGAAAGAATGTGATACCCCGTCGGGCGTTTTAAATTACAGACAAACCGTGCACAGGTATTTAGCGCCGCTTGCAGGTTTTGCTTTTGTTTCACATTCATGTAGTGATAAACTACATCACAGTAATCAAAAATGCGGAATATCCGTACACAAACAGCTTCGTTTTAAACACTTTGGGAAACAATCGTCTAAAGCGGCTCAAGGTGTGAAGCGCATAAAAAACTTTTCTCCGAACCTCGTGGACGTGTTTTTTTTCCACAATAAGGAGTTTTCAATAATCAAGGCCAAGATTTCTGGCGTGATCTATCTTCTATACTTATAAAACGCAAAGCTGACTGATTGACTGACTGATAATCAGCGTAGCTCCACGATGGCTGAACGTAGAAACTTGAAATTTTTCAAACAGGTCCCTTTTAGTATGTAGGTGCGTAATAAGAAAGGAAAAAATTTAAAGTTCAAGTGGGAGGAAGTTACCGCCAAAAATGACGCTATTTAGCGGGTCTTTTTGCAATATTTTTCTGAGCAAACTAAAAGAGATATCGAAAAATAACCGAGAATAGACCCCCAAAAATAGTATATAAGGACCCCATAAAAAATATAAAATTTGAAAATTTCCGGTTTTTATCCAATTTATGGACGGTTTTCTCCACCAAAAATCGGGATGAGCGATAAAGTTGAAATTTGATACAAAGGTATTCCGAAGTACAAAAAGTCATATCAATAAAATATTGAATTTTCGAACTAAGAGCGGAGCTCACTCTGGGGGTCGGTTCCACCAAAAACCTATAGTTAAGAAGTATCACTTCGGGATAAGCTGAAATTTTATACGTAGGTGTTCCGCAGTGCAAAAAGTAATTTGTTGAATTTTGTAACCGTAGCGAAGCACGGGAAAACAGATAGTACCATATATTTTCAAAAATCAAAAAATCAAATTTCGGGAAACAGATGTCATATTCCATTCATTCATTCATTGACAGAAAAACAGATGTTAGATCATACAAGTTCCAAGAAGCCTCGTCAAGTATTGTAAAAAAAACACAATTAAATCTTAAGAAGGATTTAAAAAGGCTTGACTTCTATAAACGAGTTCTTGATACAAAGAAAATATTCAATAGCCTTCTAGAATAAAGAAAAATTTACCACAATAGCAAAGCAAGATTCTCTTCTTGGACATTTTTATCTACAAAGGCTAAAACTATTTTTATTTGTATACTTTTCCTGTTTAGGTCAAATCATCTGCAAAAGCTGTTGTTATCTCTCTGGAGACCGGATGCTCCTACCTTTTAAGACGATAATGATGTTTTGTTTTGATTTGGATTGTACATAGATAAAGAAAAAGAAGGAATTTCCTTCCAAGTTATTGTTGAAAATGGAAAGAAAAAGTCATTGGAAAGTGTTAATGTATCGTTGAGGAAAGAGTGGAACATTGCTTTCCCCTTTGAACATACGGGAGGGGTTTCATAATTTCGTGGACTTGGGTATTTAAAGTTGATTGAGACCAATAGTTTTTTGTCTAAAAAAAGTATGTACTTTTTAAAAATATCACAAAAAAATTCAATTGATTACAATAATCTGTTAGCCATGTGTATATTCGAATTATTTTTTCAATAAAGAACTTTTGGAATCGGAACCCACTCAAATTTAAAATTTTTCGTTTCAAGGTATGCAGAATCCAAAAATCGAATAAAAAATGCGCTCATACGCCTCCTTCCGTACCCTGTATATCGTCCTCAGCTCGCTGTGATGGTCAATTCTGACACAATTTTTTTTATGAAATTTGGTACCCAAATGGAGTCTAATTGTGCCACAAAGCTTTTCGTGACTCACATATACCTATAGATTTCCATAGTAAATTTTTAGTATGGAACGATAAGTGCCAAAAGTGCTCATCACGGCGGAGATATGCGATGTACAGGGTACGGAAGGAGGCGGACGAACAGATGTTAAATATCAAATTTGAAAGGGGATATATTTTTTTAAGCCAGTAAAACAATAAACGCAAGTGTTACATTAAAGAGATTTCGCAAATTTATCGGAATACGAAAACCATCCCGAAAACGATGTTGTGTCGAGTTTTCGTCTCTGCTCATGACAAAAATTATCGGAGCTCGTTTTTCGTTCCATAATTCAAGTAGATTATCGAGCTGCTTTTTTCGTAAACGAATAGCTAGTTGAGAAAATCCCGCGTAGTTTCAAAATATAATATAATTCAGTTACGATTTTTAGATTGTGCATTTTCTCGAAACATTCTTGTCACATACGAAACTACTTAAAAAACCTATTTATGAAACTCCAATGCATAACCGGCGATATTCTCCCAATGCATAACCGGCGATATTCTCCCTATGCATAACTGACGATATTCTCCAAATGCATAACTGGCGATATTCTCCCAATGTATACCCGGCGATATTGTCCAAATGAATAACTGGCGATATTCTCCCAATGCATAACTGACGATATTCTCCCAATGCATAATCGCTGATATTCTCCAAATGAATAACTGGCGATATTCTCCCAATGCATATCCAGCGATATTCTTCCAATGCATAACCGGCGATATTCTCCAAATGAATAACTGGCGATATTCTCCCAATGCATAACCGGCGATATTCTCCCAATGCATAACCGGCGATATTCTCCCAATGAATAACCGGCGATATTCTCTCAATGCATAACCGGCGATATTCTATTTATAATAATTATAGCATATAAATTATAGCAAGAGTTGTTCTCCCCGTATGGAGCTCTTGATAGAAAAAACTTACCAAAATATAGACCCCAAATATAATTGGGAAAAGGCTCAGTGAAAAAGTCGACGAGGAAGTAAAATCCGCCTTCCTAGTAATGTCACCGAACCTTCTTCAGACCTTTTCTTTTGTATGCTCAACTATCTAGGGACAAGATCATCTAATATTAAGACATATTTATATTTGTATTGGTCACTTTTGTGTGGACATTTTGTGGAGACCTTTGGAACCTTTTTCTTGTCCCTATCATTATCCTTATTTTTTTGGTACCTACACAGATTAGTCTTGTCAAAAAATTTATTGTAATTGCCACTTAGGGTGTTTTTCCATTTTATTTTTGATTCTTTCATTCTTGTATACTGTGTAACTCAAAACTGATCTCAAACATTGAAATTGTCGATCTCCTACACGAATTGAAATTATCTTCTGAGATTTATGATTTATCCTCTATCTATAGAACCGGATATCTGATGGTGTGAAAATCAGTTGACTTGCTTCAAGTAAAGATACAATGATGCTTTCTTCAACTTCCAATCAAGGGCCATTAAAACATTTTCGCTTCTATCAAAAACGCTCACGCGATGCTAGGTAATCCCGGGCCAAACCAATCTAGGTGACGTCAATGTGGGTTGCTTGCAAATAGATGGTAAACACCCGTCTCCAATGACGAAGAGATATCTCTCAGTTGCTTCTACTGGTCCTATTGTTAGAGGGAAGCATGACTGCCTCTGCCAAACCTAATAAACCTAAGCAAATATTGATCCCAAGTATCAGTAAAGCAGAGACATT
Organism: Pachypsylla venusta; assembly: GCA_012654025.1. Classification (NCBI taxonomy): domain Eukaryota; kingdom Metazoa; phylum Arthropoda; class Insecta; order Hemiptera; family Aphalaridae; genus Pachypsylla; species Pachypsylla venusta. The sequence goes on along the minus strand of CM022876.1, from coordinate 23,680,198 downwards.
TGGTCACTGCCGAACTAACATGGGGAAGTACTGTACGACGTCATCTCGAACATGGCAAGGAACATAAACAAGAGAAATTATATTGCCAGAGAAATGAAGGTCGACTGTATGAAGTCCTAGGAGGGGATCAGATCAGTTTTGGAGATAGGAAGTGCACAAGCTCCGAAAGATAAAGACCAGCGCCTGTTTCACCACAATTATAAGATCTGATCAAGTATTACATCAAACTTCCAACTACTGTATCTATCCAGGAGACAAAGGTCCTCCTAAAGACAACTCATAATCCTCTAACACTATCTCTTTCAATTGCCTCAACTGATCCTATCTCTTTCAATTGCCTCAACTGATCCTCTCCCATTGATGTAGAATAAATAGATTNGCAAATAAAAAAAAAACAAAAAAATCATGAATATCCATAAAGTGGTTGTAAAGTTATTCTTTTCAAAAATTGCGATTTCTCCATAAGAACATGTATTGTTCACATCTTTTTGCCTAATTAATTTTTCTCCATAAGAACATGTATTGTTCACATCTTTTTGCCTTTTACTTTTGCTCTTCTCCCTGTATGCTGGCATGAGTACTTTATCTATTTGTTTATTACATCAGTGTCCTCTCCCATTCAATTGCCTCAACAGATCCTAGTCCACCCTGTACGGTGTGTTTTCTTCACCTTGCTCATCCTCATTGATAACCATTTCCTCTATTTGTCCTCTTTAACTTCTTAACAGATGTTTCCATTTATTTTGATATCTCTCTTGTATTCTTCTTTTGTTTTCTTCTTTATCTTTATACCTATTTCCTAGAATGACAAGAATACACCTACTCTACCTTTAGCTATCAAGAATTTCACAAGAATTCATTTTTTTATTGGTTTACTTTTAGGTGGACTATATATTTACAAAAATCTTGATGGATCTTTTATTTCATTTTTACAAAAAATAAGAAGATTACCTTATTTTACCGATTGACAGTTCAGCCCGGGTGGAGCCTTGGACTCATCAACAATCGCTTCTATTCAGGCCTATCATTAATAGTACCCTACCTCTGACACGCAATATTCTGAGAAGGTCGTCGCCTCCTTTTCATGTTGTATACTTTGGTTTTCAATATTTTCTTTGTTACAGTTTGAGTAGAAGGAAAAAATCGATTTTTTTTATCCACCCTATTTACGGTGCAGCCTTCTTGACAGTGAATTTGGATTTCTTTTTTGTATACCGAATTACTATTATTAGTTCCATTGATATTCCTTCAATATTTTCAGACTTTTAGAGTGAAGACATAAATTACTCACTAATATTTGTATAGAATTTAATAATTATGTTGATATTCCATCCAGTTACCAGCTGCAAATAAATTTCTTTGTCGGAAATATCTCACCTTGTTCGATCAAACATAAAATACAAATAATTTTGGAACGGCGAACTAGCATAAAATGATTTCCTTTTATGATGGTGTAAAGTCTCACTTCCAATGGATTTCTTAATTCATTAAAGATCTCATTTGGATGATGTTTGGGTGGTATCGTCTCCTAATTGGGCTTCTCTTACATTGTGTCATTAGTCAAGGGTGATATCGCTGGGAGATCCACATCCAGAGCACAGCGTGGTTCAATTGGCTTACAATTTGTGGCACCTGAATTGTTGGTAAGCCACCTAGGTTGATTGATTTGGAGGACACATTGTCCTTATCTATTAATTTATTAATTTGTTTATTGTCAGTGGTAGATGTTGAAATAAGAATTCAGAGGTTGCGTGTTGAGATAAATTTGGCAGGCTAGGCCTTTTTTTTAAACACCTAATGGGCGGTAGAAGGGGGCACCTACCGGCTTTCGACTGAATCCCCCATTTCGTCCTACATTTTTTTCCGTTTTTACTTTCTCTTCCATAGAAGATAAAGTATTGTATTCGTGCAGAAATTTTAGACATAATTTGGCTCAAAAAATTGTTTGACGGGAAGCCAAAGGCCAAAATAAAGATCAAATATATTCGGCCATATTGCTTTTGGGCCATATTTTCAAAATTTTGGGTCATTTTTGAATTTTGAAAATATTTGGAGCCACGGGGCAAAAAAAAAAAAAATTCCGACGTGGGACGTGGAACGTATAACGTGGGACGTGGGACGTGG
>CM022876.1:23642544-23656336 GCA_012654025.1 Pachypsylla venusta | reverse complement strand
CCCCCCCGACATGAGGATCTCACCTGCCCCCCCCCTAGGCCAGATGCTGGCTACGCCCTTGGAGTACATTGTACCCTAAATATATCTGTCTCCTATATTTTTCCAGAGAGGCCTTAGAGGCATGGCCGTTCTGGGTGGTTAGTATTTTCTAAAAAAAAATTTGCCTGAGCTCATTTTCGAACTGGTAACTCTGAAATAGATGTGTCATAGTTTTGCAAACTATATACTAAATTAAAGGTCACCTAAAATTTCTTATTCTCTAAAATTTCAAAATCTAGCACTTACCATTATCGTTTTAGACAATATTGCCGCCATAAGCAATAAAGGGGCAAAAACCGCCAAGGATATATTCGATTGCACCCAAAAGTTTCGGACAGATTTTATCCAAATCAGTCAACGCTAAGTGGCAAAAGTGCCCAACACGGCGGACAAACGGATTTTTTACTTTCTCTTCCTATAGAAGATGAAGTATTGTAATCGTGCAGAAATTTTGGACATTTTTTGGCCCAAAAAAATGGTCTGACGCGAAACCCAAAACCACAAATAAAAATCAAATATGTCATTTTCTATTGCTGTTGGGTCATATTTTCACTATTTCCGGTAATTTTTGAAGTTTTGCAAATATTTGGAGCCATGGGGTCCAAAATATTTTTATTCGATTTTTGGATTACCTTCAAACGTGAAATATCAAATTGTTAGGGGGGAGGGGATATTTTTTTGTGTGACTATTCCAAAGGTTCGAATAGAAAATAATAAACCAAAAACCAAAAAACAAAAAAAAAAAAAAAAAAAAAAAAAAAAAAAAAAAAAAANAAAAAAAAAAAAAAAAAAAAAAAAAAAAACAGAACCTATTCAGGTGTTTGACATATTTATGTGCAATAGATTGTTTTGTAAATTGTTGATTATTACTGTTATAAATTTACTGCCCATAATTTTCAGAGCTCTTCACTTTGAAAATCACCTCAATCCTAAGCTTCCTCTACATTTTAGCTTTATCCAAATGCACCTTTCTACCGGTCTATTCTGAGGTGACTCGTTACATTCCCATCCTTAGCTACTTGGCCACGCAGATCTGCCGATAGATAAGGTTCTCCTTCAACCTTAGTTTCATCCAAATGTACCTTTCTACCCGTCCAATCTGAAGTGACTTGTTACATTCCCATCCTTAGCTACTTGGCCACGCAGATCTGCCGATAGATAAGGTTCTCCTTCAACCTTAGCTTCATCCAAATGCACCTTTCTAGCCGTCCAATTCCAATCTGAGGTGACTTGTTACATTCCCATCCTTAGCTACTCGGAGAAGTGCCGAATAGCTAAGGTTCTTCTTCATCTTTAGCTTCATCCGGTCCAATCTGAAGTAACTTGTTACATTCCTCGATAGTCTCCGTCTCTCTCAGCATCTTCAGCCGAGTTATTCTTGTTCTGAACCGTGGGATCGTTCCTTGGAAAAGATTAAAATATTCTTTCATCTCATTGTTTATTATTTATATTGTTACTCAGATCGTGGTCTAATGGTCATCTTTCATCTTGTTGTGGATTGTGGATCAACCCCTTTGAAAAACTTATGAATTATGTATGTGGGCGGGACAAATTCAAAAGATATTTGGCAATAACCCATTTTGAAGTAGCATCCACACTAAACAGTGAAAGGGACAGTTCTCTCACAGTGATTTTATTAACACCCGTCAGAGTTTTCTCCGTGCTCCAGCCAGTAATTTTTCATGTCAAATTACTATGAAGATCACGGTACCGTGTAGGGGAAGACTGTCACTTTCACTGTGTAGTGCGGATACTCCTTTACGGAGCGAATGGTAGGCGATCTTTATCTTTGGTGGAAAGAATTCCCGAGTGGACTGGTTATGTCGAAACCATAGACTTAAAGTCCAAAGTTTGATGACTGTAGATAGGTAGCTGTACTTAATTTTTATCGTTCTACAGAGTTGAAACGCTTAGGAATTTATTTTTACGTACCTATATACACGCTGACCGTGCTAGAGGTAAAAATAATGGGTTCAATCACTGTATGCGCATAAATTTAATAAACTTGAATATATATTTTTTTTTATTCGGGGGACGGGTCTGTACACGGATCCCCCCCTTGTGTGTGTCACTGGTAATATGGAAGTAAAAGCAGACAAAATCTCAGCAACACTCCTAACAAGTACCAGTACTGTCAGACCTAGTGAAAGTAAAACCTAATCCTATAATAATGTTACTCAAGATTTAATGAAATGACTTGGCTAAAATTTTGCAACTCAGGTGGTTCGTGCAGGTGTTGGGAACGTGATTTCTAAGACTATTTGGTTTTGTCGTGATTTGGTCTTAATATACAATTAGACTGTTTTGTTTAACATAATATTTGCTCAGGGATTACCAAAATTGTTTTATCTTAAGACTGAACAGAACAAAGCAACCAAAAGATATCTGCTGGTTTTTCTTAAAACATATACCTATTTCAGGCTTCCCCGGGATATGGGGTTTTATTGGTTTAACTTAAGACTGAACTAAGAAACCAAAAGATATCTGGTTTTTCTTAAAACATATACCTATTTCAGGCTTCCCCGGGATATGGGGTTTTATTGGTTTAACTTAAGACTGAACTAAGAAACCAAGAGATATCTGGTTTTTCTTAAAACATATACCTATTTCAGGCTTCCCCGGGATATGGGGTTTTATTGGTTTAACTTAAGACTGAACTAAGAAACCAAGAGATATCTGGTTTTTCTTAAAACATATACCTATTTCAGGCTTCCCCGGGATATGGGGTTTTATTGGTTTAACTTAAGACTGAACTAAGAAACCAAGAGATATCTGGTTTTTCTTAAAACATATACCTATTTCAGGCTTCCCCGGGATATGGGGTTTTATTGGTTTAACTTAAGACTGAACTAAGAAACCAAGAGATATCTGGTTTTTCTTAAAACATATACCTATTTCAGGCTTCCCCGGGATATGGGGTTTTATTGGTTTAACTTAAGACTGAACTAAGAAACCAAGAGATATCTGGTTTTTCTTAAAACATATACCTATTTCAGGCTTCCCCGGGATATGGGGTTTTATTGGTTTAACTTAAGACTGAACTAAGAAACCAAGAGATATCTGGTTTTTCTTAAAACATATACCTATTTCAGGCTTCCCCGGGATATGGGGTTTTATTGGTTTAACTTAAGACTGAACTAAGAAACCAAGAGATATCTGGTTTTTCTTAAAACATATACCTATTTCAGGCTTCCCCGGGATATGGGGTTTTATTGGTTTAACTTAAGACTGAACTAAGAAACCAAGAGATATCTGGTTTTTCTTAAAACATATACCTATTTCAGGCTTCCCCGGGATATGGGGTTTTATTGGTTTAACTTAAGACTGAACTAAGAAACCAAGAGATATCTGGTTTTTCTTAAAACATATACCTATTTCAGGCTTCCCCGGGATATGGGGTTTTATTGGTTTAACTTAAGACTGAACTAAGAAACCAAGAGATATCTGGTTTTTCTTAAAACATATACCTATTTCAGGCTTCCCCGGGATATGGGGTTTTATTGGTTTAACTTAAGACTGAACTAAGAAACCAAGAGATATCTGGTTTTTCTTAAAACATATACCTATTTCAGGCTTCCCCGGGATATGGGGTTTTATTGGTTTAACTTAAGACTGAACTAAGAAACCAAGAGATATCTGGTTTTTCTTAAAACATATACCTATTTCAGGCTTCCCCGGGATATGGGGTTTTATTGGTTTAACTTAAGACTGAACTAAGAAACCAAGAGATATCTGGTTTTTCTTAAAACNATTAGGGTCATAACCCAGAAAGATTTTTAAGTCATCAGCAAAAATTGCAAAGGGGCAAGTTAGAACCTGGGCAATATCATTGATGAAAATCCATATCAACACAGATAGTAGCAGACATCATCCATATCATCGCAGATAGTAGCAGACATCATCCAGATCATCGCAGATAGTAGCAGACATCATCCATATCATCACAGATAGTAGCAGACATCATCCATATCAACACAGATAGTAGCAGATATCATCCATATCATCGCAGATGGTAGCAGACATCATCCATATCATCGCAGATAGTAGCAGACATCATCCATATCATCACAGATAGTAGCAGACATCAGCCATATCATCACAGATAGTAGGAGACATCATCCATATCATAACAGATAGTAGTAGACATGATCCATATTATCACAGATAGTAGCAGACATCATCCAGATCATCACAGATAGTAGCAGACATCATCCATAGTATCACAGATAGTGGCAGACATAATCCATATCATAACAGATAGTAGTAGACATGATCCATATCATCACAGATAGTAGCAGACATCATCCATATCCACAGATAGTGGTAGACATCACCTATATCATCACAGATAGTAACAGACATCATCCTATCATCGACTGCAATGATGTCACTCGTTAATTATAGGTAATTATTACATAGTTAGAATACAAAAATTTAATATTTTCGACATTGACTTAAACCGGTTGGAAAACAATAATTCAATATTTTATGATATGTACCTGAACCGGTTGATATCTTTAACGACTACTAATTAAGTATCCAGCATTTTATATATATCTTCCATCTACTAATTAGAACCCTCCCCCACCAGGTCATAAAATATAATTCATAGGGTAGTTATTTTATATTCAGATTTGTTTAAGATTTAACCTCTAAAGGCCCATATCATCTGTATAAATTTATGAAATTTAGTATGAATGCCTTTTAGAAGTAACTTGAGAGGAGATTATATTTGTATGTCTTTAAAAATAATTAAATAATAATAATAATTCATTTTGTAGGCCTAAAAGCCCCCAATTTTTTTTTTATGTAATTAGGAACATTCAACTCATTTGTCCATTTTTCAATAATTACTAAGATTTTCAGAGGGTTAAAAAATGCTCCAAATTTTGCATTATTGCAATATGTCCAAAATTTTGTACTTGGGCATTGAAGCTTACAAACAGCTCAACAGCTCTGGGCTTCTTGGCCTACAAAATAATTGTTCAAAATTTTGGACACTGGGCCTTTAAGCTTACAAAACACAAAAAGTCCTTGTGCCTTTAGAGGTTAATACAAATTAAAAATTCTGCCAATATGACATATGGGTTTATTATTTTACTGTTTAAAAATATGCCCCCCCCCCCACCAAAGCTAAAGCTTTGCTAGTTTTTACTGATTTTTCTCTTCTTGGAGAAAAATCAAACTAGATTTGACACCAAAATCTTTGGGATTTGTCCTCATTAGAAAAATGACAGACATACTAATTTTCAAGTCACTAGCACTGACCGTTTTGCAGATATCTTGTTATAAACAAGATATCTGAAGGATAAGATCTGAAATTTCATTTTATAATATTTTTAATTTATTTAGTGTAACGTCTCTTTTACATCTATTGGTCATTAGCTACGCACATTGACCCCACCCAGCCGGGGTAGGTTCGGAAAAAAGCCAGCATCATGCCCTCGCGAACCCACAAAGTACAACCTTGCTGAACGTTGTTTAACTTCAGTGATCTAACTGGAACTGGTGTATTCAACGTGCCATAAAGATGTTAAGCAAAAAAGAAAAAAGAAAAAAAAAATAGTATCACATCCCAATGAAATCAACCAATTAAATTATAGGTAGTTAAAATTTTAATAGGTCTTTATTTTAATGATAGGGGTTGTGTTCAAAATTTTGAAATTATCATTTGTGTAGGTGGGCATGTTTAGTAAGAATAATGAAAAGATAATAAATTATAAAATCTGAGATGCAGGAAGCAGAAACAATCAAAAAATAATAAAATATTGTTATGATTAGAGACCTCGTCTCTGATTTTCAATTTTAAATTCAACATTTCCGTCAGAATGAAGCGTTTTATCCACCATCATCGTTACAGGGAACTCCAACATTATAATATTCTAGTGGGTGCAATAGACGCTGTCAGCCAGCGTCTATTGCACGTTGAACACACCAGTTCCCCTTAGATCATTGAAGTTAAGCAACTTTCGGCGATGTTGTGCCATGTGGGTGTTCACGTGGGTTCGCGCAGTCGTAATGCTGGCTATTTTTCCGGCCCAACTCAGGCTTGGTGAGGTCAATGTGGGTATTAGCTGGTTTTGCAAGTTTCCAGCGAATAGATGGTAAAACCCCCGTCTTGAATGACCAATAGATCAAGCAAAACGCTAGTTTTGCAACGCCAAGAAAAACAAAACGAGCGTGGTATAAGTACGCTGAACCTAGTTTGTAGGTATCTTCACTTCCAATTCTGACACTTTTCAACTAAAATTTTTAATTTTTTTTTTCATGTTAAAGAGACGTTAAGCCAAATTAAAAAAAAGGTCCTCTGTCAAATACGTCGAGTACACCCTGGTTGTCAAAAAAATCATTTGTATATCAACGAATTTTTTAATAATCACAAATGATTGTTTTTTTTTAAATGGAATATTTTATTGCTTTTATTTTAGTATTTTATAAATTAAGATATTTTGGTGATAAAAAAAATAAATTGAAAATCAAATAAAAGTACTTCACTCAAGATTTGTGTGTTGTTTGACAAATTTCAGTTCATATTATTAATGTGAACATTAGATTTGAATGTATTACACCCTTTTAAATTTTATAAAAAAATATGTTAGCAGGGACTGATCCCTAGGAGGTTCGTGTTATGTAGACAGCTCACTTCTAAAATATTTGTCAAAATATTGCCATCCTTTTGGTGTACCTATCCTACTGCTCTAATCAAATTCATTAAGGAATGGAAACCGCCATTCATTTCAACAATGTTTTGGTTTATTATTTCAATAATGAACCTTTGGAATCGTCACGAAAAAAAACTAAAAATTTACACCCCTCAAAATTTAATATTTTACGTTTCAAGTTACGTAGAATCCAAAAATGGAATAAAAAAAACCGTACGCCACGCCGCGATGGGCATATTTTTCTGTTAACGTTGACCGATTTGGATGAAATTTGGTACCCGGAAACTTTTGTTTGCAATCGAATATACTCTTGGCGTTTTTGGCCGCTTTTTAGCTGTTTTCAGTATTGCTGTCTAATGGTAAGAGATTTAAAATTTGGTATGTTAATATGACAAGTATGATCTATTTTCACTGTGCAAGTTAATATGACAAGTATGACCTATTTTCACTATGCAAGTTAGCATGACAAGTATGACATATTTTCACTATGCAAGTTAATATGACAAGTATGACCTATTTTCACTATGCAAGTTAATATGACAAGTATGACCTATTTTCACTATGCAAGTTAATATGACAAGAATATGACCTATTTTCACTATGCAAGTTAATATGACAAGTATGACCTATTTTCACTATGCAAGTTAATATGACAAGTATGACCTATTTTCACTATGCAAGTTACAATTAGATTGGAAGAATTACGCCTTTGAACGCTGTCAAAATTAAAAACTTGCGCGACTGTCTGGGAAACGTTCCTAGGTCTGATTCTGAACTTAATACTCGTGCTAGCTCGCGCGATTGTGTGGGAAACACATCCAGTTAGTAGAATGTCCTTGAAACATACCAAGCACCATCAAAATTGATTTTCAATGATTAAATATTATTTTTCTAATAAAAATTGATTTAATCGCCGTGTACGCTAGTTGAAACACAGGCCTTTCATTATTGAAAACACCCTTCTAGCGGTCTTTATGTAATTAAATAAATATCACAACTCTTGCTCCTAAAATATTGATCAAATGAAGTGAGGTGTAGAATTAAGAAATAGTTTTTGGTGTTTTCTACATTATTTTACCTTTTTTTTACTATGAATAAATGCTGCTTCTTAGTGTTATTATGTCACAATCAAATAAACATATAATTCAAGGCCGCACCCGAGGGGATCCATGGGGTCCAGACGTCCCCCCCCCCAGATATTTTATTGTTTTTTTTTTATGCATGACTTATGTTATATTGTAAGGCGCAACTCATCATCAACACCACCAACAACAACAACAACAACAACATCAGCAATAACAACAACAACAACATCATCATCATCAATAACAACAACAATATCAATAACATAACGACAACATCATCAACAATAAAAACAACGACATCATCAATAACAACAACATCAGCAATAACAACAACAACAACATCATCATGAATAACAACAATATCAGCAATAACAACAACAACATCATCATCAATAACAACGACAACAATATCAACAACAACATCAATAACATAACGACAACATCATCAACAATAACAACAACAACATCACCTTCCACATGATCAACATTTTCAGGTGTTAGTCCTAGCTTGGCTGTCAATCCTTCGCCCACCCCGAAAAAAATCTTGAGTACGGCCCTGATATAATTTATCTAATTGCTTTGTTTTTGTCAACTTTACTAACAATGCTAACACCGGGTCGCTATGTGCTAGCTACACATTGTCCTCATGAGTCTGAGTGAGCCCCAAAATAACCAAACATAATAATATACTATTGCCCGTGTCAGGATTATGCGCGGATATAGTCCTCTAGTTTGGGGGGGGGACACAATTGCACAATATACCTAATAGAAAATTTGGAGGGGGAGGGACTCGTAACCTAGAGACCGGGGGTTCGAGTCCTGGGCATTACTTTTTAATGCATTGTTTATCGAGTTACGATACCTAATTTGTTAAAAGCTGTAGAGCTTACCACAAATACCTTTCACAAGGGTGATAAGCGATTTTATATGCGTGATGACGAAAAAATGTGCTATGGCGGATGATAGAATTTTTGAAGATTTTTTATTTACGTATTTCTATTTATTCCCAGGATTGAGAATTATTTTGGGGCCTTTTGCCCCCCGTCCACCTCTTAATATGATAAAAGACATAGCGGATCACCGTTCATTTGATTTTTTTTTAAAAAATTACGTGATTAGGTTTAATGAAATTTGAGAAATACCGCCTGCTTAACAAATCTGAGGGGGCACGTGCCCCCCGTGCCCTCCCCTATTTCCGCGCATGGTCAGGATTCGAACCAATGTCTCCCGACTTCAAGACTAGTACAGAGACAACTGAGCGCTGGGATTTTGGCGTTCTAGTTTTAATACCACAATTTTTCTTTTGATTGTCAGTTCATCTTGTGTCCTAGATAAGTCTTGAACGCTATATCCGATTTGAATGAATCTTGTCTAGAACCTAGTATGAACAACACAGCCAGGAATAGGAATGACTTTTACGATATCCGTGACCCAAACCCAATAACGAGGGGGGGAATTGGACTGCACATTATGTGTGTTATGTTCTGGATGGCGTGGGATGTTTGATATCTAATGATATACTCAATTCTACTAAATTTGAAAATTTTAATTAACCTTTTGAATCGCTAAAAAAAGATACCCCCCCCCCCCAAATTTGATACTTTANATAAAAAAAAAAAAAATGTCCATTGTCGGTCGTGATGGACACTTTTGCTACACACCGATGAGCAATTTTGATGGAATTTGGTATGTGGGTTGATTTGGGGCCTAATTGTGCAACGAAAATTTACGTCACCATCTGTCAGGGTTCCATACTAAAATTTAATTATGGAATCCGGGTTAGTTATAGTGTATGGGTGAGTGACGTTCATACGACTATGACAAGTATACTACTACTACATTCTACATTGTATAATTTGGTTACACTATTAGCGGATCGGAAGGGGGGGGGGGCTATACTATTAATGAACACCAAATTTGATAAACATGTTTCGACGTTCAAATACTTCAGGACTAGGGAGCGATTATCCCATCGACTCCCCCCTCTATCCGCTTTTGCGGATCAGTAGTCTTGTGAGCATGGTATGACCAAACTAACCTAACCTCGGAGTTCGTTTGAATCTTTCGAGCGAGGGTCAGTAGTTTTATGAGCGAGGTATGGCCATACTAAAATTTTACCGAACTCTTTAGAACGTAACCTAACCTTGGTGTTCTTGTAAATCTTTCGAGCGAGGGTCAGTAGTTTTATGAGCGAGGTATGGCCATACTAAAATTTTACCGAACTCTTTAGAACGTAACCTAACCTCGGTGTTCTTGTAAATCTTTCGAGCGAGGGTCAGTAGTCTTGTGAGCGTGGTATGGCCATATGAACCTAACCTAACCTCGGTGTTCGTTTGAATCCTTCGATTGAGGTTCAGTAGTTTTGTGAGCGAGGTATAGTCATATGAACGTAACCTAATCTCGGTGTTCTTGTGAGTAAAACAAAAAATATCTTTGAACCAAACGATCCTTGTAGGTATCTTAGTTACCTTCTAAGATCGCGGATTACGAAGCTCCCCAACCGAGTGAACACTCGTACTATATCATTAGGTTATTACCTCCTTCAGTTTACGAGGTGTATCTATTATAAGCTTTTGGGTGGTCCCTTACTCACCCGTGGGTGATCTGAATTAAGTCATCTCTTAGGACCTAGGAGATTGTCCTTCAAAATAGAAACCAACCTACCTAGGTCTGATTCTGAACGCTGATTATAAATATGATCTAATAATCTTCATGAGAACAAAAACCAGTGCTGGATTGATTATTCCAAAATAGAAACCTTTCTACCTAGATCTGATTCTGAACACTGATTATAAATATGATCTAATAATCTTCATGAGAACAAAAACCAGTACTGGATTGATTAATCCAAAATAGAAACCTTCCTATCTAGGTCTGATTCTGAACGCTGATTATAAATATGATCTTATAATCTTCAAGAGAACAAAAACCAGTGCCGTTTTGATTATTCCAAAATAGAAACCTTCCTAGCGAGGTCTGATTCAGAACGCTGATTATAAATATGATCTCATAATCTTCAAGAGAACAAAAACCAGTGCTGGATTGATTATTCCAAAATAGAAACCTTCCTACCGAGGTCTGATTCTGAACGCTGATTATAAATACGATCTCATAATCTTCAAGAGAACAAAAACCAGTGCTGGATTGATTATTCCAAAATAGAAACCTTCCTACCGAGGTCTGATTCTGAACGCTGATTATAAATATGATCTTATAATCTTCAAGGGAACAAAAACCAGTGCCGTTTTGATTATTCCAAAATAGAAACCTTCCTACCGAGGTCTGATTCTGAACGCTGATTATAAATATGATCTTATAATCTTCAAGAGAACAAAAACCAGTGCCTTTTTGATTATTCCAAAATAAAAACCTTCCTAGCGAGGTCTGATTCTGAACGCTTATTATAAATATGATCTCATAATCTTCAAGAGAACAAAAACCAGTGCTGGATTGATTATTCCAAAATAGAAACCTTCCTAGCGAAGTCTGATTTTGAACGCTGATTATAAATATGATCTCATAATCTTCAAGGGAAAAAAAAGCAGTGCTGGATTGATTAATCCAAAATAGAAACCTTCCTATCTAGGTCTGATTCTGAACGCTGATTATAAATATGATCTCATAATCTTCAAGGGAACAAAAACCAGCGCTGGATTGATTATTCCAAAATAGAAACCTTCCTACCGAGGTCTGATTCTGAACGCTGATTATAAATATGATCTTATAATCTTCAAGAGAACAAAAACCAGTGCCGTTTTGATTATTCCAAAATAGAAACCTTCCTAGCGAGGTCTGCTTCTGAACGCTGATTATAAATATGATCTCATAATCTTCAAGAGAACAAAAACCAGTGCTGGATTGATTATTCCAAAATAGAAACCTTTCTAGCGAGGTCTGATTCTGAACGCTGATTATAAATATGATCTCATAATCTTCAAGAGAACAAAAACCAGTGCTGGATTGATTATTCCAAAATAGAAACCTTTCCACCGAGGTCTGATTCTGAACGCTGATTATAAATATGATCTCATAATCTTCAAGAGAACAAAAACCAGTGCTGAATTGATTATTCCAAAATAGAAACCTTTCTACCGAGGTCTGATTCTGAACGCTGATTATAAATATGATCTCATAATCTTCAAGAGAACAAAAACCAGTGCTGGATTGATTATTCCAAAATAGAAAGCTTCCTAACGAGGTCTGATTCTGAACGCTGATTATAAATATGATCTCATAATGTTCAAGAGAACAAAAACCAGTGCTGGATTGATTATTCCAAAATAGAAACCTTCCTACCAAGGTCTGATTCTGAACGCTCATTATAAATATGATCTAATAATCTTCAAGAGAACAAAAACCAGTGCTGGATTGATTATTCCAAAATAGAAACCTTCCCACCAAGGTCTGATTCTGAACGCTCATTATAAATATGATCTAATAATCTTCATGAGAATAAAAACCAGTGCTGGATTGATTATTCTAAAATAGAAACCTTCCTACCAAGGTCTGATTCTAAACGCTCATTATAAATATGATCTAATAATCTTCATGAGAATAAAAACCAGTGCTGGATTGATTATTTTTTCCATCGATTCAAAGCGAAGAGTGGCGGATAATTTTTTTAATAAGACTCGATGGATAGTGGTTTTGTCAACTTAATTCTGAAATCGAATAAAAATATTCATCTGTCCTTTGTCCGCTGTGATGGACACTTTTGCCAATTAGCGTTGACCGATTTTGATGAAACTTGGTATGTAGGTCCCATTTGGGCCCTCATTGAACCCCGAAACTTTACGTCACCGTCTTTACGTCAAAGGTTCCATACTAAAGTTTCAATATGAAACTGTGAATTTTTACTCGCGTTAGGATGTAGTGTATGATTTTATGATTAAGTGACGTTCATACGGCATGGCCTTGCTTGACAAGAATGCTACTGCTGCATGTATACACTATTTGACTCTAGGTGGCCCAGTATGGCCCTTGTCAACCAATTCTATGGACATAACAAATTTCATTAAAATCGGGCAAGGCATGGAAAATTTATCGTGGAACAAATAGAAAAACGAAAGAAAAAATTATTTTTCCAACAATGTGCATTAAAATATTCTTTTTTTTTTTAATTTCGCTTCACGTCTCTTTAATAATCTATTGGTCATTCAAGATTGTAGACCCTTTAATATCTGGAAACTTGCAAACCAGCTAGCCACATTGATCTCACCCAGTCTGGGTTGGGCCGGAAAAATATCCAACATCACGAGGGCGCGCACCCACATGGCACAACCTCGCTGGACGTTGCTTAACTTCAGTAATCAATCGGGAACTGGTGTATTCAACGTGCCATAGACGCTGGCTAAAAGGGCGACCTCTTCATTATTATTAATCCCGTTGCAGGTCTTCATAAACTTCAATCTCAGGTCCCTCAGATGTAATTAATTCATTTGAACTCCTCAACAGGAAGTTCATTGTGAATCCGCCCACACTATCTCCGGAGTTCAGTACAGAGCCGAATGAAAAGACAGAGCTAGAATGTGTGTACCTTGTACCTATCATTATGACAAATCTCATTCAAACGATAGATGTAGGTACTTCCTGGGCGAGCCAAAATCATATTGTAAGGTGTAATCAAAATATTAATTTTATATCTTTGCCCCCAATAGGAACAAGGGAGAGGTTTGATTAAATACCAATTTCGGTTTAATATTGGACTGTATTGTGGTATGTAGCCACCGAGGGGAGCAAACAAGTTTCATTAGTTGACGGTCCTAAGCCCAAGTAAATACATAATGTTTGGTGTTAGGAAGGGCTTCAGGCCTTTAAAAACTCTGCCTCAATGATGAGAGGATTTGCCAACGATCATACCACGTTGAATACACCAGTTCCCGTCAGATCTGAAGTTAAGCAACGTCGGGCGTGGTCAGTACTTGGATGGGTGATCACTTGAGAACACCACGTATCGTTGGCTCTTTTTTCCGGCCCAACCCAGGCTGGGTGAGGTCAATGTGGGTA
>CM022876.1:23620839-23634751 GCA_012654025.1 Pachypsylla venusta | reverse complement strand
AAAGTACCCGCGCCCAAAGTTTGGCTTCAATATCATCCCTTAGAAGGCTTAGAACATACATATTTTTATATACTATGATGGAAAATATTGTTTGTGACAATTATTAAAGGTCTCATTAAAATAAGTATCATAATTTGATTACTATAAGGTTTTTGCTAAAACGCGGGTACTTTGTACCCCCCCCCTTGGCAATCCTAGGCTTAAAACATGTGCGTTGGTGAAGTACACACCAGAGTGGTTGAAGACACAATCCAGCAATATCAAATTATAGCCGCTATTACAAACTTCTCTACCTCCAAGAGCAGCAGAAGAAATAGATCTATCGCGCAGAATACGGTCCACCCTAGCACAACTTCGATTAGGCTGGTCAAAAATACTCAATCATTATATTATGAATAGAATAGACTCCGCCATAGTTGATGAATGTCCTCTATGTCAGGGTTCGCCACATAATACGACACTCCTATACAACTGTCCTCAAAAACCGACATCCCTGACAGTGCTTGATCTCTGGCATCGGCCGAAAGCAGTAGCTGCATTTCTGCAACTTGAGGAAGAAGAGGATGATGTGATGATGACGTTCGCTACAACAACAACAACAACGATAACAAATCAGTATTGGCTGTCTTAAAGGAGAATGGTAAGAGCAAGAGACTTGAAATTTGCTATGTATGTCAAATTTAGGGTCTAATTACGCCCCAGATATGGGGGAAGGGTATTTTTTAGCCAGTAAAATAATAAACCCATGTGTCATATTGGCAGAATTTTTACCTTTTAATGCTACCATTTACCATAGCTTGTACTCTGGAGGCTGAGTTACTCCCAAACACAACCCAATTGTACTTAGGAGGTTGTGTTCCCCCCAAACACAACGAGACCAAGTAGAAAATTGGAAAAAAAACTCTTTCAAATTTTCGACCAGTCCAGGAATCGAACCCGGTATCTCCTTGGCGCAACCCGAAGGGTAATGCACACTTTGCCACAAAGATCTTAAATGGTATATATACTGCGATCTATTAGAAAAATTATAAACTATTTGAAATTTTATATTCAATGCTACCAATCAACATAGGTATATAATAATTATCTCCGTTATTTAAAACAAGTTTTAAAATAGGTATTTTT
This sequence comes from Pachypsylla venusta, assembly GCA_012654025.1. Lineage (NCBI taxonomy): Eukaryota > Metazoa > Arthropoda > Insecta > Hemiptera > Aphalaridae > Pachypsylla > Pachypsylla venusta. The sequence goes on along the minus strand of CM022876.1, from coordinate 23,633,626 downwards.
TTAAGTCTTATCGCATACCCAAAATATTTCTAATATTTTTCTGATAATTTATAAGCAGCTGATGATTAAAAAACTATAAAAGGTTGTGACTATATTTTGTTTTTTCTATTCAATAATCTTTTTTTTTTAGAAACTTTTTATCTTTCAAAATATTTGACTGGTTAAATGGAGATGACCAGACGCTCGAGAAAGATTCAGTGAAAAATCCCTTATTTAAGTATTTTTTTATTTTTTATTTACCTACGTGATCAACCAATTAGTAAAACCTCGCTGGACGTTGCTTAACTTCAGTGATCTAACATCTAATAAGGAACTGGTTTATTCAAAGTGCAATTTCATATACTCCCGGCTTAAATTCAGTAGCGGATACAGGGGGAGGGTGGTAGGACCGATCGCCCCCCTTCAGCTTAGCCCCACGCCCCTCGAAAACAGACTTTAGAAATTTGTGAAGAAAACGCATTCATGCTTCAATTTCGTGTGTGAAATATTAATACTAAAAATTACAGATTCAATTTCATTAATGAATATGGCTAATTGCGAAGTCAATTAGTTAATAGTCGAGCTACTCCTTGAACATCTTGTATAGACTTATTTCCTAAAAAATCATTTCTAATAAGTACTAAATATCACATCAGATTTGAACTCAACGCTTGATCGCACCCCCCCCTCAACCAAAGACCTGTATCCGCCCCTGGGCTTAATTAAGTTTATTTGAGCGTTTAAAATTTAAACCTTTGAATAACATGTCAATTATAAGTGTTAAAAATATTAATTTTTAAATAAATTAAATTAAAACAAAACACTTACCAAAAACACTATTTATTTTAATTTATGAAGAAACTAGTTTCGAATCATTCGATTCATCACCACTCTGTTCGAGTCTAAAGATAGAAGTTAACTCTTTTTGTTTTTCCTATTCAAGAGTCAACTTCCATCTTTAGACTCGACTAGACTGATTATGAATAGAATGATTCGAAAATAGTTTCTTCATAAATAGTGAATAATATGGTGTTTTTGGTAATAATTGTTTTAAAGCATTTAAAATAAACATTAGAGGGAAAAAGTGGGGGAATAATATGGGATTTTTTATCCTTTAAGGGAAAAATCGGGAATTGTACATATCTCGAGCGTCTGTTTCTCCCGTGAAACTCACAACGAGCTCAAAACAAAATCATATATTTTCTTTTGTCAACAAAACCCCAAAGTGAGGCACGAGTCCAAATTTCGTGGCGTGTAAAATTTCGACTTCTTTCACTATAAATCATGCCCGGATTAAGTCGAAAAGTAAGTAAATCAGTTTAATTTTGATTTTCAATTGTTTATTAGTATCCTTATCTCTTGTGTCTGGGGTAACATCAATAACAGTTGTATCTAAAGTTAAAAATTACTTTTATCTTCATTCCTTCATCATCCAATTAAACACGTTGAGGCACATTCAGAAAAATAGTAAAATATTTCTTCCGGTTTACAAGTACCTAGTTCATAAGCTTCTCCTTTATTAGTTTCACATAGAATAATAAATAATTACATATTTCCGTTCAAAGTTTAAAATGAATTCTGTTATTGATCTATGCCTTGGACAACATAACCTCAAAAGCAACCTAGATCTGTGAAAATTGAGATTATAAATATGGGAAAAACCCCTTCTGCCTCTCAACTCTAGAATTACTTGAGTTGAGACAGAAGATATATTAATAACTAGTTGTTTCGCCCGTTCTTCGCTATGGCCTGCAGCTTGGCGCCTTAGAGGCATGGCCGTTCCCGTGCTAATAGTATATTTTCTTTTTTTCTAGTAGGGGCGTACGCTGTTGTACGTATGTATATACATGTATCATGCTATCTCTCTCGCTCTAATGTATTTCTTATGGGGATTCTTTACTTTTCTACCCCTTAAAATTAAAAATTTGCAAAATACTTTCTTAGTGTACACTTACATTTTACAACGAATGTCCCTGCCAAATTTCAAGTCTGTAGCATTAATATTTTCGGCACTACGTTGATCAGTCACTCAGGACATTGCCTTTTATATATAAAGATATATTTGTGTTAAAGGATTAGTATCTAAACACTTTCACATGTTATTAAAACTTTGTCTTGGCCTGCATTTGAACCCGCAATTGGGCTACTAAGGTTGTTAATAATTAAATAAGGATTATATTAGTTTACCATTATCTTTGTACAGATGGAGAGACAAGGTTGTGTCTGTTACATGGTGGACGCATTGCCGACTCATATACTAACTTTTTTTTTGACAACTGTTTACGCTGCCTCAGTTCTTGTTATTCGAATATATGTGTTTAGGTAGAACGCGGTGTTCCTCTTATATCAACTGTTCCCTCATTTGCAGATTCAGGTTGCTAAACAAGTTATTTTAAGTTTCCAATAAGATTTTTATGGCCCTTGTCTGTAACTCTGATGAAATGCGTTCTAGGTCTGCCTGAAAAAAAAAAAAAAAAAAAAAAAAAAATCAATAAAGGCGGCAAACGATGAGGCCGTGTTGAAGCACCGACAAACAGATGGTTACCATTAAAACCTTTGTAGATTAATGATGATAGCAATAGGTTATGCCATGTATTGAAAAGTAACAGCGACATCTTTGCCTTGCCTCTTGTCCATATAACAATGTGTATTTTTAGGTTTTTATATCTAACAAGTTTTTAAATCTAAATTGATATTATAAATAGCAATATTTATAATGTCGCTCTGTTGTGTACCCGGCCTAAAATGTTCTCTTTTTTTTTTTCTTTTTCAGCCGATCCTCATTGATGGCAGAGGTCATTTACTGGGACGTCTTGCATCTATCGTAGCCAAAACCATTCTAAATGGTAACAGAGTTGTTGTAGTTCGTGCTGAATTATTAAATATTTCTGGTAATTTCTTCAGAAATAAATTGAAATATTTGGCCTTCCTCCGTAAAAGATGTAACATCAATCCAGCTCGTGGACCTTTCCATTTCAGAGCCCCAAGTAGAATTTTCTGGAGAACTGTCAGAGGTAAGTTTCTGGGAAATCAGATTAACGAGACTATTTCTTTATAACAAAATGACACGGATCAGAGATGTTGGTAAAAGTATTTATCGAAAATTATCCTTACATATCCAGGATCGGGCCAAATAAAATTTCGAAAATGCTAATTGTTTGGCCGTAACGGTAAGAGATATCGAAAAGTAAGGGAATGCCCCACCACCACCCCAAAAAAACCAGTCTGAGATCCAACTAAATTTTCAAAACTCCATTTCAAAACGTTTTCTAGTTTCGGGCGAATTTCCGATTTTTTTTTTTTTTTTTTTTTTTTTTTTTTTTTTAGGAAATCATAGAATATTAGTAGCACGGGAACGAGCATGCCTCCAAGGCGCGGTTTGTAATAAACAATCAACGTAGCCAGATGAAATTTTAACAGATTGTGTGTATTTGTGTTGTAATAGTCGACTCTCGATGAGGGGACCTGATTTTTCTCTTACCGAATTATCGATAGTTTTAAATATCGTGATGTTTGCATTTGCGAGAGGGAAATAAAAAGGTTTGAATTATTGAGCTATTTGAAGTAACGGGAAAAGAAATAAAAAACGATAGACTTTTCGAAAGTCGAACATTGAAGCAACATTGTTAAACCTCAGACCTAGTTGTTATGTATACACGTTATGTTATCTCTTTAACACCTTTTCTATTCCTATTTGACGTCATATAATTATGTCGGTAAATATGTATTTTAGGGTAACTTTTCAAAAAAAAAATCTTTTTTAAATTCGCTTTTTTATTGGCCGTTATGGGTCCATGTTGGACGGTTATACATACGAAATACAGACATGGCCGTAAAAACGTTTCCTAACCTTTCTAATTGGGTTAAAATTGAAAGAAAGAAGAAAAAAAAATGTTTCGACATTTTTGAAAAGTTGTCCTAAAATGCATTTTCTATCCGTTACCAGTATGTCTATCCGTTTCAGAGTTACTATGTAAGTACAATATCTCGCAATTGGACTCAAATTGTGGCAAATTTTATTTACTCTAAATAAAGATAGAATAACTATTTTTGTACGATTCACGGTTTCCGACATTTTTTCGAAAATCTGAAAAAAATACAAAAAATCGAACGTTTTCGACCACATCGTAGGGAGCACAGGTATTTCGAAAAAGCAAACTTAGTTTTACACTCCTCTCATGTATCCTAACAACATATTAAAAAATCAGAACTACCCCATTTTTTTCTACCTTTGCCTTTTTTTATGGCTTAGATGACTTTAGACCAGTAGACCCCAACCTGAGAGAGAAAACTGTAATAGAAATGAGAACAACAAAAGATTGAAAATTATCAATGATAGAATTTATGAAGTTGGTCTTTATTGGAATTGAGGACTTAGAAATAAGTTATAAAATGTTAAGTGGTTGATCGTCGAATGTCAGAATTAGAATTGATTTTAATAGACGCTCGATCTAAAGTTTTCCTTCAGATCGAACGTTTGGATTATTGCCGATTTCTATTGGCAGATAGTATTGATTCCAGCCAATAGTAATTGCCTATTAACTCTAAACATCGATATTGTTTAGCTTAAATACTTTAACGTTTCGGTTGATGAACTGTACGATGAGTTCTTTGAACTGCTTATTGTTTAATATTTGATATTAATGTGATGCAACTAATACCACACAGATTGTTTCTAGAAGTTATTATTCAATCAATACACTGGGTGTGTTTTACGTCCAACATTATGTCACATATGTATTTATGTTTTGTTTTTTCAGGAATGATTCCACACAAACTCGAACGTGGTGCTAAAGCTCTTAAAAGATTAAAGGTCTACGAAGGAATTCCTCCAAAATACGCTCGTCGTCAACGATTGGTCGTTCCCTCAGCGTTGAGAAACGTTTGCTTGAAACCTGGCCGTAAATATTGTTCTGTAGGACGACTTTCACATGAAGTGGGATGGAAATACAAGACTGTTGTCAGACATTTAGAAAGAAAGAGAAGAGAAAAGGCATCCGAAAAAATCAAGCTTCACACTGTTTACAATGTAAGTTTTTTTTCTTCACACAAGAAATGGGAATGATAACACTATCGTCACCTTATTTCAGAAGGGGTCTAACTCGAAATTTTTAAAAATTGGGTTTTTTGTCCCATATAATGTAAAATATCAAGGCGCGTCAAATGGTATTTCCACATTTGAAAGAGCTGGTACATAAATACCAAATGAGATATTTGAAAAATTATTTGGTATTCAGTAAGCTTGTAATTCTAGTTTTTTTCCATACCTATATGTGTTTTAAATAATGTCCAAATGACGACCTAGGCGAGTGATGCACTTTTGGAGTCTTTCACGGGAAGTTTTCTATGACTGTCGTCAGCATATCCGCATCAATTTGCATGATTTCTTTCAGAAATGTCTCCTTTAACTCTTCAAGGGTCCCAGGGTGATGTTTGAAGACCTCAGCCTCGAGGTAACCCCACAGGAAGAAGTGGTAGGGACTCAAATCCGGCGACCGGGGAACATGTCCTGTGGAATCTCACGAGATCGATTGGCTGTATGGGTAGCCCCATACAGCCTAAAGCTGATGATGTGGTCCTAAAGTTGTGAACTCAACTCAAAATCTTTTTCGATCAGGAACTGGATCCTTAGAGTGCAAACCATACCTTGTGCGGAACGTCCTCTGAGTGGCTATAATGGTTCACTTTTCTAAAAAACAACTTGACAACGAACGCACGATGCACGCTCGACCAAACCATTGTGACATCTAAAAACTAGAAGTCTTTTCGTGTTGAATATCACAAACCCCACGCTTCTCCCACTATCACTCTCCCTCCCACGATTTTTTGAAATGTGGGGAAAATAATTGCCGCACCCTGCATGATCAGAATTGAGTTAGCTCTTACAGTTTTCGCTAGAGACCTCCCTTCTTCAGAGAGCCAATTTTATTTGTTTCTATATTGCCTTTAATTTGTTTATAGCATGGGGGATCATTATAGACCATTATAGATCTATTTGACTGAATTTGGAACAAAGTTAATACAGTAGAGATCCAATTGTGAAGCTGTAAAGAGCCAACTTTGATGATTTCATGCATTTCTAATGTATTCTTAAAGACGTAGGCATCCATTTGAAAATAGATCTCTACAGTATTGATTAAAACGGGTCCTTATACTTAGGTACAAAAACGAAGGGGTTTTTTTAGAAGGGTTTTTACAAGTGGAATAAAAGAGATTACAAATTTTTTAGAGGTACTAAAATATCCCTTCTTATGTCTTATTTTAAATGAAACCTTTAATGCAAGCCGTCAGCAAGATATAAAAGAAAACGTAAAATATTTCTTTTAAAAAAACGTTTTTTTTACTCTCCTATAAAATTTGCTTTTTTTACTTAGACCCTTCTGAAATAAGGTGACGACTTGGCTTTATGTTCTACAATTTTTGTAAGCTGTCCCCTGTAGATAGGGAGACTTAAGAAGAATACTTTCAAGGCACCCAAGTCCATGCCTGAGGGCAGGGTCAGAAACAATATCCTTTCCATTCATTACCCATGCTGAAAGCCAGGAGAAAGTACTGCATTATCCTTCCTATGTCTCCGGTGGATAGTGTGACTTAAAAAGAATTCTTCCAAGGCACCCAGGTCCATGCCTGAGGGCAGGGTCACAAACAATATCCTTTCCATTGTTGTTGTAGTAGCAGCTTCAGCAAATTTCCGTCCCTCCAGGATCCCATTCGCAATTGAACCTGAGGAACTCTGCAAACCGTCGTGGTCTGTTCCATAGGTCTATGATAGTGAGATCAGTTGGGTCAGCTGGACAGTTGAAGAGGTGTTTTCTGTCATGCGGCGTACCATTGCACTTGTCGCAGACATCAGGAATAGTTGGGTCCATACGGTTCTTGTCGTAGCCCAGTATTCTAGAGAAACCGGATCTAAGTTGCGCCATTTTACAGCGAGTATCACGTGACAATTATTTTTCCTCTTCAGAAATGGGTGGCGGAGGGTAGTGTCAAAGATTCTCGTGTGAATTTCTTTAATGCCCAGCTTTATCTGTGTTTCATCCTTTCCATTCATTACCCATGCTGAAAGCCAGGAGAAACTACTGCATTATCCTTCCTATGTCTCCTGTGCATAGGGGGACTTAAAAAGAATACTTCCAAGGCTACCAAGTCTATGCCAGTCGTAAAAGACGTCAAACTTTAGCTGGAGCTACTCTCTCATATATCTGGTTACCATCGGGCACGATGATGCCACTCACTATAATAAGGAATGAATGAATTAGATACACGTAAAATTTTAGAACATAAAGTCGAGCTTTATTCATCATTTCTAAATTGTAGTACATAATCAATCTGGAAGACTGTGACAAAGTATTTATTTAAATATGCGTTAAGTAAAGTTAGTGATGACTGGTTATTACCCACCTAACTTTAAAAGGAGTGAGTACCACCAAGGTATCGGGTCACGATAATGATGTCTGTGGACATATTGTAATGTGTCCTTGACATGGTAGCCCCCCCTCCATTATTTGAGTGCCAATGATTATAGTCAAACACCATACCTTACCTACATTATTTGAACCCAATGTGAAACCAAGTGAGGCTCTTTATGAGGCACTAAATGTTAGGTACCATGAGTGGTCAGCCCCCACGCCAACTTTGGACGAACCCTCACAAATGCCTCCCCCCCATTCATCAGTTCAGTGTCAATGATTATAGACAAACACCATACCTTACCTACATTATTTGAATCAAATGTGAAACCAAGTGAGGCTCTTTATGAGGCATTGGATGTTAGATACCATGAGTGGTCAACCTCCACGCCAACTTTGGACGTACTCTAACAAATGACCCCCAACCCTCCATCAGTTCAGTGCCAATGATTATAGATAAACACCATACCTTACCTACATTATTATTTTGAATCCAATGTGAAACCAAGTGAGGCTCTTTATGAGGCACTGAATGTTAGGTACCATGAGTGGTCAGCCCCCACGCCAACTTTGGACGAACCCTCACAAATGCCTCCCCTCCCCGTTCATCAGTTCAGTGTCAATGATTATAGACAAACACCATACCTTACCTACATTATTTGAATCCAATGTGAAACCAAGTGAGACTCTTTATGAGGCATATTGAATTGATTTCTGGTATTTATTACATCATCGAGTATTTAAATAAATGCTGTTTCATTGCGTTATTATGCCACAAGTTTAGTGCTTACTGCAATATTGTAGGATTTTCCCAATTCAATCATTATCCATTTCCTTTGATTTTTTTCTATTTTACCTACAATGCTGTATAGCTACTCATTGTCCTCACGAGGCTGGGTGGGCCCCGAAAACATGCATACCAGAGTGATAAATTTTTGCCCCCGCCAGGATTCGAACCTGGGTCTCCCGAGACTAGTATTCTCAATAATATCCAGGAACGTATCTGGGCTAGTCAGCACCCGAGGCAAACACTCATTTTGACACCCCCTTAAAAAACGGTCTATGCCCGTTTTAGCGAACCAAAAGTCTTGGGCCCGGGACACCTGCCCCCTTTCCCCTAGTTATGTCCCTGATGATATATCTTTCGTTCATAGTTTCTAATGTGTGTCTGTTGTTTGGTTTCAGAATTTGACAAAGAAAGCCGGTCTGCAAGTAAGGAAAGCCACAGCACCATTGACAGAGAAAATCAATGCTTTTGGTTACAAATAAATTTGTTTGTTTGTTATATTGTTAAGAGTACTCTGTTCACCCAAATTGTATAGGGATCACGTCCGCTCAGACAGAGAATGCAAAATACAGTTTTATATTATACAAATCTATATGTGGTGTTTATTATTATTTTAATGACTTTCCTTGTCCATCGAGGAAAGTGATGATGGTGAAACAAGGCCGTATCCAGGGGGTGGGCTGAGGGGGCTGCAGCCCCCCCCCCGAAAATAATTAATGGTGAAAAAATACATGCAGATTTAGAAACTTATTATTAATCTGCACAATATGAAAAAAAATGAGAAAGAGAAATCTATAGGACAAGGTACCTTTGATATCTACCGACACTAGTCGAAGTGTCGGTAGATATCAAACGGGTAGTCGGCACGTCATATACGAATATGAAATATTGATTATAATAATATTGTAGTTGTGCGAACTGTAGACCTCATTCAGTTTCCCGAATTGAAAGCTTTAAGGCTCAACTAGCGCCCAGACAATTCAAAATGTTATCAAATTTATTAGACACACGATTGATATATTTCAAAATAATATTGTTGCTGTTGTTGTTTACTTCACCTCTGTACATAATTATATTTATAGAGGTCACCTAATTATATATGAATTGAAGTAGCAAATACTTTGTTAAATTTGACCAACCCAGCCCCCCCCCCCCACACACACAAGCAAAATCCTAGTTACGGCCTTGTGGTGAAAGGGTTGGGTAGCATGTTATACTCTGAGGACGCCGGACGAGATGTTGTTAATCCCGGCCCCTTTCCATGTCCTCCAATAGTGGTCAATATACAAGGGCGTAGCCAGCATCTGGCCTAGGGGGGGGGCAGCTGAAATTTTCATGTCGGGAGAGGGGTAAATCGGTACTTATTTAATAATAAATAACTGATGATTCAGTTATTGGGGAGGGGCGACCCAATAAAGGAACTGACTTAATTAGGGTCAAATAATGTTAAAAAATATTAAGTAAGAATAACCCAGGATTTTTGATTATAATAGTAAATCATGAGAGATTTTTGTAGATAACTTCTTCACCTAAGTAAGAATAGCCCAGGATTTATGATTAGTTATGATTAGAGACTNGGGGGGGGGGGGGGCTACAGCCGGGCAGCCCCCCCTTGTGTACGCCCATGGTGGAAGATGTTAAAATTGATGTTTCTCAAATGATCCCTAAAAGCATTGTTATCAATTTTATCATGAACGCATAGTTTTCGATGGTTTCAGATTTACATATTTATACAGAGTAGCCCATTCAAACTGATCGATAAAAATTGTTTGTTATGAACTGTATTTTCGATTATTCTGAACCATGGATCACCCATAGAGTGAATGCCGCATTCTGCTCGCTTTTCGCCATTTTTGGTTGAATATTGACTTTCAAGGTTTTCAGGATGCGTGGCAAAACCCTTGGACTTAGCTCTTTAGCAAAACCCTTGGACTTTATAAAACCCCACACGAAGAAAAATGGAGCCGTTTTTTGAAAATAGACGGCCGGGGGAAAAATGTATAAAAATGAAAGGGGGAGATTTAAAGCTTTTATGTTGATGTAAGGCTATGCATAAATTGAACTTCTCAAAATATAAGAAATTGCATAAATAACACTCAGTATAAAAATGATGTTACACGCGCGTCAATACATAATAATTCTTGTGTACATTAATGTGCACGTTTGAAAATATCTATCTACGAGTACACGCGGTGGTAAAAGTGCTAAATCTCAATTAAAATAAAAGATGTGTGTTTGGAAACAGGGATGGGATACGAACGGCACGGCGGGATTGTTCTTGACCCTACAATGAAATACCTAGTTTTACCTTTTCTTTTTTCTTCCCCCTCGTTCTAAACAGGTTGAGAAACGTTAATTATTCTATTTGCAACCCATTATTCAATTCCAAAAATAATCCTTATGTAATCAAGTTATACTATGCTTCGTTGAACTAATGATATTAAAGTAGCTGTTTCTGACTCAAAATCATAGAACTGACCTAAACACCACCAAGTTTGTTGGGTATAACGTGTTTGGAGTAGTATTCGGTTAGATTCCAAAAAAATAAAATGCGTGTTGAAGGCTGCGCAAGTTAGACTGGGTTGCACCCAGCTTAACCTTGCGCAGCCAAGCTACTCCCAACACGTTCTACGCANTAAAGTAGAACTGACCTAAACACCACCAAGTTTGTTGGGTATAACGTGTTTGGAGTAGTATTCGGTTAGATTCCAAAAAAATAAAATGCGTGTTGAAGGCTGCGCAAGTTAGACTGGGTTGCACCCAGCTTAACCTTGCGCAGCCAAGCTACTCCCAACACGTTCTACGCAGCTGAACAACCCGTTACTACTCCCCATGTTCTACATAGGTTAACAAACGTGTAGGTAATATGTAATATCTATGTGTGGTATGCTCTGATCGTGTTTACACGGTTGTATCTCGGTGATATGATTGTTAATGTAAGAGTCAAATTTATTCTCATTTTTTCTCTCATCTTGTTGAAACAAAATTCGGGTACTCAGCTAATACAAAATAAAATCTCAATTTCAAATATTTTTAATATAAAGATTTTACGGAACTGACTTAATTAGGGTCAAATAATGTTAAAAAATATTAAGTAAGAATAACCCAGGATTTTTGATTATAATAGTAAATCATGAGAGATTTTTGTAGATAACTTCTTCACCTAAGTAAGAATAGCCCAGGATTTATGATTAGTTATGATTAGAGACTAGTAAATCATGAGAGAGATTTTGTAGATGCCTTCTTCACCTAAATAAGAATAACCAAGGATTTATGATTAGAGACTAGTAAATCATAAGAGAGATTTTGTAGATACCTTCTTCACTCAAGTGAGAATAACCGAGGATTTATGATTAGAGACTAGTAAATCATGAGAGATTTTTTTTGTTGTTGTTGTAGATACCTTCTTCACCTTGAGCAATATATCAAATTTATGAGGATGAAAATTCTATGTTTTGGTTGGGTTTGAACCCACGCCTTATTGTTTACCGGTTTTCTACCACGCCATCTACCCATTTTTACTTTCCTTATCCTATAAAAAGGCAAGTATTGTAATGGACTGAAATTTTCGATGCGGAGTTTTCAATGCCAAAACACGTTTTGGGGTCCCAGAGCCCAAATCCCGAGTTTCAGCCATTGGTCCGTGTGTGTGTCTGTCTGTGAACAAGATATCTCAAGAACGGCAATTGCTAGAGACTTGAAATTTGGTATTTATTTCATTTTATGCCATGAACGGCAAAATAAGCTTTTGATGGAAATCGAATATACAGTTGGCGATTTTAGCATATCCTCCTTAAAATGAGAACGGTAATAGCTAGAACTATAAACTTGGTGCCTATTCATATCAATTACATACAAGAAATTGAAAAATATATCTTAGATTGAAGTTTAATATATTGTCAGCCTATAATTAGAGGTTGAAAGCCGCCTTTTGCCCGTTCTGCCTACAACCAGAATGGAAAGAGCTAGAACTTGAAATTTGCTGCTTATTCATACAAATTTCATACAAGAAATTAAAAAATACTAATTAGGTTGAAGTGTAATATATTGTTGGCCGCTCATTATAGGTGAAAGCTCGGCTTTTGGCGGTTAACCATCAAATCAGGATAGTCACAATCGTCGATTTTTGATATCAAGAATCCGCGGAAGAAGAAATTGAGAAAAAAGAAAAAAAACATTAAATGATAAAGTTCTGAATTTTGCTGAAAATGTTAGCTAACCTCCCTTTTTAATATTATAAAAATTTCCGAGGCGGAAAATTGTGGAACCATTCGCCATTTAGACTATCTCGAACATGTTCGGAGATACGACAGAAACGTATTGAACTAATCTTGTGGGAAATCTAATTGCCCCTCATTAAAGTCATCCGCCATTTTAACTATCTCGAACACGGTCAGAGATACGACAGAAACGTCCACTAATCTTGTGGGAAATCTAATTGCCCCTCATTAAAGTCATCCGCCATTTTGACTATCTCGAACACGGTCAGAGATACGACAGAAACGTATGGAACTAATATTGTGGGAAATCTAATTGTCCTTCATTAAAGTCATCCGCCATTTTGACTATCTCGAACACGGTCAGAGATACGACAGAAACGTATGGAACTAAT
>CM022876.1:23564668-23584216 GCA_012654025.1 Pachypsylla venusta | reverse complement strand
CTTGCAAACCAGCTACCCACATTGACCTCACCCATCCTGGGTTGGGTCGGAAAAAGCCAACGATACGTGGTGTTCCCAAGCGGTTACCCATCAAATTACTGACCACGCCTTACTTAACTTCACGTTGCTTAACTTCAGTGATCTGACGGAAACTGGTGTATTCAACGTGGTATGATCGTTGGCTTAGAACGAATCTTTAATTTTGTCCACATAAGAAACGATTAACACAGTATTTTGAATTGCTTTTTTTTTATACCTTTCAGTTTAGAGAGTGATTTTGACAAAAAAAAAAAAAAAAAAAAAAAAAAAAAAAAAAAAAANAAAAAAAAAAAAAAAAAAAAAAAAAAAAAAAAAACGGTGAAATGTTCCCGCCAAGTCATTCAATTACATAACTTTATTTCTCCCCTTTACATCCTCCTCTTTAAACTTAATTTCACTACAAAAAATCTCACAAATCTAGCAAACCTCTTTTTTTCGCCCTTTAATTGCAAATTTTCCCCCTTTGGAAACTCACTTTCACACCTTTGGCGGTTTGCCTACTTAATGTGTTAGATTTGTTAAGATGGCAATATTTTTTTTCAAATTATTGATTTTATCTCATCATCTATCCTCCATCCGACTTTAAATACACCCATAAAAAATAGTCACATAGAGCCGAGTTCGGTGAGTGGAGACACAATTCCCGAGGACCTCTCCTACATATCCAGCTGTTTTGAAAACTTTGGTCTAAGAAGGCTGAAACTCTGCGGTCGAAGTGGGCGGGACAATCTTCTTTTTTACTAACTTACTTATTTGGGATCATAAAAACTTATTTTCAAGCATTTTTACCTACCATTTAAGTGCGGCCACAAAGGGTCCATTTTCACATGTTCCACCCTGTAATTCTTGAACGGTAGATCATAGAGAGTTCCGGTTTTCTGAAATGAACTCGTATTAACGAGACCTTTAAAATAAGGTGTCATTCAGATTTTCAAGCCAGTCGGTGCCCAGCCTAAACGGCTGGCCGCGGCCAATCATTTTTAGTCCTAAATTAATCCCCTTTAAATGTAAGGTATAGGTGTTTTAAAGTTTTCTTATATTTTCAGCCATTCTCGAGATACGGGGGTGGGGTGAGGCTTTATGGACACCTTTTATAGACAGGGTAATCCAGAGCGGCGGGCGGGGGGGTAATCCCCCCGGGTCCGGACTTTTGGAGGGACCCTTTTGAGGTTCTCTTAAGAATTTGTTCATTCTAGAAAAGGGGCCCGTCATGTTTTAGTCCCGGGGCCGGATTTTCTTTCAGCGCCCCCGTATATAGACCAACATTATTTTTAGAAGCACGGGGAAAAAACACATTCACGCATCAGTCATCACCCATTCTGAATTCAAAAATTCAATTTTTCCCAGTTCACCCTTTATACAAAAAACAGAACAAATTAAATAGTAAATACTTGAAAAAAAAAAAAAACAATTAGGTGAAAAACAAACTACGCACTTATTTAAATTTTTATTGAGGACACCATCTGGATGTTAATATGAAAAACTAAAAAACAAAAGTTTGGTACCTAAATATGAAAAACTCTGCCAATGCCAAGTAATTACCTATTAAGTATATCACAATTTTGGATCTCACTGCAGCATTGTAAGATTTTCCCAATATGTATGTATGTAACTTGCAAATGTATATTTGTTTGTGTTATTCTATCATCAGCATTGCAAGATTTTCCCAATATGTATGTAACTTGTAAATGTATTTTTTTTGTGTTATTCTATCACAATTTTGGTTCCCACTGCAGCATTGCAAGATTTTCCCAATATGTATGTAACTTGCAAATGTATATTTTTTTGTGTTATTCTATCACAATTTTGGATCTCACTGCAGCATTGTAAGATTTTCCCAATATGTATGTAACTTGTAAATGTATATTTGTTTGCGTTATTCTATCACAATTTTGGTTCTCACTGCAGCATTGCAAGATTTTCTCAATATGTATTTAACTTGTAAATGTATATTTGTTTGCGTTATTCTATCACAATTTTGGTTCTCACTGCAGCATTGCAAGATTTTCCCAATATGTATGTAACTTGTAAATGTATATTTGTTTGTGTTATTCTATCACAATGTTGGTTCCCACTGTAGCATTGCAAGATTTTCCCAATATGTATGTTACTTGTATATGTATATTTGTTTGTGTTATTCTATCACAATTTGGTTCTCACTTCAGCATTGTAACATTTTCCCATTATGTATGTGAATTGTAAATGTATATTTCTTTTCGTTAGGATACTGGTACCCCCTATGTGACGGTCAAGTTTCATTTTTAAAAATTAAGAAAACTGTTATTATCCTTTTGGCATTCGCCTTTAGTCGCATCCTTCGCTTTCTCTTTAAACCAACGCGCTGCATATGTGAACAAAATTCGGTCATTATTATTTTCAGTATTTCAAATGTTCCCTTTAAAAGTTTATCTTAAAGATAGGTACGCATATTTTTTGCCAGACATCCATTTAAATCTTTGAACAATGAACATGTTCATTATAAGTGTTAAAAACTATTATCTTTTAAATAAATTAAAACAAAACACTTACCAGGAACACTATTTATAATTATTTATGAAGAAACTAGTTTCAAATCATTCGATTCATCATCGTCATTTCGAAGTCAATTCGAAGCATTGGAAGTTGACTCTTCCATATCTGAGTCAGCTACCATCCAATAGATTGATGATGAATCGAATGATTCGAAACTAGTACCTTCATAAATAATTATAAATAGTGTTTTCGGTAGGTGTTTTGTTTCAATTTATTTATAAGGTAAGATATCCATTTAACTGTCTCTTTCTTGAACAATGTCGTTCTTGAGTTGTTCTAATTGTCCGAAAATGTTCCTTTCACTATGTATCATAATTTTGATTATACGAAGGGTGTGCAATACAAGATGGCGTTCATAGAGAAGTTTATGACAAATTATTCTACCAAAAAGATTATCATGATATGTGTCAATCTGTGAATTAAAGAAAAAATAATATTAATACGGATAACTATCGATCGAATAATAGAATATCAAATTTGAGAAATAATCGATAAATCGATTATTCATCATGAACTTTTAAAACCGCCATTCTTTACACACAACGAACTTTTGAAAGGGCCATTCTATATACGCCATTGTATAAACACCACGAACTTTTGAAACCGACATTGTATAAACACCACGAACTTTTGAAACCGCCATTGTATAAACACCACGAAATTTTGAAACCGCCATTGTATAAACACCATGAAATTTTGAAACCGCCATTGTATAAACACCACGAAATTTTGAAACCGCCATTGTATAAACACCACGAAATTTTGAAACCGCCATTGCATATAGAGCACGAAATTTTGAAACCGCCATTGTATATATAGACCACGAAATTTTGAAACCGCCATTGTATACAGGGTGTTTCAAAAGGTAATGTAAAAAAAGAAACCATGTATAAAAGAGCTCACATAAAGGCCACTTTGCTTATTAAACCCCTATATGGAAATGGACCACAAGGTAGCTAGGGCCACTCGAAAAATAATTATTAAAAATCGAATTATTTTGCGATTGACTTCATTTTTTGCAGGACGTCTCCGATTGTTATCATGCTTCTTTGATGAGTATTTGGCACTTTTCCTCCGATCAGGGGCGGGCGGAGTTATGGGAGGGTCATGAAATGAAAATGCCAAAAAAAATTTGATGCGATTTTTTTTTTGGTGTTTTAAGGTATGACATGTCTTCTAAAATTTGTTTTGCTACGGAAAAGACCGGAATAGCTCTTGTCTAAAACCAACCGTTGACCTTTTAAAATCACAAAATTTTGCGTAGGACGATTCTAATTATTCAAAATTTACCCCAGGTGCGGCGGTCCCGACCCCCCTGTGCCTAGGGGTATTCCATAACCTCCGGAAATATCCCCTCCCTAAGTACTTCACCGCCTCCCCTAAGATATAGCCTTATATCCGCCCCTGGTCGTAACTACCTTGGGGTCCATTTACGTATAGGGGTTTATTAAGCAAAGTGGCCTTTATTTGAGCTCTACTATACGTGGTTTCTTTTTTTGCATAACCTTTTGAAACACCCCACATAGACGGGCATAGGACCATCACCTAACGAAGCTAGCTTTAGTTGCTACATTTGACTTCTGCCCTAACATGTAAGCTATGAGATTACCGTTTCATTTTCATACACCAAATGGTTCCCGGTCCAAGGTACACGACTCAGAGGAACGTCAATTGTTTGGAATTGATCATATCTATCAACAAATGAAAGCTGAAACATATCTCTTGAATGAACTAAATCCACCGATATTTTAGCCACAAGAGATCCATTCTCTTTACTTCTGTACAGTGATACAACAGGATTTAGTAATCTAAGCTTAGCAGTTGTCTGAAGAAATGAGCAATAGGGGAGTTCTATAAAATAGAGATCTCTATATAGCGTTTGATTGACGTCAGTTGATGTACCTAAAATATAGTTTTGTTGGGCAATTTGGAGAAAACTGAATTGTACAGTCCGCTGAATGTCGGGTAAGTATGCAGAGTCTGTAAGTAAAAATAAATAAATTAAATTATTTTATTTTTATGAAATTGTTTGCACGTCTCTATAGAGTCTAATTGACGACACCGCACCGGTGCAAAAACCAGACATGTCCATTGAAATTTTTCAGAAGAGACAAAAACTCAATAACTCTTGACCAGCACATTCTACAGAAATATAATCAAGATGGAAAATATAATAACTCTTTTGTTTACATATTTTTTTTTTTTTTTATCAAAATATTATTTGCTTCCGTCAGTAGGAAAAAAAATCTGGTGTGAACATCACACGACTTTCCTTATCTATAAAAAAGAAGAAGAAAGTATTGTAATGGGCTGAAATGTTCGATGTCGAGATTTCAATGCCAAAACACGTTTTGAAGTCCCCAGAGCGGAAATACAATTATATATTACACATCTTGATATATTACATTTAAATCTAAATTTTTAGCATCAAATTTCAAGTTCTAGTTCTTTTCATTAGGCGGAACTGCCAAAAAGAGACCTTCAACATCTAATTAACGACCAACAATATAATACACTCCAAATTTCACCAAGTTTAAAGTTCTAGCTATTGCCGTTCCCATTTTAAGTAGGATATGCGAAAACGGCTTAAACCGCCAAAGGTGTAGCTTATTTTGCCGTTCATGGCATAAAACTGACATACATACCAAATTTTAAGTCTCTAGCACTTGAGTCTCTAGCAGTTCTTGAGATATCTTGTTCACAGACAGACGGACAGACAGACACACACACACACACACACGGACCAATGGCTGAAACTAGAAATTTGGGCTCTGGGGACCCCAAAACGTGTTTTGGCATTAAAAACTCGACATCGAAAATTTCAGCCCATTACAATACTTTCATTAAGGATAAGGAAAGAAAAAAATTGTTTGGACATGTTGTCTTGTTTTTGCCCCGATGTTTTTTCATCAAGTTTGAAAAGAAAAAAACAGACATCGTGAGAACTTTCAGAACTATTTTCGGTGCAATAACAAGATATGTCCAAGACATGTCTTGTTCTTGCACCAAATATTTCAGTACTTATTCAACCAGACAAGTGTTTTCTCTTAATAACTCAATGAGTATTTTGTGCAATAACAAGATATGTCCAGGGCATGTCTTGTTATTGCACCAAATGTTTCAGTACTTATTCAACCAGACTAGTGTTTTCTCTTAATAACTCAACGAGTATTTTGTGCAATAACAAGATATGTCCAGGACATGTCTTGTTATTGCACCAAATGTTTCAGTACTTATTCAACCAGACAAGTGTTTTCTCTTAATAACTCAATGAGTTTTTTGTGCAATAACAAGATATGTCCAGGACATGTCTTGTTCTTGCACCAAATGTTTCAGTACTTATTCAACCAGACAAATGTTTTCTCTTAATAACTCACTGAGTGAGTATTCGTCGTAGACGTCTGGTTTTTGTACCATCTGATTTTGGCCGTCTGGTTTTGATGCCCTCTATCAATTAGTATTAAAAAACACAATTCGAAAAAAAAACATGGACGTATCTGGTTTTTGTACCGGTTTCTTCAATAGTAATTATCATTGCAACCTTTGTTTCAATATATTGTGACCTTTGTTTGGACTAGTATTTTGAAGAGAGAGGTGGATGGAGTTAGATTCGAACCATCAGCGTCCTGGTTACGAATCCACCTTCTCAACCAAATGAGATTTTCAATAAAAAATAAATAAATACTGTTTTATTATGTCACAACTTTGGAGGTTAACTTACAAAATGAGGTCCATAAAGAGAACACTTGCAACGCTATCAGTATACTGGTATCTTTGCCCACCGAAAACCGGTTGGATGATTATTTGTTTTGCCTATAGTTTTTACTTTCTCTTCCATAGAAGATAAAGTATTGTATTCGTGCAGAAATTTTAGAGATATTTTGGCTGAAAAAATTGTTTGACGGGAAGCCAAATGACAAAATAAANCCTCCCCCCCCCCTAGGCCGGATGCTGGCTACGCCCTTGATGCCTGGTAATGCATACAATGATATTTTCCACGGATTTGAGTGAGGTCTAAGATTTATAGAACTAGAGATATATTTTTTCACATAAAGCAGTGATTCTCAACCTTTTTACCACCACGGCACACTCCATATGATGGTAGTAATTTCACGGCACACTTCGTTAACAAAGCATCCCCCTTCCCATAGAAACAAAAGAAAAATATTATATAGCTTTAATGTTGGAGTCCACTGTACATATTTATCTTTATATAAAAAGCAATGTCCTGAGTGACTGATCAACGTTACAGACTTGAAATTTGGCAGAGACCTTCGTTGCAACAAGTAAGTGTGCACTAAAATTTTAAGGGGTAGAAAAGTAAACAATCCCCATAAGAAATACATTGGAGCGAGAGAGATAGCATGATACATCATTTAAAATATGCGCGGGCGAAGCCGCGATCGGGGGATGCTAGGTATTTATAATATGGGTACAATCAGTAATGAGTATAAACCCCCGACTTCAGTCGAACAGTTACTACAAAATCAACAATTAGAGGCTGATTTGTGTCTGATGTTTCTTACATAGATCAGGTATGAGAGGTGCAATAGTAGAGAGACAAATACTCATATTATCCTCAAGAGTAAAAGAAAGCTCTCTGACGCTTTTTGTATTTTATGTTGGTCAGAGGAGAAAACTCGTGCTTACAAAGCCATGCAGTTGAATATTGTAGAAACACCCGAAGTGCTTCTTTTGAAAGCAGTGCCTATTCCCGTTGAGGGGATACCAGAAAGAATTAAGAGACATGTCTCCATATTTTAATTTGGGTGTTCGATCATTTTTTGGATAGATTCTTTCAGCTTGGAGCCTAACATTCGCCGTGTCCAGAGTTGCAAGAAATGGATTTTATATCCAATTGTTAATTTTTTCTTGCCTCGACATCTCACGGCACACCGGTTGAGAATCACTGACATGAAGAAAGAGTCACTAAAATTTGGTTGACAATAAGAAGAATTAATTAAGGGAAATGGCCGATGAATTCGTTGAAGTAGATCACTTACCACCCCGAAAGTTACTAGGATCAGTAGGGATGGTTATAATTTTTGACATGCCCCTGAAGGGATCGGCTACCAGAAACCATTTCCGTCCATTTTCGTCAAGCACTCTGACAACGGCTGAAACAAATTAATGCAATAAGTTAATACAAAGAAAAAAAAATCTATAGGACACTTGGTAGAACTATCAAGTACAATAAAAAATGAAAACACATGACTTTATATTTTAAAAAAATGTAGAACATATCTTAATACAGAGGGTTCGAAAAGTCCAGCAACGGTTTTTTTTTTTTTTGAAATTTTATATGTAGTTTTAACACAAATTATTCTATTTTTTGGCGTAATTAAAATTTCTACAGGGTGTTTCAAAACTTATTTTTGGTTGATGTTAAAATTTCAAAAATGAAATTTTAACATCAACCATTTTACACTTCTTGTGTATAAAAAAATCAAAAACCAATGTTACCACGTGTAAAAGTGTAAAAAATCAAAAACCAATGTTACCACGAGATTCAGCATAAAAAACTTGAATGATGTGATGTATTACACTCTTGGTTTTATCACTTTTATTCCGAAGAAAAAACAACGATTGGGCGGGTTTGATCAGAGATCCGTTTGATCAAAGTATCGAGTGAGGAGTGTGTAGAATTTGACGTATATTTTGTAAATGAAATAAAAAATAGGAGTTTCAATTTAAAAATCGAAAGTTGGGGTCTGTTTACCCACTTTTGAGACACCCTATAGAAATTTTAATTAAGCCAAAAAATATATTAATTTGTGTTAAAACTACATATTGTTGTAGACTTAGGGTTCGAGGATTAAGTTGTCGTGAACTTAAAACGCGTAACTAACTTTAAAAATAAATAAATTAAAACTTAAATAATTTATTAGAAAAAAAATAGAAAAAAAAAACGTAACACAAAAGTTCTATTTAAAACGCTCGAAAGTACCCACGAATTAATCACTCACTTAGAAAACACAACGATATCACTTCTAAAATTATACTCGCTCCGTTTATCATTCAAATAATACTGACTTCGTTTATCGCGTGCCCTTCTATTTACACCTTCATTCAAATCGTTCTAGAGGGTCTGGAATAAAGGATTTTCTAGTACGCAATCAAACTACGCGTTCTATATATAATAATTGAAACGTAAAACCCCCATCCTAAAATGTAAACAAAAACAATGCTTTGTAATGAGAGAGCAAATAAAATATGGCATTCATATTTATTTTAGTAATAACCTTGTATGGGCCTTCCCAATTTTGTTGTAATTTAGGACTGCGACCTTTCCGTCGCTTAGGGTTATATAACCAGACCTGATCATCTCCTTGGAAACTTACAGATTTACATAGTGTCTTCATTCTGTCACTTGACAAATTCAACTTGTCACGAGTTTTCTCATGTATTGCTCTCATATCTTCTTGAAGCTCAGCCACATAGTCGGCGGTCTTCAATCTCACCTCACTAGGCGGTGTTCCAAATCTGAGCTCGCTGAGCAGACGCATCTCCTTGCCGAATATCACCTTAGCAGGCGATTGTCCAATTCGGCAAGGAGGGTGGTATATTTTTTAATTTTGCTGACGATTCCAAAGATTCACCCACAGTGATATCGTGATGATTTTTTTTTGGAAATGACATTTGATTAGCATGTTGCTGAATTTTTTCTAGTCTATCATTCTATCTGTAACTTACCCACAGTGATATCGTGATGGAATTTTTTTGGAAATGACATTGGATCAGCATGTTGCTGAATTTTTCCTAGTGTATCATCATTAATATTGGTATGGACAGTGGCTAGATAGCTGAAATACTCAGCATTCTCATAGTGTTCTTTAAATTTATTCAAAACATTTTTGGCCACTCCATAACTTTCGTGCGTATAAGAGAGAGGTACTTTATAAGAATTAAAGTAAGTAGTCAGATCAGCAGCTTCATCAAAACCAAGATAAAAACTGAAATGAAATAGAAACAAAATTTCTGCCAATTAGAGGACCATTCACAGTGATAGTGCTCTCACTGTGGCTTTCTCTGTGCTCAGCCAGACTTGAAAATTTTTCGGCAATGTCATCAACATTATTTATTAATTCAAGCAGTTCATTAAATTAGACAACGTCCAGCGAGGTTGTACCATGTGGGTGTCCACGTGGGTTCGCGCCCTCGCGATGCTGGTTTTTTTCCGGCCAAAACCGGACTGGGTGAGGTCAATGTCGGTAGCTGCTTTATAAATTTCCAGCGAATGGCGGGTAAAACCTCCACTCTCGAATGACCAATAGGTAGATATTAAAGAAACGTTAAGCCAAATTAACCCGTGAGTGGTCCGCTTCCGCCGCAGAACACCATCGGTCCACTATAGGTTTTTTTTTCTCACCCTGGTTTTGCTGTGTGGTCGAAGAAAATAACTCATTTTTTTCAAAAAATTTGTTCAAAATCTTCTTTGATCTATTTTTGAAGCGATTTCAGCAAGTTTATTTTCAAATAGTACCCAGTTCGATCCCCTATTTTGGCACTTTTTTTTGTCTTATATTATTTTATGAAATGTTAGAAATGTACCTAACTAATTAATTATTTAGGTCGTTATTATGTTTACATTAATATGTAATTAAATAAATAGCCACAAAAAAAGACGAGAAATTTCGACGAAAAAATTACGACGCCATGTGAGAAAAATTCTCACCGCGGTCCGCGTCTTCGGATTTCCGAATGCCTCAGGCAACTGAAATACAATGCATGTCGGCAATTTTTTGTGAGCACGAAATAAAACATATTTTACTGAGAGACCCGACAAGTTGGAGCCAATAGTTAACAAGTTATTGCGTTTTAGATTGAGAAAAAATCCCTATAGCGGACCACTCACGGGTTAAAAAAAAAAAAAAAAAAAAAAANAAAAAAAAAAAAAAAAAAAAAAAAAAAAAAAAAAAAATGGCAGTTGATGTTCGATCTCAATGACAGCCAAAATGTTAAGTTTGCACTGACTTTTTATTTTCTCTTCCCAATCTAATTGTATTTTTTATTCTGAAATTTCTCTTCCTATAGAAGATAATGTATTGTAATCATGCAAAAAATTTGGACATTTGTTGGCACAAAAAATTGTGTGACTGGAACAGGAAACCCAAAACGCTGGGTTGCAGCTAGGGACAAATCCGGCAAATACCAAGGGTGTACATTTGTAAAAATAGCCCCTGGTGCATTAAACTTACTCCATGAAGTCACTCAAGCAGTTACACCTGTGACGTTTCATAACATGCTTTAAACTTACTCCATGAAGTCACTCAAGCAGTTATACTCGTGACGTTTCGTAACATGCTTTAAACTTACTCCATGAAGTCACTCAACCAATTACACTCGTGACGTTTCATAACATGCTTTAAACTTACTCCATGAAGTCACTCAAGCAGTTACACTCTTGACGTTTTATAACATGTTTATTATTTTCAAAAAAAGTTTGTTTAATACTTTCAAATGTTTCATTTTCAGGGATCTGCATAAACAATTGGACCACCGCTCCCCTACCGAATTGTACATCAAATATGTTTGCTTGATTCAAGTCATAATTTTTGCTGATGAACTCACAACTAATGTCTTCATAGTGATCTGCAACAAAAGGGGGGGAAACCCCCCCCCCCCGAGATTAGATATTTTACGTTTCAAGGTACGTAGACAATGCTTCATCATATAATCATATTCCATTTAAAAAAAAAATGTGAGCCCTTCCACCCAACCACCAAAAATTGCTGGCGCAATGAACGATCAATTCTTAATTAATTCCACAGTTTGTGCCTTAAAGCCCGCGTGTGTTTCTGTATTTTTCACATCGGTAGGCAGTGCATTCCACAGGCGCACGGCACTAAGGTGCAGAGACCGAGCGTAACTCAGTGATTGGTGACAGGGTACTTCCATCATACCCGCACCATGGGCTCTTGTGTTGAATGAATTAATATTCGGCAGAAATTCAAATATATCCCGCAAATAAGGCAGCGCCCGAGAACACAATATTTTGTAGACCAATAAAAGAATGTGCAGGTCCCATCTTGACTCAATTTGCATTCGCATCCAGCCCAATGTCGCGAATGATTGTGATACACCGTCTGACCGTTTTAAATTACAGACAAACCGTGCACAGGCATTTTGCATCGCTTGCAGGTTCTGCTTTTGTTCCACATTCATAAACTATATCATAAAATATATCACAGTAATCAAGACCAGTGACTCAACCAGCTCCTTTTTAAGCACTTTGGGAAACAATCGTCTAAAGCGACTTTATATTAATTAAGACAAGGTGTGAAGCGCATAAAAAAACTTTTCTCCGAACTTCAAGGACGTGTTTTTTCCACGATAAGGAGTTGTCAATAATCATGCCAAGATTTCTGGCGTGATCTATGTTCAGCAGAGTCGTAGTAAGCTTTACTGGGGCCCGAGGCAAATTCTAAAATTTGCGCCCCCCACCCCGCCAAAAAAAGCTCATATTAATTATTCAACAGCAAAACGTATTAAAACAATTATGCCTTTATTTTTGATGAAACCTACAAATACAAAATCAAAAATCTTCCATATCGATTTGTTTGAATCTTGCAAAGCAATTGTCAACGTTATAATGTGATTCGTCAATTTCGCGACCTCGTATTCGATAGACAGAATTGCCAAATTTGTCAATTTTTCCTGACCCATACATAGTTGATCTTAAATAACGGGCATTGGTTAAAAAAAAAAAATCGGGATGCAATTTCAATATTCGGACACGACTCTTTCAGATTATAATCATTTATCAGCTGAAGTAATTTTAAAACCATTGCAGATCCAATGTGAACAGGAAAAATTGACTTTGCTGCGTGCTCAAAATCTGAGATCTCATCAATAAAGTCCGCTACGTTTATATCTTTTTCATATTTTTGTGCCAAATTTGTCGCTGTTATTATTTCACAAAATTAATTTTCGATCGCTTCACCCTAGCATCCTGGCTCTGATGAGCGGTATCTGCTCTCCATCCAAAAGTATGGAAGGAAGAAAGACATTACTTAAGTATGAAATTAAGCATTTGGTTCCGACGATTAAAGCCTTGGTCTTTTGGGCGTTCAGTTTTAATAATAAACTTGTTGACTTACAGTTTTTGAGATAATTTCTACCTTGACGTGCTCTAAATATGATATCTAACATATGAAGTATTACCGGCATGCCCGCTTTGAAATTTTTGGCCATAAATGTGGTAATTTCAGTGAACCATTAAGGGTTGATGCAGAATTATTTGGAAATAGGCGTGTCGTCAGGATGCACAAACAATCTCTTACTTAGAGCACATGAAGGACAAAATTATCCCGAAAACTTCAGTCAAATCGAAAAAAAGTTAAAAGCAAAATCTATTTCCTTTTTAATACAAAATTCAAAACCACAATCAAAAATGCAGGGTAAGAAAACAAAGTTGACCTTAGCTTTGAGCGCGACCGTGTAGAAGAATTTGAAGGTCACCAATAAATTTTCCCTTAAAAAATAAGTGGGTTTGTATCGAACTGTTTCTTCCTATCTCTAACGGTTTCCGAGATATATGACTATGTCCTCTAAAATGACTCACCCTGTATATCAATAATTATAAAACGCAAAGCCCAGTTGGTATACTGACTGATAATCAACGTAACTCCACGAGGGCTACACCTACAGACTTGAAACTAGGTATGTAGGTGCGTAATAGCGGGCCTGTTTGCAATTATTTTCTGGGCAAACTAAAGGAGATAACAAAAATGACCTAGAATGCAACCCCCAAAAATAGTATATAAAGACCCATAAAAAATATAAAATTGGCAATTTTCCTGTTTCTCCCCGATTTGTGGTTGGTTTTCTCCACCCAAAAAAATCGGAATTGAGAAGTACCACTTCGGGATGAGCGAGAAAAAGTCAAATCCTTAAATAAAATATTGAATTTTCTAAATAGGAGCGGTGCTCACTCGGGGGTCGATTCCTCCAAAATTCAAAAAATCTAAAAATGAGAAGCTTCAATTTCGCAATCTCGAAATTTTTGTTGAATTTTGTAACCGCAGCGAAGCACGGGAAAACAGCTAATAAATCCATAATTTAATAACATATAACAATAATAGAAGAAGTATTCTAAACTGCTGGGCGCTTATATCTAATGGGATTTCAAAACCAACTACTTACCAGGGGATTGGGCAACTTGTGCTTTTCCTGACTTGCTACCAAAACCAAAAAACCTTCTACACCAACAGTAAGAACTTTGGAAAATCAAAATTAAAATTAAAGTTAAAAATACTTTTGACAACGCACACCATATATTGTGTAACCATTCAGAAAAATGTTTAAATTATATATCTATATGGTGGAGTTGGTGATAATAAATTGTCAAAACATTTCAGTAATATTCCATCATTCTGTTAACTCAACATTACCACGTGTCAAACTCATCATCATAGGTTAACACCCTTGGAACGGATTTGCAATAACTCGCCATGTGTTGCAAAATCGTTACGGATAATGCAGTAGCTTCTCCTTGCTTTCTGCATGGGTAATGGAAAATATATCGTTTCCAACCTTGGAAGTATTCTTTTTATGTCCCGCTATCCACAGGGGACATAGAATGGATATAATGAAGTAGCTTCTCCTTGCTTCCTGCATGGGTATAATTGAAAATATATCGTTTCCAACCCTTCCTTAGTCGCTTTTTACGAATGGCATAGACTTGGGTGCCTTGGAAGTATTCTTTTTATGTCCCGCTATCCACAGGGGACACAGAATGGATATAATGAAGTAGCTTCTCCTTGCTTCCTGCATGGGTATAATTGAAAATATATCGTTTCCAACCCTTCCTTAGTCGCTTTTTACGAATGGCATGGACTTGGGAGCCTTGAAAGTATTCTTTTTATGTCCCGCTATCCACAGGGGACATAGAATGGATATAATGAAGTAGCTTCTCCTTGCTTCCTGCATGGGTATAATTGAAAATATATCGTTTCCAACCCTTCATTAGTCGCTTTTTACGAATGGCATAGACTTGGGTGCCTTGGAAGACCACAGGGGACGTGTCATACTAGAACTCAAATAAGATCCACTTTGTTTAATGAACTTATGTCCAAAAATACACCCCCTCCGCCCATGAATAGCCAGTTTTTTTGTTTTCGTTCGAATAAAATTCATTGATTTTGGATTATTATTTTCAATAATGAACTTTTGGAATCCGCACGAAAAAGAAAACACCTCCATCAAACTTTGATATTTTACATACCTCGAACGTAGAATCCAAATATCGAATAAGAAAAAAAAAATACTTTCCTTCTCGTACGCGGGGAGTCATATCGTTCAAAAATATCGAAATATCGAATTTCAAATATATCGATACCTCAAATTTAAAATATATCGACATTCCAGTTTCCACCAAAGACCAGTTTCAAAGGGACAAGTAGGATCCCCCTAAATAGAAAACTTCGAATAAAAAAAAATGGATAACTTCAAATTTTATCGCCATTTTGAGAACATTAAAAAAAACCTAAATTAGTGTACATACATATTAAACGACATATCGTGAAAAATATATCGATATATGAAACGATATATCGTGAAAAATATATCGATATATGAAACGATATATCGTGAAAAATATATCGATCTATGAAATGATATATCGTGAAAAATATATCGATATATCGAAAGAAAATATATCGTTATAAAATATAAAAATATAAAATCGATACTTATCGATTTTCGATATATCGCGCCATCCTCATGTACGCAGAGAGTAGCGCCTTGTCCAAAGGGTTCTATAGCCTAACGAGCCGCCTGTTAGCACCTCTATCTAGCGCTAAATCATTAATCAATATAGCTAACGACATGGTTTAACGACAAGGTGTCATTAACTTTAACATTAAGAGATCATCTTTATCCCCACGTCCTAAGCTCGTGTATATACAGAATGCTTTATTATTAGGAAGGGCATCCAGCCTTTAAGAGTACTCAAACTCAAAGCGAGGGTGGAAACTGTGGGGGGGGGGAAATGTATGAAAATGCCGACTCACCACTGCAATTTGCCGACTGCATAAATTCATATAGGAATGAAATTAGTAAAATCTTTGTGGGTATGAATTCTCACTGAAATTTATTGTGAAATTGCCCCCCCCCTCCCCTCGGAGATGAAAATGAAATGGAGATTTAATAGTTCCCATTTTAGTGGTATTTTTTAGATTTTTTATTCTGAATTTTCTCTTCCTATAAAAGTATAGTAATCCTGCAGAAAATTTAGTAATATTTTCGTCTAAAAACGTTTGACGGGAACCCGAAACCCAAAATAAAGATCATATTGTATGTAATTTCCTATTGCTTTTGGGCCATATTTTCATTTTCGAAGTTTGGAAATATTTGGAGCTTGGAGCAATAGGATCCAAAAAACCGATATGTCCGACGTTCCACGTAAGGTGTACGTACGGAATCGTGTGCAGAGCTCTGGGAGCCAAACGGCTAGTCTGATCAATGGTTTTTTTTGGGACCAAAACTCTAAAATCCAAACCACATAACCAATTATGATTAAATTTGGTATGCACAGTCACCTGAGTAATTTATTGGATATTTTTTGGTTTTTTATAGAAATTTTAGTTTTGGGGCACCGGCAGGGGCCCACAAATGTAAAAATACAAAAGTCGTCTCATTTTGACATTATTTGGTACCTATATTGATTCACCCGAGAATTATAGTTGATAATTTTTGATATTTTGTAGAAAACATAAAATTTGTCTGATTTTGATAAAATTTGGTGTGTACACTGTACAGTCACCGAAGTATTTACCTATTATAGTTTACAATTTTTGTAGGAATTTTGGTTTTAGGGCCCCGGTAGGGGCCCACAAATGAAAAAACATAACAGTCACCCAAGTATTATATTTGACAATTATTGATTTTTTTTAGAAATTTCGGACCCTGATATTTGAAATTTGCGCCCCTGAAAACTGCCACTCCAGGTTCCAACCTACTCAGCCACTGTCTTGTATAATTCTAAGAATAAAAAAACTCTGCTAATGTGACACATGGGTATATTTTTTAAAATAATACTATCACTAAAGAGCAGTGTCTAAAGCGGAAGGCTGCTAAATCTTTTTAAAATGATACTATCACTACAGAGCAAAGTCCGCAGCCGAATCGACAGATTTTTCAACGGCAGATTCGAATTCTGCGGTGTTTTAAGAGCAAAAATTTTTCAACGATTTCATGGACGTTAATTTCGTCAACCTTATCATTCGAAGAATATAGCATCATCAATGCATTCAAACGATCATCTCCCATTGTTATTCGCAAATGATTTAAAACTAATTTGAATTTACTAAATGACCGTTCACAAGATGCTGACGTTACAGGAACTGATTAACATTGATGATACAATTTTTAAAATCTTGTAAGAACTATATGCACTCTGTTTGAAATCCGAATTTCAAACAGAGTCGGCAAATCGCGGATACTTCCGATATTAATGTCGGATTTTTTTTAAAAAAATATCCGATTTTATCTCCATGAACCGAAAAATTCAAAATTTTATGGATCCATCAGTCGGCAAATCGCGGATACTTCTGATATTAATGTCGGATATTTTTTTAAAAAAAATATCCGATTTTATCTCCATGAGCCGAAAAATTCATAATTTTATGGATGAAGTATCCGCGATTTGCGACTGATGGATGTTGGAGAATGTTGGGGGGTGTCACCCTCCCCCATACTCCCCAGTCGCTACGTCCCTGAGCTAAAGAGAGTAGACACTGAACTAATGTTTGTGGCATGTTAGAAAAAGGAAAGCAGCGCCGACCCCCCAAATAGAATTGGGAAAGGGTGAAGTTCAAGAAGAAAACAAAGATTAGATTTTTCTTTTATATATAAAATTCCCTAAATGAGAATTAAGTCAAATGTGTCATTGATATAAAAACACATCAAATGACCTTCGCATATACACTGTGTTTCAAAAGGTTATGTAAAAAGAGAAACCACGTATAGTAGAGCTCAAATAAAGGCCACTTTGCTTGATAAACCTCTCTACGGAAATGAACCCCAAGGTAGCTAGGGCCACCCAAAGTTGGCACTTAAAAATCGAAAAATAATTATTAAAAATTGAATTATTTTGCGATTGACTTTATTTTTAGCATGGCGTCTCCGATTTTTATCATGCTTCTTTGGTGAGTATTTGGCACTTTTTCCCCGGTCAGGGGCGGAGTTATAGGGTGGGGGGTTGGGGTAATGAAATTATTTTTTATTAAGCTTTTAAAGGTTTATTTAGCAAAGTGGCCTTTATTTGAGCTCTACTATACGTGGTTTCTTTTTTTGCATAAACTTTTGAAACACCCTGTACATTTTAGGACATATAGACTACGCAGAATTTAAGTGTTTAGGTGATCGGTGCTGTCCGGCAGCTTTTTGTTGTATCCCTGTTAGTGGTAAGATACTCTGACTGATAAACCGTAGGGCGAGGTTCAAACCAGGACTAAGTATGGAATTTTGTCCTCATGAATTTGAAATCTATACTTATAAAATGCAAAGCGCAGTTGGTATACTGACTAACTGGCTGGTTGACTGATATCAACGTAGCTCCACGAGGGCTAAACCTAGAGACTTGAAACTTGGCATACGGATCCCTTTTCGTATATTCGTATATAGGTGCGTAATAAGAAAGTAAAAAAATCGAAAGTTCAAGTCTCGAAAGACACTTTTTTTTAGCAGGTCTCTTTGTATTTTTTTAANATTTCTGCACGAATACAATACTTTATCTTCTATGGAAGAGAAAGTAAAAAAAAAATCCGATTTCTCCCCGATTTATGGACGATATTCACCACCAAAAAATCGGAATTTTACAACTTCTGAACGTTAAACTCCGATACAAAGGTGTTCCTCAGTACAAAAGTATCTTTGAATAAAATATTGAATTTTCTAAATAGGAGCGGTGCTCACTCTGGGAGGTCGGTTCCACCAAAAATCCATAATTGAGAAGTATCACTTCGAGATGAGCGAGAAAGCTGAAATGCTGAAATTTAATAAGTTGTTCTGCAGTGCAAAAAGTAATGCCTATCCTTGAGTAAAATATTGAATTTTATAAATATTCGCCGTGTTCACTCTGAGGTCGAATCCACCAAAAATATAAAAATGAGAAGCTTCAATCTTGTGATCTAGAAATTGTTGTTGAATTTCGTAACCGTAGCGAATCACGGGAAAACAGCTAATATTTGCCATATAATAATAGCATCTAAAAAAACTGTCAGTGTAATAGGACTCTTTATAGTCCCGTTCTGACCGTGTAGATAAGGTGTACATTTATAGAGAGTTTCATACACCATTCGATGGTAGTCTGATTCGATGGTAGAATGATTAACCCTAGGATTGCCAAGCTCTATTCGATTACGTGCATTGCCAGGGGGGGGGAAGGCAAAAAGTACAAAACAAAGGAAAAAATGATTTTTTTTTATTGCAATAAGGCGCTATTTCTTTATTAAAAACTAAAAAAATATAAACTAAATCAATTATTAAATTAATATCTTACATAAAAATAAAATTAAATCCAGGAAATGGAAATTAAAAAAATCGTTACACCCTAGGAAATCTATTCTGGAAGGATAAAGTTCAGAATTATGATACATACTGAAAGGAACATTTTGGGACAATTAGAACAATTCAAGAACGACATTTTCAAGAAAGAGACAGTTAAATGGATATCTAAATTGAAACAAAACACTTACGGAAAATGCTATTTATAATCTTTATATAGGTATAAAAGGCAATTTCCTGAGTGACTGATCAACGTAGAGCCGAAGCTATTAATGCTACAGACTTGAAATTTGGCAGGGACCTTCGTTGTACTGTGTAAGTATGCACTATATAACATGATACATAGAGATAGCATGATACATAGAGTAAGTGTATCAAAAGTGGACCCCTCCCCCTAAAGTGGACCCTAGCCTATTTCTCACATAAAGTAACTTGAGAGAAGGAGCGGGAGGGGAAATGATTTGTTTA
>CM022876.1:23538179-23551642 GCA_012654025.1 Pachypsylla venusta | reverse complement strand
TTGTCACTAAAGAGCAAAGTCCGCAGCCGAAGGCTGCAAAATCTTTTTAATATAATGGTCAACATCAACCGAAAATAGAATTTAACAATAACTAAATTATATAACTAAAAGACTTACAACTTTAGAAGAACAACATCTGCATAGTCTGATGGAATGATTATGGAAGAGAAAGTCTAGTACGGTTTTCCGTACCATTTATTTTCTAGAGGAGTTTATCGGTATGTCGGGAAGAAAGTCTGAAATAAAGTGTTGGATTATTAGAAACGCCTCGTATCTTAATACTCGTATATAAATCAGAATGTGTGTAACTATGTATGAGGGGTTGTCTGTTACAATACCACAGCCCAAACGGTAGCAGATAGCGAGAAATTGATGGGAATGGACCCCCCCCCCAAAATCATGGTCTACGACCCCAGGGAAATTATCAGAAATAAAATATGTCAAACCTTTTTGGATTTACGGCCAAATTTCCAATTTCTTCTCCAAAATCGGACACGCACGGTCCGACATCTTAAATTTTGTCATGATAACATATCAACTCAAAGCGAGAAAGTTATAGGTGGCTGTTTAGTCTTTATTTTAGGACAGTTTCTGCAAAGGTATGGCCCGCCATTCCAGAGTTAAGAGTTCGAAAGCGGGAACGGGTAAAATCAAATTTAGAAATTACTAAAAAGTAAGAATGGCCGTGCCTCTAAGGCGCCTGGTGAAATGTTTAAATCTTGAGTTTTAAAAGGTTGCGATATACAGGGTGGACAAAAATAGGAATATAAGAATCGTAGCGAAGCACGGGCGAAACAGCTAGTGACCAATAAATGTTAAAGAGACGTTGAGGTACGTCCACATTATGTCGATTGACAATGTCGTTCGACAAAGGCGACATTTCCTCCGTCCACACATACCACTGCTGTGTAGACGTATTTTGTCAATGTCACTCAGTCGGTGCTTGTGCTGTTTGATTTATTTTTATTTTTTAGGGGTTGGGGTCGGTCCCTGTACAATTCAATGAAACTGAGAGTTTGTTCTTCAGTAAAGTTCATTTTGATGCTAATAAAATCACAATATATTAGGTATTATACTTAAAAAAGAAATAAAAAAAGGAAAATTGACTAAATACGAAAAAAAAAAAAAAAAAAAAGGANAAAAAAAAAAAAAAAAAATCGGATGTCTCACTTCTCCGGTTGCATAGGAGGATGGGGGGAATATTAGTTAGGTTAGGTTAGAAGCCAATATTTACGCCTATTTTCAAGTGTGTTCATACAATTGTTGTTTCAAGTTTACGGTTGTTTAAGTTGTTCATATTTAAGGATAAATAGGTATGAACATTTAAGTTTTACGTTAAAAAAACATTACTTTTTTAAATAAACGCACTCCTATTGTATCATTATCATTATTTCACTAAAACTAAAGCTTTTTTTGACACGTTCTACACGTCCACACATACAACTTTATTCATTCGACTCGACATCTTGTCAAAAAAAATCCACTTCATGTGGGTTACATTCGACTCGACAAATGTCATTGGACACAATCGATCGACACGCCCACACTATGTCGACTCTGTCGATCAACACATTCGACATAGAGTGGACACGCCTTTAAGCAAAAAAAAAAAAATCAAAGGTAGGAAGTAACTGACTTTCTTACATTTTTCTGCATCAGTTGATTTGAAGCCAGCGTCTATGGCACGTTGAACGCGCACCAGTTCCCGTTAAATCACTGAAGTCGGTGTCTTTGTAGGTTCGCCCCCTCGTAATGCCGACTATTTTTGCAGACCAACCTAGGCTGGGTGAGATCAATGTGAGTAGCTGATTTGTAAGTTTTTCAGTAAAACGAGGTGTCTCGAATGAACAATAGATTTAAAGAGTCGTTAAGCAAAAAAAAAAAAAAAAAAAAAAAAAAAAAAAAAAAAAAAANAAAAAAAAAAACTGTCAGTCCGAACTTATAGCAAGATTACCAACTGTGCAATAATTATGAAAAAGCGATCGCTGGATTTTTCAATTCTTTGCATCAGGAAGAACACAATTCTTGTCGGTCATGAATCATGGAGGGAGACGGTCCTTTTAGAAATCGTTTTGTTCCTTAGTAATTACAAGTGGTAGATTCTATAGTCTGTACATCTCATCTTTGCATCAAGCATGGGTTTGTGGTGTAGCGGGTAAGACGCTCTGACTGGTGAACAGGGATAAGATGAGTTCAAACCCAGACAAGCCATGGGTTTGCCACTACAGGGCGACATGGAAGGGGCCGGTATTATCGATATTTAGTTCGGCGCTTTCAGAGTAGCATAAGATGCTTCCGTACCCATCCACTATCATTTTGCGATAAACACGGACATTAAGTATTTAAAGTAATCTCAAAATAGCTCTTTGAATCTCAAACAGATTTTTGAAACTCAAAATAGATCTTTGAATCTCATATAAATCTTTGAATCTCACAATATATCTTTGAATAATTACAAAATAGATGTTTGAATCGATCTTTGGATTACACCAGTTTTAGGAACTGTCTTGAGTAGACTATTAGGTAAAATTGTGAGCAAACGCGTGATGAACACAATGGGAACTGCCTTTCACCCTCCACAAGTTGACACTACAGGTTGCAGAGGCGGTCCTGCATTTCGCCAAACGATTCTAATGATACGCTTCCAAAGTTGAATTATAAGAACACATTCAATTCAATTTTTGGGGATAAACTTCTGCGTGAAATTTCCTCATGCTTGGCACACAAAATTTTCAAAGAATTTAACGAGATTGTGCAGAAAGTACTTGAAAACTTATTGAATATTTTTCTGCATGATAAAGCATAGATAGCATCAGGCAGATTTGGGAGGTCACGAGATATTGCGTTACCAAACATACTGGTTACTCTCCCTCCTCTGTGAGTGATCTGATGCGACTGATCATGCCAAAATTTAGTCAGCATTGAAACTTGCAGATCAGGCTTGGAGGAATGGAAGCAAACAATTGAAAATATTTCCAGCTCTGAATCTTGCAAGGCGATACAGGCCAATTTTGATTCCAAGGCATTACTTAGGAATAAAGCGAGAAATTTGCCAGTCAGCACAAAAGATCCAGGGTGGTGGTTACAAGCAGTTCCTATAGCAAATGTCGGATACTTTCTAAACAACATATTCGTAAGAATCGCAAGCGGCATGGAAATAGGTGCCATGATTTGCATACATCACACATGCAGATGTGAGATCGATCTTAATGAGATAGACCAGTATAGCTCTCACATGCAGATGTGGGATCGATGTTAATGAAATAGACCAGTATAGCTCTCACAGGCAGATTTGGGATCGATGTTATTGAGATATACCAGTATAGCTCTCACAGGCAGATGTGGTATCGATGTTAATGAGATAGACTATTATAGCTCACACATGCAGTTGTGGGATCGATGTTAATGAGATAGACCAGTATAGCTCTCACATGCAGATATGGGATCGATGTTAATGAGATAGACCAGTATAGCTTTCACAGGCAGATGTGGGATCGATGTTAATGAGATAGACCAGTATAGGCCATGCTGTCTACAAAGTGCAGGTCGCTCTAATGACATTCGGAAACTTTCTTGAGCAATGTGGGTGGTGATTTATGCGTACGATTAGGAGAGAAGGTACGATATTTATTTGAATGCAAAACCATTTTACAAGAAAAGCAATGTTTTTCTTGCATATCAATATCTACGCTTCGCCACTGCTCGATGCACGATATTTATTAACATTAAAAGCAGAAAGGTTCCAACTGAACTCAATATTCCATTAGCCGTGTGTTTGTGTAGCATCAGCATACATTCAACACTTAGTGAGATGATCATGGGTTCCATTACCAGGACATTTTGCAGTTCTCTTCTACTGCTAACTGTCCTCAGTCATTTCAGTGATGGTAAGTATCATCTGCATACATTCAACACTTTATGAGATGATCATAGGTTCCATTACCAGGACAGTTTGCTGTTCTCTTCTACTCCTAAATGTCCTCAGTCATTTCAATGTTAATTATGATTTTATATTACCAGGAATTTTCTCTTTTTTCCAAAATTGTCAGTTCTTCCTACATTCAAACCCCCAATATGATTTCACCATACGATGGGGTCTGAGGCATAGTAGGGCCATGCAGAGGGGGCCATCTATGTATCGACCTGAAAATTGAGATCCTTTCACTATCTGCCTTGAGAGTAACCATGGGACAGCTACAATACACGCTTACCATCTACAAAAAATGCCTACCCTCTTTGCCAAGAGGCTGGACGAACTTGCTCGGATCCTTAGCCTCAGCAGCCATATATAGCATAATCATCTGAGACATAAAAAGGCAAAGGTAGAAAAAATTGGGGTAGTTCTGATTTTTTAATATGTTTTTGGGATACATGAGAGGAGTGTAAATCTATTTCGAAAGTCCTGTGCTCGAAAAGGTTCGATTTTTCGCCCTTTTTTTAGGTTTTCGGAAAATTCTCGAAAACCGTGAATTGTGCGGAAATAATTATTTTACATTTATTTAATGTACCTAATTAAAATTTGCAAATATTTGAATCCAAATATTGATGCACGAAATGTACAGCAAAGGCTTAGGTGCTTGGACTTGTTACGTCCCTAAAGGGGAATACAGCTCTCCCCCCCGAATATATACATATATGTTTAACGCCGGGTTTACCCTGAATTTCAGATTAATTTTCCAAAAATTATTTAATGGGGTGACAATTGTAATATTACAGGATCTTTATTCTCTTTATTTGTTGATTAGATAATTTTCCCCGTAATGATTTTATTATATACTAATGATTTCAGCATCTCATAAAAGATTTGGTTGTGAATTTAAGGGCCCAGGTTTTCAATACAGAAGAAACACTATTTTTGATACTGTGTTCTCCAAAAAAACAAAAGCACTTCTTTACCGCAATATAACCACTTTAAACGAAGATCTTATATTCATACACGATGTGGTTGGACAATCTCTACAAGACAATATGTACAATGATGTGGATGATTTACTGAAGTAAGTTAATTCTGAAAAATTTACGATGCGACTGATATACTGGAGTAAGTTAATTCTGAAAAATTTTCGATGCGTCTGATTTACTGGAGTAATAATTCTGAAAAAATTACGATGCGGCTGATTTACTGGAGTAAGTTAACTCTGAAAATATTTTCCATGTGGATGATTTACTGGAGTAAGTTAATTCTGAAAAATTTACCATGTGGATTATTTACTGGAGTAAGTTAATTCTGAAAAATTTACGATGCGGATGATTTACTGGAGTAAGTTAATTATGAAAAGATTCCTATGGGGTTATTTACTGGAGTAAGTTAATGCTGAAAAATTTACGATGTGGCTGATTTACTGGAGTAAGTTAGTACTGAAAAATGTACGATGTGGTCAATTTACTGGTGTAAGTTAGTGCTAAAAAATTTACGATGTGGCTGATTTACTGGAGTAAGTTAGTACTGAAAAATGTACGATGTGGTTAATTTACTGGTGTAAGATAGTGTTAAAAAATTTACGACGTGACTGATTTACTGGAGTAAGTTAATGCTGAAAAATGTAGGATGTTGCTCATTTACTGGAGTAATAATTTTGAAAAATTTACGATGTGGATGATTTACCGAAGTAAGTTAATACGATGCGGCTGATTTAATGGAGTAATAATTCAGAAAAAATTACGATGTGGATGATTTACTGGAGTAAATTAATCCTGAAAAATGTACGATGTAGATGATTTACTGAAGTAAGTTAATTCTGAAAAATTTACGATGCGACCGATTTACTAGAGTAAGATAATTCTGAAAAATTTACGATGTGGATGATTTACTGGAGTAAATTAATCCTGAAAAATGTACGATGTAGATGATTTACTGGAGTAAGTGAAATTCCGAAAAATTTACGATGCGGCTGATTTAATGGAGTAATAATTCTGAAAAAATTACGATGCGGCTGATTTACTGGAGTAATAATTTTGAAAAATTTACGATATGGATGATTTACTGGAGTAAGTAAATTCTGAAAAATTTACGATGTAGATGATTTAATTGAGTAAGATAATTCTGAAAAATTTACGATGCGACCGATTTACTGGAGTAAGTGAAATTCCGAAACATTTACGATGCGGCTGATTTAATGGAGTAATAATTCTGAAAAAATTACGATGTGGATGATTTACTGAAGTAAGTTAATTCTGAACAATTTACGATTTGGATGATTTACCTACTGAATTAAGTTAAAAATGGAATATATAAGATGTGGATGATTTACTGGAGTAAGTTAATCATCCTCATCGTATCATACAGAAGGTTGGCCATGCTGCGAGTGCCCTTGTGTCCAGCCAAGTTAATAGTACCCAAAATGATTTTAACATCAAAAAATTACTCCATCTTCAATACAAAAAACAACAATTTTGTTGTATCTAAATTTGCATCACTGCCTTGGTGAAGTAACCACCAACAATGGGAAAATGGAGTGAATGACAGCCTGCTATATATTAAGTAGTTGTTGATGAAAAATGCGTTATTAACTCAAAAACTCGGAAAGAATCTTAAAACACTTTATTAAAGAAATTACAATATTATCGTATACAAAACTCGCGAGAAAACTACGTAATTCACACACTGAAAATTCAAAATAATTAAAACACTTGAACTTAACTAACTGAACTAAACTATAAAACTGACTCATTTTCTATTCGCAGTCCCTTTTATCTACTTCAAATTTCCCGTTTTCATGGAACCCTCTATACCCTTCTACATCGTTCTCGAAAGAGGAAACAAATTAAATAGAAAATTACATCCCAGAAATTCAAATATAAAGGAAAAGTGTCGCTATCTATTAGATTCCTTTGGAATTCGTTTTCATTAGAATCATTTGAATTCAAGTCGGTGCTGCTCTCATCTGTTCTATTCACTTCAATTTGGGAGCAGTGCAAATTGGAAAGATATCGCCGAGAGAGAGCACTTTAAATCTTAATTCGTCAATGCTTGAGGGGGGTAATTTTTTCTGACGAGTCCACAGGAATATTCAATTCAACTCGATCCCCCTCTTCGACACAAGATTGGAAATAGGATTATTAGAAGAATGTACATTAAAATTAAAAAAAAAAAAAATCCAAATGGGTGTTCTTGTATAATTTGCTTTCCGATTTCCGAATGGATTTGCAAATAAAGCCCTGAAAATAGTTTCCATGTGATTGACCTTGGCTGAAATGTTTCCAAACGAAAGGGCGGATTATTCAAAAACCAATTGTTTTAAGATTATCTAATTTCATCCTCCTTTCAGTTTTTACAATTATTATAGCCTGAAATCACACAATCAATCAATCGAATCAATTTTCAACGAATATAGTCCCTCTTACCGAACTGGTTCTGTTTTGTTTCTTCTTGTTGATATATTTGATAGATTAAAAAATATGGGCAGAGATGATTTTGATGCTCACAGTTATATTATTAGTGTGGACACAAAATTACAAAATGATTATGACGTGAGGAGAACAATTGAGCCTTGTAATGATCTCCGACAATTTGAGCATAATCATATTGCAGGTTAGTGAGTCACAGTTTGTTTATCAAAAGATGTTAGTATTATACGAAATGGCTTTCCTATAGAAAAGCTTGTTTCCGTCTAGCCATTTCCAAGTCAATCTTCTTCTTCTTAAACTCAATTCTATTTGTGGTCGGTGTCACCCTCCTTAATTCTACCATGCCAACAATCTTCTGTTCAGTGCCTACTTTGAGCATAAATATATTGCAGGTCAGTGAACCACAGATTGTTAATGAAAAATATTGGGGAATGCTTTTCCTATGGAAATTATTGTTCCTCTTCTATTGATTTCAAAGTCAATCGTCTTCTTCTTTAACTTTATCTTCTCTCCATTATATTCGGGGTCGGTGTTAATTGATGCCCAAAGCCGACCCAAGGGTCGTGCGAGCCGTGCGCCCGCACAGGCTCCCCCCCCCCAAAAAAAAAAAATATATTAACCTAATTATTCAATGATGATGAATTGGAAATAGTTTAGTAACCTCAAATTTTCCCCATTCTATGAATTTGGCGTCGGCATTACCTTCCTCATTTCTACCATTGGCACGGTAACTTTCGCTTTCTTCTCAGAGTATCAATTCGTAATAAATGCAATTCGCTTGATGACTTTTCATCTTTGATTTGAAGCATTTTTTTTTACGGCTGGATGCCCACCCTAACACCAAACCTTCTGGAATTTACACGAGCATAAGACCGTCGCCTAATGAAGCTTGGTTGTTGTTAGCTTGATTACTCTCCTTGGCGGCTAAATTCCATTTCAAAGCCAAAATAGATTCCAAACTGTGAAAGAAAACTACATTAAAAATAAGAACAAGATGATATATTATGTTCAGAGAGGGTGCGACAATTAGTATTTCCACTTTTCAAAAAACCGTGGGAGGGGGAGGGATAGTGGGAGGAGCGACGGGTTTGTGATATTCAACATGATATGAAATCTAGTATTTAGTTGTCGCAATGGTTTGGTCGAGCGTGCATCTTGCGTTAGTTGTCAAGTTGTTTTTTTAAAAAGTGCACCATTATAGCCGCTCAGAGGGCGTTCCGCACAAAGTGCGGTTTGCACTCCACGGATCCAGTTCCTGATCGAAAAACTATTTTCAGTTGAGTTCACAACTTTAGGATTACATCATCAGCGTTAGGCTGTATGGGGCTACCCATGCAGCCAATCGATCTCGTGAAATTCCGCAGGACATGCTGCTCCCCGGTCGCCGGATTTGAGTCCCTGCGACTTCTTCCTGTGGGGTTACCTCAAAGCTGAGGTCTTCAAACATCGCCCTGGCTCTGCCACGGCCCTTGAAGAGTTAAAGGAGCCAATTCTGAATCATCCAAATTGATGCGGATATGCTGACGAGAGTCATGGAAAACTTCGGTGAAAGACTCGAAAAGTGCATCGCTCGCCAAAGCCGTTATTTGGACGACATTATTTAAAAAAACATAGATGGTAAAAAACTAGAATACACAAGCTTACAAAATACAGAATAATTTTTCAAATATCTTATTTCGTTTTTATTTGCCAGCTCTTTCAATTGTTAAAATACTAATTGCCGCACCTTGTACGACAAAAATGTACATTATTGTACTATCTTTATTTGTCGTTCATCTGTTTTTGAGTTATGTTTAAAAAAAATGGCGGACGATATAAGTTAAAATGGCGGATGGTTCCGCAACTTTCCTACCCCTGAACTTTTCAGCAAAATTTAGAATTAGGTATATAATTATTATTTTTTCTTTCCCTTAAATTCCTGGACTGTTTTTGAAATAATACGAAACTTCTTTTTGTAGCTGTATTGAAAATTAAATTCATAAATAATAATATAGCCTATGTTATCATTGATCCAATTATGGCATACAATCACATCACTGTCGTCGGAATGGCCGGAACAAATCTTCCTCGGGGTGAGTATAGAACCGTGAATTGACAACTCTGATTTTATCATTTCATCTCAATAAATTTATTAAATTAAATCAGAATAAGATTTTAAAAAAATGGATAGAAGCTCCGTCTTAGACTTAGACAGGGCGTAAGCTGAGACGCACGCGGCGCAACATACGGAACGCAACACACGTCATAAAATGTGTCGCCCTATTTCCTAATGGTACTACGTAAGCTGAGACGCATGCCTGTGTGTGTGCCTTTGTAGCACAGGCACAGATTTGACGACACACGCCACGCAACTAGGGATCTAAGATGTCTACTTTAAACTTTAAATGAACAATTGATTGAGCTGGTGCGTGAGTTATCTGTGCTTTGTATTACTGTGCGATATGAGTCATGAAAATTATAGCAAGAAAACGTATAAAAACTCATTGTGGGCCAACATAGCCAAGGAATTCATTTTTTCATATATTCACTCTGCCACAAACTTTTCGCTCGAATTTTGGAAACGCAGTATAACAGAACCAATTTCTCAATTTCCATATCCGATTCAGATGAGTTGGTATCGGTATCTTCCATCTTCAATGCAAAAATGGCATGCGTGTGCTACGTCCAGCATGCGCTGGTTAAAAAATCGTGTGATTCGTGTGTTGCGTGGCTTGTGCCTCAAATCGTGGCTTGCGTGTGCTGCGCCGCGTGCGTCTCAGCTTACGTGTTTATTATTGAAGAAAAGCCTGTGTGATGGCATTATGAGATTGGATCACATGCGTAATGTTACCACAGATCGGAATAACTGGGGTTTGATATAGAGTAATTTTCAACTGACTAGTATATTTTTGAAATGGGCCTTCTAGACGGTTGGGAATAGCAACATTTTGTTCACAACAAAAGGTAGTTTTTTCCAGTTCAGAAGTCAATAAGGTTTGGACAATTAAATTGGTTCTGTCAAAAAAATCAGGCCCCTTGATTTTCCGGTCTGGTGACTTCCTCTGGACTACCCGGTCCCCCTATAACTTTTTCTGGGAATATCTCAAAGGGAAAGTGTAAGAAGTAATCAATGGTATTCCTCGGGAAATGTTGGAGAGTGCGATAGGAAGCTTCAAGGAATAGCTATTCAGTCATGGCAGCAGATCATCCCCACATGCTTGCTTGATGTATTCATCCAAAATTGAACATCAAAAAATAAATTTAAAATCTCCATTCTTATGAACAATTTGAGATAGGAGGGAGCACTAACAATTATTTTTACGGCACTAACCAGCACTAACGATAGTGCTCACAAAAACATGGAAATTCCGACATGACCCGGCGAACCTAACAGACTCTTTGAGACAAATAAAAAATCTGTAACTTTGAAAAATAAACGGATTAGGATTTTTTTTTTTTGAAATCCGTCCAATACTGTTGAATGGCCTGTATAAAACACTAAATAATATAATGGAAAGTTTTTACGCTGATATCACGACACTAAACGAAAGAAAAGAACTAGGCACTTGTACAAAATACGTCTAGGAAGGATGATTAAGAATAAAGAATGAGGACTAGGAGAGAGATGAAAGTTGTACTGAACTGAGCGATGAAAATAATTCGAAGAATGAATTAAAAACCTGTCAGTCATGAAGGTTGAAAATTACTATATTGAAGTAATCAACCTGTATAATATGTAATATACATCCTGTATTCTATTTTTTTTTTTTTTTTTTTTTTTGGATTTCTCCTTTTTGAGAAGAAGTTATTTTTAGATTTGTTTACAATGAGGAATGAATGAATGTTTACTATACTGTTCAGTTTGCTTGGGAGGATGGTCGGGGTGAAGGGGGGGAAATATGTATGACATATTTTATTGCTCTCTCATTTCTGAGCATTGCCTTCTTTACATTGTAGGATGGGGTTTTACGTTTTAATTATTATTTATAAAACTCGTAGTTTTCTTTTTAGAACGCATGGGGTTTTACGTTTTAATTATTATTTATAAAACGCGTAGTTTTCTTTTTAGAACGCGTAGTTTATGTGCCCAATAGAAAAATCCTTTTCGCGATCTTTCTAGAACGATTTGAATGAAGGTATAAATAGAAGAAACACGTAGAAAACGAGTCAGTGTTATTTGAGCGATAAACGGAGCCAGTTTAATTTTGGAAGCGATATCGTTGTGATTTCGAAGTGATAAGTGAGCGATTAATTCGCGTGCATTTCCGGGCGTTCTAAATACGGTTATGAGGTGATTGCGAACAATATTAGAACTTTTTGTGTTGCGTTTTTTTTTTTTTATTTATTTATTGTAATTTCTATTTTTTTTAATAAATTATTTTAAGTTTTATTTTAATTATTTTTAAAGTTAGTTAACGCGTTTTAAATTCACGATAACTTAATCCTCGAATCCTAAGTCTACAACAATATCTTCACTTGACTAAAAAGTCAAGTGAAGATATAGTAATTTTCAACCTTCATTATGGTTTTACTTGACATTATCCCAATTTAACCAACAAATCTGTTATTGTTTGACTTCACTGCCATCAGCTGTTATAACGGCCTATGAGTTTCATCTTTCGGGAGAACTTTAGTAGGTATTTTTTTTTTCTATAGGCAGGGCCATTTTTATGTATGGACTTAGTATTTATTTGCGTAGGACAAAAAAATCTCAGGGATGGAAATTTTCCGCAAAGGTTCGCATTGTTTAAAATTATCATGTTTATAAATGTAAATAAAATATATAGAGACGATACAAATTTATATCTTCGTGGAAAAATAGTTTTTGAACGCATCGACCTATTTGGACTACCAACTCTATTGGTGTTTTTCGGATCGACATCACCTGTAAGAATCGAATACATTTTTTGAAATTGCCGCCCTCCTAATAATTTTTTTTCGCTGAGGTAAGAATCTGCGAC
Organism: Pachypsylla venusta; assembly: GCA_012654025.1. NCBI lineage: Eukaryota > Metazoa > Arthropoda > Insecta > Hemiptera > Aphalaridae > Pachypsylla > Pachypsylla venusta. The sequence continues at coordinate 23,539,355 of CM022876.1, read as the reverse complement.
ACCGACGCCTCATGAATGTTTCCCCGTTAATATTTATGATTTTACTGTCAAATTACTCGCTCATGTAGTGCAAAATTTGAACTTTAGCATTATTTTGAAAACTTATTTTGATGATCTCACGAAAAATGGCAAATTTTAGTGCCAAGAGGACATGTCAGGGCTTAAATGGATCTGGGCTATAGAAAGTTGAATTTGATGAATTGATGATCTCCATGATTTGTTCGGTATTTTACATTTTTATTTTAATTTGTTTTCCTCTAGAGATTTTAATACCCAGCGAAGGGAATATATTTGCATATGAAGCTCTAAATTCAATATTTGTTCTTGCTTCTAATCCGTATACAACTTGGAAAATACTGTACAGTGTTGATAAACCGTATTGTTCAATGCTAGATTGTACTATAAAGAAGAATATTGTAACTTTAATTGGGAACATATTCAAATCAAATAGCGAGGGTCTATATCTTTCTAAAGTTTCTTTTCAATTTTGGGACAGCTTGACAATCCCGCAAATTGAGTTTATGCATTATTCTCTGGATGCGCCAGTGAAAATTATTATAAATGAAAATATTTCTGTAAGCGACAGTGCATATCAGCAGGTTAGTACAAAATGTTTTAATCATTTTAATTTTTACTCTCTCTTCATATAGAAGATAAAGTATTGTATTCGTGCAGAAAATTTTGACTTTTTTTGGCCTAAAAAATCGTCTGACGGGAACCCAAAACCCAAAATCAAAATCAAATATATCATTTGCTATTGCTTTTGGGACATATTTTCATTATTTCCGGTCATTTTTGAATTTTGGAAATATTTGGAGCCATGGGGACAAAAAACCGATATTTCTGACGTGGGACGTACGTACGGAATCGTGTGCAGAGCTCTGGAAGCCAAACCACTGGTCCGATTTTGGTGAAATTTGGCACAGGTCATTTTTGGGCACAAGGGCGACCCTTATTTTTCTTTTTCTCGATATCACCCCCAGGGGCGGTCCTAGCCCCCCGAACAGGTTTTTTGTAAAATCCAAACCACATAACCAATTTCTAACGAATCTCTAAAATCCAAACCACATAACCAATTTTGATGAAATTTAAAATCAGTAATTGTGGAATCACTCTATCTAAAATAAATGGTCTCACGTAGGTGTATCCCTATCAGGGGGGCCGCCAGGGGCCAAA
>CM022876.1:23455309-23467988 GCA_012654025.1 Pachypsylla venusta | reverse complement strand
GCTAGTGTTATTATAAGTGTTAAAAAATATTTATTTCTAAATTAAATCAAAGCAAATTTCTGTGGTAAGTGTTTTGTTTTAATTTAATTTTAAAAAAATGTAAATATCGTTAATAATGAATTTATAAAAATGGCACCCTTTTATAGTTGGTTGTGTAGGGTGTCGGTGGAACTCGTCTTGCAGACACCTCCTCGTGGTGAGTTCTGGGTTGTTTTCTCGTTTTAAATAGAAATAAACGTGCAAATAGCTGCAAAGTACACGTAAACATGCAAAAAGATTTTAAAAACAATCTTCAGTATCATTCATTTGCCTTCTATTCCTAACAAAAAATCAAATAAGTCAATAATAAAGTCGATTCCGACAAGTAAAACATACCTATTTTTAGACCCGTTGCGCGACCGGAAGTTGAGGTCATATTTGGACTTTTTTTGATTTTACCTATTCCCATTTTCTTGGTAAATGTGTTAATAGCTATAGGAAGTTAAAAAAATATGGCTACCTATTTTTTTAATTTTTGTCGGAAAAATGACAATTTTGCTATTCGTAGTAAAATTTTCAAAATTTCAAGGTCATTTTGCGCGAACGGAAGTTGACCTCAAAATCAAACTTTTTTGGTTTTACGTGTTCATATGGTCTATTGAAAGCTTAAAATTGCTATAGGGAGTTTAAGGGCCTATTTTTCCCAAAAATCGAAATTTCAAGGTCGATGCGCGATCGGAAGACATGGCCGATTTTAATTTTTTTTGGCTCAAAAGTCTTATCTCGAACACCCTCAAGTTTTCCGCGCTATAGCGTTAATTAAAAAAAATATTATTGTTTTTCGACCCACCCTACTAAGTAGCTTGTGATGTACGGACTCGGGTACTTTATTCAAGTCGACTCGAATCTACTAATATATGTGACATAAGTGTATATACTCAGGGTAGAATAAAGAGTCCTTATTAATAATATGGAAGAATTTTACTCACGTGTACCTGGGACTCGAATTAAATTGTACAGGGTAGGGGGAGCTGAAAAAAAAATGTATATTTAAATTTTCGGACCCCCTGTAGGTAACTTGAAATATAAAACATATTTATTTTTTATTTTTNTTTTTTTTTTTTTTTTTTTTTTTGAGGAGGGGGTATTTTTTTAAGCCAGTAAAATAATAAACTTATTTATGACACAGTGGCAGATTTTTTACTATTGATTTTTATACATTTCAGAATCTCCATTTCCTTTATTTGGCAATTCAGAACGATATGTTCATGATCAATCCCAATGAAGATATTGATGAGAAATTGAATTTAATTCGAGATTTAGCATTTGATTTTAAGTTCTTAAATGACGTACGAATAATGCATAGAGCTTTAGAAATACAAAGACAATGTCTGTTGGAAGGAGTTAAGCCAAAGATATTATTGGCAGGCGATGCGCTGAGAATAGTAGCTCAAAATTACTATTATCCATACTAACATAATAAAGGCAAATTAACACACTTATTATTTATCGTATATGTATCTAAAGTATGTCCCAGATTTCCTAGCAAAGGCCCTGTAACTTTAAAATGGCTTGCAATTTTTAATTGTGATTGATCCTAGGGATAGAAAAGGGATAGTGCCTTCTCCATTCGATTGGTGATAGTAAAATCCCGGAAATGGCATATATTGTTTTAAAAGAAAAAATCGGTTTCTCACAAGAATTTTAAATGGAATGGTATTAAATTTTATTTTTTGAAATGAAACTTATAACAAAATAAGGACTAGCTTTCATTTACGTTTTAAAAATAATCAGGGGCGGAGATAAGGGGGTCAGAAATTTTATTTTGTTAAACCCTGTATAAGCCCCAGTTTCGAATTCAGATGTAAAAGTTCAATTATTGTGTTCCAAAAAAGGTTACTCATCTACTGAAATCATCAAAAGTACACATTTTATATTTGTTAATCTCATAAACTGACAATGTCAAATCTCATTTTTCTTCAAGAGATTAAAATCAAAACGTTCAGAAGATGAGTGTTTTCAGGTAGAAAGTCTGAAGTAAGGTTATGATTTAGTACAAACAGTAGAAAGTAAACTAAATATGGAACTCATTTAAAAATAACAAACACTAACTTTCTCATTTCCTTCACATTAGGGTCAGAAGAATGAGAAATTTTCAATACAATTACAAAGTAAATAAATCGTTATGTAAACCTACAGTATTTGTATTGAAAATTTATAATTTTCAATACAAAAATTAACAAAAATAAAATGTGTACTTTTGATGAGTAACCTTTTTTGGAACACAATGTAAATTAAATGAGAAGGTTAATATTTTTTATTTTATGCTAAAATGTTTGCATATCAAGCAAAACGCTAGTTTTGCATTTTATTTTTTACTGTTTGCACTAAATCATAAACTTACTTCAGACTTTCTACCCGAAAACCCCCGTTTCTATAACGGCCCGATTTTAAACACCTGGAGAAAAGTGATATTTGATTTTATCAGTCTACGACACTGATAAAACTGAAAATTTGTACTTTTGATGATTTCAGTAGATAAGTGTGTACCAAAAACTGGTAAACAATAATTGAACTTTTACATCTAAGCTCGAAACCGTCATACAAGGTGTAAGAAATAAAACTTCTGACCCATCTGTTTCTGCCCCTGATTTTTTTTCTTTAAAAAAATGTAAATGAAATACTAATCCGTATTTTATTAAATTAAAAAAAATGGGTGTGTGTACTTATCTACGCGCGTGAGAAGTTATACTTCTTTTTAAAAATAAATTTAAAAATATTTAAAAAACTAAACTTTTTTGCTGTCACCCATCCCTTGTTTGTCCCTACTCGGTGTAGCTTAACATTAGAGGGATGGGACCTAGACAAAATTTTTCCCAATTTTCTCGCTTTGAGTTCATATATTATGTTGTCGCGACAAATTTCGAGAAAGAATGTCATTTAAGTCAAAAATCATGAACTTTTTTGCTGTCACCCATCCATTGTTTTTCCTTACTCGTTGTAGCTTATCATTGGAGTTGCAAAATATGTCCTAAATGAAGGAGTAAGATGTCACCAAAAACTTTCTCGTTTTGAGTTGATATGTCGTCGCGACAAATTTCGAGAAAAAATGTCATTTAGTTCGAAAAAAGTGAACTTTTTTGCTCTCACCCATTCATTGTTTGTCCCTACTCGGTGTAGCTTAACATTATAGGGATGGGACCTAGCCAAAAATCTTCCCAGGAATTCACCCATCAACTATGCCAAATTTAATTGCAATCGGATAAGTAGTTTCAGAATGCATACATCACAGAATTTGCGTGACGCTCTCGCGTCACAAAAAAATAAAATTTTATTCTCAACATTTCTTCATAACGCGCCTAAAGAAGTATAACTTCAAAAATAAAATTGCTACCATTTCATTTAAAATCTTAAGAAACTGAAACTGTTGATTGAAAAATGTCATTTTTGGGGATCAAATCTGGATTTTACCTACTATCACCAATCAAATGACAATGGCCCTTTTTTATTCCTAGGATCAATCAGAATTAAAAAAATCCAAGACATTCCAAAGTTACAGGGCCTACACTAGGACTCCTGGGACATATCTACTGTTATATTATAAAACAAAGATTTCCACCGACCCTGTCTCGATAATTTAAAAAACTACTGAACGGCTTTTCTAGTGAAGAGCGATTTCTGGGGAAGATGTAGGTGTAAAAAAAATCAAAAATGTCGTATGTTTTTTGAGTTATGGCCGATTTTACTATTTTTGACTAAATTCAGCAAGTCACAGTCCGATATCACAAAATAAGAATTTCATCAAATATAAATATATGAATCAGAAATTTGTGTGTATCTATGCGGTAGGGGTTGTCTGTTCCAATACCACATTCCAAACGCGGTAGCAGATAGCGAAAAATTAATGGGAATGGACCTCCAGGAATCCAGGATAATTATCGGAATTAATAATAATAATATTTATTTTATTGTAATAACTATAATTTTACAATTGTACAATTTACAAATCCTAAAATCAATTTTGTTTATTTTGTAAGCCAACCATTGTAAAATAATATTACAATAAAATAAATTATCAGAATTAATATATATGTGAAGCCGTTTTCGATTTAAGGCCACATTTTTAATTTATTCATTGAAATCATAGAGTCACGGACATTATTTTAGGGCATCTTCTGCAAAGTTATGGCCAGAAATTTCTAGTGCGAAACCGGAACGGGCAAAATGAAATTTAGAAAATACTAAAAAGTCAGAATGGGCGTGTTTCTAAGGACCCTGGCGTATATACAGTTCACGCAATTCCATAGTCCACCCCACCCCCATCCCCTATTCCATTTTCCTTGAAAAACAAAAATTTCAATATAAGAAACAGCTAGTTTAATAAGTAATAAAGAAAACTTGTTTTTTTTATTTTTCATATTATATTCTTCCACCTTAGGGATTTCTTTTTCACCGCTTTGATAAATTAGGCATTGTAAATGTAATATTGTAAATACATATAAATGTATATTTCTTTGCGTTATTATGTCACAATTTTGGTGAGCATCATAGCATTAAAAGATATTTTCAACCAACTCTCCAATACATAAAGCTATAAGCTAGACTTAACAATTAGTTCATAATGCTAACACTTATCGTTATTACCATAGCTACTCAATTGTATTCAGGAGGACCCCCAAACACAACCAGACCATGTAGGTACGTAGTGAGTTCGAAAAATGTTTTCCATGTACAGGAATCGAACCCGGTACCCCCCTGGCGCAAGCTGAGGGTTATGCCCATAATGCCACCGAGGCGTCTAAATTAGTCATCAGTCACTGATACTCACTTAACTGAACACAAGAATTCTGATTATATTATCTCACTGAAGTTTCTACGCACAGCCCTTTATATAGTTTTTAACCAAATTTCTAGAAAGTTTTCGTATACCTACAGAATTACAATGTTCTCGTACTGGGTCATTCAACCGTTTCACTGAAACGAATGAATTTGAAAAATTCATATCTCCGGTTCTGTTCATCCTAGCTGTGTCTGGTCAACGGCATTGTACCTTATCGAAATGACGAGATTTTTTTTACACATTTTTTTTTCAACGTAGTCCGGAAGATAATAGTGTTTTGACCTTTTTTTTTTAATTTGGCTTAACGTCTCTTTAACACCTATTGGTCATTCAAGACGGGGATTTTACCCTCCATTCGCTGGAAACTTTGCAAACCAGCTACCCACATTAACCTCACCCAGCCTGGGTTGGGCCGGAAAAAAGAGCCAACGATACGTGGTGTTCTCAAGCGGTCACCAATCCAAGTACTGACCACGCCCGACGTTGCTTAACTTCAGTCATCTCACGGGAACTGGTGTATTCAACGTGGTACGATCGTTGGCTGTTTTGAACTTTTAATAATAGAAGAATTAATAGAAGATAGAAGCTTGGGATGAAATAAAATGAATCACTAAATCAACCTGAACTTTAGAAGAATTAATTGAAGATAGAAGCTTGGGATGAAACAAAATGAATCACTAAATCAACCTGAACTTTATAAGAATTAATAGAAGATAGAAGTTTGGGATGAAATAAAATGAGTCACTAAATCAACCTGAACTTTAGAAGAATTAATAGAAGATAGAAGCTTGGAATGAAATAAAATGTATCACTAAATCAACCTGAACTTTCTTTGGAAAATATTACCAACTCTCGGCCACGCCCCCTAGGTGTGTAAAAGTCTATGGGAGCACATGATACTTACGTTCCATTGCAGGACAACCAGCCTTTAAAAACTGTGCTTCAAAACATAGTGTGAACCTTATCAGCAAAATAGTTTATCGGAAAAGTTTAGGGCATATATATCTTAAGCGATGCGCAATTTGCTACACAGAGATGATGTGAGAAGCATGCGAGGGCGAGGGTTACCATGCCAGAATAGGGTACGGATAAAGAAACAATGGACAAAAGATTGTGGCATGGTAGGAAAAAGAAAAGTATGACAGTTTCTCTTGAAAATTAAATGCAATGTACAATTTATAAAGATTAGGAGCATGATAGCAGTACAGAATCGGCCATGCTTCTAAGACACTAAGGAAAGGAACGAAGACTGCCAGTTTGATTTTAAAACAAAAAACGAGCCGAATAATGCTAACATAATTTGACACTCAAACCTTCTTGAAAGCCCCCCAAAAACTTATTTCCCTCTCAATGTTACAAAAAATTTTCAGTGAATCATTCTGATATCAAGTGTTAGTAGGTCTCATTATATGAGACCTTCTAATAGGGAAACCTACTGAGACTTGAAATCTCACACAAGATACATTTAACCCTAGGATTGCCAAGGGGGGGGGGGNTTATAGTAATCAATTTATGATACTTATTTTAATGAGACCTTTAATAATTGTCACTTATTTTATTTTCCATCATAGTATATAAAAATATGTATGTTCTAAGCATCAATTAGAATCTAAAATTAGAATCTAAGCCTTCAAAGGGATGATATTGAAGCCAAACTTTGGGCGCGGGTACTTTGTACCCCCCTTGGCAATGCATGTACCAATACATTGATTGTCTAAAGCTATCATAAATTGTCTAAAGTGTCTAAATTGTCTAATTATGTGTCACCTGCAAGAAATAAGTGTGTGTAAACACTGTCAAAAGACGTTTGTCTGTGTGGGATGTCAGGACAAAGTTCTGGTTCAGAATAGATTTCCTGGCTATTTTTTTTTTTTTTTTTTTTTTTTTTTTTTTTTTNTTTTTTTTTTTTTATTTTCATTTACATTATTTTATTCCTGGGATTAAATTTTATTTTTATGTAAAAAAATAAGATATAATAATTATTGATTTAGTTTATATTTAGCTTTGAATAAAGAAATAGCGACTTATTGTAATAAAATAAAAAAAACATTTTTTCCTTTATTTTGTTGGCGGGTACCCTTGGCAATGCCGGTAATTAAATAGAGCTTGGCAATCCTAGTGTTAATGTATGAAAAATATTAATACAAAAAAAGGAAAATATATTTCCCAGAAATGTTCCTTATTCACTCCTGGACAACATATTTCCCAGAAATGTTCCTTATTCACTCCTGGACAACATTAACGCACGCATTGATAGTAGTAAACAGTTTTTAAATACTAGTGTAATATGTTCCTATAAATATTAACGCACCCCGCGCATTTGATTTTTATGATAGAGCACGCGGAGCAGCACATTACCAAATTTCTGTCACCGGAAATTTACCGGTACGAAGAAACAGTGATGAAAAGGTGATAATATTTGATGGGCGCTCCTTGTTCCCCGCGGCTAGCGCCCTAGTTGGAATATTAAAATATCCTTCCTTATTTCGCATCTAGACCATAAAGTCGCATATAGACGATAAAGCGAACCTACATACCAAATTTTAGTCACCGAAAATTTACAGGTACGGAGAAACAGTGATGAAAATGTGATGATATTTTATAGACGCGTTATTTCCCCCGCGGCAGGCGCCCCAGTTGGAATATTAAAAAAACCTTTCTTATTGCACATCTAGAACAAAAAACGAACCTGCATACCGAAATTTCAGCCACCGGAAATTTACCGGTACGGAGAAACAGTGATGGAAAGATGATAATATTTTATGGACGCGTCTTTTTCCCCCGCGGCTAGCGCCCTAGTTGGAATATTAAAAAATAAAAATATTCCAGCGCCAGACCAACCAGTAGATCTTCTCCCTAACTGTTTCGAAAGAAGTTCTTCAAACGTCTGAGTGAAGAACCATTCAGCTGTTGCTGTAGTCACTGGCCATGAGAGGACAATTTCAAACAAATTTTGGGCAGCGTTTCCGGAAGATTATGCTCGAGAAACAGGTTTGCAAATTCAAGCAGAAAGGGCATAGCAGATTTGAATTTCTATTTCGATTTTTTTTTATAAAATATTGCTTCACATTCTAATTTATAAGGTAGTCTATCTGCCTCCTAACGTTTATATTGCCCGGCTTTTTATATTTAATATGCTCTTCAAATATTTGGGGTTGGGGTGTCGTTCTTTCCAAATGAAAATCTACTTAAAATAATGCACAGTAGAAAAAACGGTTGGAAACTAAAAACTCGAAATACCTATCTAGTGTGAGGATCAAGATAATTGGTCATGGGGGGCACGTGACCCCCCGTGAACCTTAAATCTAATGAGTAATATACATCTATGCTAAATTACTAATGATGTAAACACGTGAAGAACATAAGCAGACTCGACGGATTGCCAATGTTTGATCACTCAGGCCAGTTCTTGCGGTTTAACCCGTTTTTTTTGTTAACTACTCATTGAACGACTCGCAAGACGAGACAATCACAGAAATATAAATATAAGGAGAAAATTAATCCTCTGTATTAAAGAGGATTGTCTTACAGGATGCACGATAACGGTCACTGGTTACAAACAGGTCCAAGTGTTCCTGGTAATTATTGAATGTTTGTTTCATTTTTATTGAAGGAGATTTTTCATAGAGATGATATTTTATACGCGCCAAAAAGAAGAATCTATTGTGAGGCCTCTGTCTATTGGACGGCAGGTGGAATCCGAATTCATTTAAAATATTTGGGACATCTATGTAACCGTTCATCAGTTTAAATATGAAAATTAGGTGGAAATAAATAAATCTGTTTTCTTGAGTCAATAGATTGAGATTCTCAAGTAAAGATTTGTACGATAAGAGTTCAGGATAACTGGGATAGAACCCATTTTCTTTTAAAAATAATTGTTTAACGAAACGTTGTTGAACTTTTTCAATGTGTTTTTTTTTTTTTTTTTCGGGGACCAAATTACAGAAGCATATTCAATTTTATTCTATGACGATAAAGGTTGTGAGTGTGATCATTCAAGACAAGCTATAGACCATAATTGGGCAGTCATTCAAAATATTATTTTGAATGTCTGCCCAACATTGTCATATTATAAAGGTGACCCGAGAAGATATGCCGCAGATGCAAAACTCTGGCTTCAAAATCTTAACATATTGGTCAATTTTTTTTTTTTTAATCATATCTATGTATGAGCTATAGCTACATTTAAATTAATAATATAAGAAATACATTGGAGCGAGAGAGATAGCATGATACATGTATATACAATACATACATGCAACAGCGTACACGAATACTTTCACAATTTAAAAAAAAAGAGAAAAAAAAAACTATTAGCATGGGATCTGCCATGCCTCTTACCCTGCGTGAAATTAACCCTAACTGGAAGAGAATTCCTCAGGAATAAACCTCGTTGGAAGAGAATGTCTGAGGAATTAAAACCGACTTGGCATAGAATTCCTCAGGAATCAACCCCGCTTGGAAGAGAATTCCTCAGGAATCAACCCCGCTTGGCAGAAAAAATTCCTCAGGAATTAAAGCAGCCTGGAAGAGAATTCCTCAGGAATCAACCCCAGCAGCCTTGGATATGTTCAACATAATATCCAAGTCTCTGGTCCATGAGACGAGGGATGGAGTATTTCAGACACAAAATAGGTCTGGTAATACAAAGAGGTAACGCTGTATCGGTATTGAGCACTCTGAGATAAGAAGGAGATAGTTTCAATGAAATTTATAACGTTATCAAATAAAATCCCTGTATATAACACTGGTTCGCAGCAAGCTAGAATATGCTTCGGTCATTTGGGCTCCTGCAACCAAGAATTCCGTTTTCCTTTTAGAAAAAATTCAAGCCAGGTTTACCAGATTTCTTTTTATGAAATTCAACGGATCCTATCCATCTTACCCTGAGCCTATTTCCTACAGGCTCCTCATCGAACACCTGGATTTTGAGACTTTGGATTGCAGACGTAAATATAACTCACTAATCTTGCTATACAACATTTAGTTGATATTTCATCAGTCACGAGTTTTTTTTTTTTCAAAATACCAAATTGCTCTCTGAGAACAAGGGAATCACGGTCATTCTGAATTTTTAGTGTTTTCTAGATTTTATTTTACCCTTTCCCAGTTTTGAACTCAAAACTTTGGAATAGCTAAACGGCCACCTAAAACTGTCTGGCTTTGAGTTAATATGTTGCCGCGACAAAGTTGTAGATATCGGACGATGACTGCCCGATTTTGGTGCATGAATTAGACATTTGGTCGTACCCCAAAAACAGCTTGACCTATATTAGTTCTGATAATTTCCTGATAATCATGATAGTTTTTTGTGGGGGGTCCCATTCCCATAAATTTATCGCTATCTCTTACAGTTTGGGCTGTGGAACAGACATCCCTTACCACATATAGGTATATTATATATATACTTTGCTGAGAAAATAAGCACCAAATATGATTCGCCATCACTAACCTGTATACATAGTTGTATTAGATCTGATAATGATCCAAATTTTTGTGAGTCGGTTCAATCTCTGTTCTACCTCAAACTGTCTCCGGTCCTAGAGACACCACTGCTATGTGTGAATCTGTTCCATCACGAGGCCTGCTCCGTTCTATCTCAAACTGTCTCCGGTCCTAGAGACACCACTGCTATGTGTATGTCTGTTCCAGCACGAGGCCAGTTCTTCTCTACCTCAAACTGCCTCCGGTCCTAGAGACGCCACTGCTATGTGTGAGTCTGTTCCATCACGAGGCCTGTTCTGTTCTACCTCAAACTGTCTCCTGTCCTAGAGATACCTCTGCTATGTGTGAGTCTGTTCCATCACGAGGCCTGCTCTGTTTTACCTCAAAATGTCTCCGGTCCTAGAGGCACCACTGCTCTGTGTGAGTCGGTTCCATCACGAGGCCTGCTCTCTTCTACCTCAAACTGTCTCCGGTCCTAGAGACACCACTGCTATGTGTGAATCTGTTCCATCACGAGGCCTGCTCCGTTCTATCTCAAACTGTCTCCGGTCCTAGATACACCACTGCTATGTGTATGTCTGTTCCAGCTCGAGGCCAGTTCTTCTCTACCTCAAACTGTCTCCGGTCCTAGAGACGCCACTGCTATGTGTGAGTCTGTTCCATCACGAGGCCTGTTCTGTTCTACCTCAAACTGTCTCCTGTCCTAGAGATACCTCTGCTATGTGTGAGTCTGTTCCATCACGAGGCCTGCTCTGTTTTACCTCAAAATGTCTCCGGTCCTAGAGGCACCACTGCTCTGTGTGAGTCGGTTCCATCACGAGGCCTGCTCTCTTCTACCTCAAACTGTCTCCGGTCCTAGAGACACCACTGCTATGTGTGAGTCTGTTCCATCACGAGGCCAGTACTCTTCTACTTCAAACTGTCTCCGGTCCTAGAGACACAACTGCTATGTGTGAGTCTGTTCCATCACGAGGCCAGCTTTGTCCTACCTCAAACTGTCTCCGGTCCTAGAGACACTACTGCTATGTGTGTGTCGGTTCCATCACGAGGCCTGTACTCTTCTACCTCAAACTGTCTCCGGTCCTAGAGACACCACTGCTATGTGTGAGTCTGTTCCATCACGAGGCCTGCTCTGTTCTACCTCAAACTGTCTCCTGTCCTAGAGACACCACTGCTATGTGTGATTCTGTACCTTCACGAGGCCTGCTCTGTTCTACCTCAAACTGTCTCCTGTCCTAGAGACCCCACTGCTATGTGTGATTCTGTACCTTCACGAGGCCTGCTCTGTCCTACCTCAAACTGTCTCCGGTCCTAGAGACACCACTGCTATGTGTGAGTCGGTTCCATCACGAGGCCTGCTCTGTTCTACCTCAAACTGTCTCCGTTCCTAGAGATGTCACTGCTATCTATACGGTTCCATCACGAGGCCTGCTCAGTTCTTCCTCAAACTGTCTTCGGTCCTAGAGACACCACTGTTATGTGTGAGTCTCTTTCATCACTAGAACTGCTCTGTTCTACCTCAAACTGTCTCCAGTCCTAGATACACCACTGCTATGTTGTAGTAGTAGTAATAAAATAATTGTATTTATTTTTTAAAAAAATATTGCAATAGGTTGGCAACAAATGCATTCAATACAAATACAATTTTACGCTACAAAATATAAAAATATTACTATGTAACATCCGTTACCAAAAATTAAAAATCACCAAATAAATTACCCATATAATAATCATGTACGTGTACTTCGTAAACGTTTTTAAATTATATTTTTCCTAATCATTTCTGAAAAAAGCTCTCAATTTTGATGCCGCCTGAACATAAAAATATATATTATATATATCTTGTCTAGATGGGTTTTCAACAATGTTCTTTACTGAAATCTAGCCATTTTTTCAGATAGCAATCTCTTATATATGAATAATGAAAACATTTAAATAGAAAGTGGTACAAATCTTCATTTTCCTCTACAATACAGATAATGCACTGTTTATCAGTATTCCAGGTGTATCCTACTCTGTTTCAAAAGAAATTAACTTTCAAGTTACCAGCTAATCGAATCTGAGCAGCGACCCTGATTCTATCTATAGGACTTAGACAATATATCGGCAATTCTACTTTTCAAAAGCTCAGGTGACTGTGCTTCCCATACATCAGAGAATAGTCCTTTTCAATTAGTTTAATCTCATATTTAGACAATATATCGGTAATTCTACTTTTCAAAAGCTCAGGTGACTGTGCTTCCCATACATCAGAAAATCCTAATTGTACCAGTTTTCTTTTAAGGAGTGATGTCCAGTTGTATTTATCAATATTGCAACACAGTTGATCTGTAAGCACCAGTTCATTATAACAGATCCTTGGATACCGTTCGTCTGTCATAGACAAAACCTTTAACCACCAACCTAGCGTTT
>CM022876.1:23439406-23455209 GCA_012654025.1 Pachypsylla venusta | reverse complement strand
CACGAATACAATACTTTATCTTCTAGGAAGAGAAAGTAAAAATATAGCTATTCTGAACCAGAACTTTGTCTTTCCTGACATCCCACACAGACAAATGTCTTTTGACAGTGCTTACACACACTTATTTCTTGCAGGTGGTACATAATTACACATTTTAGACACTTTAGACAATTTATGGTAGCTTTTAATGGTAGCTTTAGACAATCAATGTATTAGTTACATACATTGCAAAGGGGGGTGTATAAAGTACCCGCGCCCAAAGATTGGCTTTAATATCATCCTTTAGAGGCTTAGAACATCCAAATTTTTATATACTATGATGGAAAATATTGTTTGTGATAATTATTAAAGGTCTCATTAAAATAAGTATCATAATTTGATTACTATAAGCTTTTTGCTAAAACGCGGGTACTTTGACCCCCCCCCACCCTTGGCAATGCTAGGGTTAATACAAAAAGTGCGTTATGAAGTTTATGCAATGCTAACACTCCCCACGTTCTGCACAAGTTGAGAAACGGTTAATATTCTATTCGCAACCCAATATACCATTTAAAGAAAGGTGTAAGTTAGGTTATGTTTCGCTGACATAGAAGTATTAAAGTGGTTGTTACTGACTCAAAGTCATAGAACCTAAACACCACCAAGTTTGTTGTGTAGAACGTGTTGGGAGTAGTATTGGGTTAGGTTCCAAAAAAAAATTAAAATGCGTGTTTTGAAGGCTGCGCAAGGCTTGGTTGGGTCTGCGACCCAGCCTGCTTTTTGGAACCTAACCCAATACTACTCCAACACGTTCTACGCAGCTTAACAACCCGTTACTACTCGCCATGTTCTACATAGGTTAACTAACGTGTAGGTAATATGTATATGTGGTATATGCTCTGATCACGTTTAAACGGTTGTATCTCGTTAATATGAGAACTAATGTAAAAGTCAGATTTATTCTCATTTTTTTCTCCCATCTTCTCGAAACAAAGTTCGTCGGGTATCAGCTAGTTCTCTATATTTGTAGTTGATACACTTTTTTTTTTATTTAAATTTATATGCTACTTTCATTTGAATTACAGGAATTGAAGTACCCATTGAATGGAATATATTCACATACAGAATCGTAGATCATAGATTTATATGGGCAACCAATAGACACAATCAAACCCATGAGATGATCCTTTATGTTGGGAATCCATACTGCTCTATGATAGATACGACAGTGAAAAGTTTTTTGTTTCCTTGGGGGAAGTTTCTTAGACGAGATACGTCTGGCAAGCAGATGGTCAAAATTTATTTCAATTTTATAACTGGAAATGATAGAAAAATTGAATTTCACACTGCAAAATATAAAAGAGTACTACTTCTTTTGAATCCAGATCCAGAGGTTCCAGCTCATTTCCAAATAAAGCAGGTGTGTAAGTGTAAATGAAAAACTCTGCAAAGTGACACATGGGTGTGGAGAGCCATTTTTAAACTAACACTCCTCCTTTAAAATGGCAACCATAGGACACTGATTACTTTAAACCAAGTTTTTCTCTCAATGTTATAAATTTATTTACAGGCAACGGCTTCCTATATGTATAAATAGCTGTTTTCCCGTGCTTCGCTACGGTTACAAAATTCAACAACAATTTCGAAAACGCGAAATTAAATCTTCTCAATTTTAGAATTTTGGTGGAACCGATTCCCAGAGTGAACACGGCTCCTATTTAGAAAATTCAATATTATACTCAAAGATATTACTTTTTGCACTACGGAACACCTTCGTATAAAATTTTGTCATTTTTGGCGGTAACTTGCTCCCACTTGAACTTTATTTTTTTTTCTTCCTTATTACGCACCTACATACAAAAAGGCACCTGTGTGCCAAATTTCAAGTCTCTACGTTTAGCCATTGTGGAGCTACGTTGATTATCAGTCAGTCAGTCAGTATGTCAGTCAGTCAGTATACCAACTGGGCTTTGCGTTTTCTAAGTATAGATAGATTTATGCTGTTCTGAATGGAGTTTTTAGATAGAACAACTGAGGAAGCTAAATTACAATTATGTTTATTGGAAAAAGAAAATAAATAACACTTCATTAGTTTAACTTAAAAGAAATGAAATTACAAGTTACAATTATCGTATCTATGTTAGAGAGTATTAAGATTATAGGTTCTTTTAATACGGCTTGTAGCTATGAAGCCCAGCTATGTTCTGATACAGTTATCGTAAGTTACAGAGTGGTACGATTAAATGTTCTTTTACTACGGCTTGTAGCTATGAAGCTCAGCTATGTTCTGATACAATTATCGTAAGTTACAGAGTGGTATGATTATAGGTTCTTTTTCTACGTCTTGTAGCTATGAAGCTCAGCTATGTTCTGATACAATTATCGTAAGTTACAGAGTGGTACGATTAAATGTTCTTTTACTACGGCTTGTAGCTATGAAGCTCAGCTATGTTCTGATACAATTATCGTAAGTTACAGAGTGGTACGATTATAGGTTCTTTTACTACGGCTTGTAGCTATGAAGCTCAGCTATGTTCTGATACAATTATCGTAAGTTACAGAGTGGTACGATTATAGGTTCTTTTACTACGGCTTGTAGCTATGAAGCTCAGCTATGTTCTGATAACATTATCGTAAGTTACAGAGTGGTACGATTATAGGTTCTTTTACTACGGCTTGTAGCTATGAAGCTCAGCTATGTTCTGATAACATTATCGTAAGAGACAGAGTGGTATGATTATAGGTTCTTTTACTGCGGCTTGCAGCTATGAAGCTCAGCTATGTTCTGATACAATTATCGTAAGTTACAGAGTGGTATGATTATAGGTTCTTTTACTACGTCTTGTAGCTATGAAGCTCAGCTATGTTCTGATACAATTATCGTAAGTTACAGAGTGGTTTGATTATAGGTTCTTTTACTACGGCTTGTAGCTATGAAGTCCAGCTATGTTCTGATACAATTATCGTAAGTTACAGAGTGGTATGATTATAGGTTCTTTTACTACGGCTTGTAGCTATGAAGCTCAGCTATGTTCTGATAGGTTCTTTTACTACGGCTTGTAGCTATGAAGCTCAGCTATGTTCTCATATTCTAATTTGTATCACTTGGGATCCTTAGATTCGGGGAGATAAAAATAAGAACTATGTGATAGGGGGAACTTGGTTCGACATGAGAACAATGTACAGGGTGTGATCATGTAATTCGCGTGAGCATCTTGATCTTGTGCCTTCATGTGCATTAATTGAAGTGTGAGATTTTGACGAATACCTAGGCTGTAATAATTGAAATGAAATAAATGAGATTTCGAGCATTGTTTTCTTCATTAATGTTCGTATTTCTCTTGTATCAAAATAATCGACAAAATTACTGAGTAAGCACTAACGAATGAAGTTATCAAAATCGCATTTCTTGTCAAACTAGAGACAGCAATTTCTAAATTGCCCAGGAGCGGCGAAAGTTTAAATTTATGCCCCGGAACCACTTTCGCATAACTTCAGGGCACTCCTTTATACAGACATACCATTCCGGAAAGGAGAAAATTTTCGATTTTCGCTCCGGGCGGGATTCTAGCCCACAATCTCCCAAAAGTGTCAATGCTCTAAACAATTCGGCCACGGAGATCGGCTAACTTCTAACGTACCTACAACCTTTTGTACCAATTTCTTAACTACCTCGGTACAACCTTTTGTACCAATTTCTTACCTACCTACAACCTTTTGTATCAATTTCTTACCTATCTAGGTACAACCTTTCGTACCAATTTCTTACCTGCCTACAACTTTATTTAACTTGAAATCTAGTTTGAACTAGAAGATGAACCAATACTTGAAGCTCTGATATAAAATCTTGAACCCTCTTTCCTTGATTTTATACGCACATACTCTAAAGACAATATTTGCATGAAGGTTTCATCAAATGAGATTTTGGATAACGATTCTAAATAATCAACCAAGTCACCCAAAGTGTTAAAGAAGTGTGTGCGAATCTCCTGAAATGTTTCCCGGTTAAATCGTGTCTGAAAATTTTAATCAATCCATATTTGTTAAAAATAGCCTTTTTTTTTCTTTTTAAAAAAGATGCAATCATTTGATTTTCCCATTGGACCATACAGACTTAAAAAGCTTTCAACCTACACAGTGAAAGTGACAGTGTTGTCCGACCTTCACACTGATTTTGATTTGACATAGAAAATTAGTGGTTGAGCATCGAGAAAACACTGACGAGTGTTAATAAAATCACTGTGAGAGCACTGCCAAGCGTGAATGCTCCTTAAAGGTCTGTTACCATGTAAGGATTTATCGACGATTGAAATTCTGTATACACGCTCCAATTCGAATTCCGATTGGAATTCTGTGTACCCGGTGTTCGCCCGGTTCAAACTTCCTCTAGTCATATACAGGGTGCGGCAATTAGTATTTCCACATTTGAAAGAGCTAGTACATAAATACTAAATGAGATATTTGAAAAAGTATTCTACTTCTTTTTTCATCTATGTTTAGTAAATAATGTCGTCCAAATGAAGGCCTAGGAGAGTGATGCACTTTTGAAGTCTTTCACGAAAGTTTTCCATGACTCTCGTCAGCACACCCGCATCAATTTTCATGATTTCTTCCAGAATTGCCTCCTTTAACTCTTCAAGGGTCCGAGGGCAATGTTTGAAGACCTCAGCCTCGAGGTAACCCCACAGGAAGAAGTCGCAGGGACTCAAATCCGGCGACCGGGGAACATGTCCTGCGAAATCTCACGAGAATGGGTAGCCCCATACAGCTTAAAGCTGATGATTGAAACTCAAAATTGTTTTTCGATCAGGAACTGGATCCGTGGAGTGCAAACCATACCTTGTGCGGAACGCCCTTTGAGTGGCTATAATGATTCACTTTTTTAAAAAAACAACTTGACAACGAACGTACGATGCACGCTCGACCAAACTATTGCAACAACTAAAAACTAGATGTCATTTCGTGTTGAATATCACAAACACAACACTCCTCACACTATCACTCCCCCTCCCACGATTTTTTTAAATGTGGGAAAACTAATTGCCGCACCATCTAAATAGGAATATTCATTTGGAGCTGGATCTTATAGGCGGTTTTATCAGCTGATGTGCAGCGTACAAATAAGCAGCTTTTCTTATTCTAAATTTCAAATAAAAACAGATTTTTAATAGTTACTCAACCGAATTATTTCATCAAATCGGTTCACTAAGGGCCATATTCTAAAACAACACTCAAGTGTGAGTTGTCACTCCGACAACCAATTAGCAATGTGGCCACTCGCACTTGTAAAATTTGTGTCTTTATTTTATAATAAAACTAGCAGGATTCGCCCGCTTCGCTTAGCACCTTAGAGGATAGGTCGCTCCCGTGTTATACATATATCTCTATCTCACTCGCTCCAATGTATTTCTTATGGGAATTGTTACTTTCCGCGATTTCTACCCCTTAAAATTAAAATTTTTCAAAATCCTTTCTTAGTGCACACTTAAATGGTGCAACGAAGGTCCTTGCCAAATTTCAAGTCTATAGCATTAACAGTTTCATCTCTACGTTGATCAGTCACTCAGGACATTGCCTTTTAAATTTTATAGACTTGAAATTTTATATGTATTTCTAGTATATATCTTTTGGCGTATTAA
The DNA here is from genome assembly GCA_012654025.1 of Pachypsylla venusta. Classification (NCBI taxonomy): domain Eukaryota; kingdom Metazoa; phylum Arthropoda; class Insecta; order Hemiptera; family Aphalaridae; genus Pachypsylla; species Pachypsylla venusta. The sequence goes on along the minus strand of CM022876.1, from coordinate 23,449,591 downwards.
TTAAAATTTCTACAAGGTGTGTTAAAAGTAGCTTAACCGACGCCAACTTTCCATTTTTAAATAGAAATCCCTATATTTTACTTCATATTCAAATTCTACGTCAAATTTTACACACAATCGACTCCGCATTCGATACTTTGATCAAACGGATCTCTGATTAAAACCGCCCAATCATCGATTTTTCTTCGGAATAAAAGTGATGAAACCAAGAGTTTAATACATCAAATCAGTGAAGTTTTTTATGCTGAATCTCGTGGTACGATTGTTTTTTTCTTTTTCGTCTTCATTTTCGTAAATTTTCGTCTCTCACCTTGTCCTAATTCTTATCCTTAATCATCCTCTTTGTACTAATTCTTATCCTTAATCATCCTTCCTAGACCAAAGTATTGTGTCATCTCCATTACAAGTCAACAGCTACAACTAGTTTTCAGTAGTTCTAGATTTCAGGTAGACTACTTGATCTCAATAATGGATTGATGTATAGGGTTGTTTCCTGATGCCTTCCCTATTTCCTCCGATATTAATACCTTTCATTCTGCTTTTACAAAATGAAATTAATGTAGAAACAATCAGAAGGAATCTTACATTATATTTTCAGCCCCAAATATCTTCGAGTACTATCTTGTTTACAGGGGCGTAGCTAGGCTGGTGCAGCCGGTGCGGTGCACCAGGGCCCCCAAGACCTGAATCCAGAAAAAAATTGCGTTTTTAAGAAAATAGCAAAATTGTAGCAAATGAAATAACAAGAAAAATCAATCTTAATAAAGTGATTGACATTTTCAGTGAAAAGAAGGCCAGAAAGAAGAAGTTTTGATGTGTTCGGAGATTTTTTCTCTTTTTTTTTAATTTGACTTAACGTCTCTTTAACATCTATTGGTTATTCAAGACGGGAGTTTTACTCTCCATCCGCTACCCACATTGACCTCACCCAGCCTGGGTTGGGCCGGAAAAAAGCCAGCATCACGAGGGCGCGAATCCACGCGGACACCCACATGGTACAACCTCGCTGGACGTTGCTTTACTTCAGTGATCTAAAGGGAACTGGTGTATTCAACGTGCCATAGACGCTGGCTAGTTCGGAGAGTAGTGAGTAGCATAGTCATTTATGCAAAATAGTAATTTTGTAAATGTGTTTTTTTCTTTAGGCTGGACACCGACTGGCTTCAAATGAGAAGGTATATCAAGTGACACCTTGTTTTAAAGGTCTCGTTAATACGAGTTCATTTCAGAAATTGCGTTTCTTTACATTTTCAGCCATTCTCGATATACGGGGGGTGAGGTGAGACTTTATGGACACCCTGTATATATGTACAGAAAAAACTGTATTTCGTTTTTGGGGGNATCTTTTTGTACAGGTGGATCATGTTTCTGGGGCCTCATTCGCCATTATGCACCGGGGCCCCCACATGTCTAGCTACGCCACTGCTTGTATAGTTCACTTTCTCTACACAAGACGCAGAAAAATCTTTTGCATTATCCGGAGATATCCCTTGGGATACTTTTGTAGTAGTTCCTAAATCATTTCTTTCGTTTAGTGTCGTGATATTAAACTAAGAACTTTCCATTAAAAAAAGTGTTTCAGAAGATTATGCAAAAAAAGAAACCACGTAGAGTAGAGCCCAAATAAAGGCCACTTTGCTTATTAAACCCCTATACGGAAATGGACCCCAAGGTAGCTAGGACCACTCAAAGTTGGCACTTAAAAAAATCAAAAAATAATTAATAAAAATAGAATTATTTTCGATTGACTTCAGGTTTTCCTAGACGTCTCCGATTGTTATCCTGCTTTTTTGGTGAGTATTTGGCACTTTTCCCTCGATCAGGGGCGGAGTTATGGGGGGTCATGAAACGAAAATGCCTAAAACTTTTTGATGCGTATATTTTTGGTGTTTTAAAATATGACATGTCATCTAAAACTTATTTTGCTACAAAAAAGACCGGAATAAATCTTATCTAAAACCAACCGTTGACCTTTTAAAATCACAAAAATTCAGCATAGGACGATTCTAATTATTTAAAATTTTCCCCGAGGGCGACGGCCCTCCGGATGTATCCCCTGCCTAAGTGCTGCACCGCCCTCCTAAGATATAGCCTTAAATCTGCCCCTTGCCCTGGCTACCTTGGGGTGCATTCCCGTATATTAGGCAAAGTGGCCTTTATTTGAGGTCTATACGTGGTTTCTTTTTTTGCATAACCTTTTAAAACACCCTGTATTATTTAGTGTTTTATACACCAAAAATCCTTACATTCCTCTCCGTCTTGGCACCTTACATACGTGTTTGGAAAACTGCGAGGCACGCTCAGAAAGACCCATACCTATATACAGCATCTTCACTAATTACTTTGATGCACAAACCTGTTCCTCGATGAGATTTTCAAACGATTTTTCTTTATTTTCCAATTCAATTTGAAATTCGGTATACTGGGCGTAATTAAAAATAAACTTATTTATATACGGCTTTGGCCGAAAAGAAAATTGAACTCTTGCTAGATCTAGTCCATCAATATTTTGTTTGGCTATATTTCCTTTTAATTGAAATGTATTGATCTTTTCTGTTGTTTCTAGCATTGAACAATATGGTTTTTCAATGTAAAATATATAATTCAAAGATACCAGCAATGGATTTGTTGCAATAATATAACCATTGTATATTTGATAATTATAATATTGTACTCCTGGTACTACCACACCTAAATCAGAAACGATAAAGTGTATTTGATAATTATAATATTGTACTCCTGGAACTTCCACACCTAAAGCAGAAACGATAAAGTGTATTTGATAATTATAATATTGGACTCCTGGAACTCTACTATAAAGTATCCCTGCCTAAGTGCTGCACCGCCCTTTTAATATGGTTTTAAAAGGGCGGTGTTTTTTAAAAGACTCCCTCCTTATCCGATACTGCCACACCTAAAGCAGAAACAATAAAGTGTATTTATTTTGATAATTATAATATTGAACTCCTGAAACTTCCACACCTAAAGCAGAAACGATAAAGTGTATTTGATAAATATAATATTGGACTGTATCGCACTGGGATAGTGCTCAGTCTGAGGCCTTTAAGAAAATTAAATCTCTTGGGTCAATGCAGAGTCTCATTTTGTCATTTTTGTTTACGATGACCAAATTGCTTATCCAATCAGTTGGTTCAGTTTCTTTAACAATAACACCTTCAGTTTCTAGTTCTTCTAATTTTTTCCCTAACTTTGATTTCATGGCGATAAGAACGCGCCGAGGATTTTTTTTACTGGAACTATTGATTCATCAGTTTCAATATCATATTTTCCGGGCAAACAGCCTCACCCGTTAAATACATCTTGAAAATTTTGTATTATTTTTTCTTTTGTCAAAGGCTCTTCCAGATTAATATTGCATAAATTTGCATTTACTTGTACAAAATTCATTTTCATACAAGTTTCCGCAGTAATGAGAGGCATTTGTGTAGTATTTACAATTTGGAAGTCGAGATCAAATAATTTTCCATTATGTACAACTGTCAATGTCTTCTGACCAAGTGTTTTTAGAATTTCACCATTGTAGCAACGCAATTGTGTGTAACTTCTATCTAGTCTAACATTCTTGCACAACATATTGACATCTCTTATGCTTAGCACATTGCACACGGTTTCGGTGTCAAGTTGACATTTCAACACTTTGAAGTCATTTTCAATCAAAAATCTCATTTTTGTGATAAGCTCCTTTCTTGGCAAGGTACACGTTATCTGCCACAAATTTCCCTCAGTGACTTGTTTACAATCATCATTATTTAAAACGCATTTAGTCTCAGATTGTTTAAATTTAAGTGAAGATTGTCTACACATTTTGGCAAAGTGGTTTAGTTTTCCACACTTGGAACAAGACTTCCCAAAGGCTGGACACATTTCCTTTTTTCTAATATGTCGGTTACCATAGTACATGCACTCTATGCTTATGCGTGAGTGAGTCGACGATTTGTTGAAGTTGAAAACATTATTAGAGGGATCTGCTGAATTTCCCACATTGTTTAAGATTTTGCACTGATTTTCAGTTGCTTCAAATGCTTTACCAAGTTCCAACGCTGATTGCAAAGTAAGTTTGGGATCACTAAGATTTTTTTTTCTCAATTGTTTATTCGATACGCCTAACACAATCCGATCTCTTAGCAGTTCGTCGTGCACTTTATTGAACTCACAGCTTGATGCTAACTGACGTAATCTACAGCAATATTTTTCGAAATTTTCAGCTGATACTTGTTGGGCTATACCAAATACATAACGCTCATAGATTACATTATGTTCAGGTAAGATATATCTATCGAGAGCTTCCAAAGTATCTTCATATTTTTTTCTATCTTTTATATCCAGATTAATGTAAACTTTCATCATTTCCTTGCTAAGGAATGTAAGAAGGAACGCTACTTTATCATATAATTTTCCAATTGCATTTTAAAAATCTTCCAATCTTCTACTGAAGTGGCATAATTATGTTCATAAATTTGAGGCGTGATGGTTGTGCTAGAAATGACATGCCTGTCCTGTCTGGAAAGCCCGTCGCTGGACTGTTTCCAGCACTTGTTGCTTGACTGTCAGTGTCTTCTAATTCCATTTTTTCTCAAATATAATGAACAGTTAGTTGAACATAAAGTTAACAAACAATATTAATATATTTAATGATTTCTATTAAGAACAATAAATGAGAGAAAGAGAGAGAGAGAGAGAAAAAAAAAAGTACGAATCACCGCTGCTACCATGTTTAAGTTAGAAAAATATGAAAGAAAATAAATTTAGATTTTTAAAGTTTTCTAGTTGTAATTTTATGAATATGGAACTGACTCAAATATCAAATTGATCTAAGTTAAAAGATCTGGCCAGCATAGAACTCATCAACAGGTACTACCACATATAAAGCGAAATGTGTTATCCTGTATTCTCCCTCCTTATCCGATGATCAATCGTGTTTCACGAAATAAATATCAAAAGGAACACCCTTACGCTAGATGCAACCAAATGAGACATCTCCTATTAAAATCGGATTGGTAGATTTAGCTGTAGCCCCGTCAACGTCCAAGAAGATGAAGGAGACTAAAATAGTGTAAAAATGACCATTTTGAAATGTATTCTTTTCTCTCCGTAACTTTTTTTTCAAACTATTGATTTAATCTCATTCTCTACCACTCCGATTACGAAATATTCAACAAAAGGTGTGATGGAGCGTAACTTATTGGCTGAACAATGTAGCCAACTAATGCTGACTACTAAGATCTCATTCAAAATGAAATTAGACCACACCAAAATGAATTTACGATGCTATGGTGGCGAAATTTTAAAACCATTAGGAAAAAAAAGTTTAACAGTTATAATGGAAGAATGCATGAGCAAGAATTCCAAGTTGTTCGAACTGGTCAGCGACCGATGAGTTCTGCTGAGTCCTGTTTGAAGCTAGTACCTTTGACTCTTGACACAAGTTTAAATATGTATTCACTGGTCTAGGGAGACTCAATGGAAAGTAGGACATTCAAATCGAGCAATCAGTAGTATCTACAAAAAAAAATCCTCGCCGAACTCCCATCGCTATTGGAGAGAGTTTAAAATCTAAGTTAAAAGAAATGGAGAATGATGATGTCATTATGAAGGAAACAGAACCAACAGATTGGATAAGCACTTTAGTCCTTATAAAGAAAAATGATAAATTGCGAGTGTGTCTCGATCCCTGAGATTTAACCAGGTAATAAAACGGTCACATTATCAGATACCTAATTTAGACGAAAAATCATTGAGAGTTCAAGTAAATTAAGAACATTTTGGACGCTATTTGGTCGCTATAGATGGAAGCGCTTTCCATTGGGAATTTCGTCCGCACCAGAAATATTTCAGCTCAAATAGAAGCACTAAGTGGTCTGAAAGGATTTGTAGTAATCGCTGATTAGAATTTAGAAAATTGTAGAAAAATACATTTTTTATCGAAAGGTCTAAGAATGATTGATGAAAATGATTGATGCGATGAAAATTCGCCATTTTATATCCTGTGAATCATTGTACCACAGTATATTTCTTTTTTAAAAAAATATTCTCGAACACAGAATGAGTGGGGAATTTTAGCAGTTGGTCACGCTCCAAGGCAACATTGATCCAATTTAAAATTACAAGTTTAAAATATTTCAAAAGGGACATATTTTTCTTTCAATTCGAGACGGAAATCTGATAAGTGTACTTTATGACGTGAAGTAATATATCACGTGAAGTAATATATCACGCTCATTGTATTTAACTTGGCGGAAATCGCTGCCGCGGTCCTCAATAGAATAGAATCTTTATTTTCAACATAAATACTCTGTAAATGTGACATATGGGTTTATTATTTTTCAGGCAAAAAGTAAATAACCTTTTTTGCACCCCCCCTCCAAAAAAAAATTGGGGGGAAAATTGAGGGGGTTTCTCGTGACGATTCCAAAGCTGGGGCTTAATTAGACCGTAAATTTGACATATCTACTAAATTTGAAGTCTCTGGCTCTTACCATTCTCTTTTTAGACAGGATTAATAAAAACCGCTTTAAAGCGGTAAAAACCGCCAGCGCTATACTTTATTGAACCCAATTTCGGAGTTTCGTACCTAACTGAGACCCCAAATATGACATACATACAATATTTCAAATCTCTAGCTTTGGACAGCAATACTGAAAACCGCCAATAAGCGACATAAATCGCCAAGGGTGTATTCGATTGCACCCAAAAGTTTCGGGGCACAATTAGAGCACTGGTGGGACCTAGAGACGAAGAACATTAAGGCCTTTTCGGTTACCTCATATGAATCTTTTTCTATTATATTTTAAAGGTCGAAACTAGAAATGTGGAGGAACAGTTTATTTTATAGATGAACAATATGAACATCGTTACAAAAACAAAATTCGGCTACCATCGGAATCGATGATGTCACGATTGAATTAGAATTTACAGTGACAGTGTCGGCATGCTTGCTGATTGTGAGCTCACAGTGATGAACTGTCATGCAAATGCAGAATGTTCGAGTTCACAATCCGGCCTATCCATAGAATTTTAAACTCATGATTTTGAGATATTTACAATGTAAAAATGGCACCCAAAAAATGTCGATGCGAAGGGACCCTTTAGTTCTATTGTGGCGGTATAAATAAGAAATATTTTTACTATAATATAATTTTACAGCAATAATTTTACATGTAGAGGAAGTTTAAAAAAAATGGGCGCGTGTATTTATGTACGCGCGTGAGAAGTTATACTTCTTTTTAAAAATAAATTTAATATATTTTAAATAAACATACTATCCCACCCGGGAGTGAACTCAGAACCCATCAACTATGAAACAGAGGCCTTTCCAATGAGCCACACTATTGTATATATATATATAGAATGAGAAGATAAAATATTTAAATTCTCTCATCATTTTTTCATAACTAACTCCATCATTTTTTCATAATTTTGTATTACACATTTGGTAATAAGGGAAACATTTTCTAATAGGTTTTTAAATATTTTGCACTTTCAGGGAAGGCTTCAGAGGGGTAGGGGGGAATTTTCAATGAATTTCAAAAAATATTTTGACGTTGAGATTTTTATTCTCTTCTTCAACCACCACCCCAATTCCAATGTTCATGTATTTCCAACGATGAAAAAAAAAAGTCTTTGGTCCGACCTGAGTGGAGCTCATATCAGGAATTCGGTTTTAAAATTCGAAAAACACAGAAAAGATTTAGTTTAACTTCGAGGATGAGAGCTTTTCTCTTTTTTCACACTTTCAGCAAATTTTGAAATGGCTAAGTAAAAGTATTCAAAAGGTGAAATTCAATTTGAAAAAACTCCGGCGCTGTGTTGAGTAAAGATCTCAAATCCATTTCAAAATTCTTTTATTTTGTTTTACATTTCTATTGAAAAATTCAAAGTTGACTCCCTCCCCCACCCACCCATGAGGCCTCTCCCTGAAAATTCCGTAAATGTGAAAACCATTAGAAAAAAAATCCCCTTTATAGTAATTAGTATTAAAATATTGAGCTCTGCTCTTTTGAGAAACCCTGTATGGATATTTTTAATTGAGACACCCCGTATGGTTATTTATAATTACCCTCTGGTATTGGACCTCCATCTTCCATCACTAATGCAACAGATCTTAACGCTTTATAAGGATCCACCATTAGAAAACCAATTCGATTAAAGATTAAAATTTTTACAACCACTGAAATAAGAAATGATAGTAATATAGTAGTAAAGGTTGGACACACAGAAGGAGATTTATCGGGGCAGGAAGGTCAGGCGGTGTACAGTGCATCTGTTGCTTCATCTGATAGTAATATACAAGAATTGATAGTAATATAGGTAGTAGTAAAGGTTGGACACACAGAAGGGGATTTTGCGGGGCAGGATGGTCAGGCGGTGTACAGTGCATCTGTTGCTTCATCTGATAGTAATATACAAGAAATAATAGTAATATAGTAGTAAAGGTTGGACACACAGAAGGGGATTTGTCGGGGCAGGATGTTCANAAAAAAAAAAAAAAAAAATACTCCCTTGCCCTCAAAATTTTACATTTCAAGGTATGCAGAATCCAAAAATAGATTAAATAAATTCGTTTGTTTGCCGCCGCCGCCCCTTCTCCCCCCGTAAGCTGTATACACTTTCCGCCGTGAAGGACACTATTGCCACGTTGACCAATTTTTGATAAAATTTGGTATCTAGATCCGAATGGGACCTATGTACCAATTTTGAGGTGGGGGGGGCATTTTTTTTATCGTGATGATTTAAAAACTCTGCCAATGTGACACCTGGGTTTATTATTTTTCTGGCAAAAAAGGGGGTACCCCCCAAAAAATTGAGGGGGGGATGTCGTGACGATTCCAAATCTGGGACGTAATTAGACGCTAAATTTGACATACATACAAAATTTCAAATCTCTAGCTCTTACCATTCTCCTTTTAGACAGCAATACTAAAAACCGGTTAAAAGGCGCAAAAATCGCCAATGGTGTATTCGATTGCATCCAAAAGTTTCGGGGCACAATTGGGGCCCAGACCTATATACCAAACTTCATTCAAATCGGTCAACGCTAAGTGGCAAAAGTGCCCATCACGGTGGACGGCGGAAAAACGGATTTTTTTTTATTCAATTTTTGGAACCTTGAAACGTACTAGATCAAATTTTGAGGGGGGGGTATTTTTTTTTCCGTGACGATTCCAAAGGTTCATTATTGAAAATAATAAACCAAAAGTTTATTATTGAAAATGATAAACGAATAAGGGGGGACTTTTGATAAAAGTGTTCTGTTGGACTACAATAATTACTTGCATAATGGTCGTAAGAGAAATAGAATGGAATCGTCCTTTGTTCTACAATCTCCCGGACTAGCTTATTTGTTGTTTGTTCTGTGTCCGCGGCTACAATGTAGGTATGTGGATCAAGACGACCAATTCCACACTCGATAAGTCTATCAAATACATCAAGAAGTAAGGACAATCGACTTCCTTGATTATTTGTGGCTTTAAAATCTTCCAAAATGGTATCAGCACGTTCGTATGTCTTCTTTCTTTCATATTCTTTGTGAAGACTGCAAGAAGAGAAGAAAAAAATCTGCCAGTTACTTTACTGGCTGAAAAATACCCCCCCCCCCAAAAAAAAACAACAACAAAATATCGGTTTTCTGGACCTCATGTATTCAAATATTTCCAAACTTCAAAAATGACCCGAAATAGTGAAAATATGGCCCAAAAGCAATAGGAAATGACATATTTGATCTTTATTCTGAGGTTTGGGATCCCGTCAGACGATTTTTTGGGCCAAAAAATGTTCAAATTTTCTGCACTATTACAATACTTTTCTTTTATAGGGAGAAACAGTAAAAATGGGGCGTACATACCAAATTTCAAGTCTCCGGCTCTTACCATTCTCTTTTTAGACAGGATAGGTAAATAAAAACCGCTAAAAACCTCCAGTGGTATATTTGATTGCACACAAAAAAGGGGGGGTCCGACTTAGGGGAGAACCGGAGGATCCTCGAACAAGGGAAAAATCCCACGTTCAAAATATATTTCCCGTTTTCAAAATATTTTTCCCATTTGGGGAAAAAAAATTTTGCTCAAGCAATATTGCTCATCAGGGCATGGCCGTAAAAACGTTTCCTAACCTGTCGAGGAGGGTTAAAATATGTCAATAAAGCTAACAAGTAAACATAAAAAGTTA
>CM022876.1:23428148-23439306 GCA_012654025.1 Pachypsylla venusta | reverse complement strand
ACTATTGTTTTTCACAATGATTTTTTTCATCTCCTAAATACGAGGGTGGTTCCATAAGTCCGTGGCCCAACCAATAAAGGATTAATGTACTATCTAATGATACTTCAAGTTAAAATTATCCAAATATTTTGATTATTTTAATATTACGTGTACATTTTTCCCTACAGTCTAGACCTGGCCCCTAGCGACTATTATTTATTTTCAAAACTGAAATCGGAGCTGTGTTGAAAAAAATGGAAGTGATAAAGAGATCAGGTCAACTGTTATAGAGTATTTTCACTGTCAGAATGCTGACTAGTTATTGACGGCAATAGAGATGTTACGCATAAAGGGGCGTTTACACTGCCTGAATATACTCGAGCATCAAGCATTCGTGATCGTTGCTCCCCAGTTTTCAACGAGCATAAACACAAACGAGACTTCTGTTCACACTGCTAGAGCATTTCTGACGATCAGTTACTCGTGAGCATTCGCAGCGAACATATGTCACCCGCGCTATCCAAAATTGCGGTTTCCGCGGCGGTTATCCTCATTCTAGATCATCTAGTGGAGGAAAGCGAAAAAGGCGTCGCATGTGGGAGTCGTTATTTTTAAAGAAAACAAATTACTCTCTATTGCTGAAGGATAACAGTGGGGCTATTCAGAATAAAATAAAATTTATGGCCCGGCTGACACAGCTCCGGGTGCTCCGCATACGGAGTAATTAACAAAAGCACTTTTCATTTTCCCACTCCATCGGTCAATTACTAAAAAGCAACAACACCACACACAAAATAGGAGACGTGTATACTTCAACAGCCAGGCGAGAACTGGATTCATAGAACACCATTCGACGAATCCCGGGGTGTTTACACAGAGTGAGCGGAGAACGTTCGTCACCCCTGTTTGCGACGAATGCTCAGGCAGTGTAAATGAGGCTTAAAATGTAAATAATGTATTGAAGTTAAGGAGATTATGTTGAAAAATAACTGTTGGAACTGCCTTCGTATCTAATGTACTGATTCTAATATATTTAATAACGCCGCCACTTGTTGTCGCCTTTACCTCAGCTACTTAATTGTCCTCACGAGGCTGAGTGCACCCCGTAACATAAAATCCAAGTAATCGGAGATTGTCTAAACCTTGATAGTTCCGACCTTGACAGGGATGACCACTAGCCCACGGGGACTTTAAAAAAATATAAAATTAATAGTCATATGATATCACCAGAAAATAACAAATGGCTGTCACTAGACTGAGACTGAGCCACACAGTGTGATACTCACTAGGCTAGGGAGGCTGCTGCTATGTACATGATTATGTACAATTGTACATAGTATGTATGTAACAACATTTGAAACAAATTGCATCTACTCTAGGGGTTTTCATGAATATTGCTTGAAAAGAGAACAGTAAGAATTGAAAATTTGGTGACTAGTTATAGCAATGTTATGCTTAGCCTAAATGAACGGTAAAGACATGAAATTTTGTTAATATTTTAACTATATCTATTGGACGCGTTTCGAAACTTTTAATGAAAATGGAATGTACCATTGGCGGTGCCAGGGAATTGAATTCTGTTTGTATGTTAAGAATATACGCAGAACATGACGAATCTTATCACTCATGAGACATACTGTTGACAAACAGACACAAACACGGACCAATGGCTGAAAGTCAAAATTTAGGCTATGGGGACCTCAAAATATGTTTTGGCATTAAAAACTCGACATTCAACATCCAACATTTCAGCCCTTTACAGTACAATATTTTCTTTTTATATAAATATGGAAAGTCATGTGATGTTCACGCCATATTTTTATATAGATATGGAAGGTCATGTGATGTTCACGCCAGATTTATGGAAGGTCATGGGATGTTCACGCCAGATTTTTATATAGATATGGAGGGTCATGTGATGTTTACGCCATATTTCTATATAGATATGGAAGGTCATGTGATGTTCACGCCAGATTTTTATATAAAGGTCATGTGATGTTTACGCCATATTTTTATGGATAATATTCCAAAAAATACTCACATGTCTCAAAGAGGTAGGGGCTGGTTGAAGTCTTTGTGACACTCCTCTTATTCTATCCACAGGTATGTGAGGTAAATGACTACTTGACTCAGAATTTGAGGAACTCCGTCGGCGGGGTCGATTAGGTTGAGGATTAACTGTTCTACCAGTGGGACGGCTTCGAGCATTACTCGACTGAAAAACATTCAATGATAATAACAAAATTTAGAAACCGAGGGGAGCAAGCTTCATTAGGTAACGCATCCAGCCTTTAAAAATCCCTGCTCCAAACCTTAGATGAAAAATCATCCAGAAAAAACAATTTTTTCGCATACATACAATGTGAGAAGCAAGCGAGTGTTACCATGCCAAGAAAGGGTGCAGTTTAAGTGAGTAGGCACAGAACAAAAGGTTGTGGAATGGTAGAATAAAGTAAAGCAACGCCGACCCCAAATAGAATTGGAAAAAAGTGAAGTTCAAAAAGAAGATCAAAGATAAAAGTAAGACGTATACGTTAGAAGTCACGCAAGGAACAGTCTCAGTAGCTCAGTTGGTAACACACTCATTATCTACTCGTACTTCATCTTTCACCACTATCAATACTTACTTATCATTCATTATCTCCAAAAACACACTCATTATCTACTCGTACTTCATCTTTCACCACTATCAATACTTACCTACCATTCACTATCTCCAAACACACACGCATCATTTACACACTCATTATCTACTCGTACTTAATCTTTCACCACTATCAATACTTCACTACCATTCTCCAAACACACACGCATCATTTACACACTCATTATCTACTCGTACTTAATCTTTCACCACTATCAATACTTCACTACCATTCATTATCTCTAAACACACACTCATCATTTACACACTCATTATCTACTCGTACTTAATCTTTCACCACTATCAATACTTCACACCATTCATTATCTCCAAACACAAACTCATCATTTACACACTCATTATCTACTCGTACTTAATCTTTCACCAATATCAATACTTACCTATCATTCATTATCTCCAAACACACACTCATCATTTACACACTCATTATCTACTCGTACTTAATCTTTCACTACTATCAATACTTACCTATCATTCATTATCTCCACACACACACTCATCATTTACACACTCATTATATACTCGTACTTAATCTTTCACTACTATCAATACTTACCTATCATTCATTATCTCCACACACACACTCATTATATACTCGTACTTAATCTTTCACCACTATCAATACTTACCTATCATTCATTATCTCCAAACACACACTCATCATTTACACACTCATTATCTACTCGTACTTAATATTTTACCACTATCAATACTTACCTATCATTCATTATCTCCAAACACACACTCATCATTTGCAAACGCATTATCTACTCGTACTTAATATTTCACCACTATCAATACTTCACTACCATTCATTATCTCCAAACACTCTAGTACGGTTTTCCGTACCATTTATTTTTTTTAGTGACTAGAAAAAATCAAATAAAACAAAACGAGACTAGAGTTTCATGGCTGCCTTCATTCATTAAACTTGTTCACCAGATCATGTCTGGCAATTAGTTTTTTTTTATTATTTTCAAGGAGTCCTCCGGCCAAGCAACCAAATCTCCCTGAGAAAACAATTCCCTTTGTTCACACTCATACAAAAAAACAATTCTGTGGACAGACGTGTCCACATAGCCACAAACACACAAATCAGACTCGCGTTGCCAATCCTTTTCAAATGATATGCATACCCTCCGTGTCCAGTCATAATTTCAGTCAAACACCGTGACATGCTACCCCAAATTTGTGACCATTCATTCATCCAACCCTGAATATTATTCACCCATTCATACGTTACACGACCTTTTATTGACTCATTCCATTCATTCTGCCAACCATTCATCTCCGTTTCGTACATTCTCTCCACAAATTCTTCCAACTCCATATCATCATACACATCAACATTTCTGTAGGTCATCCTCGCACCCCTCTTCACCAAGCCTCTCATTCTTCTCATCAGCACTACTTTGTCAATGGGCATACACGCAGCAAGTACTAACCCCCCAAAAATACCACTGCGTGCTATAAAAATTCCCCGCCAAGTCATCACCCCAAAAAAGACATGAAATCTATTTTGGGCGCCGCTATCCGCTCTTACGTTCTTCGAAATACCTAATGACTTTAAATTTTTTTTGACTTGGCGGGGCGGAGCGCTACCGCGCTCCTTAATAATCCATCCAAACTCACAGATCTATACAAACCACTAATAGCGATCGCGCACATGTCCAGATAACAACATTCTTGCTCTGTATTTCACATTCACTACATGACCCCATATTTCGCACGCATACGTGCACAAAGGCACAACGGCTCTCTCATATATTACCTTCAAACTGTCCTGAACTTTCCCCCACCTTTTTCGCACAAAACCATTCAATATCATCATCAGAACTCTCATCTTCTCACTTATATATGACTTCCAAAATTTCTTTTACTATCAAATAGCACGTCCAGATATTTAAACACTTCTTTCCTGCAAATTGGTTTCCCGTAGATCCTAGCAATCGGTAGCGGATTTACCAACTGACCCTTCATAAGCATCCAAGCACACTTTTCAACTGACATTCATTTGTTCATCCATCCATCTTTCAACAACATTCATAACTTCATTTCCTTTTGATACCAATTCATTCCGAGTCATTGCCCTAATCACAACACAAAATATCATCTGCATCTGCATATGCTATCATTGCTACATCATTTCAAAAGTCTTTTTCAATTAGCTCATCAAGTACTATATTCCAAATGAAGTGTCCCAAAATACTGCCTGAGAACATACTTAGTAATTTGCTTATTTCGATATGCATACTTTTAAAAATTAGATGACGATCATTTAAATAATTTTCAATAATATCAACAAGAGCTTTAGGAAAGCGCTTCAGATTGCATCCGCGAATCACTGCTGGCCACCACAGATTATTAAAGGCACCCTTTATATCGAGAAATATAGTTCCAACATATTTATGATCACACATATCAACTTCACGCATCAACCGCATCATACAATCAATCGTACCTCTGCCCTTCACAAAACCATACTGATTAGAACTGATAATACTATCACCACACATCGATTCAATTTTCTTCCTCATCATTCTTTCAAATACTTTCCCCATTTTAGATAGCATCGTCAAAGGTCTTCTAGAGCTTATCTCCTTTGGATCTTTTTCTGGTGACTTCAATATTGCCTTTAAAAGTCCTATTTTCCAGAGTTTAGGAAGTAACCTTTGCTCAAACACTCATTCATAATTATCAACCATTCATTTTTAAGTATCACATACGCATTTTTCAATATTTCACCATTTATTCCATCAATTCCAGGGGCTTCATTATTCTTAATAGCGAAGACCGCTTTCAACAATTCTTCCTGTGTAAGGGGTTCAACATATTTTAGATTCACTATCTCATTCATACGTTCTCTCACTCTTGCATGCCACTCACTTTCATCGTCAGTACAATCATCCTCAACCACTCCATTCATTATCGTTTCTAAAATTTCTTTCATACTATACGTGTATTCTTCATCTACTTTAACATTCGTAATTCCATTTTCAATTTTAACTTTTTCTGTGGTCATTTTATATACACATCCCCACGGCTCTTTTCCTATTCCTAAATCATTTTCTATAAATGTGTTTAGTGACTTCTGCTTAGTGTTTTTTATCAGTTTCTTATATTCTCCCTTGACTGTTTCATATCTTCTCCTATATAACTCTCTGGTTTCCTCATTTTGCTGATTCTTCTGAAAATCCTTCCTAACTCTTCTCCTTGTTCTCCCCACTTCCCTATTCCACCACTTACACTTCTTCTCTTTTATTTCTCGCAGTGAGATTGACGCACTTGCGGACTTTATCAACATATGCATCATATTATTCACTCTGTCATCTATTCCATTCGTGTCTTGTGTCCAAATTTTTATATTCCGCATTCAATGACGTGAGTTTTTAATCGAACTGATTCCAATTTGCTTTGTTTAAATTAAAACCTTATATACCCCTTTCTGTGTTATCTGAGTCATTCCTATATCCTGTATATTTGAAAGTTATAAGTCTGTGTTCGGTGGTAAAAACAGCAGCATGCACCTTCCATGAATCCAAAAATCCCAGAGTTCCACAGGAACCCAGTGTTAGGTCAATATAAGATTCCCCATTTGAACTGCAGAATGTAGGCAGCTCGCTCCTCTCATTCAGCACAAAGAAATTCTTATTAAAGATAAATTATTCCATTTTCTGTCCTCGACTACATTATCTGTCTTCCCAAACAACTGATTTTACATTTGAATCCATGCAAATGAAAATGTTTTTTCCTGCAAGTTTAGCTATTACATTTTCCAATCGAACTAGCATGTCAACACTAGGAGGAAAATACGCAGATATTATTCCTATCGGTCCACTTTCGTCATTACATTCAATGGCAACTATGTGTTCGTCATTAACGTCATCCAAAGCTAAAACATCCAGTTCTTTTCTAAATATTAAACCTTTTCTACCCTGGAACTTTCAATTTTACACCGCGCGCCGCTTTGGCATATCTGACAATTTGAAATCCATCTTCCGCACACTCCTTCCTACTTTCCTTAATTGCCGATATTATTTCCAATCTCATGACGTCTTTAAGGTTCCCTACACCCTGTGATAATTCATTATGTTCTTCACCCGTTTGCATCCCGTCTGTATCCATGTCCTCATCCCTTAACGATCCATTGCACCCCGTGAACTCCTATTCTATAACTTTACGAACCCCTGTTTTCATTTCACTTCTTAAACTGTCTTTCACTGCCTCCTTTATCTTCTCATACATTTTTCCCACAATCTGAAGTTGCATGTCTTCCCCAATGAGGTAACTCATTAGTTCATTCCTCATCTGGAATGTAATCTCCTTGATCCCCCTGCTCATTTCAGTTTTCTTCATCCTGGGTATCTTCTCCGCCTTTTCTATGTTCTCCTCCAAACCCTTAGGTAACTCATTTAATTTATCCAGAATACACCTTGTTGATATGTCCTTTACATCACTTTTTGTTCCTCTCTCCTCTTCAGGAGACGATCTAGACCCTTCCCCCTTATTTGGTCTACATGGCGTTTCCAAACCCTACCGTCAGTCGTCTAGTACTCTAGTTTAACCAAGTAATGGAGAACTCCTAATCTTTTAGTTATGCTGCCAACAACCACTTGGGAACCAAAGTGCACGACCGCCGCGCCGTACGACAAAGAAAAGGAATTTTGGTTTATGATTGAAAATAATAAACCAAAATCGCCAACGATCATACCACGTTGAATACACCAGTTCCCGTCAAATCACTGAAGTTAAGCAACGTCGGGCGTGGTCAGTACTTGGATGGGTGACCGCTTGGGAACACCACGTATCGTTGGCTCTTTTTTCCTGCCCAACCCAGGCTGAGTGAGGTCAATGTGGGTAGCTGGTTTGCAAGTTTCCAGCGAATAAAGAGTAAAACCCCCGTCTTGAATGACCAATAGATGTTATAGAAACGTTAAGCCAAATTAAAAAATAAAGCAAAATCAGATAAAGGCTATGTTTTTAATTATTTTATTTATTATTGTTTCATAGTTTGAATACAACTATCTGTAGGGGTCAGAACTATCGATATTCGATCGGTTATTATAGATAGTTTTCAATCTTTTTCTTTTACCTTATTAGATTTTCAGCATCGTTGGAATAGTGCCGATTCAAAGTCAATCCAATAGTCTCCCATAGTTGAGTCATATCTTCATTTAATAAACTTGCATTAAGATAAAGGAGAGGCTCAATAATATGTAAACCTATACGAGGAGCTAAAGTAGATGCTTGTCTCGTATTGTATTCCATAGTATGGAATACACAACCAAATCTTTGTCTTCTGGCTGAAAGTAAAATACAGAATAACATAACTTTTGAACGGCTTGGAATTTTAGAATTTTGGAAAGCTCTATTGGATAGAAAAAGGGCAATGGTCAATAGGATGGTTAAGCTGGTGAGATCCAGATGCGATCCCTGGAGGACAAAATTTTAAATTTCTCAATAAATTTTTTAAATGAAATGGTACAATTTGCAAGAAGAAAAGAAAAAAAAATTGCCAATTAATTTACTGGTTGAAAAATATTACCCCCCCCCCCAAAAAAAAATGGGGCGTAATTAGTTAGAATCCCAAATTTGACTCTACCAAATTACAAGTCTCTGACTCCCTAGTCTACCAAATTACAAGTCTCTGACTCTTACCATTCTCGTTTCAGACAGTATTAATGAAAACCGCTTTAAAGCGGCATAAATCGCCAAGGGTGTATTCAATTGCACCTAAATCAAAGCCCAGATGGGACCTATATACCAACTTTCATCCAAATCGGTCAACGCTATGTGGCAAAAGTGCCCATCACGGCGGACGGTGGACAAACGAATTTTTTTATTCGATTTTTGTATTCTACGTACCTATAATATCAATTTTTTTGGGGGGGGGGTATTTTTATTTNCTACCTACTTTGAATCATGTGTTAAAAGCTCATTATATATATTTTTTATATATATATATTTCATTCAACGGGTCAAACCCTTTATACAAAACAAAAATACCTACCTATGACAAAGCTTATATTAATACAAAGAAAAAAAAAACCTAATAATAATTATAAATATATCCGAAATATATAAAGTATATCCGAAAAATAATGAAAAATAATAATAATAGATACCTAAGGAAAAAAATGTATCAGAAAAAAATTCTTGCGACTAAAAATATATATATACGAATAATATCTAAAACAAAAGTTTGTTCTCTACAGCAGAAAAATAAAAATAATAATAATAATATTTAAAAAAAAAAAAAACCTACGGGGTTTTACTAGTCCTCCATCGGGCGCCTCCCCAGGTGGCGGATAGGGGGAGTCTCCCAGATATGGGTGATGCTGGTGACATGAAATAGTCAGGGCGGACCAAAACTAGTAAATGGTAGCGTCTGACCCAGAATAAGTGGCTGAACAATATACTAGGGGGCTCAGAACCTCACTAGTCAATCCCCCATTACTTTTTCAGGTAACCCTGAGAAGTAACACAACCTTTTTTTTTAGCTCCTTTTCATGATTCTAACACAACCTTTTGGATCACATACCCCAGGTAGTAACTAATCCACTCCCATTTCTGGGACATATAGACCTACGGATTCTGGGAATTCTACAACATCATGTAAAAAGAAACCAACAATATTTTTTGCAACTATAAATATGAATTCCCTTCTGCAAGTAGGAAAACTTAAACAAACTATAGATGTTCTTAGAGAGAAAAACATAATGATAGCTGATTTACAAAAAACAAGATGTACGGATGAATGTTCCTTTGAATCAGATGGCTTTAGAATTTTCAAAGGAAAAGAGTCACTAAGAATATTCCCCACCTGGGCACCGGCTTTATCGTCAAAAAAAAAANAAAAAAAAAAAAAAAAAAAAAAAAAAAAAAAAAAAAAAAAAAAAAAAAAAAATGGTTAACTCAATTCTAGATTTTTCAACCATATTCTAATATAGAGCGAACCAAAGATATATATCCATACTCCATACTAATATTATAAATGCGAAAGTAACTCTGTCTGTCAGTCTGTCTGTCTGTATGTATGTTACGCTTTCACGCTTAAACTACTGAACCGATTTTGATGAAATTTGGTATGGAGATAGACTAAACTTTAGGAAAGGACATAGGCTACTTTTGGGGTTGAAACTATAAACGGCCATGCCTCTAAGGCGCCAAGCGAAGCGGGCGTATCCTGCTAGTATATATATAAGAATAAAAGCGTTAGATGACAAGACTTTGGAGGATCTGTTGATGTAACCCAGTAATAGATGACATCTCATAGAGAGATTAGTAATATGAGGTGAGAAAGAAAGCTTTTGATCAAAAATTACATCCAAATCTTTTATTTGATCAACCAGTGAAAGTGCACAGAATCGACAGAATAAATAAAAATAATAGAAGAAGAACCTTGAGAACTTCATAACAGCACACTTATGTAAAGACAATTGCATCCACCAACCACACATGAAATCTATCTAGATCTTCTTGAAGACATATGCAATCCTGGGTATTTCTGATAGCTTTAAATAATTTTTCGTCGTAGGCAAACATCAGAACTGAAGAATTACAAATGAATTGAGGAAGATCGTTAAAAAACAAGCTGAAGAGTAAAGGACAATTATGGCTGCCGTGGTCAACACCCGAGACTACGTCAATAGAAGAGGAAATATAATTGGCAACACTCACACACTGGGCTCTGTTTGAAAGATGCATGAAATCCAACGGAGAAAACAATCCCCGATACCGTAGGATTTCAACTTCGCAATAAGAAAACGAGTGTTGACGCGGTCAAACGCTTTAGAAACATCGGTATAAATGGAGTGGACCGAAGAACTAGCCTGAAACGACTAGAATTTTGTGCTGATAGATCAAGAGATTGGTAACCGTGGATTTCTTAGCTGTAAAACCGTGTTGTTGTTTCTAAGGACATTATTGAAGCTATTGGGGAGAAAATAATTTCTACGTATGGAAAAAAATTGTTTTCTATCCTACAAAACAAAGTATAGTAAGAAAATATAAATAAATGGTACGGAAAACCGTACTAGACTTTCTCTTCCTTAATCATTCCATCAGACTACCACCGAATGCAGATGTTGTTCTTCTAAAGTTTTAAGTCTTTTAGTTATATATTTTAGTTATTGTTATATTTCTATTTTCTGTTGATGTTGACCATTATATTAAAAAGATTTTGCAACCTTCGGCTGCGGACTTTGCTTTTTAGTGACAATATTATTTTGAAAGATTTTGCAGCCTTCGGCTGAGGAAAGCTCTTTAGTGATAGTATTATTTTAAAAAGATTTTGCAGCCTTCGACTGCGGACTTTGCTCTTTAGTGACAGTAATATTTTGGAAAATTTTGCAGCCTTGGGCAGCGGACTTTGCTTTTTAATGACAGTATTATTTTGAACGATTGCAGCCTTCGGCTGCGGACTTTGCTCTTTAGTGACGATATTATTTTGAAAGATTTTGCAGCCTTCGGCTGTGAACTTTGCTCTTTAGTGACAGTATTATTTTGAAAGAT
>CM022876.1:23388300-23402689 GCA_012654025.1 Pachypsylla venusta | reverse complement strand
GTTACTGATACTTGTAACTATCCAGGGATCATCAACCACTTGCTCGGGCCCTGGAGTCGCCCCCCCCAATAACTTAATTATCAGTTACCCCTGGGGGTTTATTATTAAATAAGTAACGATTTACTTTATCGACCCCCCACCCCCTCCCTCCTGACATGAAGATCTCACCTGCCCCCCTCTAGGCCAGATGCTGGCTACGCCCTTGCCATGGACCTCACCTTAGTACGGTCTTTCTGAAATACTTTTTCTGTAATAAATTTCGAACAAAGACCCCTTTCAATTTTTTTTTTTAAACTCGCTTTTATATTGACCATTATGGATCCATTACGCAATAGAGACAAGGCCGTTAAAACGTATCCTGAACTCTCTAATTGGTTTAAAATTGGTTATAAAAGATCAAAGGTTTGCCAGATACTCCTCCTCGGATTTACATTCCTTATCCTATAAAGAAGAAAGTATTGTAATGGGCTGAAATTTTCGATGCCGAGTTTTCAATGCCAAAACACGTTCTGGGGTCCCCAGAGCCCAAATCTCGAGTTTCAGCCATTGGTGTGTGTGTCTGTCTGTCCGTATCATATCAATTTCATATAAGAAATTGAAAAATAGGTACAACTTAGCATGAATTGTAATTATATCAAGAAGTGTAATACTTCAAAACGTGTTTTGGCATTGAAAACTCGACATCGAAAATTTCAGCCCATTACAATACTTTCTTCTTTTTTATATATAAGGAAACTCGTGTGATGTTCACACCTTATTTTCAATAATGAACCTTTGGAATTGTCGCGGAAAAAAAGAAAATTAACCCCCCCCTCAAAAGTTGATATTATACGTTTCAAGATACGTAGAATCCAAAAATCGAATAAAAAAAATCCGTTTTCCGCCGTATTCCGTGATGGGCACTTTTGCCACTTAGCGTTGACAGATTTGGATGAAATTTGGTATATAGATCCCATCTGGGCTCTAATTGTGCACCAAAACTTTTGGGTGCTTGGTGATTTTTGCCGCTTTTTAGCGGTTTTCAGTATTGCTGTCTAAAGGAGAATGGTAAGAGCTAGAGATTTTAAATTTTGTATGTATGACATACTTGGGGTCTCAGCTAGCTCCAAAACTTTTGGGTTCAATCAAATATACCGCTGGTGGTTTTTACCGCTTTAAAGCGGTTTTCATTAATCCTGTCTAAAAAGAGAATGGTAAGAGCCAGAGATTTCAAATTTGGTAGGTATGTCAAATTTAGGGTCTAATTACGCCCCAGATTTGGAATCGTTACGACAACCCCCCCCCCTCATTTTNAATGTATTTTTTTTTGCCAGAAAAGTAATAAACCCAGGCGTCACATTGGCAGAGTTTTTTTTTTCATTATAGTAATATTTCACTGGTGGATCAATTAGTAGCTAACTAACTGATCAACTAGTGTTTTTTTTTAAAGTCAATTAAATTTAGGAAAAATTCTTTGTACCTACCGCGTGTCCCAAAATTCTGAGACCACCTGAATATCTTTTGAACGGATTTATGTGGAGTTTTGAAATTTTGCATGGTGTCATATCCCAAATTAAACCACCTGATGGTGTCACCAATTTTTCAGGGTCCGGGTCTATCTTTAATATCCTGATTGAATGTGTTCAGTAAAAATTGGCTTCTCGTATATATTCATATATTTGTGAGATATATTCCTCTTTAGGGCTATGTAAGCCCTTTGTACCTAAGCCACTTCTGGGCTATTTATGCTTGCTCCTCGGGGTCACATAGATTCCGCCCTCGAAAAAAATGTATGTCTAATAAAAAAAAAAACATGTTCCCGGACATTTCTGTCCTATGCAATTAATCAATGTCCGATTGCAAATAATTCGCCTAATTTTAGACACTCTTGGAAGTCAAGTCTTGAAAATTCAAATGGCCGCCATTTTGAAACCAAACACGCTAGATTTGTTAAATTGTTTGCAGAGAACTTTAAATTTTAATGTCTTCACAAGATTGGAATTCATATTTAAAAAAACAAAATATGGACCCCCTGGTGACCACATGGGACCCGCCCCCGAAAAAATGGTCACATAATCAGGAGGTTTAATTTGGGAAGCCGTTCAAAAGATATTCAGGTGGTCTCGGACTTTTCGGACACGCTGTATAGTTTATATTATGTAAATAAATAAATGAATTGAAAAAAAAAGATATACATATATTTAATAATAATATGATTATAATATTAATAAGGGGTAAAAACCGTCAGCGGCATATTTGATTCCACCCAAAAAAGCTTACTGACACCCTAAATATGACATACATATTCATGTTTTCCATGCTGTATCTCAAGAACCGTATTTGCTGGAAACATGAAACTATTTGATACTAGCTGTTTCGCCCGTGCTTCGCTACGATTCTTATATTGCTATTTTTGTTTTTCAAGGACAATAGTAATGGGGTGGGTATTGGTTTGTGTCCACCCTGTATATTGCAACCATTAAAAACCAAGATTTAAACGTTTCGCTAGGCGCCTTATGGGCTCGACCATTCTGACTTTCATACATATGTCATTTTTATGCCAGGAACGAACTATGAAGCTTTTGGTTGAAATCGATGTTACGGTTTGTGGTTTTGTTAATCCCGCCTAAATAGGGAACGGTAAGAGAGCTTGAAATGAGATGTCTATTCATATTACCTTAATGCATTGATTCATTCAATTACTTTTAGGGACGGACGCGGTGCGGTGCGGTTTTTGGCTCCGAACCGCATCGCACCTCAAACTGCGGTGTAGTGCAAAGTAAAGAATCGCACCGCGCAAAAAAGCGCGCTGCGGTGCAGAGCTAAAACCGCAAACCGCAGGAATTACGAACCATTTTCTTTTTTCTTTTTAGACAACAATACTGAAACGCTATTGAAAAGGGGCAAAAACCGTCAAGGGTGTATTCGATTGCACCTAAAAATTTCAAAGTTTACTGACACCCCACTAATAACATCGATACCAAATTTCAATTCTAGCTCTTACCATTAACTTTTCAGACAGCAATATACTTAAAACCGCTAAAAATCAGCAAAAACCGCCATGGTTGTATTCGATCACCCAAAAGTTTCAGGGCATAATTAGAGCTCAGATAGGATTTATATACCTTCCAGTTATACAGTATTTTGTGTATATCTTGTAGTGCTGTGCGCGGTGCAAAAATAGGAAACCGCACCTCGCGGTGCGGTGAAATATTCGAAATATGAAAACCGCGTATGCTAAAGAGACATTTTGTCAACTCAAAGCAAGAAAGTTTAAGGTGGCCTTTTAAACTTTAATTTGGAACATAGATTAAAAAAAACGTACTATCGTTTTCGAGTTATGGCCGTTTTTCCGATTTTTGTAAGGCGAATCATCCGATTTATGAAAGAGAAATCATAGAATACTGTTAGTACCGGAGCGGTCAGACCTCTATGGCGCCTAACTATATGCCGTAGCGAAGCACGGGCGAAACAGCTAGTTGAAGATAAATATACCGTTGGCAGTTTTTGGATGTTTCTGCCTACATAGTGAACGGTAGTTACTTATTTATAATCCTTGCATGCATGTTTGTAATGCAGAATGAATCTTTGCCCTCGAATCTTTGCCGAAAAAAAATTGGCGTTCTTTACCGCTTTTTAGAGGTTTTCACAAATCCTGGCATAAAAAGAAAACGGTAAGAGCTAGAGATTGAAATTTGGTGCCTATTCATATCAATTTTATATGTATGAAGTGCGCCACGACATTTTTGATTGATTTCCAATCTACTGTTACTTGTTGGCGGTTTTGGCCGATTTAGGACGGTTTTCTGAAATTGCCTTAAAATAGAACGGTAAGAGCTAGATACTTTTTCTTTATTATATATTGTGTTTTATTATGTATTGTACGCTTCTATTAATTATATACATAGACCACGACAAATGTTAACGAGACATTTTGTTCACAACACACGGAACAATGGCTGAAACTCAAAATTTGGTCTCTGGAGACCTCAAAACGTGTTTTGGCATTGAAAAGTCGACATCAAAAATTTCATCCTAATACAATACTTTCTGCTTTTTTTTGGATAAGGAAAATCGTGTGATGTTCACACCAGATTTTTTTCATATTGTAGAACGATACATAAATTTAACGTGCACTTATATTATACTAGCAGGATACGCCCGCTTCACTTGGCGCCTTATAGGCATGGTCATTTATAGTTTCAGCGCCTTTTTTTCGCGATAAAAAGTAGCCTATGTCCTTTCCTAAAGTTTAGTCTATCTTCATACCAAATTTCATCAAAATCGGTTCAGTAGTTTAAGCGTGAAAGCGTAACATATATACATACAGACCGAGTTACTTTCGCATTTATATATTAGTATATGGAAGTATAGATATGGATTTTTTTATTTTCCATTTCCAAAAACTCTGTTATACAATGTCCATGCTTCCATTGGTTGTAGAGGCCGAGGTTTTTCCAGATATTGCAAAGTAGATCTTTGTACTTCCAAAGCTGTGTACAGAACTCTTACACTATTCAAGAATATTGTATCAAATGCTATAATATTTATTGAATTTAATACCATATCAAAATCACTGATTTCATCTATAAAATCATGACGCACTGCATAATAAATCGTACTGACATTCTGGAATATAATGAAATGAGACAAAACAATTAAATCCACCAAATTACGGGAGGGTTTATTTCAAAAATGCTTGGTGCCCTAAAGTGCACCCAGATGAAGACAGACCCATTAGGTTCGAAATTTGACGATGACATGTTACAAAGGATCTCTTATTTTTAATTTCATCAAAATCGGACCTGTCGTTTGGGTTTCAGAGGGTCATTCTAGAATGACTCCCTTTGACACATAAATGGATCCTAGAGGGCTCAATCTCTAATGTTGAGGTTTTTGCTGTAATCATGGAATCTAGGAACATTGTTGCCAAATATAATATCATCAAAATCGGATACCTAAATAATAAAGTCTGTGAATGAGCGAACATATCTTTACGGACGGAGGACGGACGGACAGATATTTTTTCTAGTCCCATTTTTTGGAATATAGCCGTCATAATTCGTACAGAAAAGAAGAAGAAGAAAAAAAATAATAATAATAATTGCATCGAAATTTTTCACCAATACAATACTTTATTTTCCTATATAATTCGTATATTGTAAATAAGTAAAAATATTTGCATATCCTTTCTCAACCTTCGCCTCTTGTCACAGCTCGCTACAGAATTTTTTATAAGAATTAGATTTGTCAGCCTCCGGCTATTACAGCTTTCTAGTGAAAATATTATATCAAAAGAATTAGACAGGCTTCGGCTGCTGCCACAGCTCTCTAGTAAAATTATGACATGAATTGCATTTGACAGCTTTTGCCGTTGTCTCAACTCTAAAGTGCCCCCAGATGCACTTTTTACAATTTATATATCTAGACAATTGTTAAATAAAAACACTAACCTGTTCGATTGCACTCTCTTCTACGGTAAGATGTTGCTTCAAAAACACTTTAACTGATTTATCAAAAAAAGAATGTGAAAACTCAATCCATGGGTCTTTAGTGAGCTCAAAATATTGAAATGCTATTGACGAAAGATGTATACCCTCTTGGTTTGATTTGTATATTGTTCCCGCTAATGATAAAATGTTTTTTTTGACGTAAGAATCCAATATAGAACAAAATGCGGAATCCACGTAGTACACTATACGAAAAGAATTACGGGGAGCTTCGGCAACAACATATCTCGGATTAGGAATGCTATAATTGTAAATATTTTCCTCTGGTACTGGAATATCTAAAATTTAAAAAATATATACAGGGTGATTCAGGTTGTTTGTATCAAGGAAATAGGGGTTGTACAATACGAAAATGGAATCACTTTTTACGGGTTATTGCTAAAAACGTGATTTTTCTTGATAAGCTCAGAACTCCTTTAAACATGGTCCTATTTTCAAAAAATAAAGTAATCTAAAAAAATAATTTTAAGCTGCACTTATTACTTTACATTGACTTGCTCCGAATTTATGTAACAATATAGCAGTCATTTTTAAACTTGATTTTCTCGAAAACTACTCCATCGATTTTTTCTATTTTTATCTCATTTTTATAGAAATAAAATGCACTACAAATTTGAAATTTGGCCATTTTAAATTGCAAATTTCAAATGAAAAATTACCTACTTACCTGGTGGGATATTTCCTCCGTTCCTCTTGGTTACAGTAACTTGATTAAAAGTTACATAAGGATCAATGATAACAAATGCAGGGTGTGTTATTCACCTGACAATGTGCAGTTATGCATACTCACCTGGTGGGACATCTCCTCCGTTCCTCTTGGTTACAGTAACTTGATTAAAAGTTACATAAGGATCAATGATAACAAATGCAGGTTGTGTCATTCACCTGACAATGCGCAGTTATACCTACTCACCTGGTGGGACATCTCCTCCGTTCCTCTTGGTTACAGTAACTTGATTAAAAGTTACATAAGGATCAATGATAACAAATGCAGGGTGTGTCATTCACCTGACAATGCGCAGTTATACCTACTCACCTGGTGGGACATCTCCTCCGTTCCTCTTGGTTACAGTAACTTGATTAAAAGTTACATAAGGATCAATGATAACAAATGCAGGGTGTGTCATTCACCTGACAATGCGCAGTTATACCTACTCACCTGGTGGGACATCTCCTCCGTTCCTCTTGGTTACAGTAACTTGATTAAAAGTTACATAAGGATCAATGATAACAAATGCAGGGTGTGTCATTCACCTGACAATGCGCAGTTATACCTACTCACCTGGTGGGACATCTCCTCCGTTCCTCTTGGTTACAGTAACTTGATTAAAAGTTACATAAGGATCAATGATAACAAATGCAGGGTGTGTCATTCACCTGACAATGCGCAGTTATACCTACTCACCTGGTGGGACATCTCCTCCGTTCCTCTTGGTTACAGTAACTTGATTAAAAGTTACATAAGGATCAATGATAACAAATGCAGGGTGTGTCATTCACCTGACAATGCGCAGTTATACCTACTCACCTGGTGGGACATCTCCTCCGTTCCTCTTGGTTACAGTAACTTGATTAAAAGTTACATAAGGATCAATGATAACAAATGCAGGGTGTGTCATTCACCTGACAATGCGCAGTTATACCTACTCACCTGGTGGGACATCTCCTCCGTTCCTCTTGGTTACAGTAACTTGATTAAAAGTTACATAAGGATCAATGATAACAAATGCAGGGTGTGTCATTCACCTGACAATGCGCAGTTATATCTACTCACCTGGTGGAACATCTCCTCCGTTCCTCTTGGTTACAGTAACTTGATTAAAAGTTACAGAAGGATCAATGATAGTATATAGAATGTTTTTTCTAAACTTCATTTTGAACACGGCTGCAAAATAATAAAATCCATTTACTACTGACCGACAGATACTCGGACGTAACTATAGGGGGTTGCAACCAGGGCGGTTTCCCGGGGCGCGAGTTTTTGGGGCCCCAAAAAGGACTACTTAGGGTGCCGAAAATATATTATAATCAGACAGTTTACGAGCGGCGAGTAGAAGCAGTTACTAGGAAGTTCCCTCCTCCTGCGCCCCCTTTCGCCACTGCATTACACAATAGTTGATACGCAACATTGTCGCCCGGAATAGAGATCGGTAGAAACCGTACCGATTATTGGTGTGTTTGGTTCTTTTATATGATTTGTTGAAAATTTATTTTAGTCAGGTAAGAGGGGCGCTAAAATGGGTCTTTGCCCAGGCTGCGCAACACACATTTGACTTTTTTTGGAACCTAGTAGTATTACTACTCCTAACACGTTCTACCCAACATACTGTGTGATTTTTAGTCACTTCTATGATACGAGGTCTATTAAAAAAATACGCAGACTGAGGTCATAAAAAAAATCTACTTTATTTGGAAGTTACACGTCTGGGTCTCCCGTCTTGGAATTTCGCTCCTTGGAACAGCGAAATTCCAAGACGGCGCCACCCACCCACAAAATATATGACTCAAAGTGATCCACAGCTGATAAAGGTCAAACCTAAAGCATCTCAAAAAGTTTGGTCGCAATAAATTAAGCGGTTCTTAAGATATCGAAGAAAAGTGAAATTCCAAGTTGGCGGCCTTACACGGCTCCGCCCACATAGCCTCCCAAATTTCCTTCGCAGTTGCAATATTTCTGACGAATGTAATTTGATCGTCTTCAAGAGCCAAACATATTCTCGTTTTTGCACTCCCACTCAACATCTTTTCTTTTCCCACTCAACATTCTTGTCCGGAGCCTCACTATCAACGATATGACAAATATCAATTCTTATTATCCAATTTTTCAATGGTCACATTTGACCCCACTTTTGATTGAATGGTCACTTTTGACCCCGTGAGACATTTTGCCACTTTGGCGCCACAATAAGATCAATGTACTAGAATTTAGACAACATTAATAACAAAGCGAGAAAATGTTCTGCGCGCATAATTAATTGTGGCCCATATTTAATTATTATTAATTGTGGCGGCCTTTCCTTTCGGAATTCCAAGTGCTGCATCCACTAGTTAGGACTATTGCACACCAGTTTTTCCACATGTCTACTATCTCCCACCCAGCCCTGAAATTGCCGCACCCCTAATCAAGTTCAGCAACGATGTTACTGATCAGAGTGCATGTACCTCTATGAGTTCACAAACCGGGAACCCTACCGTCCATATAACGCCAGGCATGGGCAGTCAAATATAATGTGCGAAGCCGTCTCCTCTTCCTCTTTACACATCCTAGGTATCGTTTTTCCGGTGTTTACTCCCATAGCTTTTAGGTGTTTCCTTAGAGCACCGTGACCCCTCAGATGTCCAATCACCAGTTTGATGTCATGGCTGCTGAGATTCACAATTTTCTTTGCCGTTTTAACCGAAGAACCAGTAATCATCCTCTTAGAAAAAGGTACTAACGTGACCCCGTTCCAGGTCTGCCTGTGTTGTTTCCCGTTCCAGGTCTGCAAAGACCCAGTCTTCTCTAACGGCCTTGGCCAATCATTTCGCTATGCAAAACATCTGCTCCGGACCAGTGAATGGTACTAAGGAAGCTGTCCTGACTAGCTCATCAGCCTTTTCATATCCCTCAGAAGGTACTTTTTATTGAGAAAAAGTGAAGATTTCTCGAGAAAATCAAAAGAAATATTATAAAAAGGATTATGTAATATATTTTTTAAATGGCCTGATTGAGGTAACCACCGACTAGATGGGAATAGACCCCCTCCTCTCCACAAAAACATAGACCGAGACCCCAGTAAAATTATCAGAAATCAAAACTCTACAACCGGCCGAGGTACAGCCAATTTTCCGATTTTTTTATGAGAAATCATAGAATTCCATTAAAAACAGTAAGATATATAGAACAAATGATGGGAATGGACCGCCCTCCCCCAAACCAAAGTCTGGGACCCCAGAAAAATTATCACAGTTCAAAACTCTCCAACCGTTTTTTACGGCCTATTTTCCGATTTTTGTATGGAAATTCATGATCTTGCAGGATTTTGTTCGATTTATATAAAAAATTGTTCAAAAGCGGTTAGTGCCGATATAATTAAATAGAAGTGAACACCAAGTTTGTTGGGTAGGACGTGTTGGGAGTAGTATTGGGTTAGGTTCCAAAAAAACATAAAAAACGTGTTGAAGATTGTGCAAGGTTAGGCTGGCTCTGCGAAGCAGCCTAAACTCAGCAGGCTTCAACACGCATTATTATTATTTTTATTTTTTTGGAACCTAATCCAATACTACTCCAACACGTTCTACACTGCTTAACAACCCGTTACTACTCCCCATGTTCTACATAGGTTAATAAACGTGTAGGTTAAAAGGTTGTTCCCCGGCGATATGATTCATTATCAATGTAAGAGTCAGATTTATTATCATATTTCTCTCATCTTATCGAAACGGAGTTCGGTTACTCAGCTAGTTCCAAATAAATGAAGCAGTATCTTTTCTTTTCATTTTTTAATATTTCTCAAGAACATCTGCAGGACATCTGATGGACCCGAATTAAAGTCCATTGGGTCCTTTCAGATGATTGGTTTAAGATGGGCTGCCATATCCTTTTCCCTAAAATATTAATGTACCCCCTTCCCCCTTAAATTTTACACCAGGGGATCTATGGGATTTTTTTTTTTTTTTTTTTTTTTTTNCTATTGGTTTTTTTTTTTTTTTTTTGCCAAACTGACATAAGTGTATATTATTTTACTGGCTAAAAAAATAGCTCAAATTTGATATTTTACGTTTCTAGGTTCGTAAAATCCAAAAATCCAATAAAACCTGTTCGTCCGCAGTTCGCCGCCCCCTGTACACCGCATAGCGTTCGCCACAAAGGGCAATTTTGCCACTTAGCGTTGAAATATGATTGTCTCAAATGCGTCCAATTACCTACATCGAAATCAGTCAATGCTACTTAGAGCATAAATGTTCTTTTTGGCAGGTCAAACGACGTACGGCGGATTTCTATTTTGATTTTTGGTATTCTAAGTACATTGAATCGTAAAATATTAAGTTTTGAGGGTTTTTTTTTTGCTAAATTGTTAAAGGATCATTATTGAAAATAATAATCCAAACTTGTATGGGCTAGCTAATAAATGTTTGGGGGGGGGGGCGACATGACTTGGCTGCCACTGTCTGTGAAGAACATCACTAACCTGCAATATGTAAGTGATTAAACTGTGGATGAATAAAATCAGTGGATACGATATCCCGCACTTGATTACTTTCCAATGAGGTGTCCGCTGTTATGATATAACTGCTTTCTTCAATGTGCTCTCTGCCCATACGTTTCAGTCTGTCAAATACATCAACCAGAAAAAACAATCGAGATCCTATGTGGTAAGCAGGACGGTAACGGTTGAATATAACTTCGATCGGATGGTGTATATTTCCGAGATAGTGATTATAAAAACTGCATAATATGAAACAAATGGAAACAGTGAAATTAACAATATTATGGCACAAATAAAAACTCTGCATATGTGACACATGGAAGCAATGAAATTAACAATGTTATGTAACAAATAAAAACCCTGCATATTATGTGACACATGGAAACAATGAAATTATCAATGTTATAACACAAATAAAAAGCTTGCATATGTAACACATGGAAACAATGAAATTAATATTGTTATATCACAAATAAAAAGCTTGCATCTGTGACACATGGAAACAATGAAATTAATAATGTTATATCACAAATAAAAAGCTTGCATATGTGACACATGGAAACAATGAAATTAATAATGTTATGTCACAAATAAAAAGCTTGCATATGTAACACATGGAAACAATGAAATTAATAATGTTATGTCACAAATAAAAAGCTTGCATATGTGACACATGGAAACAATGAAATTAACAATGTTATGTCACAAATGAGATCCCCGCATATTTAAAATATGGAAACTATGAAATAACACTGTAATGACACATGCCGCAATAATAAATCCTGCATATATGTGACACATGGAAACAATGAAGTTAATAATATTATATCACAAATAAAAAGCTTGCATATGTGACACATGGAAACAATGAAATTAATAATGTTATAATACAAATAAAAAGCTTGCATATGTAACACATGGAAACAATGAAATTAATAATGTTATGTCACAAATAAAAAGCTTGCATATGTGACACATGGAAACAATGAAATTAGCAATGCTATTTCACAAATAAAAAGCTTGCATATGTATCACATGAAAACAATGAAATTAAAAATATTATGTCACAAATAAAATCGCTGCATAATATGTGAAACATGGAAACAATGAAATTAACAATGTTATGTCACAAATGAGATCCCCGCATATTTAAAACATGGAAACTATGAAATAACACTGTTATGACACATGCCGCAATAATAAATCCCGCATATATGTGACACATGGAAATAAAAACCCTGCATATATAAAACATGGAAACAATGAAATTAACAATGTTTTTGTCACAAATAAGAATCCTTCATATGTAAAACATGGAAACAATTAACACAATCAAATTGGAGAAACCAAAAGTTTGGAGTGTAGATCCAGAAGAGGCTTGATTGGAGAAACCAGTGTGAATTTTAAATGTTTGCAGTGTTGACCCGGAACGGGCTTAATTGGAGAAACCATTGTGGTTTTTAAAAGTATATGGAGTGCTGACCCGGAACGGGCTTAATTGGAGAAACCATTGTTATTTTGAAAAGTATGGAGTGTACAGCCGGAACATGCTTGATTAAAGAAACCATTGTGATTTTTAACCCTAGATTGCTGGAGTAGGTACTTTTTTGTACGTTATTGCTGGACATGAGTCATTTTGACTCACCACTCATTTCTCCAGAATTTTTTCGTTTGGTTGGTTTAAAGGTTATATAAGATGAGTTTGTTACCCTCCTGGTGTTTGCCACGCCATTACATTTACTCACATTAACCTCAACCGTTCTAGGTGATACTGTGAAAAGGATTTTTTAAGTAGATTTAAAAGAAAATGATTGGATTTATTGGTAACAAATAAGTACAAAAAAAGTAATCATGCCAGTTCAAATTTCATGAACCCTCTATATAACGTCAAAATGACTCACCAAAAAACTAGCGTTATCGCTGGTAATGCTTCAAATTGACTAACTAACTTTTACGAAAAGTTACTTTAGAAAAACAAATAAACAACTACGGATGTGCTCAATTCACTATCTCACTTGAAACTGAATGGGCGAGGAATACATGGAGTCTCAACTGGATCGAACAAAAAAGAGGGGGGTGGAATAGAACCAATCACATATATGCGTCAAAATGACTCATGTCCGGCAAACTAGGTTTAAAAGTTTGGAGTGTGGACCCGGAACAGGCTTGATTGAAGAAACCAGTGTGATTTTCAAAAGTTTAATGTGTAGACCCCGAACAGGCTCGATTGGGGAAACCAGTGTGATTTTTAAAATTTTATAGTGTAGTCCCGGAACGGGCTTTATTGGAGAAATCATTGTTATTTTTAAAAGAATGGAGTGTATACGCGGAACCAGCTTGATTGAAGAAATCATTGTGATTTTTAAAAGAATGGAGAGTATACCCGGAAAGGCTTGATTGAAGAAATCTTTGTGATTTTTAAAAGTTTGGAGTGTAGACCCGGAACAGGCTTGATTGGAGAAATCATTGTGATTTTTAAAAGTTTGGAGTGTAGACCCGGAACAGGCTTGATTGTGGAAACCAGTGTGATTTTAAAAAGTTTGGAGAGTGGACTGGGAACAGGTTTGATTGGAGAAACCAGTGTGATTTTTAAAATTTTGGAGAGTAGTCCCGGAACAGGCTCGATTGGAGAAACTAGTGTGATTTTTAAAATATTGGAGTCCCGGAACATGCTTGATTGGAGAAGCTAGTGTGATTTTTAAAATTTTGGAGAGTAGTCCCGGAACGGGCTTGATTGGAGTAACCAGTGTGATTTTTAAAATTTCGGAGAGTAGTCCCAGAACAGGCTTGATTGAAGAAACCAGTATGATTTTTAAAAGTTTGGAGTGTGTAGCCGGAACAGGCTTGATTGAAGTAACCATCAGTGTGATTTAAGTTTGGAGTGTGGACCGGGAACAGGCTTGATTTGGAAAACTAGTGTGATTTTTAAAAGTTTGGAGTCTGGAGTCGGAACAGGCTTGATTGATAAACCAGTGTGATTTTTAAAATTTTGGAGTGTAGTCCCGAAACAGGTTTTATTGGAGAAACCAGTGTACCAACATTACGATCTCCAATTGGAGGGAATCCTTTTTTGAATAAACACAAAAAACAAAACAATCCACCTTTGTCAAGTAGCCAGGCATTGTTTAATAAATCTGCAAAAGACCTAGACCCTGCAATGACCTTCCCGCGGGTGATCATGACCGTATATTCGGTACAATGTTTAAGGGTTCAAACCCAACCGAAATTTTTTGAAAAAGATTATATCATTGATAATTTGATATTAAAATATCATATTCCCTACATGCTAAAACACCCTTCATATGACCCACCCCCCTCCGAAATAATAGGCCTACGGGGGATGTATTTTTCTGTGAGGGAGAACTTTCTCCAACAAATAAAGGATTAGGCAGAACTTAGATAGAAAAAATTGTCCTTATCTATACTTATAAAACGAAAAGCCCAGTTGGTATACTGACTGACTGACTCATAATCAACTTAGCGCCACGATGGCTAAACTTAGAGACTTGAAATTTGGCACACAGCACACAGATTCCTTTTCAGTACGTACCGCCAAAAATGACGCTTTTTGCGGGTTACTTTGCAATTTATTTCTTGGGCAAAAACTAACGGAAATAACTAAACATGACCGAGAATAGATATAAAATAGTATAAGGATACCATAATTTTTTTTACTTTCTCTTCCATAGAAGATAAAGTATTGTATTCGTG
>CM022876.1:23352294-23364553 GCA_012654025.1 Pachypsylla venusta | reverse complement strand
ATACACGGCAAGTATTTACGATGATAAAAGACATGCCTGCAAAGTGATACACGGCAAGTATTTACGATTTTTTTTTTTTTTTTGATTTTTGGATTCTACGTACCCTGAAACGTAAAATATTTTTATTTTTCGTGACGATTTCAAAGAAACAATATTGAAAATAATAAAGCATAATTTTGGCTTATCACAATACTTTCTTTTTTATAGGATAAGGAATGTAAATCATACATACTTGAGCCAATTTTCGTTCAAATGCTACCGACCGACTTAAGGTAAATATAAGTGGTTGATTATTGGACGTGCTAATAGTAACACTCGGATATGCCTGAGGCGTTTCAAA
The DNA here is from genome assembly GCA_012654025.1 of Pachypsylla venusta. Lineage (NCBI taxonomy): Eukaryota > Metazoa > Arthropoda > Insecta > Hemiptera > Aphalaridae > Pachypsylla > Pachypsylla venusta. Next base: position 23,364,213 of record CM022876.1, on the reverse strand, counting down.
ATTAAAAGCAATTCTTGCGAGCTCCAAACAAGAAGTATCTGATTTGACTAAAGATCCAACTAATTTTAAACTTTGATATTTAATAGTTGTTTCCAGCATAGAACAATAAGGCTTGGCAACATAGTAGAGAATTATGTATTCATAAGTTGGGTTGCAAGCGACGATATATTTTCCTCCTAGACATATATAGTCATAAATATTTCCACTGGGTACGATAATTCCTGCAACACATTAAGTAAAGTTGGTGTTCAGAATTCGATACCTATCGGGTAATCTCTTTTGATCGAAAGTTCCTCTCCACCGCCAAGGGTGTATTCGAATGCACCAAAAGTTTCGGGCCACAACTAGAGCTCAGATGGGACCAATATACCAAATTTCATCCAAATCGGTCAATTTGTTTTATTATTTTCATTATTGAAAATAATAAACAAAAAAAAAAAAAATGTATAATATTGGCCCTTTTTCGTGGGAAGCTTGTAGAGGAAATAGAGCAAATAGAATTTGGTATTATCCTTTTACCCAAATTCTATTCCCCTATCTCCTTTACAAGTACTTACCGATCAGTTCATATCTAACCACTCAAGTGAACAAACGTGTGAACCTAATTAGGTTCACACGTTACCTCTTATTAGCTTTATCTTCCAAAAACGCGGGTGAACAACATCGAAGAAATCGTCATCCATTGACAGGGATCTGATTCGTCCGACATCTTCGAGAAGCTACATCCGTGGGAAGTAAGGTTTTTTATTGTTATTCTTTTTCTTTTTTTTATCTTAGCGTGGTTGTGGTTTGTTCACTATATCTTTCGTTTTCTTAGCGTCCAGGCAATCCTATAGCCTTCTACCTTCTACGTAAATTTTCTTTGGGAAACTAATGAGCGCCCCCTCCCCCCCATAATCAGTTGGTAATATCCAAATGTAGCCACGGAGGAGGGGAGGAAGCTTCATTAGGTGACGGTCCCGAGTCCTTGTAAATACAGAAGGTTTGGAGTTAGGATATCTAGCGTTTTGTTTGATATTATTCTCATGTTTCATATTTTATCACAAATTTAACTTGATTTGGCAAGCTATCTTCAAACACCTTAAATTATTGCCATAACACAGGTAATGCATTACGTTTTAAGATTTAACAATTTCAGTATCTACGTTAGCTTTGAAGGTGCCTGGTGCATTGTTAGTGTTAGTAGTGTTTTTCTTTTAATATGCATGATCTAAGTGACTAGGGCAGTCACTTTGATAAGTGTGGGGCAGAGCTAGCAGAGAGTGGCTAATGCTCTTGGGGTTTCAAAATCAGTTGTCCATAGGGTTGTAAAACGTTATCGCCAGACTGGCAGCCCGAAGAGACGGCATGGACAAGGCCGAAAACGTGTAAAAAACAACCAGGATGACCGATTTATCAAGATGACGGCGCTCCGGAACCCTACTTTTACCAAAAGAACCATCCAGGGTGAGCTCAACAAAGTCGTGTAGTGGCTGTGAGCGAGTTTACCTTTTGCGGAAGGTTGAAAGAGCACGATATAGGCAGTTATTGAACTTTGCGAGCTCCCTTTCTAACCACAGATCACAAAAGATAGATACGACACGTGTTTACGGCGAATTGTACAGACAATAGATCGAAGACCACTGGGGCAAAATGCTCCTTACAGACGAGTCCAGATTTTGCCTAAAGACTGCTGACTGAAGGGATAAAGTGCTTCGACCCAAAAATGAGCGAAATTCCCAGTGCAATATCATTGGAACTAATAAATTTTCTGGTGGCTAAATAATAGTGTGGGGGGATATAACTTTGGGGGGGGGGCGCAAATTTCAATGTCACCATAATATATCTCTTGAAAATCAATGAATATTTTATATCGATCCTTTTTTTTCTGTCAAATGAACCATTTTAGAGAGAATCCTCTTTATAAATTAAAATCAGTCACCCTGTATATTTGTGATGTAATAATTAATGATACTCACCGACGGGGACTGGGCCACCATCTTCCATCACAATGTTAACATAATTGTAGGATAATTCTGGATCAAGGACGGCAAAACCGGTTCTATTTTCAATATTAAATTTTAATACACCTGAAAGAAAGTGTGGGTACCATATTATTTACTTGGTTCCAGGGAGATACTAAGGGAAATTTCGATTTTGACCAGATCTGCGATTATAGCTAATTTCAATAATTAAAATTATATTTTGTTTATACCTGTTTGTATTATATTCTTTTTGCAACTTTGTAAAAATTGGGTTTTCTTCTTTATTCAAGGCAGAACCCTTTAAATTCTGACATATGCATGCGTGGATATGGCCCTCTTGTTTGGGGGGGGGGCACACTATACCTAATAGAGAATTTGGAGGGGGGAGGGGAAGGGACTTGTAGCCTAGAGACCGTGGGTTCGAGTCTTGGGCAGTACTTTTTAATAGAATGTTTATCGAGGTACGATACCTAATTTGTTAAAAGCTTTAGAGCTTGCCACAAATACCTTTCATAAGGGTGATAAGCGATTTTATAAGCGTGATGACGAAAAAAAAGTGCCATGACGGATGACAGAATGTTTGATGATTTTATATTTAGGTACGTATTTCTATATAGTCTCAGGATTGGGAATTATTTATGGACCCGTGCCCCCCCCCTCCTTTCACCTTTCATTTTTTTTTTTTTTTTAAAAAATTTTTTTACGTTTTTTATCTAATGATATGAAATTTGAGAAACACCGCCCGATCAAAAAAACTGGAGGGAACACGTGCCCCCCGGTCCCTCCCCTATATCCGCGCATGGACATTTGACATTTTTAAATGTATCAAAGCCATGCTCCACATAATAATATTCTATCCCTTTGAATATATTTTTACTTTCCTTATCCAGTAGGTCTTAAATAGATTAAGATTGGTGATAGATCTTAAAATTTGGTGCTTATTTATATCAAATTTATGCAAGGTATGCAAAATGACACTTTTTCTTTGAAATCGAATCTACTCATTTTAGCGGTTTTCACGAATAGGGCATACAATGAAAACGGTAGGTAAGAGCTAAATTTTTTACTTTCCTTATCCTATAAAAAGAAAAATATTGTAATGGGCTGAAATTTTTGATGTCGAGTTTTTAATGCCAAAAATGCTCAGACCCCAAATCTCGAGTTTCAGCCATTGGTCCGTGTGTGTGTGTTGCAGACCATTACAATACTTTCTTTTTTTATAGATAAGGAATGTGATGTTCACACCAGAATTTTTTTAATATGTCAATTATATGTATTGTACAGGTCTTGATTTTTACTTTCCCTATCCTATAGGAAAGTATTGTAAAGGGCTGAAATTTTCAATGGCAAAACAGGTTTTGGAGGGTCCAGACCCCAAATCTCGAGTTTCAGCCATTGGTCCGTGTGTGTGTTGCAGACCATTACAATACTTTCTTTTTTTATAGATAAGGAATGTGATGTTCACACCAGATTTTTTTTACTATGTCAATTATATGTATTGTACAGGTCTTGATTTTTACTTTTCCTATCCTATAAAAAGGAAAGTATTGTAAAGGGCTGAAATTTTCAATGGCAAAACAGGTTTTGGAGGCTCCAGAGCACAAATCTTGAGTTTCAGACATTGGTCAGTGTGCGTGTCTGTCTGTCCGTCTGTGAACAAGATTAGTACGTATGTCAGTTATATGCCATGAACGGCATTTTTTTTTTTTTATGGAAATCGAATATACCGTTGCGGTTTTATGCCGCTTTTTAGCGGTTTTCGCATATCCTGCTTAAAATGAGAACGGTAATAGCTGGAACTTTAAACTTGGTCCCTATTCATATCGATTTCATACAAGAAATGGAAAAATACAATTTAGGTTGAAGTGTAATATATTGGTGGTCGCCAATTAGCGGTTGAAGGCCGCTTTTTGGCGGTTCCGCCTAAAATCAGAATGGAAAGAGCTAGAACTTGAAATTTGGTGTATATTTATATCAATTTCATACAAGAAACTGAAAAGTTCAACTTAGATTGAAGTAATATATTGTTGGCCGCTAATTAGTGGTTGGAGGCCGCTTTTTAGGAAAGTCGTGTGATATTCACACCTGATTTTTTTACTGTTAGTCGTAGAGTCCAAATTCTTACCTTAAATTTATTGATTTAAGCGAAAAAATAGGGCAATCGTGGATAGTTTTGAACTCGAGTGTCCATAGTATTGAAATGAACTATCGATCATATTGAAGTCGACTATCGATCGTATTGAGCTCGAATATCGATAGTATTAAACTCGGCTATGAATCGTATGGAACTCGACTATCAATCGTATGGGACTCGACTATCGATAGTATTGAACTCGACTATCGATAGTATTGAACTCGACTATTGACTTGGACTTAAATACAAACCTGCAAAATGTTCATTTCTGAAGAATCTTGGAATGTCATCATCATACATGTACGTATCTATGCCAACGAATCTTGACTGACTTTTTTCCGCAGTTACAAAATAAAGATAATTATCCATAGAAGGTTGTTGGCTAATAATTTTGTTAAATATTGCATTGATGATAAACAGAAATGAGCCTCTTCTGTAGACAGGTGTGAAGGAACTGAAAATTGCGGCAACATTTTCTACATTGTTTCTGAGGGCGACCAGGTAATGTTGGTGAAAACTGGAAACACAATTACAGGAGCATTCACAGTAAGCAGTGACACATTAGCAAGAGATTCTCGATGGCCGTGAGCTCACAGTGATCCACTGTCACGTACGAGTCTAATATGAACATGTTCCTTCAACCGCCTGGAAGAATATTTTTAGTTCTGCCGGGCGGATCACTTATCGGTCACGGCACTGTCACTGTCATGTGCCAGTCTAGTATGAACATGTTCTTTCTACTACCTAGAACAATATTCTTATTTTTATTATTATAGATTTCAAAACAAAAAGGGGAAAAGATCCAAAACTATCAGAACTCATATAGGTCAAGCCGTTTTTGAGCTATGGCTAAAATTTTCAATTTATTCAACAAAATCGGACAGTCACGTTCCGATGTCTTCAATTTTGTCACAACAACATATCAATTGAAAGCGAGAAAGTTTTAGGTGGGCGTTTCGTCCTTATTTCAGAACATTTTCTGCAAAGGTATGGCCAGCAATTCTAAAGTTACGAGTTCGAAACTGTGAACGCGCAAGATAAAATTTAGAAAATACTAAAAAGTCAAAATGGCTTTGCCTCTAAGGCACCTGGCTAAACGTTTAGGTATGTATTGAAGAGCGCGGCAGCGCTCCGCCCGCCAAGCCAAACCAAATACAATGAGCGTTGCACAAGTGATTTATTACTTCACGTCACAAAGTGCTCTTTTCAGGCCTCTCCACAGCCACAAGAAAAATATGTGCAGTGACTTTTTTTGCATATTTGATAATCGGATGGGTAGATGATGAGATGAAATCAACAATTTGAAAAAAAAGTTACGGGAACACTGAGAAAAAAGCATTTCAAAATGGTCATTTTTACTGTCTTATCCTCCATCTTCTTCTTCGACGAGGATGTTGACGGGGCTAAAGCCAAATCTACCGAACCGATTTTTATCGGAGATGTCTCATTTGGTTGCATCTGGTGGATGGGTGTGCCTTTTGATATTTTTATGGTAAAAAAATGACCGCCACTCCTCCCAATTTTCAAAAAGCTGGTTTTGAATACTTCTTTAAAATTTAGAAATAGTATAGGTTTTATCTAAAACACGAATTTTCATGAAAAAAGTTTGCTATGTTTCATTATTACCCAAAATAAAGCAGAAAAGTTTGAATATGGAGGGGGATAGGAGGTATTTTGGAAGGGTGAATAAAAAAGAAATAGGGAATCAATGTAGGTTATAAAACTGGTATGAGTGTAAACACTAGAGTTGAGAGATCAGAAACTGAATCTATAGTCTAGGTAGGAAGACTTATTTGCTTATGGAGCCAGTTTGGGGAATGGTCAAAACTGTATAAGTGTAAACACTAGAGTTGAGAGATCAGAAACTTTAAGTAGGAAGACTTATTTGCTTATGGAGCCAGTTTGGGGAATGGTCAAAACTGTATAAGTGTAAACACTAGAGTTGAGAGATCAGAAACTGAATCTATAGTATAGGTAGGAAGACTTATTTGCTTATGGAGCCAGTTTGGAAAATGGGGGAAACGAAAACCAAATGTTGTCAAAAAATCTTAGATCGCGCAAATTGTTTAAAAAAAAATGTAAGAGAGTGATGAATGCAAAGAAAGATGGATAATCCCAAGAAAGATGGATAAAAGGGACAGTTCGATAAAAAAAAAAAAGGCAAGAAAAAAGAAGGTGGGGGTACCATTTTTTTTTCTTCTTTTAATTATAGATTCCGTGCAAAAATTGGTAAAAATCGCATGTCTCATTTTGTTAAATATTGTCCAATGGATGTAACCTACGTTAATTACATGCCCCCCCTCNTCTCATCATCTACCAATCCGATTATCAAGGAGTTTGTAAAAACAAAAATTATAACTGTAAAGATTGATGCAAGCTCTGGTGACAGGAATGTTAATGACAGTCCTTTATTGAATGAAAGCGAAAAGATTGAGAAATGTGAAAAGGGTGGGGGAGAAAAAAAATTAACAATTAGATTTTAGAGCTTATTGATTGATTGTACTGAATAGTACTCGTCCAACCTACTGATCGATTGGTAAAAAAACTTATCAAGTCAAAAGTTGGGTGACAAAAGGGGGGGATATGCATTTTTTCATAGATTTTCTTTTAAATAATTGAAGTTTTAAATTTATTAGTTGGTAATATAATCGAAGAAAAGAAAACTGCATGATTTAGGTGCAAAAACCGCGGGAGGTATGCTATAATAGGTACAATTTATTAGTAATAAACGGGATAATATTTTAGGTCTTTTTTTTTTTTTTTTTTTTTTTTTTTTTTTTTTTTTTTTTTTTTTTTTTTTTNTTTTTTTTTTTGTAATGGAATGTAAGCGAATGGAGGGTGAAACCCCCAAGACGGGGGTTTCACCCTCCATTCTCTGGAAACTTACAAACCAGCTACCCACATTGACCTCACCCAGCCTAGGTTGGGCCGGAAAAATGAGTAACGATACGTGGTGTTCCCAAGCGGTCACCCATCCAAGTACTGACCACGCCCGACGTTGCTTAACTTCAGTGATCTGACGGGAACTGCTGTATTCAACGTGGTATGATCGTCGGCTGATATTTTAGGTCTAATAAAGTTAAAGCGACAAAGTATGTCTATGTGTTGGTGAATGAAAATTTTACACCAAAGTTAAGAATCTTCGAAGTAGGGTCCTAAATTATTAACTGAGAAGATACCTTCGTATACCTATTATACCCCATATTATTTGGGAGCAGGGCTCCGCCCGCGAAATAAAATAAAATGAGCGTTGGACAAGTGATATATTATTTCACGTCACAAATTGCCCTTTTAGGCTCTCGAAAGCCCCTAAAAGATCTCTCTATCTCTCTCTCTCTCTGGAGAGAGGCATTGTGGTTCAGTGAACTGTAGACCTATGAATTCATCAAGAGAGAGAGAGAGAGAGAGAGAAGAAAGAGAAAGACAGAGAGAGAGGGATAGTGGTTTAGTCAACTGTAGACCTCACTCAATGTCGACGACTAAGAAGAGCGAGAGAGAGAGAGAGAGTGGTTTAGTGAACTGTAGACCTCACTCAATATCGACGACTATGAAGAGAGAGAGATAGTGGTTCAGTGAACTGTAGACCCTTTTATGTTGTATTTGTTTAAATTGTAAAGACATAAAATGTCCCAAAGTGTTGCGGACTCGTACACGAGCTTATGTTACTTTACTAGTATTTCTATTTAGACCTTTCTTGACAAATTGCAAAAAGGACTTCAGACTGTCTTTTGTCTAAAAAAAAAAAAAAAAAAATGACGTAACTGTGAAGGTGTAAATTTGAAATTCTAGGGCTAATATTATACAACAGACAACATTGCACTGACAACTGTGTAAACGGTTAAATTCCATTTTTTTTTTTTTTTTTTTTTTTTTAAAATTTTTTTTTNTTTTTTTTTTTCAAAATTTTCAAGTGGTTTTGAATACTCTTGAAGGTCATGACCGCCATTGTCGATACATTGCTGAAGATGATTTTGGAGCATTTCGACATACCGCTGAGAATTGACGGAAACCGCTTGATTTTCTTTCTCAAAAAAATAAGGACCAATGATTCCTACTCTTGAAATCGCATACCAGATTGTGGCCCTGTCACTGTGGAGGTTCTTTTCATGGAGTTCTCTAGGGTTTTTAATAAGCATTTAATTTTTTTAAATTGTATAGAATCTCCGAAATGAGATAAACAATGCTTGCTATGTTTCATTATTGTTCAAAAAGTTAAAGAAGACAGAAAAAATTAATATGGAGGGATTGGGAGGCATATGGGAAGGGGATATTTTTAAAAAATGGGGAATCAATCAAGTTCATTCTAACTGTATAATTATAGTACTGATGAGTGGTCAAATAATACCCTTGAGTAATACATAATCTTTTCTCCATAGTAGCCTATCTAACCTAGAGGTAGGTACCGATAAATATCCATAATATAGAAATAGCACATGGGGATAAGCTAGGAAGCTGAAATTTTAAACAATGCTGTCCCACAATACAAAATTAACCTCCTCGAGTAAAATATTGATAGGAGTCGTTTTCACTTTAGGGTAGGTACGAACACAATTCCAAAATTTGAGAAGTACACTTCGGGATGAGGTAGTAATCTGAAATTGAAAAAAAGTTGTTCCACAATACAAAAATAACATCTTTGAATGAAATATTAATTTTCTAAGTAAATAGGAGCAATTTTCAGTCTAGGATAGGTACCAACAAAACTCGAATATTGAGAAGTACACTTCGGAATAAGGTAGAATTCTAAAATTTTAAACAAAAATGTTCCACAGTACCAAAAATAAGATCGTTGAGTAAAATATTGATTTTTTAAGGAAATAGGAGCCGTTTCCACTCTAGGATATGTACGAACAAAAGTCAAAAATTGAGGAGAACACTTCGGGATAAGGAAAAAATCTGAAATTTGAAACCAAGATGTTTTGCAGTACAAAAATAACATCCTTGTCTAAAATATTGATTTTCTAAGTAAATAGAAGCCGTTTTCACTCTAGGGTACGTACGAACAAAAGTCCGAAATTAAAAAGTACACTTCGGGATAAGGTAGAAAACTGAAATTTGAAACATAGATTTTCCACAGTACAAAAGAAATATTTTTGATTAAAATATTGATCTTCTAAGTAAATAGAAGCCGTTTTTACTCTAGGGGAGGTACGAACAAAAGTCTAGGGCTGGTACGAACAAAATTGAGAAGTACAATTAGGGATTAGCAAGAAAGCAAAAATTTGAAATAAAGATGTTCTCTAGCACAAAAATAATATCCTTCATTTACATCTCGTCATAAACTGACCCTTTCAAAAAGAATTGAAATCCCCCCAAAAACCACTTCGCGGTAAAAGGTTCCCGCCAAGTCATTAGTCACTAAAAGCACTGAAATCAAAACAGTGCCCGCCTCAATTGTATATCTTTTTTCTCCCTTTTAAACCTTTCTTTTTTACATTAATTTAACTAATTTTAAAAATCTCACAAATCACGATTTTTTACGCTATTTTTGCTCAACTTTTCGCACTTTAGAAACTCATTTTCACACTTTGGCGGTGTGCCTTCTTAACAACTTCAACTCATTAAGTGGACACGCCACCAAAGGTGTGAAAGTGAGTTTCTAAATTGCGAAAAGTTGAGCAAAAAGAGCGTAAAAAAGGGGTTTTCGAGATTTGTGAGATTTTTAAAATTAGTTAAATTAATGTAAAAAAGAAAGGTTTAAAAGGGAGAAAAAATATATACAATTGAGGCGGGCACTGTTTTGATTTCAGTGCTTTTTGTAACTAATGACTTGGCGGGAACCTTTTACCGCGAAGTGGTTTTTTGGGGGATTTATTTTTTTAATACATAACAACCATAATATGAGGTTCTTCTATCATCTCAACACTATCATTTAAAGATTTGGTGTTTTAAATTTTGTTTTTTTAAAAGGTTGCAATATACAGGGTGGACATCGAACACATACTCCTCTCCGCCAAATTAAATTGTCCTTGAAAAACAAAAATAGCAATATAAGAATTGTAGCAAAGCTTGGGGGAAACAGCTAGTTTATTATAATGATAAGGAAATGCNAAAAAAAAATTGGATTAACGTCTCTTTAACAGCTATTGGTTATTTAAGACGGGGGTTTTACCCTCCACTCGCTGGAAACTTGCAAAGCAGATTGACCCCAGGCTGGGTTGGGTCGGAAAAATAGGCAGCATCACGAGGGCGCGAACCCAAGTGGACAACCACATGGTACAATCTCGCTGAACGTTGCTTATCTTCAGTGATTTATGGGGAACTGGTATATTCAACGTATCATAGAAGCTGGCTGCATCGTGTTTGCTACCATAGGTTGAATAATTGCTGTCCACTTACCTGAGTACATCGTCCATTGTAGTGTACACATTCTCCGCTAGAGTCTCTCCTATAATTCTTGAAATAGTCATCAATACTATATTCAAATTGGTTATATTTTCAAATGTGAATGGTGTTATTGGGGAACCAAAAACCGGATCGAATATTGAATTTTGTTTGGTGGGCATGACATACTCATTATTGAACGGACACCCAAACCTTGCTGAAAATAAACAACATTTGACGCATGAGGGTGTTCGCAGACAGCCGCATTCTTACATATCATATTGCATGGTGCACATTTCGCATATAGGTATTCAAGGAAAAACAAATGCACAATTTTATGACCTATAGTGAATCTTTGAATAACATGTTAATTATAAGTGTTAAAAAATATTAACTCTTAAATAAATTAAATTTAAACAAAACACTTACCAAGAACACTGTTTATTTTAATTTACGAAGAAACTAGTTTCGAATCATTCGTGTATTGGTTATTTAACCAATACACGTTTTTTTTTATTTAATTTATTTAATAGTTAATACCTATAGTGAACTCCATTTTTGACCCTGATATACATCTCGAATTGCACTTGTCACTGTGTGTGTGTATGTATGTTTCGTACGCGATATAAGCCACAATTAATTTCCATCCGATTTTGACGAAATTTGGTATTCATATTTAGGGCATAAAGGGAATTTTCTGTATATTTTTTGAGAGCCCTGGTCTCTCCGGAGGACTAGGGGGCCAAGTATTGTGTGTTTTTTTTTAAAAAAAAAAATTATCTCTTTAGCAGTTTGATGTAGAAGCGTAAAATTTTGAAAAGTTATGGCTGAATGGGATATAAATTATCTCTTTAGAAGTTTGTTGTAGAAGCGTAAAATTTTGAAATGTTATGGCTGGTGTTATAAGGGCTTCTCTATTTTTGAACCATACTTTGTTTTTTTCAAAATATTTTTTTTAAATTTGATTAAGATATTTTTTTCTATAAATGACTCATCTTGAACCACTAGTCTTATGGGTTTTTGCATATCGCAAAAACCTCAGCGGCTCAGCGGTTAAGAGCTCACTTGTAAACAGGAGGGCCTGGGTTCAATCAGAGGCAGGCTTTTTCCTCACTAATTTGAGTATTTGACTACGTAAATATAAAGCTCTGAGGGTTAAGTGGTAGAAAATGCCTCAGGCATTAACCTCTACCAGTGGTATTAACCAGCCAGAGTCTTTCTTTTTTTCGTTGCATTTGTGATTTGTGTTGAGAAGATATGTATATGCCTGTCATGGAGGGTTTAAAATCAACATATCACAAATTGTTGAATGTATGCAGATGATACTTACTGAGATGACTGAGGACAGTTAGGAGTAGAAGAGAACAGGAAACTGTCCTGGTAATGGAAACCATGATCATGTCACAAAGTGTTGAATGTTTGCAGCTGATACTTACCATCACTGAGATGACTGAGGACAGTTAGGAGTAGAAGAGAACAGCAAACTGTCCTGGTAAT
>CM022876.1:23295374-23307967 GCA_012654025.1 Pachypsylla venusta | reverse complement strand
TGTTATTGTTCTTGTTGCTGTTGTTGACGTTATTGTTCTTGTTGCTTTTGTTGATGTTATTGTTCTTGTTGCTGTTGTTGATGTTATTGTTCTTGTTGCTGTTGTTGTTCTTGTTGGTGATGAGTTAAACCTTACAATATGACATGTCATGCATACAAACAATAATGAAATTTTGGGGGGGGGGTCCGGACCCCATGGACCCCCCCTGGGTATGGCATTGCCCGGGGGCGAATTGGGGAAACCGGATATTTTTCGGAACTGTTCGGGGGTTGTTCGGGGTACACCCTGTCTCGTGAGGACAATTAAGTAACTGCTTTAATGAAAATAGCTACCAGTGACGACAATACAAGAACAAAGAAATGTACAGTGCATTAATAGTTTAGTGTAGTGGCCCTTGTCATGCTGTGATACCCACAAATTTAGGTTTGTGAAAATGGTAGCTTATGTGTTAACATAAATATTATTTACATTCATGGAATTGGTTGATTTTGGGTTTCTTAGGTCACCACAGAGGCCTCATGGCTGCCCATTGTTTGAATGAGGTCTATATTTTACAAGAGTTTTTTTTCTTTTAGATGATGACTTTTGTATACACACGCTGTATAATTCTCAATTTTTATGTTTATCTCAAACAGTATAAAATATATATTGTTAACAGAGACAGCTCGAAGCACCAAGCATTGGGGGAGGAGGGGCGTTGCTGTCAAAAGTCATATTTATTGTGAAGTGTTAGAACAAGATGAGAAGAAAAAATGTATTGCTAGCGATTGCTCTCATCAATTTGAGCAAAAAGAAATTGATTTCATTTTTTATTTTATGTTTTTTGGGCCACATTTCTGAATAAAAAAATGGGTGTGTGTACTTATGTACGCGTATGTTAACATTAGAGTTGCAAAATAATATATGTCCTAAATGAAGGATTAAGATGTCACCTAAAACTTTCTCGCTTTGAGTTGATAGAGAAAAAATGTCATTTAGGTGGAAAAACGTGAACTTTTTTGCTGTCACCCATTCATTGTTTGTCCCTACGCGGTGTAGCTTAACATTAGAGTTGCAAAATATGTCCTAAATGAAGGAGTAAGATGTCACCTAAAACTTTCTCGCTCTGAGTTGATATGTCGTCGCGACAAATTTCGAGAAAGAATGTCATTTAAGTCGAAAAACGTGAACTTTTTTGCTCTCACCCATCCATTGTTTGTCCCTACTCGGTGTAGCTTAACATTATAGGGATGGGACCTAGACAAAAATCTTCCCAGGAACTGTGCCAAATTTAATTGCAACCGGATAAGTAGTTTCAGAATGCATACATCACAGAATTTACGTAACACTCTCGCGTCACAGAAAAATACAATTTCAATCTCAACATTTTTTCATAACGCGCCTAAAGAAGTATAACTTCAAAAACTTCTACCCAACAAACTTGGTGTTCAATTCTATTAAATCATAGATAGAAAGTTCGCAGACCTACCGAATGTACATACATAAATTTCATTAAAATCAGTTAAGCTGTTTTGGAGGAGTATGGTAACAAACTGTGAAACGAGAATTTTATATCAGTCCAGTAGTCAGGGATTTTTTGCTTGCAAAAATTGGGGAAATCTCGATTTTTATATATGATTGTAGGTATGGACCTCCTCTTTAAAAAGCTAAGTTTTCGACCTCCCAACCCTTGTGCGATCTCCGTCATTTTGAAAAAGCCGCTTTTTTCGGGGTTTCCTCAATTACTCGCTTCCTGTGCATTTTAGGCGAATCGTTGTAGCGATTCATTTAAACGACAATTAAATTTTTTGCAATTTCAATTCACACATATTTCCTGTAGGATGTATAGGAGTGCTCCTATAGGCGGTGCCGTTTTGGCGTAAAATGAGGTTTTTGTCAAAAAATAACTTTTATATTCATTTTTACCTTTCTATTTTTATAGTATAACTACCGGTAAAATATATCTGCAATTACCAATTATCAATGTCGATGGTCCTGTAATACAATTCATCAAATTTTCTAAACAAAGCCTCAATACCGCATAAACACCACAATAAAAATTGTAGATATTTTAATTTTACACCGAATTCATATATCAATCATGAGAAACGTTTTAGTGGAAGGTTAAAAAAAGAGAAAGAGCTGGTATTAAACATAGAAATCCCTTCAGTGGTATACCAAAAAGAGTTAGGGAAGTGGTCGAATTATGTCCTTTCTTATGATATGCCACTAGATATCACTTTTTCGTCCAAAAAACGGTACCAAACCCAGTATGCTTCTGAGTACAATTCCTTGTACGCTGAGAAGCATACCTCGTGCTTTCTAGTAGGGGATAAAAAGAAGAGTTGTATTTACCCAAAGATAAAAATAACACTTGAATTTATTTTAATAAGGCTATGTTAACATGACCGCGCAGTACGACGAACCGCGTGGCACAAGATCTATCTAAATAGTGTATATTGTTTACATGACCGCGCGGTGCCGCGCGGTACTAGTTCTACAAACTTGTATCGATTTGTACATATGATACCGCGCGATCATGTGAACCTAGCCTTAAAGACTCGCCAAACCAGTAAAGCATGAGCAGAGGGTTTGCTTTTTACTCATGTTTTCTCTAAGTGTAAAAGCGCGTCATGTTCATTGGGCAAAAAAAAACTATTTTTCCCCATCCATCCTTCTTTACCAGACTAATAGGTTTAGCTCCGCTTTTGGGCGTAAATGTTACATCTAGTGTTGCTTTTTATCCTTGAATGGGAGTTCTTATTGAATTCTCACCAATATGTTGTTCTATAATATTCATTGTGTGTGTTCATCACTAAATTTAAAAACAAAATTAAAATATCTACAACTTTTATTGTGGTGTTTATGCGGTATTGAGGCTTTGTTTAAAAAATAGAAAGGTAAAAATGAATATAAAAGTTCATTTTTGACAAAAACCGCATTTTACGCCAAAACGGCGCCGCTTGTAGGAGCACTCCTATACATCCTACCGGAAATATGTGTGAATTGAAATTGCAGGAAATTTAATTGTCGTTTAATTGAATCGCTACAACGATTCGCCTAAAATGCACAGGAAGCGAGTAATTGAGGAAACCTTGAAAAAAGCGGCTTTTTGAGCGGCTTTTTCAAGATGGTGGAGAACCACGTAGGTCGAAAACTTAGCTTTTTAAAGAGGAGGTCCATACCTACAAACATATATAAAAAATCGAGATTTCCCCAATTATTGCATTGAAACACCCTTTTTTTGTCTCTGACTACCATATTTTGGACCCCCTTAAGGAAATTTTGGCATTCAAAACCTTATATCTCCGGACCCGTTGACGTTATTGTTCTTGTTGCTTTTGTTGATGTTATTGTTCTTGTTGCTGTTGTTGATGTTATTGTTCTTGTTGCTGTTGTTGACGTTATTGTTCTTGTTGCTGTTGTTGATGTTATTGTTCTTGTTGCTGTTGTTGATGTTATTGTTCTTGTTGCTGTTGTTGATGTTATTGTTCTTGTTGCTGTTGTTGATGTTATTGTTCTTGTTGCTGTTGTTGATGTTATTGTTCTTGTTGCTGTTGTTGATGTTATTGTTCTTGTTGCTGTTGTTGATGTTATTGTTCTTGTTGCTGTTGTTGATGTTATTGTTCTTGTTGCTGTTGTTGATGTTATTGTTCTTGTTGCTGTTGTTGATGTTATTGTTCTTGTTGNGAATTTTTTTTTTATCGATTTTTCTATTTTAATCCTTGCACTTTACACGAGCGACTGATAACCGCAGTTGTAAAGAACATATGTCCCTTTCATTTGATACGACGCACTTTTTAAAATCTTTGCTTATTCGAGAGATATGAGGATAATAAAATAGAGGGTCCAAAATTTGGAGCATTTTTCAACAGGGTCCAATAAATGGAACAATTACCCTATTGGATGTAAAAATGTATATTTCTTTGTGTTATTATGCCACATTGTTTGTGGGTATCACATTACAAGGTATCATTACAAGGTATTTTAACATTCACTCCAATATATCACTAAGCATATAATGTATATATAATCAAAAAAAATTATCATTGAAAAAAGGCCAAGTTCCACTTATTCAAAGTGCTTTCTGGAACTTGGCCTGGCGCACTGCCGTGCGCTCAGATGCGACCACTTGGCGCTATTACCAAAGTAACTCATTTGTCCTCAGGAGGTTGAGTTACCCCTAAAACACAACAAGAGTTACAAGACAATGTAGAAAATTCGAAAAAAAACTTTTTCAAATTTTCGACCCGTCCGGGAATGGAACCGGGAACCTTCTTGGTGCCAACCGAGTTTCATGTACTCTTTCCCACAGAGACATGCCAAGAGGTTCATTATTGAAAATGATAAACCAGAAAAAGAAACCAAAAAATCGAATAAAAACCCGGCTGCGGCATTTCTCTAGAATATTTTACAAAAGGTCATTGACCTTTGTGTACAGATCTCCTGCCCACACTGTTATTATCATAAATATTAGAACCCTTTTTACAAAGTGCCCACAAACAAGTGGTTGTTTACCCATCAGTAGATATATATTGGTATCATAGGATCTAGGTACTCTGTGTTAACTCTCGGATTATCTTGTTAGTTTATGTCAAGTGACATAAACTACATTATTAATGGCCTCCTTAGATACTAAAGATCTGTGTAAACAGAATGAGAAACTACTCAAGTGTGTCCTTTATTGACTAATAATATTGGGTGCCCACAAAATTAAGGACAACATTTTTATATTCATCGGCCCTCCTGGGCTACTTAGACACGGGACTCCTGGACGCCGATTCCGGAATGGCCAGAAAATTTTCGAATTCTTATTTTGGACTCAGTCTGCATGTGGTGAGGTTTTTTCCGAATGTCCATGCAGAGTTTGATCACGGACATGGCAGTAAGAAATCTTGACCGTACTAGACTTTCTCTTCCTTAATCATTCTGTCAGACTTCCATCGAATGCAGATGTTGCTCTTCTAAAGTTTGAAGTCTTTTAGTGATATTATTATTATAATTTTTTCTGCTGACGTTGGTTTTTAAAAAGATTGTGCAGCCTTCGGCTGTGACTTTGCTCTTTAGAGATGGTATTTTCATAAAAAGATTTGGCAGCCTTCGGCTGTGGACATTGTTCTTTAGTGATAGTATTATTTTGAAACATTTTGCAGCCTTCGGCTGTGGACTTTGCTCTTTAGTCATAGTATTAGTTGAAAAAGATTTGGCAGCCTACGGCTGATCACGTTGCTCTTTAATAATATTATGAGTTTCAAAAGATTTTGCATCCTTCTAGATGTATGAGAATGTGGCTCTAGATAAGTTGTTGTAATAGTGGCATCATCGTTTCCTATGATGAACAGATGTATGAGAATGAATCTCGACATAAGTTGTTGCAACAGTGGCATCATCGTTTCCTATGATGATTAGATGTATGAGAATGTAGCTCTAGATAAGTTGTTGTAATAGTGGCATCATAGTTTCCTATGATGACCCGATGTATCAGAATTCAGCTCTAGATAAGTTGCTGTAATAGTGGCATCATTGTTTCCTATGAAAACCAGATGTATGCGAATGCAGCTCTAGATAAATTGTTGTAATAGAGAATAGTGACATCATCGTTTCCTATGATGACCAGATATATAAGAATGCAGCTCTAGATAAGTTGTTGTAATAGTGACATCATCGTTTCCTATATGATGACCAGATGTATGAGAATGCAGCTCTAGATAAGTGGTTGATTGCTGCTAAAGTTTATAATTGCCATCATTCTTTGGAGGCTAAAAATTTGCATGGAACCTCAGAACTATGTCCATCACTGCAATATAATTACGAGAGTAACATAATAACGTTTCAGAGTTTTACACCATCAGCTCAGGTGGACTCGGCCCGTGAGGATGTCACAGTCAAGTATCAAATATTTTCACTATGGATGTCAGAAAGTCTTATTTAAAGAAGCATTTATTTATACTAAGCAGTGACAGTGCCGTGACCGGCAAGTGATCCGTCCGGTAAAAATAAACAAATTCTTCCAGGCAGATGAAGGAACATGTTCATAATAGTAGACCGACACTTGACAGTACACAACTGTGAATTCACGGTCAGAGGGAATAACTTGCAAGAACAGTCACTGCGAAATTGATTTAATTTTATTTTTACAATTATAAATTCAAAGGTACCTTCCCTAAACTGATTATAGCTTCTCAGAAAATTCATTTTTTCCTTAATTGGATTGGAAGAAATTATACTATATCTAAAAATTCTATTTAAATAAAGTTCATGGACGCCGACACTGATAATATAACACCACACCTTACTGTATCATCACCTACGACACTGAGTTTCAATGACGACTTTAAGCTACATACTGAAATAACATACACGTTTATGAAGCATGTCTAAATATGCATAGAGAGGATTATGAATTCAAATGAACCTTTTAGAGCGGTCGGTCGGTCTCTTGAACTTCATGAAAGAGATGAAGAGCTCAAGTGAAATGCAATCAAGATTATGAAACAAACGGTCATGTAAGAGATGTGTTCAAATGAAGAACTCATGTGAAATGCAATCAAGANAAACAAACGGTTTTTTCTATTTTTTTTTTATTTTTTGGCTTAAAGTTTCTTGGTAATTCGAGACGAGAATTTGACCTCACCACGCCTGGGTTGGACCGAAAAAAAGCTAGCATCATGAGGACGCAAAACTACTTTGTAAAAATTCTCTGGACGTTGAACGTTTAAAATAATCCTTGAAACACAAAACTTTATTATGTCATCAAAGACATTAAGACAAAACATATTATGTAGGTCTTTAAATAGCATGTTAATTATAAGTGTTGTAAATATTTATTATTATTTATAAAATAAGACTAGCTGTTTTCCCGTGCTTCGCTACGGTTACAAAATTCAACAAAAATTCGAGATCGCAAAATTAAATCTTCTCAATTTTAGATTTTTGGTGGAACCGACCCCACCCCACCCCCCATAGTAAACACGGCTCCAATTTAGAAAATTCAATATTTTATTCAAGGATATTACTTTTTGCACCGCGGAACACCTTCGTATAAAAATTCAGCTTTTTCTCTCATCCCGAAGTGATACTTCTTAACTATGGGTTTTTGGTGGAACCGACCCCCAGAGCGAGCACCGCTCCTAGGTAGAAAATTCAATATTTTATTAAAGGATAGGACTTTTTGTATTTAGAAACACCTCTGTATCAAATTTCAGCTTTCTCGCTCATCCCGAAGTAGTACATCTCAATTCCGATTTTTTGGTGGTGAAAACCGTCCATAAATTGGGGAGAAACCGAAAATTTTCAATTTTTTTATTTTTTATCGGGTAATTTTTCGGTAGAGATAACCTCTTTTAGTTTGCCCAGAAAAAAATTAAGAAAGTTTTGGCGGTAACTTGCTCCCACTTGAACTTTATTTTTTTTCCTTTCTTATTATGCACCTACATACTAAAAGGGACCTGTGTGCCAAGCCATCGTGGAGCTACGTTGATTATCAGTCAGTTAGTACGTCAGTCAGTATACCAACTAGGCTTTGCGTTTTATGAGTATAGATAAAACAAAACAAGTTCCAGAAATACTATTTATAATTATTAAATTTTGAAATTCCTTCCACTCATGTCAACCTCCATCTTTCGACTCGACTAGACTGATGATGAATCAAATGATTCGAAACTAGTTTCAATTTTAATGTTAATAATTATAAATAATATTTCTGGTAAGTGTTTTATTTTATTTTATAAATAATAATAGATATCTCTAGGCCTCGTAATTTCCTATAGTAGGTACAGTTAGAAAGTTACCACACAGTATAACTAATCCGATGAAGTAAATTGAACTTATAAGTTCGAGTATATGGTATAGTAAAAACCAAATTGCATACAACTGACCAACTTATGGTAACTGTTCTCATGCAAAAAGTTCATACCTAATATTTGTTCTCTGAAATAAAATAGTTTTTCTACATTAACTAACACAGCACGTATTTCCATTAAAAGAAATAAAGAATGAAAGAAAAACGTAAAGAAGAAGAAAAAATACATAACAGAAGACAACTAATAATAATAAACAGAGGAAACAATTGAAAATAGGAAACAGAGTGGATCCGCTCTCTGATTGAATTCATCCCCCTTTCACTAGCTCACCTTTCAGCCCACCTTTGCACCTCTCATTTTGCACAGGCCACCTTTCTTTGAGCCGCTCTTTATTAGTCGCTTATATCTCTTTCAGTCGCTCTCATGGCTCATCTCTCTTTCAGTCGCTCCTTTAGCTCATTTCTCTTTCAGTCGCTCTCATAGCTCATCTTTCTTTCAGTCGCTCCTTTAGCTCATTTCTCTTTCGTCCACTCTCTTTTGGTCGCTCACGTCTCTTTCAGTCGCTGATTTCTCTTTCAGTCGCTCCTTTAGCTCATTTCTCTTTCGTCCACTCTCTTTTGGTCGCTCACGTCTCTTTCAGTCGATGATTTCTCTTTCAGTCGCTCCTATAGCTCATCTCTCTTTCGTCCACTCTCTTTTGGTCGCTCACCTCTCTTTCGGTCGCTCATATCTCTTTCAATTGCTCTCTTCTCTTTCAGTCGCTCTCATAGCTCATCCCTCTTTCAGGCGCACTTATAGCTCATCTCTCTTTCGTCCACTCTCTTTTGGTCGCTCACCTCTCTTTCGGTCGCTCATATCTCTTTCAATTGCTCTCTTCTCTTTCAGTCGCTCTCATAGCTCATCTCTCTTTCAGGCGCACTTATAGCTCATCTCTCTTTCGTCCACTCTCTTTCGGTCGCTCTCATAACTCTTTTCTCAATCGTGCGCTCGCTTTTTGTCACTCACCTCCCTTCTAATCGCTCACATCTTAGTTGGAAACTAACGTTTCTGAGCAACCCTTACATCCTGAACATAAAAACCGAATAGATAAAATTTTCGAAGCTCAAAAGGTCGACACAATAGAGAAATGTTATGGGCACGTAGACGAAAATATAGCGACTTACCTTTTATGAAAAAGAAAAAAAAAAAAAAATATTTCAGAAGCATTATATTAAACAAAAAGAATGGAAACACAAGTTTATGGAATGATAAAATGAATTAAGTTACGAGTAACTTAAGTGTGCACCAGATTGGTCATGTACTTAATTTTATCATTCCATTAGTTGCATCATCGTGTCCGATGGTAGCCAGATGTCTGACACAGCAGTTCCATATAGGTTTGTAGTCTACTCCTGAAGTTTTTAATTGTCAGCATACATCTGCTCTTGGAGGCTGATAATTGCCATGGACAGGGCCTTAGGCAGAAATTCCGGGCCGGGGGGAAAAATTTACGGGCCCCTCTATTATTCTTATTCTAAAATCACCGTACGGGCAGTAATAATAGTAGAAGTATGCAATTCACGTAGTTCATGTGAAGAGGCGTGTATGCTTCTTCTTGGCAACAAATAATTCGATTATCAGATGTTAATGTTTACGAAATATATCTATATTTTTGATTGCTGTACAAGTTGAAAGGTCGCACTATATTTTAAAATACTTCTGTTTTTGTGTGTTTGAATTTTTTTCAAAACTTTTAAGTTGATTTACCTATTTATTATTCAGAAAAAAACTTGAAAAAATTCATTATGATAATTTTCTTATCGGGCCTCTTAGGAAATCCCGGGTCTGAGGGGATTCCCCCCATTTCCCCCCTCTCATCGGACCTGGCCATGAGTCCCAAAAACCTACTGTAATATAATTACGCCAGTAACACAATAGTTACAAACATAATGATATAACAGAATTGCTTTCTGTGTTATTTTACACCATCAGCTCAGGTAGAATCGGCTATAAGGATGTCACCCTCAAGTAACTTCTTACAATCTCAAGTATGATTTTCTCTTCCTCATGAAAATTTAGAAGTCATAAATGGATTGGAAATTGGAAGAAATTACGCCTTCGGTATGTACTAGGAAAGTTCAAATGCATGTCGTTTCTAATACTAATGTACCTATGTTATTAAAATGTTTTAAAAATTGGGGAAAAACGAAATAAATCTTTGAAGAAACAAAGTTGAAACTTTCGATGGGTTGAAATTTTCGATGTAGAGTTTTCAATGACAAAATACATTTTAGGGGTCCCCAATTTTCGAGCCATTGGCCAGTATGATCAGGTTTGTTTAGTGTTTGGGCAACCACTACAAATAATAGTAATAATCGTTTCGCCGGAGGACGTTAACAGAAAATGGACCGGACTTGTCAAGCCAAAGACAATAAACCACTCGTTCGGCCTAAAGTAATCCATCTTGCTTTGCATAGGTATCCTATTGCTAGAAGTATTTCTGTTCAGAGATATATGCAAACCACCGAGGCTGAGAAGCCTCGGACAATATATCACGCCATGAAAAAAAACTCAACAAAAATACTTTCGGCGAGATATGTTGTGATTTAAGCAAAATAACCCTATTGCCTTGTCATAGACCGGTAATAGGGTGAATACCATAATAGCGAGAAGTAAGTGGACAATAATAATAAATTAACCAATTTAATTTAACCAAGAGTTCTTATTTATGAAAATTATCAGATTTTCAATCAAACTTCAAAGAATATAATTGAAAATAAGTAAATAAGATAATTTTTGATTTCCAATTATGAACTTCTATGGTGAAAAATTGAATGAAAGGTTGAAAAAAGAAGAAAAAAACTATCGGAAACTATCGATAGTTGAAGTTCGATTATCGATAGTGTTCGATAGTCGAAACTATCGATAGTTCTCCACCTCTACCGTGGGGGGGGGGGGGGTTGCTGCTTGTTTGTAAGGAAATATATCAAGGACTGTAAGTGCTGAAGAATTGAATTTTGTTGGGTATACCGTTTCGGGAATAGTAAAAGGAGTGCTTTTTTGGCAAAAAAAAAAAAAAAAAAAANTTTTTTTTTTTTTTTTTTTTTTTTTTTTTTTTTTTTTTTTTTTTTTTTTTGGTTAAAATCAAATCTACCCTTAGTGTTCTTTTGCCGCTTTTTGACGATTTTCAGGACTGCTCTCTTTTTGGCGATTTTCACGACTGAAATATGTATAAGTTTTATATTACTCACATACAAACACACGCACACACAGCGTAAACGGCGACATGGAACAGTAGGGGATACAGATCTTCAGTTGAGGGGGGTGGGGCGATCAAGCTTTGAGCTCAAATATGATGTGATATTTAGTACTTATTAAAAATGATTTTTTTTTTCGGAAATAAATGTATACAAGATGTTCAGGGAAAATAGCTCGACTATTAACTAACAGACTTCGCAATTAGCCATATTCATTAATGAAATTGAATCTGTAATTTTTTAGTATGAATATTTCACACACGAAATTGAAGCATGAATGCGTTTTCTTTTAAACACAAATTTCTAAAATCTATTTTCGAGGGGCATGGGACTAATCTGAGGGGGGGGGCGATCGCCCCCCCCCCCCCCCTGTTACCGCTACTGACATGGAAAAATTCAGCAATTTTACAATACTTTCCTATTTGTAAGATAAGGGAAGTAAAAAAAGAAATATTAATCACATTTAAAAGGCTCACCCCCAAAGAAGTAAGTGACATTGCAAAGGGTGAGAACTCAATAAATGCAACATTCTTTTTTTTCCTACACAGAAATATATATCATCAAATATACCCAGGAGACATTTGACACATCACCACAATATCATTCCATTTGATACCACCCTCCCGCGTCCCAAGCACTCAGCATCTTCCACCACCACTCAGCATCTTCCATCACCACTCAGCATCTTCCATCACCACTCATCATCTTCCACAACCACAATGACAATTTCTCAGAGTTTTTTTTTCAAAAATAAAGAGGTATAATAGTATTAATATTTCTCACAAGGCGAAGAGATGTTTCCATCATAAATTGAGGGGAAACAGGCTTTTAGAACATTTTGTAAAGTCATCTATTTATGTTTATAAAATGGGGGACAACGAAATAGGCTCAATGAAGGCGTTCCCCGGAAAGGGTAAAATAATATCAAATATCAAACCAGCAAACGTTCAAATGCTGCAACGGATAGCTGTATATAAAATGGGGGACATCGAAATAGACTCCTCGAAGACGCTCATTGGAAAGGGTAAAATAATATCAAATACCATACCAGCAATCGTTCAAATGCTGCAACGGATAGCTGTATATAAAATGGGGGACATCGAAATAGACTCCTCGAAGACGCTCATTGGAAAGGGTAAAATAATATCAAATACCAAACCAGCAAACATTCAAATGCTGCAACGGATAGCTGTATATAAAATGGGGGACATCGAAATAGACTCCCCGAAGTCGCTCATTGGAAAGGGTAAAATAATATCAAATACCAAACCAGCAAACGTTCAAATGCTGCAACGGATAGCTGTATATAAAATGGGGGACATCGAAATAGACTCCTCGAAGACGCTCATTGGNTTTTTTTTTTTTTTTTTTTTTTTTTTTTTTTTTTTTTTCTTTATTTATTTAACATTTTATTTTGCCTTTGATTTGTCTTTTGAAGATATATTTTTCCCCATTTGGTTGCTCAAGCTTCACTGACTTCGTTTGTATTTCTCCGTCGATGTCGTTGGAATAGTATAAATACTCCCCACCACTGTTATTTTTACTTTCTCTTCCATAGAAGATAAAGTATTGTATT
>CM022876.1:23266357-23295274 GCA_012654025.1 Pachypsylla venusta | reverse complement strand
AAGGAAGAGAAAGTCTAGTACGGTTTTCCGTACCATTTATTTCAATTAAGTTAAATTATTGACTTTTTCCTCGAACGAAGAACTTGGAATCACCAAAAACATTCATTTTTTATAATTATTATTATAAAGTATTTTTATTATAAAGTATTTTGCAAATTTAAAGCATAACAATATCTCTTAAGAATACTACTTTTACTTTTTGTTTAAGATTTGTAAATTGTACAATTTTGTATCTTCCTGAGTTTGTAAGCCAAACATTATAAAATAATATTACAAGGAAATACATATTATTATTCATTATTGACTCTCTCATCCATCACAATACATGTAGCAGCTCAATATCGCCATTCATACGGCTGAATAGATAGAGCTCACTACCAGGGAAGTCACTAGGGAGGGCAAACGGGGCGGCTGCCCGGGCGCGAGATTTTTGGGGCTACAAAATGGATGGTTCGTATTGCGAATTATTTCTAAATCTAGGCGAAGTGTCTAAAAAAAAAAAAAAAACAGGTTCCTCGACATTGGTATTCTACACAATTATTCAATATCCCATTGCAAATACTTCGCCTAGTCTTGGAAGTCATGTCTTGGAAATTTCAAATGGCCGCCATTTTGAAACCAAACACGCTAGAAGTGTAAAATTTTTTGCAGAGTACTTCTAATTTGATTGTCTTTCTGTAAATGTATCACAAGATGGGGATTCGTATTTAAAAAACAAAAGTTGGACCCCCTGGGTGTCACATGGGACCTGCCACTGAAAAATTGGTCACACCATCAGGTGGTTTAATTTGGGATATAATACCATGCAAAATTTCAAAACTCCTAATAAAGCCGTTCAAAAGATATTCGGGTGGTCTCGGACTTTTGGGACACGCTGTATATAAAATTCAAGCATTTTTTTTTTTTTTAAAAAAAAATACTCTCTTCCCCAACCTTTAGTAAACAAATAAAAAGGATTAGAATACTTATTTAAAAAAATCGTTTGAAATAAAAATGTCAGAGTGTTTTCATCTGATAGCAAAGCAATGGAACATTTTATTGGGGGGGGGACGAACTTAGGGAGGAAGATACCTACATGTCAATAAAAAGCTGTATCGGAAGATGTGGGGCTTAAACTTATAAAGGTGTTCCCCAGTGGCGATGAAGACGCCCTCGCAGTAAAACAATAACAGAAAATGTTGTTGTTTTGGTGGCAAAAATTTGGGGCTCCTGATGGACTTTAGATTATGTATAGCAACATTGTTCAGGAATATCTAACCCTGATTGATCAAAAGTTTAGGGAGCTTCTTTCAGCCACATATCTGATGTATACATATATTACTATTAAGGTTCTTAAGGAGCAGAAGTGGGGTCTGGACCCAGAGTAAAGTAAGTCAGAGGCCCTTCTAGGTAATGTATAAATTGAATAACTCAGGAGCATAACTGGGTCCCTTGATGAACCCAGAGTCAAGGAGCATCCACACCACACCAGTGAAAGTGTTAGTAACAGTGATTTTTGGGCGGAGCGAAGCGTAGCCTTATACTCCCTACAAACTGCAAACTTTGTTACCCTACTCCTCCGAAACTATTCAACCGATTTTTACCAAATTTTTTTCTTCCTATTCTGCATAAACCCAAGGGTGCATATATCTATTTTCAGAACGATATATGTAACCGTTTCCGATTTTTTACCAAATTCAGAGAGTCATGATCCGATATCTTAAATTTTGACGCGACAGCATATCAACTCATAAGGAAAAAGTTTTAGGTGGCTTCTCAATACTTAATTTAGGACATAATTTACTAAATATTTACAAACCATTCCAGAGTTACAATTTCGAATCCGGGATCGGGCAAAATAAAATTTAGGAAATACTAACTCACAAAAAAATTATCATTGAAAAAAGGCCAAGTTCCTCCAATTCTTCCGCCTATGAAAGTAGTGATATCAATTATTGGGGCCAAGTTTATTGTTGCTGCTGTATATCCCGCACTTAAATTTATTATTGCACGTTCTTCTGTCTNGAGGTGAAACGGATGGCTCCGCCCGTTTTTGTCCACGGACACACCTAGTAATAAGATCCATCAGTGTTTTCTCCGTGCTCAGTCAGTAATTTTTCATGTCAACTCACTGTGAAGATCACGGTACGGTGTCGGAGAGCACTGTCACTGACACTTTCACTGTGTGATGTGGATGCTCTTTAATGTTTATTGGGTGCCTTTCAGACTATGCGCATTGCAAAGGTTTAATTCTATTTATTAGGGCTCCATGAAATTTACAGGTGATTGTGTTATGCTTAATTATAACGTGGTTGCCATGCTGTTTCCACCAGTTTTTGGTACACTGTCTTTCTCCCGGCCCCTGTTTGGAGTCTAATTCCCGAACCATTGCTCAGACGCGAACCTAAATACCAAATAGCCCTGAAATCATACGAGGACGACAAAAATATTGCCCTTAGAAATGCCCACTCAAAAAAAAAAAAAAAAAAAAAAAAAAAAAAAAAAAAAAAANAAAAAAAAAAAAAAAAAAAAAAATGGGAGAGAGAAATTCTGGGAAAAAAATTTACGGGACCCCTATTAGAAATTTGGGGGGAGGGCATCAGGTTGACTTGAGTCGCCACTGGGTTTCCCCCCTTCTTACCCGTAAGAAACTAATGTTTTTCTTTCTATTCAAAGATTTTTCGCTTTATAGGAGCACATTAGGTTTAATGGTGGTAAGAATGGGGACCCAAATTCCCATTAATTTGTACCTATATTTGCCATTCTCAGGGGCGGATAAAGATCTTCAGTTAAAAAGAATTGGGTGAAAATTTATTTAGCCCCCCCGTCACATGCGCATTAATCAGAAAAAGAGTATGCGAAGTTTTGCGGCCTCTAATATTGATCAAACAGATGTTTCACCTGTGCTTCGGTACGATCTTAATATTGTTTCTTAAGGACAATGGAATTTTTTTTTTTTTTTTTGNTTTTTTTTTTTTGGGGGGGGGGGGAGTATGGGTTTGAGTCCACCTGTACATTGCAACCTTTAAAAAAACAGAATTATATATTTCGCCAGGGGCCTTAGAGGCACAGCCATTCTAGCTTTTTAGTAATTTCTAAATTTTCTAGTTTCCAGTTTCGAACTCGTAACTCTGGAAATGCTTACCTTAGCTTTGCAGAACATCACCTAAAATAAGTACGAAACAGCCACGTAAAAATTTCTCGCTTCAGTTGATATATGTCGCGACAAAATTTAATATATCGGACCGTGACTGTCCAATTTACCGTGACTGAATAAATTAGAAATTTTGCCGTACCTCGAAAACGGGCTGACATGCGATTTTGCTATCTGCTACCGTTTGGGCTGTGGTATTGGAACAGTCAACCCCTACTACATAGGTACGCACAAAATTTAAAATATCGAATCGTCACTGTCCGATTTTGGGGAAGAAATTAGAAATTTGGCCGTAACTCGAAAACGGCTTGACATATTTTAGTTCTGATAATTTTCCTGATGTCATAGACTATAATTTTGTGGCGGTCTATTCCCATCAATTTTTCTCTATCTGCTACCGCTTGGGCTGAGGTATTGGAACAGACAACCCCGACCACATAGGTATACATAAATTTCTGATGCCATTGGTATTCATTGGGGTGTTTCAGATCTGAGCGCACGGCAGTGTGCCAGGCCAAGTTCCGGAAAGCACCAGTGTATCTTTACACGAAGCAATTTAATAGATATCACTACTTTCATAGGCGGAATTTTTTGGTAAAGTGGAAAGAACTTGGCCTTTTTTCAATGATAATTTTTTGTGAGATAGTTCTTTTTTACCGGAATGGAACAGAGTACCTATTCCAGCACTTCCTTGTCGTCAACAATTTTCTCCCTATATACTAAACATTGTATGCTCCTTAAAATGTAATCAAACTCGAAATTTTATGAGTTTTAACATTCCCCAGGACGTTCTCAAGGGACCAATAAAAACCGCGTCTCGGTTAAACAAATGCAAAGAAGAAATGTTCGGATTTTTTTTATCAAATTATAAAGTAGACAATTTATATCTTTTAGTCTGGACGATAAGTCATGGATAGCGTATACCTCTTTTTATTTTCCCGTCCTATAGAAGATAAAGTGTTGTAATCGTGCAGAAAATGTGAACATTTTTGTGAACGTTAGTGAACTCCAATTTTGACCCCGGTATACAGTATACATCTCTATGTGTGGATATAGGGGAGGGCACGGCAGGCACGTGCCCCCCCACCAGTTTTTTTAAGCGGGTGGTGTTACTCAAAATTCATTATACCAAATCACGTAAAAAAAATTAAAAAAATATCTGTGTTTTTTATCCGATTGAGTGGAGGGGTGGGGCACGGGCCCCTAAATATTTCCCAATCTTGAGACTAAATAGAAACACGTAAATAATCCTTTATGGCACTTTTTTTCGTCATCACGCTTATAAAATCGCTTATCACCCTTATGTGGTATTTGTGGTAAGCTCTACAGCTTTTAACAAATTAAGTATCGTACCTCGATAAACATTGCATTAAAAAGTACTGACCAGGACTCGAACCCCCGGGTCTCCAGGTTATGAGTCCTCCCCCTCCACATTTTCTATTAGGTATATTGTACGATTGTGCCCCCCTCCCCCCAAACAAGAGGGCTATGTACGCGCATATACATCCAGAAATGCGTGTATGTATGTTTGTTTGTTACGCGATATAAGTCGCAATTTTCAGCCGATTTTGACAAAATTTGGTATCCATGTTTATGGCATGAAGGAAATTTGCTGTATAGTTTTTGTTGTAGAAACGTAAAATTTTGATAAGTTATGGCTAATTTTAAGGGCTTTTCGATTTTGAAAATTTGGGATCCTTGCCTCCGACCCAATATTTTGTTTTCTGAAATAGTTTTTTTTTTACATTTTCCTGGTCCGACAATGGCTTTTGAAAATGGCATTTGGTACTTACTGCGACATGCTTTTCTATGTGTGATGGGTTTAGTGGGATCTCTGTAGTATCCCTCCTTGCAGTAGTGACAATATCGTCCTCCAGTGAAATGGCGACATTGGAGACAAACACCTCCACTGATACGTCCGGACAGTTTGTAAAGTTCCATATTGAAGCGACATTTCCTGGCGTGGCCATTACAGTTGCAGGCTGGAATCACAAAAAGAAAAGAAAATCATTAGACAGTTTGGTCAGAATAGGAAAAATTACTAATTCTGTGAACTGTAGACCTCAGTCATTTAAAATAGACACCATTTGGACCCCCCCCCCCCCCNTTTGGACCCCCCCCCCCGAATAGCCTAATAGCCCGAAAAGTAATCAGTATTTTGATAAATATAATAGTTTGAGCGCACTTTTATACTCAAATGGGTACGTACATACCGAATTTCGTCAAAATTGGTCAACCCGAAGTTCAATGTACAGGGTACGGGTGTCGCCGGAAAACGGATTTTTTTATTCAATTTTTGATACTACCTATGTTGAAACGTAAAATATCATTTTTTTTTGGGGGGGGGGGGATTTTTTGTACTAGTAAAATAATAAACCCATGTGTCATATTGGCAGAGTTCTTTTTTTAAAAACCTGTTTTAGACATCTCCGTGGCAGAGCACGCATCACACTTGCACCAAGGAGGTTACGGGTTTGATTCCTGGACAGGTCGAAATTTTGATAAAGGTTTTTTCAAATTTTCTTCTTGGTCTGGATGTGATTGGGGGTAACTCTGCCTCCTGAGGACAATTGAGTAGCTATGATAATAGCGACAAGTGGTAGCAATATAAGGAAATTGTTAAAAATGTAGCTTAAGCTTAATGATATTTGAATGATTGTTGAGAATACTTTGTAATGCTATGATGCCCACTAAAATTGTGACATATTAACAGAAAGACATATACATTTACATTTTACACATTTACAAACAAACCAACAGTTTGATTGTGCGGTTTGGTGTTGGTACCAAAATATTCCCATATCAATTATTTGTGTTCACAAATTAAAATTCACCTCACCTGGTTCTCCAACTGGTTTTACATCATGGTTCCAACTGGTTTTACATCATGGTTGCCATGGTTTATCTTTTAATTTATTATTTTCAAACTCCCAATTTGTCGCGACCAATTTCCTATCATTGACAATTCAAAAAACATTCGGTTCCCATTTTTTTCCCCATTGATTATTATAGGGTGTAAAATATATTTTTTTAAAAAAAATAATCTTTATTAATTTAAAATTAAAATAAATGAAAAAAAGTCACTGGTCCGACACTGTGGAGCTCATATCAGGTGTACGGCTTCAAAGATCGCGATAAACACTGGAATATATACCTACCAGTGGCGGCTGCTCCTTAAGGGCAAAAGGGCAGAGCCCCCCCAAAAAATTACAGAAAAAAAAGCAAAAAAATATTTAATTTTATATCTACAAAAGTATTCTTCTTTCCACAAAAAGGGAAAACACTTAAAAAAATATATCCCTTTATTTTCTATAACTTGCGAGTTTCTTAAAATAAAATATCTGCTGTTCACTATCGTATGTTCACCATGTCTCACAGACAGTATATAATATAACGGACGCAATGCTTATAGATCCAAAATTCTAGAAAATTTGCTTTGTAATTTCGAATTTTTTCCCGCTAATTTACATAGAAATTGGGCCTGCTCATAAATTATTGGTTCTCAAAATGTATTACAATGTTCCATTTTTTCGCGTTCTGAGGGGAATTTTTATTTTCCCTCCTCTCAAATAGGGGTAAGTTTCTTCTGAAAGAAAAAAATGGATGTCGCCAAATGTTTCGGAGAAACCCACAGAAGTAATGGAGCATAGAGGGAGAAATGCAAATTTATAAAAAAAATATTCATCGAACCCACGACTTGCTTAGGGCTCCAAATTAAGCTGGAAAAAATTAATTAATTAATTCAAACAATTTTCATGGTATGTAGATAGATAATACATTACCTTTAATTTTATTTTTATATTGTGTAATACGGCTCAAATAATATTTGATCTAACAACAGCCAAACATTATTTAAAATATGGCAACACTGTGATAACTTATCAGCAAAATTTAAAAATTTTATAAACAAAGAGTTTGATTGCTTTTGTTGATTGTTATCAAAATATAATTATTAATAAATTGTTTTTTTATTTTATAGAAAATCTATTTTTTTAAACCAATTTCGATTTTTTTCCCATTTGGAAATAACCCTAATTAAATAAAAAGTGTTTATTAATTTAAATTCTGTTGGAAAATGAGTCTTTTCTCAATAAATTAAACTTCGCATTCAGTGTATTTTGGTAATAAACATAAATTGTATTAACAATAAAATATTTTTATTCATGTTTACTTTTGAGTATCAAATCAATGCATTGCAAACGTTGGTCAACTTCAGTGATCTGACGTGAACTGTAGTATTCAATTTTCAAGGCGTGAATGAATTTTGATTAGGAATCTATTTTTTTTTTTTNTTTTTTAACAAGAATAGTTATTCTATATCTTTAAATGAAATTATTAAATATATAATCTTAAAATTTAATTTAACCATATTTCCTTTACAATAAATTATATTGGTAATTATTTAGATCGTGTCTCAATAAATACCGAACCTTTTAACATGCAAATTCAAAGCCTATCATTGGAAGAGGAATTAAATGGAAACCAAATCTAAATATGACTCAAATTTCAATATATTAGTCAGGTAAGCCAAAAAATCAATTTCTATTGCATTTTTACCAATGCTTGGGGGGCATGTAGCCCCCCAGGCTAAATATTCACGGGCCGCCACTGCTACCTATGATGTTTTCCTTCAAAAAAATTACTTTAAATTTTGACAAAAATGAAGACCTACTGCATCAAGGTCGTATTCAGGGGGTGGGGGGGCGAGGTGTCCAGACCCCCCCCGAAATTTGATATTTTTTTTTTTATGCATAACTTACCTATGTAATATTGTGAGTCATCATCGCCAACAACAGAAACAACAACAATATCAATATCGTGATATTGTTGTTGTTGTCCATAAACCGTCCATAAATCGAGGAGAAACCCCGATGGGATCCTTATATACTATTTTGGGTGGGGTCTATTCTCGGTAATTTTTCGTTATCTCTTTTCGTTTGCCCAGAAATTTCAAAAATGACGCTAAATAGCGTCATTTTTGGCGGTAACTTGCTCCCACTTGAACTTTATTTTTTTTTCCTTTCTTATTAGGCTAGTTTCACATGACCGCGCGGCACGAGATCTATCTAAATAGTGCATATTGTTTACATGACCGCGCGGTCATGTGAACCTAGCCTTACGCACCTACATACTAAAAGGAATCTGTGTGCCAATTTCAAATCTCTAGGTTTCGCCATCCTACGTTGACTATCGGTCAGTCATTCAGTAGGTATATACCAACTGTGCTTTGCGTTTTATAAGTATAGATAGATAAATATTCCCTCAGAGTAATTGAGTTTCGCTCCCCTTTTTTTCAGACACTCTGTATATATAATTATGTTCAATGAAATAAGAGTTGAATTTATTTTATTAAAAAAAATATTGGAAATCGATTGATCAGTCAGTCATTGGTCAATGAAACAACATTCAATACAACTGTAAATTCCAGACACGATCAGAATGTTGATTCATTATTAGTATATGTTGACAATTCTAACGATTCTTGGTTTCATATTTTAAAAGGGATGTTGATATTATATCGATATTATCGAAAAAAATATCGATAATATCAGTAATTTAAATATATATATATATATTAAGGCACTCAGTACTTCCAGGTTTCGATATAACCAATTTTCGACCATCTGATAATATCGCTTATCGATATTAAAATTCCGGTAGTATCAAGATCGGTAACATCGACATTCTTCTTTCAATACGGCAACCCTAGTTCAATAAATGAACATTTTGAAATCGCCACACACAAAAAAAAAACTTCTCCATAAAATTTGATATTTTACATTTCAAGGTAGGCAGAATCCAGATATCGAATAAAAAAAATCACACATTAGCCTAGTCAGCGTCAATCACGCACGAGCTTAATAGTCAGCGTCAATCTCACATCACCCTAGTCAGCGTCAATAACGCATTAGCCTAGTCAGCGTCAAACACACATTCCCCTAGTCATTAGCAATCACACATTCGACTTGTCAGTGTCAATCACACATTACCCTAGTCAGCGTCAATAGCACATTAGAATAGTCAGCGTCAATCACACATCACCCTAGTCAGCGTCAATATCACATAAGTCTAGTCAGCGTCAATCACACATTAGCCTAGTCAGCGTCATCACACATTAGCCTAGTCAGCGTCACTCACACATTAGCCTAGTCAGCGTCAATTACACATTGAATAGTTTCCAGTTTGTTTAAGGTTCAATCAGCTTCAGCACTTGTTTTACTTGTTGAATACCTTGTGATGCATGACCCGACCCAACGAATAGAGGGTAAACATCTCATATCGAAAAACCAAAGTTTTTCAAAGGACGTCACCCAAAAAAAAAGCAACCAGATCATGAGGATTGAAAAATATCGTTCTCATTTTTTTTCTTTTTGGTTACTTTTCAGGTTCGGACACCAGACATCCTTTTGCATGTTTGTAGTGCGGCCTGCATGCTTTTGAAAATTATGAAAAATGTTCTGCTTTAATAAATTCTTTCAAAAACACTTTTTAAGTGTCAAATCACCTTGAAATCAGAAGAACCTGAGGTAAAAACCCTCCTGACAAAAGTCCAGAGCTCTGAAAAGTATAGCTATGGCCAGTAGTGGTAAGATTATGACTACAAGTTACAAAGCACTGTATTGTATGCCAAATTCCCGAATAACTTTTTTTATATCATAAATAGACATATCCTTTTTTTATTCAAATTGTCCTGTTTTTTCATTGGAAAAGATCTGCTGTTGAAAATTTTCAACTGGTATATCTATTTTGTGAGAGGTGGAATCCTTTATCACACCCGACTACGTGTAAAGCAACGCAAGACACACAGTAGGTATGGTGTGCACCCAGCACCCCTCAAAATGGTAAGAAAATTCCCTATCCACCAATTTGGTCATTCCTTCGGACAGGAGACCGACGTTCCAGAATATATTGCCATGCCTGTTTCTGGTTCTAGTCAAGTATGATGCGAATTCGGTCACACTGGCGTCTCCTAGAAGAGACAATGGTTGCAGTAGCTTCTAATTCTAATATTAGGCATGATTTCTATCCTTCCACTGTTTTAATATGCACCAAGTAACTTGGACTTCACAGTTTGATTTATGTTGCCCAACATTAAATAAAAGGAATGTCTATACAGGATCCGACAGAGTTCAAGCACAGGTTGACAAGTCTACTTTTCGGGAAATGTAACACCTCGCGACCTAATCTTACCTCTACAAGCCCGAGGTGGACTTTGTCCGTTGCAGTTTGCCTCCATCCGAAGTTAATGTAACGGGTTCGTCGAAAATTGTTATTCGCGCAATTGGGAATAACAATATTCGGTACACTTAGAGAATTTTTCGGCAACCTCCCAGTATATTGTTGTCGACACAAATCGCTGTTCATCCTATAAAAATTCTCTAAGTGTACCCCCCCCCCCCTTGACAATGCTACGTTTAAACGTTCTTTTTCCAAATCTGATCTGACCACTTAGCAATATTATTATCATATATTATCATATTAGGTCTATGTACTGGTGTCGTTGTAGCGGCAAGAGCTTCCAGTTATTGTTCCCCCACATTCATAACTGCTAGTTGGAGGAATTGTGTCATCTCTTTGGAACAAGTCCATAGATCGGTGGCAGACAAATCGGTCGGATTTCCCCCACAGTTGAAAATGTTAATCACGTCGTGCGGACTTTGGTTACAATGGGGATATTTGTCCTCCTGCACATCGCTGTTCATCCTATAAAAATTCTCTAAGTGTACCACAATTCGGCAACCTCCCAGTATATTGTTGTCGACACAAATCTCTGGCAGTATGATTTCATTTGACAGTTACTGTCCATATTCGAAATAACGTCGAACAACCCACATCAAGCCTTACATCGGCAGGACTGTCCAAAGTCACCCAGTATATTGAATGCTAAACATAAAATACTGTAATCTATAGTCGAAGACAATGCAATGTAGGAATCTTCAGTGATATTATTTTCTACGGCTATATTCATATTGGGAACTTTCAACTTTATAATATAATGGTGCATTGCCTCACCTTCCCTTTGGAGAATACTGACGGTTGAGAGCACCAGTAGACCTCACTCAGTTATGACAACAATACTCTTCTAAGACAGTGCAATGCAAGAATCTCCAGTGACATTATTTTCTAAAACACTACTTCATTATTATTTAACAATTTTATATTAGACATCCTATTGGTAACTTTAAAAAACACTATCGTTATTTATGACGAGGATTCACTTACTATTTCACTTCCGACTCGAGTTTCGTCTACTTCATAGACATTTTCAAGGAAACTGACTGTTTGGTGTTGTTGCTGTTATTGTTGGGTGTCCGTTGGTAACTCAGGACCCACGTAATCAATCAGCTGATTTCTCTCATACACAAAGTTTGGAACAGTGTCGACGATCGCGTTGATGCATTTACCTTTACTCATTGACGAATGGATGTAGATTTGTTCATAGAGTAGGATTTCCATTTGACGATTACCTCGGTGGAGCAGTGACACCTCAGTATTTCTCATATCATGATGGGTGTTAATAATATGTTCCGCGTAGTTTGACGTGTCAGGTTTGTTGTTGCGTACTGCCGCAAAATGTTCTTCTGTACGCGTTTCAATATTTCTCATCATCATACCCACATACTCACACCCGCACTCACATTTAATTAGGTATGCTCCACTACTTTCATCCTGCGGTATTTTATCTTTTCCGCGGTGCCGCGCGGTCATGTGAACTTAGCCTAAAACTTTACAAGTGGAAAGGAAAAAGACTCTGCCAATGTGACACCTGGGTTTATTATTTTTGTGGCAAAAAAAATTGGGGGGGTACCCCCAAAAAATATGAGGGGGGGGTTCTCGTAATGATTCTAAATCTGGGGCGTAATTAGACGCTAAATTTGACATACCTACCAAATTTGAAGTTTCTGGCTCTTGTCATTCTCTTTTTAGACAGGATTAATGAAAACCGCTTTAAAGCGGTAAAAACCGCCAGCGGTATATTTAATTGAACCCAAAAGTTTTTGAGCTAGCTGGGACCCCAAATATGACATACATACAAAATTTTAAATCTCTAGCTACATTACCATTCTTCTTTTAGACAGCGATACAGAAAATCGCTAAAAAGCGGCAAAAATCGTAAAGGGTGTATTCGATTGCACCCAAAAGTTTCGGGGCACAATTAGAGCCCAGATGGGACCTATATACCAAATTTCATCCAAATCGGTCAACGCTAAGTGGCAAAAGTGCCCATCACGGCGTACGGCGGACAAACGGATTTTTTTTTATTCGATTTTTGGATTCTACGTACCTTGAAACGTATAATATCAAATTTGGGGGGGGGGTAATTTTTTTTTCCGTGACGATTTCAAAGGTTCATTATTGAAAATAATAAACCAAAAGTAGACAAGACTTATCTAAAACCCAGTCTTACCACTACATCACCCGTGGTCGTATGCAGGACAGGGTTTTAAGGGTTCAAACTGCGCCCCAAATTTTTTGAAAAGATTTGACTTTTCCTAGAAACTCTATATATGGTAAAACTCCCTTGACATGACCCGGACCCCCCGAAATAAAATCCACAGGCCCGAATCAGCAACAGTAATTTTAGACGCATCAGAAGTTGAGAAACAGACTACTTCAGATACTTTAATCTTCAATAATAATTGATTTATTAGTATTTTTATGATTTAAATTTAAGATGCACTTGGAACATAATTGATTAAGGAACAATCTGTTTCCCTCAAGCGCACCAATATTATCAACAACTGTATGCAATATACTTTGTATTAAATCAAGGTAGGTACTTGTATGCTTACATACGCATGCGCACACGTATCACATACCTATTGACGGCGTTGGAACTGTTGTGTCTGAGGTAGAATTGGAATTAAAAATCAGAAGTACAGAGGCTACGTCTGTCTCGCCGAGCCTGGTGAAAGAGTCTTTATCGAAAATTAATAAGGATATATAATATACAAGGATTTATTGAAAATTAATAAGCATATATATACAAGAATTTATTGAAAATTAATAGGAATATCTATACAAGGGTTTATTGAAAATTAAACGTTTANAAAAAAAAAAAAAAAAAAAAAAAAAAAAAAAAAAAAAAAAAAAAAAAAAAAAAAAACACACACACACACATTTATCACTATTACCTTGTTGTCTAGGTAATAGTGATATTAACTTCAGTGATCGAACAGGAACTGGTGTATTCAATGTGCCAGAGACGCTGGCCCCGGGTCTCTAACGGTTTTCGAGATATTTGACTAATGTCCTTTATAATAAATGCCCCTGCTGTATAAGTGCCATATGGCGATAAAAACATCACGTTAAATCGTTTTGTCCCAGTGAGATCGTTACATCATCATCCTTAATCGATTGGTCGGGTTATAACCTTATGCATCATCATTCAGGTAAATGCCAACTCTGAGTTGTTCATCAAATTGGCAGACAGGTCTGACATGTGTTTGATGAGTTTAATCAATATTATGCACTCTAATCTCTTTTGATAGGATTTGGTTGCTCGGATGGCCATGAATTATATTACCACTGTACTCTCAATGAGATGTTGGAAGCTTTGACTATTGGTTATTCATGTATGATTTTCCAGCCTTCTGGCAGCATATATTACGCATGTAGTGTTGGGTGACTTGTGGTTTGTAGCCACTAAACTTAGTGTTGACAAACGAAAAAAAAACCCAATCGTTGCATTCGTGTGGAATGATTGATGAATGGAAAGACGCATAAAGAGCTTAGACCATTGGTATATGACTTTTCAGCCTTCTTGCAGCGTAATGGATTTCGCATAGAGTGTCAGGCAATTTGTTGCTTGCACGACACTAAACTTAGTGATGGCAAACGGAAAAAGCCACAAGTATTACGCATAAAGATAGTCAGGCAGCTTGTGGCTCAAATGAGAAGATAGACGCTTAAACCATTAGTCTATGACTTTCCAGCCTTCTTGCAGCATGATGGATTTCGCAAACAGAGTGTCGGATACCTTGCGGCTCGTACTCCACGGTCAGGTACAACCTGGTACCTCCTTAGTGCAAGCTGAGGGTGATGCACATGATCGAATTCTTCAAACCGATTCCTGAAAGTATTGGCATTTACACATCACTTAAACACTGTCACTGAGACGTCTCCCGATGATGGTTTACGCATACAGAGTATCGGGTAATTTGTTGCTCGCACGAATCTAAACTTAGTGATGGCAAACGGAAAAAGCCACAAGTGTTACGCATAAAGAGAATCAGGAAGCTTGTGGCTCAAATTAGAATTTAGAAGCTTAGACCATTGGTATATGGCTTCCGGTCATCGTGAGAGATGTAGGGATATGGGGTAACACAATATTGATGTTGCTTTATAGGATTGTGCAGCGCCAGGTCTCAGGTGGTTCAAAATCTCCAAATTCCTTCTATTTTCTCTTTCCTCTTGGAGAAACCTAGGAGTCATATTATTATTGCCGATTTCCGTGGTCGAGTTGATAAGACCATTTGCTTGTGGTCTGGAGGTTGTGGGTTCGAATCCTGCTCGGAGCGAACATTTTCTGATCGATTTTTTTCGTTTTCGGAGCGGCATGGCGGTAAAATGAGTGACCTGAAGTAATGCGAAAGCGATTCCCGGGCATAACATTTTTTTTTTTTTTTTTTTTTTTTAAAAAAAAAAAGAGTCATATTATCGTAAATATCTACCTCGGTAACTCAGTGGTTAAGCGCTCGCCTGGTTAGTAGGAGGGAGAGGGATCAATTCCCAGCAGAAACAGGATTTTTTCCACATTAATTTGAGTACTTGACCACATAAAAATAGAGTTCTATGGGTTAGGTGGTAGAAAATGTCTCAGGCATTAACACCGCCCAGTGGTCAGTCACCTTCACTCGAGAGTCTATTTTTTTTTTATTTGTAAATACTCCATCCGCCCGACGATGATAATTTGAAAACCATGAAAACCTTCCACCTTTATAATTAATCCGATTCGATATTGTCTGATTATTTCTTATTTAAGGATTCTCTTTCAAAAATATTTTTATTTCTGAATATAACGTTGGATATTTCATGAGAAGTAATTCATAATATTCGAAATGCACCCAAAATCAGGAAGAATATTGGGATTTTTTTTTTGTAATGCCTCCGAGGGAGATATATTTCAATGACGGAGGAGGGATCTGTACAGGGTCTATGAAAATAATAGGAACATTTATTTCTTCAACAATTAAGATACGTGCAAAGTGCAGGATGAAAGCAGAGCAGCGATGACTGAGGAAAGAGTGCGAGCAGAGAGCAACGAGTTGCCACTGCCAGAGTGGGGGAGCAAAAAGTCAAAGATGAGTTCGTTCTCTCTCCGACAGTTTCAGTGTATT
The DNA here is from genome assembly GCA_012654025.1 of Pachypsylla venusta. Classification (NCBI taxonomy): domain Eukaryota; kingdom Metazoa; phylum Arthropoda; class Insecta; order Hemiptera; family Aphalaridae; genus Pachypsylla; species Pachypsylla venusta. Next base: position 23,279,800 of record CM022876.1, on the reverse strand, counting down.
GTACTAGTTAACAATGGACACAATGACAATGAGCACCTTGTTGTTGATGGAAAGCTCTCCACTGAAAATGTGGTACCTCCTCACACGAGGGAAACGTGAGGGGTACATTTTATAAATCAATCACGTGGTAACCACGGAGAATTTCATTATTTATTTGTTCAGCTACGGGAGGATCCTGTGAAGTTCAGGGAATACTTCCGCATGAATATTGAGACTTTCGACTACTTGCTGAAAAAAGCTGAAGAGACCAAAACGTACACCAACTTCATCCGGAATCCGATCTTACCTGCTCAACGTCTTGCAGTCACTTTAGCCGATCCAACAAAGACCGATTGTGGTGTTTGGGGTGTTTTTGGTGCAACAAAGGTTTATGTTTGAACACCTCACTAATTAGTAGGTCCACATTCATTTTTGCGAAGGACAGGTAAATAAAATTATTCAATTAAAAAAATATATCAATTTCAAAACGTTTTGGGTGAAGAGCGAGTGGGAGCAGAGAAATCAAACTGGGAAGGTTTCGCCGCTTTGCTCTTTGACTTGACGTACTGCTTGTTCATCGGGCACGCTTCCACTCTGCGCCCCCCAATTCAACGAACACCGTTTGTTTTCGACGCTTTCCTCGTTACTCATTGCTCTTTGCTCTTTCATCCTGCACTCTCCACGTACCCTTAGGTGGAGGTAGCAATGAATGATGCTTTTAGTTGACAGCCCCACTAAAATGCACCTCTAACTTGAATAGGAATAGAAAATAAAGAGTCCTTTTACATTTCATTGGTAACTGCACTTGCAATCGGGAGACCCGGGTTCAAATACTGGCAGGGGCAGTACTTAGTTATTGAGGTTTGTATGTTTCTGGGCCAGATTAGACTCGTGAGAACAATGAGCGAGCTATGGAGATAAATGCGCATTTTTTTTTTTTTTTTTCTTTTCAACATATTTTCTTTATACATTTATGTTTATTATTTAATTTAAAATATAATCAAAACAAAATAAAGAAATATGGTACCCCACTTGAAAACTCATTTATAGGTATAACCCCTTATAGAGCAGTGGCAAAACAATTCACCTCAGAACCCGACTCTGGTAGATCAGTCAGTCCAAAGAGGAATCCCCCCGTGAGACTAGACCTTGTATTAATGCAAGAACCAGCAACACCGGAAAACTCAACTCAAACTTACCGCCGAAATCAAATGCTCCAAAGGTAAACAGTTCCATCACTGCTCCATAAGGGTCCATATTATAAAAGATTAATGGAATTAGGGAACAAATATATATATAAAGGAAAAGAAAGTGTGGAAGGGGGGTGAAGACGGAATTCCTTCTTAGGTAATAATAAAGATTACAGCATGAGTTTATAATAATAAAGATTACAGCATGAGTTTATAATAATAAAGATTACAGCATGAGTTTATAATAATAAAGATTACAGCATTACCGACCCGGTGCCATTTCAAGGTACGTAGAATCCAATAATTGAAAGAAAATAATATTTTTTTTTCGCTGACGGAGCAATCAGCCGCGATGGGCACTTTTGTCACTTAACGATGACCGACCGATTGTCACTTAACGTGTGATGAAATTTGATTCATAGATTCCATTAGACATTATATCGACCGACCGAAAATCTCTTCACAGACGGGAGCTATCTGATTTTTCTTCAGAGATCTAGCATCATAAGATGAGGACTGAGCTTCCATTAAGGTTTTATGTGTATATGAACTTCCCTGTATTCGGGAAAATCTGGCACTGGTGATGTATATAAAAGCCATTGGAAAATCTCTTCACAGCCGGGAGCTATCTGATTTTTCTTCAGAGATCTAGCATCATAAGAAGAGGACTGAGCTTCCATTAAGGTTTTATGTGTATATGAACTTCCCTGTATTCGGGAAAATCTGGCACTGGTGCTGTATATAAAACCCATTGGAAAATCTCTCCATAGCCGGGAGCTATCTGAACTTCATTTTATAAACCCCCTTCCCAGTCCCAATGCCCCTTTTATGATAATATCCTTCTCGAGCAAGAAATGTGCAAACAAATTATGTTCTTTACTTCCTTTTTATTTTACGATTCAGAGTACGTAGATTTCAAATGCTGATGCAAAACTTTCATTGGACAAATCCATCAAAAATAATGTTTCGCGCGCCGTCGGCGTGAGCAGCATTTTGCCACTTAGTCTTGACAGATTTTGATGTTCAGATTAGATGTAGGCATAGCTAGAACGAAGTTTTTACTTTCCTTATCCTATAAAAAGTAAATTATTGTAATGGGCTGAAATTTTCCATGTCGAGTTTTCAATGCCAAAGCACGTTTTCGGGTCCCCCGAGTCCAAATCTCGAGTTTCAGCCATTGGTCCTTCTATGTTTCTGTATTTTGGTCTGGCACAAGATATCTCAAGAACGGTAAGTACTAGGGACTTGAAATTTGGTATGTATGTCAGTTTTATGCCAAACTTGCCAAACGCGAAACTTTGAGTTTTTTGCGAATCCTGCGTAATAGGAGATCGGTAAGATCTTAAAATTCTAGTTCTTACCGATCAATTTTTTGCATTAAATGCTCAAGGACACTTTTGACTCAAGTCTAATCACTTGTTGGCGGTTTTTGCCTATTTTTGGCTTTTCTCACAAATCCTCCCTCAAAGGGAAACAGACTTAAAATCTTGTACGTATATGTATTGGACGCGTCACGAAACATTCAATTAAATTTTTTTTTTTTCATAGATGTATAGATAAAGAAAGTCGTGTGATGTTCACACGATTTTCAACTTTTCTCCGTCGCATGGATTGGTTTAAAGAACTCTGCGAATGTAAGGGGTGTATTACTTTATAGGCTAAAAAAATACCCCTCCCTAAATTTCTGGGGCATCATTTTAGATTTTAGACCCTACATTTGAGATACATAACAAATTTCAAGTCTCTAGACTCTTACCATTCTCTTTTTAGACGGGAATAATGTAAAGCGCTAAATACCGGTAAAAACCGCCAGCAGTAAATTTGATTGCAACCAAAAGTTTCCAAACTTACTGAGGCCCAAAATACCAAATTTCAAGTCTCTACCTCTTCCCATTCTCTTTTTAGAGAGGATAAGTGAAACACGCTAAAAAGCGACAAAAACCGCCAGCCTTTTTGTTCGATTGTACTCAAAAGTTTGATTTACACTAAAAAAAAAATCGATTGCACACAAGTTTCATCTCTATCGGTCAACGCTAAGTGGCAAAAGAGCCCATCACGGCGTATGGCGGAAAAATGGATTTTTTATTCGATTTTTGGATTCTACATAACTTGAAAATAAATTATCAAATTTTGAGGGGGGTATTTTTTTTTCGTGACGATTTCATCGGTTTATTAATGAAAATACTAAATCAAAAAAAAAATCAAAGCACTATGATAGTTCTGGCTGATTCTCACACAACACACCTAATCAGAAATCCAAAGCACTATGATAGTTCTGGCTAATTCTCACACAACACACCTAATCAAAAATCCAATGCACTATGATAGTTCTGGCTGATTCTCACACAACAAACCTAATCAAAAATCCAACGCACTATGATAGTTCTGGCTAATTCTCACACAAAACACCTAATCAAGAATCAAAAGCACTATGATAGTTCTGGCTATTTTTCACACAACACACCTAATCAAAAAGGATATATTATTAATTAATTTGGCCATCATGTCACAAAGAATTTCTTGTTTGCCAAATGTAAAGAATTCATAGAGCTGGCATGACAATAATATAAGTTGTTAATATTTTGTATGGTAACCAGGGGTAAATAGTATTTCTATGCGCAGTGTGAACATGGGCGGGGGTTTACCCTACTTTCATTGAAATTATACAAAATATCTACTCACATTTACCCCACCCAGCCTGGGAAGGGACAGGATTTGACATTATCAGGAGGGTGCGAACTGAGGTGTTCACCCACCAAGTAAAAGACCACTGGACATTGCTTTACATCACTGATCTTGAGAGAATTCGTGGTACGTCCAAACATTAATATTTTCAACATGTCAGCTGGATCGATCAAAATAATTTAGACATACATTAATCCCCCAAAGAACCTATTCGTTGTAATATATTGCTTGATTCAGACAACACTCATTGTATTTGACTTGGCGTTGTCGCGCTACTCAATATAGACAAGTGTCAACTTACCCTATTCTACCCAGTCTTCTAATACCATATCCTAATACTAATACAACTTTTGTATATTGANGGGGGGGGGGGGGGGGGGGGGGGGGCTTGCCACTTCCGACAATCGTATTAAAGTAAGAAAAAAATATCTTGTCAAAAATAAATCCTCTGTTTTGCTAATCCGTTCTTTGATAAGTTTAAAATCCATGTCAAATTTATTGGTTTCAAATCAGTGTTCAACAAATATAAAAGAACTATAGCTGTTTGTTACGGCCTCTAAGGCTTGGCACCTTAGAGGCATGGCCGTTCCCATGCTAATTTATAAAAAAAGCCCAGTTGGTATACTGACTGATAATCAACGTAACTCCACGATGGCTAAACCTAGAGACATGAAATTTTGGCATACAGTTTTTAGGTGCTTAATAAGAACGGAAAAAATCCAAAGTTCAAGTAAGAGCAAGTTACCGCCATAAATGACACTTTTAAGAGGGTTTTATTTGCAATTTTTTCTAGGCAAACTAAAAGAGATACCGAAAAATGACCGAGAATGGACCTCCCCCAAAATAGTATATAAGGACACCATAAAATTTGATTTTTTTCTGATTCTCCCCGATTTTTGGACGGTTTTTACCACCAAAAAATCGGAATTGAGAAACACCTTTTCGGGATGAGCGAGAATGCTGAAATTCGATACAAAGGTGTTCCGCAGTACAAAAAGTCATATTGAATTTTCTAAATCTAAGAGTGGTGCTCACTCTGGGGATCGGTTCCACCAAAAATCCAAATTTCGTAACCGTAGCGAAGCAGCTAGTAGTCTATATATAAAAAAAAAAAAAAAAAAAAAAACTTAGTCTGGAACCTCAGGAAAACTATCAGAATTCAAAAATGTTTTCGAGTTATACCTATTTATTTTTTGGTGAAATTCAGTAAGGTAAGGCCGGATAACATGAAATGTGAAACATAATTTATCAACTCAAAGCGAGAAAGTTAAATATGGTTGAAAAAAAAAAAATAATAATGGAGAAAATAAATTGAACCGTGGCAAAGTATGATTTCCCTTACAAAAAACGGGATATCAGCCGTGACGGCCGTTGGACGGTTTTTTTCTTCTGCAAACTAATATGTCATAAATTAAGGTTTAAAGCCACTTAAAACTTTCTCGCTTTGAGTTAATATTTTGTCGCGACAAAATTTAAGATATCGGATCGTAACCGACTGAATTTTGTCAAAAATCAAAAAATCGCCGTAACTCGAAAACGGTTCGATATATTTAATTTTTCGGGGTTTTTTTGCCAATGGGTCCAGGAAAACTCCAAGTTGTCCTGGACCCAACCATCACCATTATTAAGGTCCAAAACGAAATAATTATAAGGATCCAAACATCGCATTATTAAAGTCCAAGACGAAATATAAGGACCCAACTATCGCATTATTAAGGTCCAAGACGAAATATAAGGATCCAACCATCGCATTATTAAGGTCCAAGACGAAATATAAGGACCCAACCATCGCATTATTAATGTCCAAGACGAAATATTAGGATAAAACCATCGCATCATTAAGGTCCAAGATGAAATATAAGGACCCAACCATCGCATTATTAAGGTCCAAGACGAAATATAAGGACCCAAACATCACATTATTAAGGTCCAAGATGAAATATAAGGACCTAACCATCGCATTATTGAGGTCCAAGATGAAATATAAGGATCCAAACATTGCATTATTAAGGTCCTAGACGAAATATAAGGACCCAACCATCGCATTATTAAGGTCCAAGACGAAATATAAGGATCCAACCATCGCATTATTAAGGTCCTAGACGAAATATAAGGACCCAACCATCGCATTATTAAGGTCCAAGACGAAATATAAGGACCCAACCATCGCATTATTAAGGTCAAGATGAAATATAAGGATCCAAACATCGCATTATTAAGATCCAAGATGAAATATAAGGACCCATCCATCGCATTATTAAGGTCCGAGATGAAATAGAAGGATCCGAACATAGCATTATTAAAGTCCAAGACGAAATATAAGGACCCAACCATCGCATTATTGAGGTCCAAGATGAATATAAGGATCCAAACATCGCATTATTAAGATCCATTACGAAATATAAGGACCCAACCATCACATTATTAAGATCCAAGACGAAACATAGAATATCTCTTTTGAATTGCTTATTATCATTGACAAACGATGTGAGGTCTATTTTATATACAAACAGGATTTTCAAAAATTTCAAAGATCAGCTGAATATTGTATGCAATAAGTTGCATCTACATGGTAATGTGAGAATATGTATCTTATGACACATGATGTCATTGATCTGGGGGGACTATGTTACGCAGAGAACAGAGCATGGCGTCATACAGAGTGGGCCAGACTAACGTTAGCACAGGCCTCACAATACAATAGCATTGTAGACTAAGAAAGATTGCCTTTAAACTGAATCCAAAAGAACGCATCGGTAAAGTTAATAAAGTTTTACTATTTAGAATATGTACAGTTCATATTACTAATCAGGGTATCAATTATATTATTAACATTTCTTAACTTTTAATTCAAATTGATTTGCATACAGGGTGTAACAAAATGCCACCGATAAAAAAATATGGCGAATAGTACATAAAAAAATAAACTTATTTCTTCTCAGGCAACATCCGGGAAAATGCTTCCTCTTCGCTCTGCGATTTTTTTTTTTTTTAAATAACAAAAAAAATACTCGAGATATTTCGATAAAACAGAAACGCTGTTCTTAAACTTTTCTTTGTGCATCTTTTGACATGGGCCCCATAATTGTCCAATGACTACGGCCGGAGATATGAGGGGGTAATGGGTGAAAAATGGCCTAATCTTTTTGGTTATGTAGAATCCAAAAATCAAAAAAATTCGTTTGTCCGCCGCGGCTTAATGCGTGGCACTTTTGCCACTTAGCGTGAACCGATTTGAATGAAATTTGGTATATAGGTCCAATTCCGAAACTTTTGGGTGCACTCGAATACAGCCTTGGCGGTTTTTGCCGTCTTTTAGTGGTTTTGAGTATTGCTGACTAAAAAGAGAATGATAAGAGCTAGAGATTTAAAATTTTGTATGTATGTCATATTTGGAGTCTCAGTAAGCTCCGAAACTTTTGGGTGCAATCAAATATACCGCTGTGACAGTTTTTACCGCTTTTAAGCGGTTTTTATTAATCCTGTCTAAAAAGAGAATGGTAAGAGCTGGAGACTTGAAATGTGGTATGTACAAGTAGGTCATATTTGTGGTCTCAGTAAGCTCCGAAACATTTGGGTGCAATCAAATATGGCGCTGGAGGTTTTTACCGCTTTTAAGCGGTTTTCATTAATCCTGTCTAAAAAGAGATTGTAGTCAAATTTAGGGTCTAATTACGCCCCACATTTTATTGTGTGTGGGTAGTATTTTTTTAAGCCAGTAAACTAATAAATGTGTCACATGGCAAAAAAATCATAAAGTGGGAACACGGTATCACTGGATTGGATGAAACATTCGACACTGGTCAGACCATCATTTACCACTCCTTTATTGCACAGTAATTACTTGTATACATACACTAATATAATAGTGATGTATACAAATATAATAGTATCCACACACACAATAATAGATATCGGACATATCAAATTCACACATTGTCACCAGGGCGGGTTATAAAAATAGCAGCGTCCGAGGCGTACATGTTATAATGCAGGCCTTTCGTATATTACTTCACGAATTGCTCCACATGCGGAGCCCAATATTGCTGTCATACTTGATTTTCCGATAATAAAGTTTATATTATAGGAATATACGCAGAATTAAAGCTCTTATACATATAGCTGACAAGGTCGTGTCCGGCTGCATTATTTTCAAGGCCGTATCCAGGGGGAGTCCAGACCCCCAGCAGCAACAACAAAAATAACAACAGCAGCAACAACATCAGTAGCAACAACAACATAAACAACAACAAAAACAACAGCAGCAATAACATCAACAACAACAAAAACAACAACAGCAGCAGAAACAACATAATCAACAACAACAGTAGCAACAATATCAAAAACAACAGCAACAAAAACAACATCACATTCCATGATAATCATTTTCAGGTGTTATTTATTATAGTCCTGGCTTGGCTGTTAATGCTTCGGACCCCCCCCCCCCCCCAAAAAAAAAAAAAAANCCCCCCCCCCCCCGAAAACTCAAACAAAAGGGTACTGTTGTACCCTTTTGTTTGTGTGTGTGTCATGGCGCCCCACAACTTCTTGCCACCGTCGGACACATATATAGAGTTCCATACTAGAAATGCATTCCATGGATTCTACGTATGTACCGTGAAACATGAAATTTTCAGGAGGAGTGGTATTTTTTTTTTTTTTGTGACGATACCAAAGATAAATTCTTGGTACTTTCAACTTAACATACGTCCTTTTTCCAGCACCTATTATCGCATTTATTTTCCACGATGAATTGAAGAGCTCAGAACTGGGCAAAATTGTTCGCCCTGAGGGGACCGGCCTAATATCAGCCCTGCCTATCCACTTCCTTTGTTTGAAATAAAATATTTACACTCGTCCAACAAAACAACAATCAATTATTGTGCAAGAATTTGTTTGTTATACAAAACATGCAAATATTGTTAAATTATTTTGGAAATAGTAAATCTCCTGTCTATATCATGAGGCCTAACGCCTAGTACAAGATTTAGAAATGTTATTTCTAAATTACACCGAAGGCGTATATCCAGAGAAAATGTTGTTGTTGTTGTTGTTTTTTTTGGGGGGGGGGGCGGAGAATTTCAATTCGGTAACACTGCACTGAAAGCGTTCGTACATCTAATGAAAATGAATTCAGCTCACGAATATACCGGGTGTCCCAAAAGTCCGAGACAGCCTGAATATCTTTTGAACAGCTTTATGTGGAGTTTTGAAATTTTGCATGGTATTATATCCCAAATTAAACCACCTGATGGTGTGACCAATTTTTCAGGGGCGGATACCATGTGGCACCCATAGGGTTCAACTTTTATTTTTTAAATACGAACCCCCATCTTGTGATACATTTTTCAAGCTGATTTCTAATGTAATTCCCGATTTGAACAGAAATTCGAAATCTGTCGATGTTAAACACGACAAGAAAGGTACTGGGATATTGTGGTCGCTTTAGACGCTATCATAAAAAATGTACGAACTATAGGAAGTATTCAGGGCGGCAAATATGATTTCAATTGAAAATTCGAAAGAAAGGAAAAAAAATTGTTTCCGATGGCCATTGGGCCGTAAATACCAACGAATTTTATTTAAAAAATAATTTTGACAGCCTCCGTAGCTCATTTAGTTTAGGCGATGGATTAGTAACCATCAGGACGCTGTTCGTAACAGATCTAAATAAAGGTCGCAGTGACAAATATTTCAGTCTCAATAGATATCTGCAACTAGTTTAATAATAATAAAGGTCGCAATGATAATTATTGCAGTCTCAATAGAGACCTGCAACCAGTTTAATAATAATAAAGGTCGCAATGATAATTATTGCAGACTCAATAGGGATCTGCAACCAGTTTAATAATAATAAAGATCGCAATGATAATTATTGCAGTCTCAATAGAGACCTGCAACAAGTTTAAGAATAATAAAGGTCACAATGATAATTATTGCGGTCTGCAACCAGTTTAATAATAATAAAGGTCGCAGTGATAATTGCAATCAGTCTCAATAGAGACCTGCAACCAGTTTAATAATAATAAAGGTCGCAATGATAACCAGTTTAATAATAATAAAGATCGCAATGATAATTATTGCAGTCTCAATAGAGACCTGCAACCAAATTATTAATAATAAAAATGATTCTTGACATCGAGCAGCGACCCCTCTGATGACTTTGGCTCGCAACCCCAAAGGCAGTTGCGACCTCCATGCACCACTGCAATAGACAACAAAAATGTTATTTCTCATTCGAGAAGTGCAGAAACTCTCACTTATTTTTAAGATATCATCAATAATACTGAGCATCCTCATCAATGTGCAATGTGTTGTGTTACCTAACACATCATAACAATAAAAACATTAAACAAAACTCTAGCGAGTTCAAGGAAACTATAAAATACAAAATTTAGTAGCTTTCTAGATAAACAAATTAATAGCGTATAGCGTAGGAATATTGATTGTAAACATCCCTTTGGTGGAACAGAAGGGAAGCTGTGTGGAACCAGACAGGGTTGTTCCTTTGGTGAAAGTTCACTTGATAAACGATCTTTTAGGGTCAGCGCCTTAAGCCAAGAATAAACGATGAGTAGGAGAATAAGGACCGTTAACTTCAAGAATTCGTTTCTTAGGTGAAAGTTCACTTGAAAAACGATCTTTTAAGATCAGCGCCTTAAGCCAAGAAGAAGCGATGAGTAGAAGAATAAGAACCGTTCACTTCAAGGATTCGTTCTTTTGGTGAAAGTTCACTTGAAAAACGATCTTTTAGGGTCAGCGCCTTAAGCCAAGAAGAAACGATGAGTAGGAGAATAAGAACCGTTAACTTCAAGAATTCGTTTCTTTGGTGAAAGTTCACTTGAAAAACGATCTTTTAAGGTCAGCGCCTTAAGTCAAAAAGAAGCGACGAGTAGGAGAATAAGAACCGTTCACTTCAAGGATTCGATCAGAGAGTGTTCAAGTTCACTAAAGTGAACTGTTCTACCATATAAGTTGATCTAGGGTTGCAGTATCGAAAGAGGAATATTGATATTACCGATTTTGATATTATCAAAAGCTTAATATCGACAAGCGATATTATCGGATGGTCGAATATCGATATAAAATATCTGTTATATCGAAACATTAATATCGATATAAATAGCGACAGCCCTAGCAGCGAAGCAACGTAATTTCTGAAGCAGTTACATGTATATTTTGATTTATTATTTTCAAAAATGAACCTTTGGAATCAACACGAAAAAAAAAAAAAAAAAATTACCCACCTCAAAATTTGATGTTATACGTTTCAAGGTACGTAGAATCCAAAAATCGAATAAAAATTGTCCACCGTAATGGGCACTTTTGCCACTTAGCGTTGACCGATTTAGATGAAATTTGGTATCCCATCTGTGCCCTAATTGTGCCCCGAGACTTTTTTCTCTTTTTTAGCGGTTTTCAGTGTTGCTGTCTAAAAGGAGAATGGTAAGGGTTGGAGATTTGAATTTTTTTTATCTATGTCATATTTGGGGTCTCAGCTCCGAAACTTTTGGTTTTAATCAAATATACCGCAGGTAGTTTTTACCGCTTTAATTAAAGAGGTTTTCATTAATCCAGTCTAAAAAGAGAATCGTAAGAGCCAGAGACTTCAAATTTAGTAGGTATGTCAAATTTAGGGTCTAATTACGCTTCAGATTAGGAATCGTCACGAGAACCCCCCCATCTTTTTTTTGGGGGGCGGGGTATTTTTTTATGCCAGAAAAATAATAAACCCATGTGTCACATTTGCAGAGTTTTTGTTTCGATGCCGATATTTTTTCTCTCGATATTATCGAAATGTTAATATCGACATAAAATATCGATTATATCGTAATCCGAATATCTTTATATCGTAATCCGAATATCGATATATTGTAATCCGAATATCGATATATTGTAATCCGAATATCGATTATATCGTAATCCGAATATCGATATATCGTAATCCGAATATCGATATATCGTAATCCGAATATCGATATATCGTAATCCGAATATCGATATATTTTAATCCGAATATCGATATATCGTAATCCGAATATCGATTATATCGTAATCCGAATATCGATATATCGTAATCCGAATATCGATATATTGTAATCCGAATATCGATATATCGTAATCCGATATCGATTATATCGTAATACGAATATCGATATTCGATATAATCGACATCCCTATATTTAAAATTTAAATAAGTATTCACATTTTAAATTTTTTGATTGATTGCGCTCGAAGTTCAAATTTAATGTAACTCGTAACTTCTCGATAGGATATGAACAGTGACGGATTTACACATTTTCGTCAGTAGGCGATTCAAAGTTTGCCATCTCTATTGAACTCTTCAATTCAATACTCTATAGTTACAATAATATCAATTACATTTTTTTTTATGAACGAAATTTTTAAGTTTAATTCTCTTCTAATTACAACACATTTTACCCGTAAATAGTATGAATGTGAATTATAAGTATGTTATCTTCATAGGTTAACAGCCGTGGAACTCGTTTGCAGCAACTCGCCATGAGTTGATGCTTGAGAATCTTCACGGATAATGCAGTGGCTTCTTCTTGCTTTCTGCAAGGATGATGGAAAAGATATCGTTTATGGCCCTTCCTTTAATCGTCTTTTACGACCGAGATAGACTATAATGGCTTGGGAGTATTTTTTTTAAGCCCCCCTATCCACAGGGAACTTTATTAGTAAGTGGTGAAACATATTACATGTTCAATTGTTTATATGGACCTAACAGCATTAAGGCATATAAATATAAATCATTTTAATTTCTGTAAGACATAAAAAAAATTGCAAAAAATTTTCCGCCCTAGACTGTTGATAAATCTGGAACTGGCAATAAAGAAGAGGCTCATTCTTTTGTAACCGTGTAGAAATAATAAATATAATATGAAAATTTAGCCTGCTGATAAATCCGGCACTGTAAATAAAGAAGACTCATTCTTTTGTAACCGTGTAGTAATAATAAATATAATATGAGAATATAGCCTGCTGATAAATCCGGCACTGGCCATGAAGAAGACTCTCATTATTTGTGGTCGTGTAGAAATAATAAATATAATATGAGAATTTAGCCTGCTGATAAATCCGGCACTGGAAATGAAGAAGACGCTCATTCTTTTGTGGACGTGTAGAAATAATAAATATAATATGAGAATTTAGCCTGCTGATAAATCCGGCACTGCCCATGAAGAAGACTCTCATTATTTGTGGCCGTGTAGAAATAATAAATATAATATGAGAATTTAGCCTGCTGATAAATCCGGCACTGCCCATGAAGAGGACTCTCATTATTTGTGGCCGTGTAGAAATAATAAATATAATATGAGAATTTAGCCTGCTGATAAATCCGGCACTGCCCATGAAGAGGATTCTCATTATTTGTGGCCGTGTAGAAATAATAAATATCCCCCCATAAATACCACTGCGTGCTATAAAAATTCCCCGCCAAGACATCACCCCAAAAAAGACATGAAATCTATTTTGGGCCCCGCTATCCGCTCTTACGTTCTTCGAAATACCTAATGACTTTAAATTCCGACCCCACCCAAAACGATTTCAAAATTTTAGTCTG
>CM022876.1:23224080-23235721 GCA_012654025.1 Pachypsylla venusta | reverse complement strand
AAAAAAAAAAAAAAAAAAAAAAAAAAAAAAAAAAAAAAAAAAAAAAAAAAAAAAAAAAAAAAAAAAAAAAAAAAAAAAAAAAAAAAAAAAAAAAAAAACGACCAAGAGTAAACTTGGATTTCAACCAAAAGCTTTCGTGGTTCGTTCATTGCATGAAATGAGACACGAGTATCTATCTCTTACCGATTTTAAAATATCTTGATCACAGACCAATAAACAGGCGCGCACACACACACACACACACACACGAACTAAATGTTTAAAATCGAAATTTGGGTTCTTGATGGGAAATTTCCACCCATTACAATACTTTTGCTTCTTATGGGATAAGGAAAGTAAAAATATGCTGAACAATTCAAAGATTTGGAAAAAGAGGAAGATACGGAAGATTGAAGAGCGCTGTAGTACTCCGTCCGCCAAGTCAAATACAAAATGAGCATTGCCCAGGCGATATATTACTCCACGTCACATAGAGCGCTTTTTCAGTTCTTCCTACCATATGTCGAGTAAAATTTGTTGAATATTTGATAATCCGATTTAACCTTACTGTTTCCCAATTTTATTTGGGGTGGGCGGCCGTCGGTGTTGCTTTTCTTAATTCTACCTTGCCACAACGTTTTTTTTTTTTTCTGCATGGTAACCCTCGCTTGTTTCTCACAACATCCACAGATACTATACAAACTGTATTTTGCTGATGATTTTTCATCTTTTGTTTGAAGCAGAGTGTTTTTAAAGGCTGCTGGATGCCCCTCCTAACACAAATCTTCTGTATTTACACGGCTTAAGGATCGTTACCTCATCAAGATGACTTGCTGCCCTCGGTGGCGATATTTCCTCAATAGATGATGAGATATTTAGGTTAAAGGCTGCTGGATGCCCCTCCTAACATAAACCTTCTGTATTTACACGGTTTGAGGATCGTTACCTCATCAAGATGACTTGCTCTCCTCGGTGGCTTTTTTTCGGTAGAAGATGAAATATTTAGGTTAAAGGCTGCTGGATGCCCCTCCTAACATAAACCTTCTGTATTTACACGGTTTGAGGATCGTTACCTCATCAAGATGACTTGCTCTCCTCGGTGGCTTTTTTTCGATAGAAGATGAAATATTTGGGTGACGGTGCTAAGCCCGTGTAAATACAGAATTTTTGGTGTTAGGAAGGATATCCCAGCCTTTAAAAAACTGAGGAGTATTTTGGAACAATTCAAAATGGTCATTTTTACACTGGCTTATCCTGTATCTTCTTTTTGAATATTGACGGAGCTACAGCCAAATCTACCGAGCCAATTTTATTCTGAGATGTCTCATTTGGTTACATCTTGTGGAAGTGATCTTTTTATCTCTTTAAAAGTTATAGTTGTTAAGAGCACACCGTTGAAAGATCCCAAAAAGTGAAAAGTTGTATATAAGGGGTGTAAAGGAGAGGTTTGTAAGATGCTTCCAAAGATGTGAAATGGCAAGTAAAGAGGGAGTTTGAAAAGGGGGAGGAGAAAGCTATAATAATTCGGGAGGGCACTGTGTCAGTGTTTTTTGTGACTAACAACTTGGCGGCGAACTTTTTACCGCGAATTGGTTTTTTGGGGGGTATTGAATTTTCCATACATTACAGAGGCGGGAATTATTTTCAAATTTATATCAAAAAGATATTTGTCTGATTTTTTATTATTACAAATACGTATACTCGTAAGATGTGAGATTTAACATCGCAAGATAGATGCGTAGGAGTATAATGGGTGGAGGGTAAGCTCAGGCCCTCCGAGATATATTTCAGCTGCACGATTTTCTTAGCAAAGACATACATATAATCTATATCTAGATTTTTGAGGAAAAATCCAATATTTCGGGATGGGGGATTGAACCTTGGAAATCCTGCGCTGGCTTTGGCCCTCATTCATTTCATTAAGTTTTAACCCCCTAGGTTTGGAATCCTTACACCTCAGCCTCATGGGCTTTTTGTGTATTGGGTTAAGCTTATTTCTCTAGTTAAGGTTCAACTGCCCAGCGAGTTTGAGCAGTCTGCTTACCAGATTGTTTTGGACAAGTTCCTCTCTGGGATTTAGTGACCCGATGATACTCACTCTACAATTAAGCAGGGCACTGCAATCAAATATCACATGAAAGGCTGTTTCCTCTTCCTCCCCACATTGTGTACACAATGGGTTTTGCCTAAAGATTCCAATATTGTGTAGGTGTTTTCTGAGACCACAATGTTCCGTTATTAGTCCAGTGACCAGTCTCATTTGTTTCCGCCTCAAACGAAGGAGATCAGCAGTTAGAATCTTTGATAGTTCGGCCATCATTGGGCCCTGCCAACAAATTCAAATGTATCAGGTTCGATCACGACCGGATTCACTTAGCGTGTGTCCGTGGCATTTTTATAGCGCACGAACATTTTGAGTTGGTATGAATAAGAGAGCACCAAAAATATGTTTCTACGCAAAGAATAGAAGATAAAATAAAAACACTTACTGAGAAGAAAGAACGCAACGCTTGTTCAGTTTGGATAGAAATGAAAATCTTCTTCTTACCTGAGAACAGAAAAGTTAATTAAATATTAATTAATTATTAATTAAATCCGGTGCAAAATTAATAAACAACGAGAACAACGCTTCAAGATGCATCTGAATTAAAAAAAAAAATGGAGGGAGGTATGCGCAAAGGTGATGCGCAATATAAGAGTAACGATTAGGCTATGTTCAGATAGATTTGTGCAAATGAACAAATCGATACAAGTTTGTAGAACCCGTACCGCGCGGTATTGTACACAATATGCACTATTTCGATAGACATTGTACCGCGCGGTTCGTCGTACCGCGCATTACGGCGCGTTCATCTGAACATAGCCTTCAGTAAAATATAAGTAAAAGTGAAAAGTTAGACATCCATACTTAGGATATTCATAAATATTTTCTTTGTCGTCGAATTTGAGTGAGGTCTACCAGTCCTTATTTATACTGCCCGAATGAGACTAAAGAGTCTTTTGACACTGGCAGTCTTTTGGGTGCTATTATTATGTGGTAAATATTTCAAATTCATAAGGAAGAAATTCCATGGGTTGGCTGGGTTTGAATCTACTATGCATCACAAACATCGAAACCAATTCCCGGCGAGGGCGGCGAGGTTTGTGATTTCAAGGTGCTATGTGTGCCAGGCGAGGACAATTGAGTAGCCAGATCAATATGATGTAGCTACTCAAGTTTCTACGCAATTTCAATTGATACCTAATGTTAAAAGCAAGCTAGTGAAGAGTTACAGCTAAAGAGAGTAGTTTATGATTTCAAGGTGCTATGTGTGCCAGGCGAGGACAATGGAGTAGCTACATCAATATGATGTAGCTACTCAAGTTTCTACGCAATTTCAATTGATACCTACTGTTAAAAGCAAGCTAGTGAAGAGTTACAGCTAAAGAGAGTAGTTTATGATTTCAAGGTGCTATGTGTCACGTGAGGACAATTGAGTAACCAGATCAATATGATGTAGCTACTCAAGTTTCTACGCAATTTCAATTGATACCTACTGTTAAAAGTAAGCTAGTGAAGAGTTACAGCTAAAGAGAGTAGTTTATGTTTCAAGGTGATATGTGTCACGTGAGGAAAATTGAGTAGCCACATCAATATGATGTAGCTACTCAAGTTTCTACGCAATTTCAATTGATACTGTCAGAAGCAAGCTAGTGAAGAGTTACAGCTAAAGAGAGTAGTTTATGATTTCAAGGTGCTACCTATGTGTCACTTGAATTTCTTTCCTTAATTCTACCATGTCACAACCTCAGCCCCCTGAGGTTGAATTAAGGAAAGCAACGCCAACCCCAAATAGGATGGAGAAAAGGTGAAGGTAAAGAAGAAAGAAGAAGAAGCTCTTATTATTGAGAGCCTGTGCGGACGTTTCCTTGGTTCCGGGTTCGATTCCTGGACGGGTCAAGATTTGAAAAAGTTTTTTTTCGAAATTTCTACTTGGTCCGGTAAGTCAGCCCCCTCAGGACAATTGAGTAGCTATGGTAATAGCGACAAGTGGTAGCATTATAAAGTGAAGTGTAGCTTATAGTGTTATTGAGGTGAATGTTGAAAATACCTTGTAATGCTATGATGCCAACAAACATTGTTAAATATTAACACAAAGAAATATATTTAATGTAAATGCTTCTGTAGCTCCGTGATTAAGCGCTCGCCTGGTAATCAGGAGGGTTCAATCCCCAGCAGAGGCAGGATTTTTTCCTCATTAATTTGAGTATTTGGACACATAAAAATAGTGCTCTAAGGGTTAGGAGGTAGAAAATGTCTCAGGCATTATCCTCGCCTAGTGCCTACTGGTAACCACTCAAGAGTATTTTTTTTTTTTTTAATTAATTAATGTAAATACCTATATATTTCTTATTGCACGAATTACGCCGGGGCCTGTGACAAAAATGCTGAAAAGACCGTTGAGCCGTTTCAGCACCACAAAGAAGCTCTACATTTACGTTTTTTTTTTTTTTAACCCATGACAAGAGCCGCCTTTGTTTACAATAAAACTTTTTTTTTATATTTATTTTTAAATTAAAGTCAAATTGCCCTTAAAATAAAAGAAAAATGGAAATTTTCAAAATGTACTCTCTTTTTATTGTTATCTTTATTTTGAAAAGAAGAGAAGTGGTGAGGAAGGTGGCAGACGAGAGGGGGGGACAAACTTTACGACACCTAATAGATGGCAAATATTTTATCTAACACACAACAGAATACTGATTTGTTTTTGTTTGACACTCGAATTACACGCGAACCAGAAGTTTGCTGTTATGTTTGATTTTTGTGAAGTCCGTTGGGCCTTATTACCATGCGCGGATAGGGGAGGATCCGGGGGGCACGTGCCCCCCATTTTTTTTAAGCGGGTGGTGTTTCACAAACTTCATTATACCTAATCACGTAAATTTTTTTAAAAAATCAAATGAATGGTCATCAGCTGTGTCTTTTATCCCTTTGAGAGGGGGGGGCACCGGCCCCTAAATAATACCCAATACTGAGACTAAATGGAAATACGTAAATAAAAAAATTGTCAAAAATTCTGTCATCCGCCATGGCACTTTTTTTCGTCATCACGCTTATAAAATCTACCCTTATGAAAGTTCTTTGTGGTAAGCTCTACAGCTTTAACAAACTAGGTATCGTACCTCGATAAACATTGCATTAAAAAGTATTTACTTTTACAACACGAAAAAATTTCAATATCACAACTCGTTTTACCATCAAATCTCGACTTTCAACCATTGGTCTGTATGTGATGTGTCTATTGACCAAGAAGACATCTCAAGAAACAGTAGCTGCTAGATACTCGGGGGAAAAAACGTCAAAACATGACCGCAACAAGGTTTTCAATTTAAACATAAAAATATCCTCAAAAATTTTGACATCCACTTTTTGAAAACATTTTAGGTGAAAAATTTTCCCCGAAATGAAAAATGTCAGCTGCAGTAAGTTCTCAAAGAAACATTTACAACTTTTAGTTCTCGTGGAGAAAATGCTGAAATATTGGGTTCTCTCGTGTGTTGTAACTTGGGGCAGTTTTATCTTTTAAAATTTTTGGAATAAAATCTTGCAATACCGGATGGCAGGTTTTTACGTACCTAGATCTTTTAAGATCCACACACATGCGGGGACTAATTTTGCTGTCATATTTGACTATTTTTTTTGTACTTTCCTTATCCTATAAAAGGGAAAGTATTGTAATGGTCTGAAATTTCCGATGTCGAGTTTTCAATGCCAAAACACGTTTTGGGGTCCCCAGAGCCCAAATCTCAAGTTTCAGCCTTTGGTCCGTGTGTGTGTCTGTCTGTCCGTCCGTCCGTCTGTCTGTGAACAAGATATCTCAAGATACCTTGGCCGTTAAAAAGAGTTGTGTGATTAACTACGCCGAATCCCTGATTTACAGAAGTTTTTAAATCTTTAAATAACATGTTAATTTCTAAGTTAAATAAATTAAATCTTTAAATAACATTTTAATTTCTAGATTAAATAAATTAAATCTATAAATAACATGTTCATTTCTAAGTTAAATAAATTAAATCTTTAAATAACATGTTAATTTCTAGATTAAATAAATTAAATCTATAAATAACATGTTAATTTCTAAGTTATATAAATTAAATCTTCAGAGTACAATTGTTGCCACTTAACTCACGTGATCCAACACGTAACTTCAGGAAGAATCTCAGTTGTAGGAATACTGTGGTTGCCAACACATTGCCTTTTATCGATGACGTTACCATCAAATTCAGTCCAAAATCTGTCCATACAATTATGGTTGAGAGAGCCGTAAACAGCTACGATAAGAATAGACTACTTCAATTTCTTTTTTTTTTAATTTTGGCTTAACGTCTCTTTAATCTATTGGTCATTCAAGACGGGGGGGGGGGGTTATCCTCCATTCGCTGGAAGCTTGCAAACCAGCTATCCACATAGACCTCACCCAGCCTGGGCTGGGCCGGAAAAAAACAGCATCACGTGGGAGCGAATCCACGCGGACACCCGCATGGTACAACCTCGCTGGACGTTGCTTAGCTTCAGTGATCTAACGGGAACTGGTGTATTCAACGTGCCATACACGCTGGCTAATTTNTTTTTTTTTTTTTTTTTTTTTTTTTTTTTTTTTTTTTTTTTTTTTTTTTTTGGCTTAACGTCTTTAATATCTCTATTGGTCAAATTAAATCTTTAAATAACATGTTAATTTCTAAGTTAAATACCTATATTAAATCTTTAAATAACATGTTAATTTCTAAGTTAAATATATTAAATCTTTAAATAACATGTTAATGTGTAAGTTAAATAAATTATATCTTTAAATAACATGTTAATTTCTAAGTTGTATAAATTAAATTTTTAAGTAACATGTTAATTTCTAAGTTAAATAAATTAAATCTTTAAATAATTGTTATTTAAAGTTAATTTCTAAGACAGTATATTGATCAACCTTTAAGGCCGCAAAATGCTGCTCCGCGTGTACTTTCATGGGTAATTTAACCTAAAACACCCCTTTGATTGCCTTTTAGGACAAAAAATATATATTTTTTTTTTACTTCAACATAACGAGGAAAGGACGTCCGCGTGGCAGAGTGTGCATCACATTCGGCTTGCACCCAGGAGGTTCCGGGTTCGATTCCTGGACTAGTCGAAGATTTGAAAAAGGGGTTTTCGAAATTTATACTAGGTCTGGTTGTGTTTGATAAGTTCTATTATTATAGACCCGAGGGCAATTAAGTAGCTATGGTAATAGGACAAAGTGGTAGCATTATATTGTCACCTTATTTCAGAAGGGGTCTAACTCGAAATTTTTCAAAATCGGGTTTTTTGTCCCTTATAATGTAAAATATCAAGGCGCGTCCAATGGTATGATCAAAATTGAGTTAGCACTTACAGTTTTCGCTATAGAGGGCTCCCTTCTTCAGAGAGCCAATTTCATTTGTTTCTATACTGCCTTTAATTTGTTTATAGCATGGGTGATCATTATAGACTTTGATCTATTTGACTGAATTTGGAACAAAGTTAATACAGTAGAGATCCAATTGTGGAGCTGTAAAGAGCCAACTTTGGTGATTTCATGCATTTCTAATGTCTTCTTAAAGACGTAGGCATCCATTTCAAAATAGATCTCTACAGAATGGATTGAAACGGATCCTTATAGGTACAAAAATGAAGGCCTTTTTTTGGAAGGGTTTTCACAAGTGGAATAAAAGAGATTACAGATTTTTTGGAGGTAATAAAATATCCCTCCTTATGTCTTACTTTAAATGAAAATTGAATGAAACCTTTAATCCAAGCCGTCTGTAAAATATAAAAGAAAATGTAAAATTTTTTTTTAAAAAAAATTGTTTTTTTTTTACTCTCCTGTAAAATTTGCTATTTTCTACTTTTCGACTAAGGGTTAACCTTCTGAAATAAGGTGACGATATGATAGTGTAGTTTTTGGATATTGGAGTGAATGTTGAAAATGCCTTGTAATGCTATGATGTCCACAAACATTGTGAGATAATAACACAAAGAATACATACATAATGGAGGAAAGAAAAAAATGTTACGGATTTTTTTTCTGTCGGACGCAAAAACCTTTTATATTTGATGTACACAAGATGTTTCGTTCCAATCATTTCGGATTTTTTTCTGTTCCCTTTTTTGTGTTCGTCTCATCAGTTTGGTTACCCCAAGTCGTATATATCTACCCTTAAGCTAAAGCCTCATTAAAATAATAAGCTTACAAAATGTTGAGAAACTTTGCTCCTACTTCTTCTTGTTCGACTTTTTGTTTCTAAGAAGATAGGAATCGTAATTTAAAAAGCATTATTATGTAATTTGTTGAAAATTTTGCCGAGGTAGGAATTTAATTGGCAAGATAATGGTGGATCAAACCATAAGCAGTGAGGACATGAAATCCATCTGATTTGATGTGTTTATATAAGAGACGAAAAACACATGCCCCCCCCCCACCCAAATTGGTTTTTGTACATTTCAAGGTACGCAAAATCCAAAACTACCTAGAATAAAAAAAAACTTTTCGTCGACCGCCAAATTTCAAAGTGGCAAAAATGCTCATCACAGCGGACGACGGACAAAAGGATTTTTTTATATTATTTTTCGAATTTTGGATACTGCGTACCACCTTTAAACATAAAATATCAAATTTTGAGAGGGTGGGGNTTTTTTTTTTTTTTTTTTTTTTTTTTTTTTTTTTTTTTGGTTTGAATTTTTGGTTTATTTTTTTCAATATGGTTTATTATTTTCAATAAAGTAACTTTTTATTTGGCTTAAGGCCTCTTTAACATCTATTGGTCATTCAAGGCGGGGGTTTCACCCTCCATTCGCTGAAAACTTGAAAACCAGGTACCCACATTGACCTGACCCAGCCTAGGTTGGGCCGGAAAATTAGCCAGCATCACGAGGGCGGCGCGATCCAACATTGACACCCACACTGTACTTTGCTGGACGTTATTTTTTTAGGCAGTAAAATAATAAAACCATGTGTCACATTGGCTTGTCTTTGGACGAACACGAAACTTTACCCCTCTAAATCATATATTTATTAGGTATCTCGATATTTGGGTTTCAATATAATCGATATTTAATAGTGATATTAAGATTTCGATAATATTGAAAAAAACATGGGTATCGAAACAAGAAAATATTAAAGTACCAACGTCAGAAATTACGCTGCTTTGCTGATAGGATTGTCAATAGCATCGATAATATCGAATATGGATATTAATGTTTCGATGTAACCGATATTTTATATCGATATTCGACCATCCAATTATATCGCTTATCGATATTAAGCTTTCCATAGTATCAATGTCGATAATATCGACAATAGACAACACTATATATTTATTAGTGGATGCGCCAATTTTTTGACCTAATAGATCTAGATTACCTGTTTTAATTGTGAACGTAAGTGAACTCCACTGTTGACCCCAGTATACATCCTGAAATACACTTGTATATGTGTATGTCTGTTTGTTACGCGATACAAGCCACAATTTTCATCCCGATTTTGACGAAATTTGGTGCACAATGTTTAGGACATGAAGGAAATTTTCTGTATAGTTTTGGGCCCAGAGAGCCCAAAATTGTGTTTTTTTTTTAAATATTTTTATCTTTTTAGTGATTTGTTGTAGAAACGTAAAAGTTTGATATGTTATGGCTAGTATTAATGGCTTTTCGATTTTGAGGGGGCCCTACCCTGCCTCCGCGGGGGGGGCAGGTGGCCCAAGATATTGTTTTTTTGAAAACGATGTTTTAAAATTTGATTAAGATATTTTTTTCTAAAAATAATTACAACACTAACGTGAACACCTGATCATCTTGATCGACTAGTATGTAAGATACAACACATTAAAGCAGTTGAGAAACCAATCCATGAGAAAATGTCAAACCGTGTTTGATGGGAATTGCCCGGGAGATTCAGAAATAAGTAAAAGAAAAAACACAAAGATTTGTGCACACAAAAAAAAGTCCACCATATGTTGGGACGCAGATAAATGTGTTCCAATATGTCTTAGACTATCTCATTGTAATGCCCCTTCCTTCATATTGGAGCTCTCTCTTTACAATTTGCTTTGCAAAGCTTCCCTCGCTAATCTTTTCGTTTGTACATTTTGCCTGTCCAGGAACTCATAAATAAGGATAAGAATCTTTAAAAGAAGATACCTTTCCAAGGAGGCCGATGTCAAATAACTGTGTGAGAGGTAGACTTGAGGATTTAGGGGAGGGGGGAGTCGGGTAATCACTGATGGGATTTTGTAACGTTTTGGTTTGATGGATACAAATGTGGACTTTTTGTTTCTTATGATCGCTTTCTTTACTATTTTGTTTAATTTAGGGATGGTCATCCACGAGTCGACTAATGAGTCGACTCACGATCGAATCACTCACACGTTGAATCATCTTTTTGAAATGAGTCGACTCTTCAAAGAGTCGACTTATGTGTAGCTTTTTTTTTGTTGACTGATAAAGATAATAAATTATTTTTCCGGGTGTTTGTGGTTTATTGAAGGAAAATGTTCTTGTAATAATAATAATATTTATTTTTTTACAATTTTGGTTTTACAATGAGTTCTTAATTTCTAATTTACTTGTTCCTTAGATAAAATTATCTTTCTACCAAGCAGGCTAATTGTTTAAAAATTAATAAAACTAGTGGTTTGTTTAAGGGAGAACATATTACAATTCTGGGGGAAAACTAGATAAAAACTCATTTACTATTTTTTTTTAGTCCTAAGTATTGTTTGTTCTCTTGGTTTATTGGGTGGTAAAATGTTTAGGGTGTATAAATGTTGCCCAGGGGCGTACACAGGATTTTTTCGGGGGGGGGGCTGGCTAGGCAAAATGTATACCATAACAGCATCGTGGCGTTGAACCCATCTACAATCATATCACGGTGAATACACCAGTTCCCGTCAGATCTCTGAATTTAAACAACGTCGGGCGTGGTCAGTACTTGGATGGGTAACCGCCTGGGAACACCACGTATCGTTGGCTCTTTTTTCCGGCCCAACCCAGGCTAGGTGAGGTCAATGTGGGTAACTGGTTTTCAAGTTTTCAGCGAATGGAGGGCAAAACCCTCGTCTTGAATGACCAAAAGATGTTAATGAGACGTTAAGCCAAATGGAAAAAAAAAAAAGAACCCATCTAGTTTCACAGAGAGATAATGTAAACAAAGTGTAAATATAGGGCTTTACAAAGATAGTATTCAAAGCAGGACCGCCTGGTGGTTGTTAGGCGAGATTTCGAAATGCGCTCCCCCCCCCCAACGATAATCAAATGTTTCTAGATATAAAATGCGTAGCAAAGCCCTATAAGACTGGCATCTGGGGTGGTTTGCCCCGCAGTTTCTACGACTCTGCCTATTAGTGATGTACTCTATCGCGCCTCTTCTTTAAGAGGTTTGGATTTCTTCTGTTATTCCACATCACCCAGGAGGTAACAGAACGAATGCATTTTTTTATAGAGGAAATCCCCAAGAGCTCTAAGAAAACCTCTGTTATTTTATGGGAACCTGTCTTACTTGGGAATATATTAAACTTCAACCCAAGTTGTATTTTTAAATTTCTTGTATGAAATTGATATGAATAGGCAACAAGTTTAAAGTTCTAGCTATTGCCGTTCTCATTTTAAGCAGGATAT
>CM022876.1:23179379-23192784 GCA_012654025.1 Pachypsylla venusta | reverse complement strand
AAAAAACTCTGCCAATGTGACACCTGGGTTTATTATTTTTCTGGCAAAAAATAATAAATTTTTTGGGGGGGTACCCCCCCAATAAATTTTTTTGGGGGTACCCCCCCAAAAATTGAGGGGGATTATCATGATTGAGGGGGATTAAAAATTGAGGGGGATTATCATGATGATTCCAAATCTAATTAGACCCTAAATTTAACATACTTACCAAATTTGAAGTCTTTGGCTCTTACCATTCTCTTTTTAGACAGGATTAATGAAAACCGCTTTAAAGCGGTAAAATCCGCCAGCGGTATATTTGATTGAACCCAAAAGTTTCGGAACTAACTCAGACTTCAAATATGACATACATACAAAATTTTAAATCTCTAGCTCTTGCCATTCTCCTTTTAGACAGTAATACTGAAAACCGCTAGAAAGCGGCACAAAACGCCAAGGGCGTATTCGATTGCACCCAAAAGTTTTGGGGCACAATTAGAGTCCAGATGGGACCTATATACCATCCAAATCGGTCAACGCTAAGTGCCCATCACGGCGCACGGCGGACAAACGTATTTTTTTTTTATNTTTTTCGTTACGATTCCAAAGGTTCATTATTGGAAATAATAAACCAAAAAAATAGACTCTTGAGTAGAAGGTTACCATTAGGAGACCTCTATTTTTATATGTTCAAATACTCAAATTAATGAAGAAAAAATCCTGCCTCTACTGGGGTTCGAACCACACCCTCCTGTTTACCAGGCGAGCGTGCCACTGAGCTCCCGAGCTAAGCAAAAATTTCAAATCTCTAGCACTTACCATTCTCTTTTCAGATAGCAATACCGAAAAAAAANAAAAAAAAAAAAAAAAAAAAAAAAAAAAAAAAACACCAACGATATGTTCGATTGCACACACATTACAAAGTTTCGGGGCACAATTAGAGCCCAGATGGGACCTATATACTAAATTTCATCCAAATCTGTCAACGCTAAGTGGCAAAAGTGCCCATCACGGCGGACGGCGGACAAATGGATTTTTATTCGATTTTTGGATTCTACGTACGTACCTTGAAACGTAAAAATATCAAATTCCAAAGGTTGATTATTCAAAATAATAAACCAAAAAGACATTGAAGGAATAGGAATCAACCCAAAAGAATGGGTAGAGATTGCTATAGACAGAAGTGTACCTGGTCTCAGTCCATTGAACAGAAACATTGTGGATGAGGCCACAATCAGGGCCTGATGTTGCTGTTATTGTTGATGATGATGATGTTGTTGTTGTTATTGTTGATGATGTTAATTGTTATTGTTGTTGTTGTTATTGATGATGTTGTTGGTATTGTTGATGGTGTTATTATTGTTGTTATTGTTATTGATGATGTTGTTGGTGTTGATGTTGTTATTATTGTTGTTATTGATGATGTTGTTGGTATTGTTGATGGTGTTATTATTGTTGTTATTGTTATTGATGATGTTGTTGGTGTTGATGTTGTTGTTATTGTTGATGATGTTGTTCTTTTTGTTTAGGGAGGTGGTGATGATGAGCTGCACCTTTTACATTTTAAATACGTCATGCATAAAAAAATTCTGAAATTTCGGAAATGGGCTGGACCCCATGGGCCCCCCCTTGCTTTGGCCACAATGCCGGTTTTCTCCTCTTTTAAGAGGTTTTCATTCTTCTTCTCTCACTTCACCCTTTCGGAACTAATTTCCCATGCCACAAACTTTTGTTCGGTGCCTACTCTCTTGCGGTAACCCTTTCCTGCCACGGTAACGCTCGTTTGTTACTCAGAACGTGGGAAACTTCACTTTTTCCCAATTCTATTTGGGATTGGCGTTGCTTTTCTTAATTCTACCATGCCACAAACTTCTGTTCTTTACCTACTATATATAGCTGTACATTTCCCGGCACGGTAAACCTTGCTTGCTTCTCACAGTAGACATAGAAACTGCGTAGAAACTCACATTTTGTTCATGACCTTTCAACACTGGTTTGAACCAGTGTTGAAAGTTTTTAAAGGCTGCATGCACTTCCTCACACCAAACCATCTGTATTTAAATGGGCTTAGGACCGTAAAACCTCAGGACAGCGACACAGCAAACAAATGATGGCAGAACCATCAAAATCTTTAACTGCTGAATTGAACTTCTTTTATGTCGAAAACAAATGAGACTGGTCACTGGACTAATAACAGGACATTGTGGTCTTAGAAAATACCTATGGGAATCTTTAGGGAAAACCCATTTTGTACACTAAGTGGGGAGGAAGAGGAAACAAATGAGACTGGTCATTGGACTAATAACAGGACATTGTGGTCTCAGAAAACACCTATGGGAATCTTTAGGGAAAACCCATTGTGTACATTATGTGGGGAGGAAGAGGAAACAGACTCTCATGTGATCTTTGATTGCACTGCCCTGCTTAATTGGAGAGTGAGTATCATCGGGTCACTAAACCCCAGAGAGGAACTTGTCTAAAACAATCTAGTAAGCAGACTGCTCAAATTCTCTAAGCAGTTGAACCTTAGCTAGAGAAATAAGCTTAACCCAATACACAAAAAGCCCATAAGGCTGAGGTGTAAGGATTCCAAGCCTTAGGGTGTAAATCGTAATGAAATGAAATAGGACCGTCACTTAATGAAGCTGACTTGCTCTCCTCGGTGGCTAGATTATTTCATCCTGTCTAAATCAGGGCCGTATTAACCTTCTGCGGGGCCCGTAGCAATTTCACAGAACAGGGCCCCCCACCCTCCGCCGGCTTAGTCTAAGTAGTCTACTTTTTGGAGCCAGTAAAAAAATTGATTATACTTGGCCTTTTGGTCTAGTACCTACAACTGGTAGAGAAAAGTGAAATTAAATTTTGAGTAAGTATACCAACATTGATAAATCATGGATTAAACTTCAAAGGGATAGTAAGAGGGTACCTAGTGTACCTACACCAACTATTTTGCTTATGTTGCAATACTCGTTTCTTGTACTTTCCTAAATTAGATTTTACTACATACTTTGACGAATTGGGGGGCCCCGTCAAATTGATAATGTTTTTTTCATTTGTCAACCCAGAAATGTCGAACTATCTAGTGTAGGTTGTCAAAGCGCGGGGCCCGTAGCACGTGCTACAAGTGCTACTATTGCTAATCCGGCCCTGGTCTAAATGCTAGAGACCTAAAACACGCTCTTTTTTTTTTTTTTTTNTTTTTTTTTTTTTTTTTTTTTTTTTTTTTTTTTTTTTTTTTTTGGCGTTGCTGTACTAATTGAAATTGATAGATTTTAATTAGGCGCCAATGGGGGAGTAACGAGTAAACCTATGTGTGACAATGTGACATTGTAACAAACAATAAATTTCAAAATAAATTATAATCAAGTACATTAAATGTAGTTCGATAAAATGCATACAGTACAACAATATGCATATCTCAGAAAAAGAAAAAAAAATATTCTTAATACGTACGCAATAATATTATAAGAACAATGACTTTATAAAAAGTGCATATAACTGCAGAAAAGTGATTGTTTTTAATTAACTAAAGATATGCATTATACTGAGAGATAACAATATGGGGTCCATCGGAGTCACAATAACGTTCAGAAGAATTCATCAGAGTCACAAAACATTCAGTAGAAGAGTCACAATAACGTTCAGGAGAATTCATCAGAGTCACAAAACATTCAGTAGAAGAGTCAAAATAACGTTCAGGAGAATTCATCAGAGTCACAAAACATTCAGTAGAAGAGTCAAAATAACGTTCAGGAGAATTCATCAGAGTCACAAAACATTCAGTAGAAGAGTCAAAATAACGTTCAGGAGAATTCATCAGAGTCACAAAACATTCAGTAGAAGAGTCAAAATAACGTTCAGGAGAATTCATCAGAGTCACAAAACATTCAGTAGAAGAGTCAAAATAACGTTCAGGAGAATTCATCAGAGTCACAAAACATTCAGTAGAAGAGTCAAAATAACGTTCAGGAGAATTCATCAGAGTCACAAAACATTCAGTAGAAGAGTCAAAATAACGTTCAGGAGAATTCATCAGAGTCACAAAACATTCAGTAGAAGAGTCAAAATAACGTTCAGGAGAATTCATCAGAGTCACAAAACATTCATTAGAAGAGTCAAAATAACGTTCAGGAGAATTCATCAGAGCCACAAAACATTCAGTAGAAGAGTCACAATAACATTCAGGAAAATTCATCAGAACCACAAAACATTCAGTAGAAGAGTCACAATAACGTTCAGTAGAATTCATCAGAGCCACAATAACTTTCAGGAGAATTAAGCCACATGCAAAAAAACTCTGCAAATGTGACACATGGCTTGGATAATATTTTACTCTAAATGGACTATTTAAAATGAAGCGCAAATCAATCCAAACATTACGAGGGATATAGAATAGCGTACAGCAATGCAGTCCATGAAACTGGGTCTACGTGCTCTTCCGTGGGATTAAAATACAACAGCTAAATAAATATAAATACACTATAGCTTCATAATATTTGTCATGATTTGCCAGTAGGATGAGTAATGAGTATTTGACCGGATAATTAGATCAAAAGATGACTAAAAACACGTGTTACCTATAGGATTTTGATAAATCTACCAAATATCTTAAAAGGATATTTGGTAAAATATAAAATTTACCTATATTTTAATTTTTTCTAAGAGGAAATTTGATTCTCTATAAATTCTTCCTCGAGAATTTTTAGCGTAAAATGAAGATCTGGGGTGCTAAAACCCAAAAACTGACTGGAAAAGTGGGTCGATTTGTTTTTGTTTTTTTCAAACCTTTGCCATCTGGGTGTGGCCGGATATCTCGAAAACCATCAGGAATAGGGGAAAAACGAATAGATACAAACATATTGGAAATTCGAAAGAGCTGAAATTATCTTTTCCATTATCACCAATCATTTTCGAGATATAAGCGAAAACTTACACTTATAGTATGTAAAATCTAAATTTATTTAAAAAACTCTGCAAAATAATGTGACACATGGACACATTATTTTTGGCAAAAATGGCAAAAAATACCCCCCCCAAAAAAATGATGGGGGTTCTCGTGACGATTCCAAGGCTTGGGCGTACTTAGACCCTAAATTTGCCATAGGTACCTACTAAATTTGAAGCCTCTGGCTCTTATCATTCTCTTTTTAGACAGGATTAATGAAAACTGCTTTAAAGCAGTAATAACCGCCAAGTCCGAAAGCGGTATATTTAATTGAACCCAAAAGTTTCGGAGCTAACTGAGACCCCAAATATGACATACATACAAAATTTCAAATATCTAGCTCTTACCATTCTCAGTATTGTTATCTAAAAGGACAGCATTACTGAAAATCGCTAAAAAGCGGCAAAGCCAAGGGTGTATTGGATTGCACCCAAAAGTTTCGGGGCACAATTAGAGCCCAGATGGTATATATATACAAACAAACGGATTTTTTATATTCGATTTTTGGATTCTACGTAGGTACCTTGAAACGTATAATATCAAATTTTGAGGGGGGGTGTATTTTCTTTAATTTTTTTGTGACGATTTCAAAGGTTCATTATTGAAAAAATAAACCAAAAAGTAAATCAGAACCTCAACGGTTCAATGCAGCCAACAAAAAATTTTTTGGTTTATTATTTTCAATAATGAATCTTTAAAATAGTCACACAAAAAATTCCTCCCCCCTCAAAATTAGACGTTTCTTATATATATATTTTAAATTATACGTTTATAAATTATACTTTATAAAATTATACGTTTCAAGGTACGTAGAATCCAAAAATCGAATAAAAAAAATCCGTTTGTCCGCCGTACGCCGTGATGAGCACTTTTGCCACTTAGCGTTGACCGATTTGAATGAAATTTGGTATATAGGTCCCATCTGTGTTCTAATTGTGCTCCGAAACTTTTGGATGCAATCGAATACATCCTTGGCAAACTGAGACCCCAAATCATACATACAATATTTCAAATCTCTACCTCTTACCAATCTCCTTTTAGACAGCAATACTTTTGCCGCTAAAAAGCGGCAAAAATCGCCAAGGGTGTATTCGATTGCACCCAAAAATTTCGAGGCACAATTAGAGGCCAGATAGGACCTATATAGCAAATTTCAATTTTTTTTTTTCGTGATGATTCCAAAGTTTTATTATTGAAAATAATAAACCAAAAAGTAAGTAACTACCTAATAAACAAAATAAATGAGAGTTACCTAAATGAAGTGACAGAGTAACGTTGTCCGGTGGTGAATTGAATGAAGAAACAGGAGGCCGTGATTCGGAACGCCAACAAGTAATATTATTAACATTATTTAGATCTGTTAAAAACGTAACTGGGAATGAATTATTATCACAAATATAACATTGGCCATTTGTGTCACAATATCGTTCAGGAGAATTCAAGCCGCATACAGAGCTGGCCACAATTTCCTTGTTAAATGCCATATTGACAAAATCAGGTGTACATCGTTGAGGCCGGCCATTTTCGTAACATGGATCCGTATTTAGATTTATATTTTCACAAAAAACACAAATGTATAGAAAATTGAAAAATAATAGTTTTATTAAATTATACATATTGTTATGTTTTTATTATAATTATTTATTTGTAAATTAAATATATAAAATAATGTAATAAGGATATTAGGTAGGTAGAAAATACCAAATTATTCTTGTTTTTTTATTGGTTTCCACAGTTACAAAATTTACAAGATTTTGTAAACTAACATTAAAGATTCATGAAATAAATGAGTTTGATTATTTAGAAATTGAAAATGTTAGTAAATTTTTAAAAAATATCCAAAAATTTAATTTTAATTAATTCTAAGTTATCAAAAAAATTCAATTAATTTTATATTCATTAATAGTTTTACTCATTTATTTAATTTTGATAAATATTTATTAATTTAAATATCTTGAAAAACGTTAATCAATCTTTATTTTTAAATAACAAAACAATTATTATTTTCTTATTAGTTACCAGTTCACGGTAGTACAAATCTTATTAAGATACTGCTGCTAATATTATTTTCAATTCCTGTTCATGAGAAGAAGAAAAAAAACTTAATTTAATTATTTGTTCTTTTAATTTAAATAATTATTTCTATTAATATTAATTTATTTGAAACAACAAAATATTTTTAAATTTCTCAAAAATTTATGTTTATAAGAAAACAACAATAAGAGGAATCCCATTTTGATTTTTTTTAAAAAAAAAAAAATGTCCTTACGAAGAATTGTAACAAAAAATAATGTCTGTTATAGATAATATTTTAAAAAATTGAACTTCAAGTCACCGTTTCTTGTAGATATATATAAGTACGGGTTCCGTACTAAGCAATATTTTTTTAAAAAATAGAAAATATCAATGAATCAATCCAGGGAGAAATTTAGGGGGGGGGGGGTAACACTTCTTCCGATGTTTTCCCATTTTAGAGAATCTCTCCAAAACTTCTTCCGATGTTACCTCAATGTCATAATTTACATTGAGAAGACGCCAACCCCGTTGAGTCTACGAGTATTCTGTATAGAATTGTTTCTGATCCAAATTTTGATTCGATGCAAAGAAGAAAAAAGGCTGGTATTTTGTAAATTTATTGACATGCACAATTTGCACATGTCAGTAAATTTATTTACTGACATGTTTGTATAAAATATTCAAATTGAAGGACATGGAAGAGGCCGGGATTATCAACATCTAATCAGACGTCCTCAGAGTAATATAATATGCTACCCAACCTTTTCAGTTAATAAGATTAAAGGGCACTAGATCACAAAATGTCCGAAAATCTTTGAGTGTGATTAAGTTTTTTTTTTTCTTTCTTCAGGTATTGCTTTTTTATGCCCTCCTCCTTTGAACACAGTGGTGAGGAATAAGAAGAGGAGGAAGGACAATCATGCAAAGGGGGACATAAAGAAAACATTACACGAACGCAAAAAAGGAAAAAAAAAGAAAACAAAATATACAGCACAATACTCACCCAAAGAATTTCGGACATTTTGTGAGCCAATGGCCTTCTCTCATATGAACTCCCTCACCGGCATCACTCTCCCCGAGATGGACACAGAGATTAAATACCCAGTGTATGTACACTAGGTGGAGACGACCTATACATATTGAACCACCGCATTCGATAGCGTAACATACTGATAATTGTGAGAAGCTTTTTTTTTTTGAATTTTTTTTTTTTTTCTTTATATTTTTTCGTAATTTTTTTTGTAACAATTGATTTCCTGTCATAAAATACAAGTACTTGTAATGTACGGACCACCCAATTGGTTAATAAAAAAATCTGTATCAGTTCAAAGAATTTTATATTTGCGTAAACGTCCCTTTAACATCTATTGGTCATTGCGTCTCTTTAACATCTATTGGTCATTTCAGACTGGGGTTTTACCCTCCATTCGCTGGAAACTTTCAAACCAGCTATACCCACATTGAATTTACCCAGACTGGGTCGGGACAGAAAAATAACCTACATCACGAGGGCGCGAACCCACGTTGACAACCACATGGAACAAACTTGCTGGACGTTGTTTAACTTCAATGATCGAACGGGAACTGATGCATTTAACGTGTCATAGACACTGGTTTTTAAAGAATTTTAGTGAATTAATTTTAAAAATTTTAACCCTCTTTTTTGGTGGATACCTACATCGTGTGTCCAAAACCCACATGAGTGCAAAAGATAACAAACATGGGTGTAAAAGACGACCAGGCTAATAGGTTATTCTGAGTCAGTGGCAACCCACATGAGTGCAAAAGACAACCAATAAAATGGGCTTTCCTTAGTCAGTGGCAGCCCACATGTGTGCAAAAGACGACCAGGATAATGGATTATTCTGAGTCAGAGACAAACCACATGAGTGCAAAAGACGACCAGTATAATGGGTTATTCTGGGTCAGTGGCAACACCCATGAGTGCAAAAGACGACCAGGATAATGGGTTATTATGCAAAAGACAACCAGGATAATGGGTTATTCTGAGTCAGTGGCAACACCCATGAGTGCAAAAGACGACCAAGATATTGGCTTATTCCACCCACATGAGTGCGTTCAAAAATGACTGTCTTTCAACTCTTCCATATTCCAATGAGACAAATTAAATTTATAATGTACATAACATTAAAACTAATATTTTGTGTTCTGTATTTAATTTGAACATTTTTGAAATCAAATCGCCCGCAATGCCCCGTCCACCGCGTCTCGCCTCAACGCGCCGTGTTCTCAGAATTTTGGATATTGCGAGCGGTGTTGACAAGAATTTGAAATTACAAGCCAATATTGGTTGTTGTGTTTTGTAAATTTTTAATTTCATTTTGTTGGGGGGCTAAATATTTGATAAAAGATTTATATTAATGTGACAGTAAACTATAGACTTCACTCAGTTAAAATGATCACCATGAGACTTTTAATGACCTATTTGGGCTCAAAAAATATAAATATTGAATTGAAAATGTTCTTTGTGACTGAATGGCTTCTTCACAATTTTTGTGGCTATCACAGCATTACTAAGAGCCTCATGTACTAATAATCTCTTCAATTTCTTCAACCAAAACAAATATTTTTACTCTTTTCACAATTTTTGTGGGTATCACAGCATTACTAAGAGCCTCATGTACTAATAATCTCTTCAATCTTCTACCAAAACAAATATTTTTACACTTTTCACAATTTTTATGGGTATCACAGCATTACTAAGAGCCTCATGTACTAATAATCTCTTCAATCTTCAACCAAAACAAATATTTTTACTCTTTCCACAATTTCTGTGGCTATCACAGCATTACTAAGAACCTCATGTACTAATAATCTCTTCACTCTTCAACCAAAACAAATATTTTTACTCTTTTCACAATTTTTGTGGGTATCACAGCATTACTAAGAGCCTCATGTATAATAATCTCTTCAATCTTCTACCAAAACAAATATTTTTACTCTTTTCACAATTTTGTGGGTATCACAGCATTACTAAGAGCCTCATGTACTAATAATCTCTTCAATCTTCTACCGAAACAAATATTTTTACTCTTCTCACAATTTTTGTGGGTATCACAGCATTACTAAGAACCTCATGTACTAATAATCTCTTCAATCTTCTAGCAAACGAAATATTTTTACTCTGGTAATGCTTCCACTGATCACTACTCACATTAAAGTATGGCTGCTCAATACCGGCAGCCCTTTACCATCACTTGGTTGTTATTTAAATGAGTGACTTCCTCACGCAGCTGAGTGCACCCCGAAATCTAAAGCACTCCTTACTAAGAAAAAAAAATCGACTCCCCCGTTGATTGAATTCAGGTTTCCCCGATGCCAGTGTGATACTCACAAGATCAGAAGGACCGCCGTAAAAATGTAAATGTATTTTTCTGAGTGTTATTATGTCACAATTTTTGAGGGCACCATACACTTGGCGCCAAAAACCAACACCGGCAGCCCTTTACCATCACTTGGTTGTTATTTAAATGAGTGACTTCCCTTTATGGAACCAACAGGGTTCCACTTCTTCGCCGGACGTGTCCGTCTCACTTTAGCTCATAGGCTAAGTTCTGATGATCGCGCAGTACCGCGCGGGAGGAACATTCACATGACAACGCTTGTACGCGCGGAAGTTTGGCATCAAAATATCCACGTGGCTACTTTATTTCATCTCAAACCGCGCTGATCAACTAAACAAGTCAATAAAAATTTGTAGAACTAGTACCGCGCGGTCATGTAGACAATATGCACAATTTAGATGGATCTTATGCCGCGCGGTTCGTCGTTCCGCACGGTACATCGCGATCTTCTGAACTTAGCCTTAAGGTACAATGTTAGTTCGCCTTTTCGCCCCCACGTGGTGTAATATATTTTAATGTAATGTTAAAATATAAGTTCTTTGGAATTACCCTCGGTAACTAACACATCAGGTGACCAGACAATCATTAGGCGATTTTTTTTTTCCCAAAATAAAACAATCATAAGTAAGACATTAGGCGAGCAGAAATCCTATATTCTGAGTTGCTGATAGTTGAGAAAGCAGTAGCTTCCCCTTACGTTCTGCACGTGTAATGGAAAAGAAATTGTTTTTGACCTTTCCTTTAGTCGCCTTTTACGACGGGCACGGACTTGGGTGCTATGGAAATATTCTTTCGAAGTCCCTCTTCTTTCGAAGTCGGGCATGGACTTGGGTGCTTTCTAAGTCCCCCTACGCACAGAGGACATCAGGTTAACTTCGCGGTTAAACTATTTGAATGACATGAAATTATCATTCCCAATTTTCACCGAATTGCACAATATTATTGGTCGACCTTGAAATGCTAATCTTTTTATTTTACTATCCTTAATTGTCCCTCAAAAAACCTTTTTTTTTTGCTTGAGTTTCAAGGAACAAAAGGTCTTTTTTTTTAATCTCCCGAGACAAAACGTCTGCTACAGTTTATAGATTAGTTGTGTGTATACCTGATGGAGGAGTTGGTGGGCCCGAAAAAGCAATTTCATATAAAAAATTTAGGTTCTAGAGTTTTCTTTTGTACCACGATAATTCTAGAACACCTTATCCGAAATTTTAATGAAATTAGGTATGGACATTGGCCGTTTCCAGGGTTTTAAGGTGTCAAACTCTGCCCCCCCCCCCGAATTAGACGGTCAGAAATCCTATATTCTTGTGTTTTGAAAATGAGTATGACATTGATATTTTGCTATTTTAACTATATAAGCCCTATATGCTATACTAGCAGAATACGCCCGCTTCGCTTGGCGCCTTAGAGGCATGGCCGTTTATAGTTCCAACCCCCTTTTTTTCGCGATAAAAAGTAGCCTATGTCCTTTCCTAAAGTTTAGTCTATCTCCATACCAAATTTCATCAAAATCGGTTCAGTAGTTTAAGCGTGAAAGCGTAACATACATACATACAGACAGACAGACAGAGTTACTTTCGCATTTATATATTAGTATGGATAAGCCCTATATGCTATATGGTAAAACTCCCTGCACAGGATCCCCCCCTCCCCTTAACATATAATGCATAAATGAAGTGGAACCATTTTCGGACATGATCCTGAGGTTAGATTACGGCCATGCCTCGTTGACAAGAATACTGATACATGTATAGTGCATACTTAATATGGATCACTATTCTTGTGTGCGAGGCATGGCCGTATGGATGTGACCTAACCATACGATACAGGGAAGAGTAAAAATCACATTTTTCCGAGTCTGAATCGATTTTAAATGATCCAGAGAACATCTAAGGCTATCAGGTTCAAATGATCGCGCGGTACCACAAACCGCGCGGCACAAGAGCTATCTAAATAATGCATATTGTATTGACCGCGCGGTTTGCTTTATACCCCCTGGAAGATCTTGTACATCGCCGTACTAGTTCTACAAATTTGTATCGACTTGTTCAGTTGATGCGCGCGGTTTGAGACGAAATAAAGTAGCCAAGAAGATATTTTGTTGCCAAACTTCCGCGCGTACATTATACGTTGTCATGTGAATGCTCCTCCCACGCGGTACCGCGTCATCATCTGAACATAGCTTATTTCAAACTCCGGATTTCTATTAGCTTCAAAAATAAAGATTCTATAAAAACAGCATCTATTATGACTTTTGTTCTGATTTTTAGTACGGTCCCCTAAATGTGTGACCAAGAATAACGAAATTTTTCAAAACCCAAATTGAACGTAAATCCCAAATTTCATCAAAACAGACAAAATCTAAGCTTTAGGAATTTCGATGCGAAGTTGGGAGGTTCGGTATTTTTTTTTTTTTTTTTTTTTTTTTTTTTTTTTTACCGAAAACCTAGTAAATACACATAGAGTTCACAAAAACATGGAAATTCCGGACAATTAACCGGAAAAATCAAAATAAAGTAAATATCTGAATCTAAGTAAATATCTGATCAAAATATAAATGGGTTTAGATTAATTTAAATAATTTGACAATCTCGATTCAGATTAATGATGGTGAGCAGAAAGTGTCTGTGGAACGTTGAATACAACAGTTTCCGTTAGATTACTGAAGTTAAGCAACATCTAGCGAGGTTTTACTAAGTAAGTGACCATATAGGTTGAAGGGTTAGCTGGCAGAAAATGCCTCAGGCATTAACCTCGCCCAGTGGTCACCTTCCACTCAATTGTCTTATTATAATGAAAGTTTTTTTCTGAATAATAAATAAATCAACTTAAAAGTTTTGAAAAAATATCAAAGACACAAAATCCGATAGTGGGCTAATATGGGACAATGGCTATTGCAGGACACTGATTTTAACCCTAGGATTGTCAAGTTACGCGCATTGCCAAGTTGGGGGCACAAAGTACCCGCAAAAAAAATAAATGATAAAATGATTTTTTTTATTACAATAAGTCGCTATTACTTTATTATAAACTAAAAAAATATAAACTCAATTATTATCTTACATAAAAATAAAATTAAATACCAGGAATAAAATAATGT
>CM022876.1:23140700-23153772 GCA_012654025.1 Pachypsylla venusta | reverse complement strand
TATTCGATTCAGGTAGAACTTCTTACAATTCTTAAAATAACAATTGTATTTACTGACAGCTCCACATGTAGGAAAATCAAATCGTATTTGTTTTATTACCTACTAGCTGTTTCGCCCGTGCTTCGCTACGATTCTTATATTGCTATTTTTTAAGGACATTGGAATTTGGGGAGGGGGGAGAGTATGTGTTTGTGATTACCCTGTATATTGCAACCTTTAAAAAAAACAAGATTTAAACGTTTCGCCAGGGGCCTTAGAAGCACGGCCATTCTGACTTTTTGGTATTCTCTAAATTTTATTTTGCCCGTTCTCGGTTTCGACCCTGTCACTCTGGAATGGCTGGCCATACCTTTGCAGAAAATGTCCTAAATTAAAGAATAAATGGGCACCTATAACTTTCTCGCTTTGGGTTGATATGTTGTCGCGACAAAATTTAAGATATCGGACCGTGACTGTCCGATTTTTGTGAATAAATTATAAAACTCAAAAACAGTTTAACATATTTTATTTCTGATCATTTTCCTGGGGTCGCAGACCATGATTTTGGGGATTAAAACGTTTCACCAGGTGCCTTAGAGGCACGGCCATTCTTACTTTTTAGTATTTCCTAAATTTTATTTTACCCGTTCCCGGTTTCGAACTCGTAACTCTGGAAACTTTCTCGCTTTGAGTTAATATGATGTCGCGACAAAATTTAACCCTTTAATGCGCAATGTTGTAATTCCTCAATTATTTTTCAGAGGCCCATTTCAAAATTTCAAATAATTGAAATTGATAGTTTTTAGTGTTCTATGTTGTAGAGACGCAACTCACAAAGTAGTCGGTGCAATAAATTTGCGTGTTTCATAAATTTTGCCGGCATTTTTTCAGTTTCTAATCAGACGCCTCAGTGGTTTGACCATTTTGTGCTTTTGTGATTTTTAGTCATAAATAGCGGAAAAAGGAGAAATATTTTTACAGTCGCAAGTTATTTTCCCAGATGGACCCAGGTAAGAAAACCCTATTTTTACCATAACAGTGACTATAACTATTTGGGGTACCGTAAGGCCCATTTTTTCAATGTTGTAATTCTGCAACATTGCGCAGTAAGAATAGTAAAAAAAAAAAAAAAAACAACAACAGTATATCACGATTTTTATTTCATTGGTTTTTAGTGATAAAAGAATTTTTTCCTGACAGTTTTCACTATTTTACCGAACTTTGTATCATTTTTATGGTTTTTTAGCTATGCAGTATAGCAATTTGTGATACTGTATAGCTGGAACATTAGCTTTTCAAAGAAACTGTATATAGCTGGAACATTGTGTCGGTGATATGGCAGGACAAAATACCAGTTTGTCTTCTATCGTCCTATAAAGGACGTGAACCTGTGGACTATGACAAACGATACTACAAGACAGATAAGACAACTGTTGATATGGAGCGTCCGGCTCTTGTAGAAGATTACAATCGTCACATGGTTGGTGTGGACTTGCTGGGTCCGCTTATTGGAAGATAAAAATCCCACAGAAGATTCGGAAATGGTACTTCCGGGTTTTCTATCATCTACTGGACTTGACTGTCGTCAATTCGTGGTTGTTACAAAGACGAATTCGTAGACAAAATGGATTTCCGGACAACATTTCTCTTCGTGACTTCCGTACTTAGCTAGCAGAGACATTAGTAAAAATAGGAGACGTACGGGCTACAAGAAGAGCGAGTACAGAGTCTACAGGTTCCGGCCGTTCGCATACTCAACATCAACCTCCCACCGTTGTAAGA
This sequence comes from Pachypsylla venusta, assembly GCA_012654025.1. Classification (NCBI taxonomy): domain Eukaryota; kingdom Metazoa; phylum Arthropoda; class Insecta; order Hemiptera; family Aphalaridae; genus Pachypsylla; species Pachypsylla venusta. The sequence continues at coordinate 23,152,011 of CM022876.1, read as the reverse complement.
CGAGATAGCATCAACCACTGGCCCGAGTTTACTGACAAAAGAAATGTATAGGTGCAAGGTGGATGGTTGTAAGCAGGGAACACCTGAAGTATGCACAAAATGTCAAGTGTCCCTGCGCCTTCACAGTAAGAGAAATTGTTCCCGGGCTCACCATTTATAATAATAAATAGCTATCACTAACTTTTCCGTGTAAAATATTTGTATTTTGAAGACCTTTAATTAAAATACCGAACTCCTTGTTTATATTACGAGTAAAAATAATATTTTGTTATTATTTTGAGGATTTTTATAGTATTCTTTAGCATACAAAAATATAGGCAATTTTTTTTACCCCTTTTTTTTAAATTTGGACCCGGTTTGGGCAATTGACCAAACCGGGTCCAAATTTTGAGAAAATGAAAATTTGGATTTCCATTCCGCTATCTATGCCCAAAGACCTATAACATACCACAATTTGAGCAAAATCGATGATCTTGCGCATTAAAGGGATAATATATCGGACCGTGACTGTCCGATTTTGGAGAAGAAATAGGAAATTTGGCCGTAACTCGAAAACGGTTTAACATATTTTAGTTCTGATAATTTTCCTGGGGTCGTAAATTATGATTTTGGGGGGTCCATTCCCATCAATTTTCCGCTATCTGCTACCGTTTGGGCTGTGGTATTGTAACAGACAACCCCTCATACATAGGTACATGGTACATACATACAAATTTCTGATTTATATATTAAGACTGAGGCTTTGTTTAGGAAATAGAAACCTAGAAATAAATATAAAGGTTCATTTTTATCAAACGCGGCATTTTAAAATGCACAGTCAGCCAGTTATTTCAGATTGTGGGAGAACGCATAAAGGATAAAGGTTGCGAAAACCTACATACCTTCAAACATTTATAAAAATTGAAATTTCCCCAATTTTTGCATTCAAAAAATCTCTGGGTCCTGGCCTAAAAGGTCATGTTGAACATTTAAAATAAAAATTAGAGGGACAAAAAGAAGGGAATAATTGGGATTTTTCTGATCCCTTCTCTAGCGTCTGTCCTCCTAAAAACTTTAGGCGTGTTTTATATTCTAAAATATTGTGAAACTTATTAAAAAGAAAAATACGACTTTGTTTACTTTTTGTAGGTTATTTACGCATATCACACATGCCGTGATATAGGTATTACCAGAACAAATCTCCCAATGATTAAAATCATGTTTTATAATTGACAATTTTGAGTTTATTTAGTTTTCTGAGTTCCTGACTCGAGAATTGTGACTTTCAAGCTATCAACTAAGAAAATTTGACAGTTTTATATCATACTTCATTTATTTTGAACCCAACAAGAAGGTAAGTTGGTCAAATGCCTATCCCGGGGTTCCAAACTCTCACCATTATTAAATCTTTATATGCCAACATCCCTTTACCATCTAAGCTCATTCGAGACGATTTTTTTGTTTATCTTTCTTTTCGCTGGAAACCTTCAATCCATCTTTTTTCTTTGACTTCACCTAGCCAGAGTTGGTCCCGAGGAGATCTAGAATTTAAATCTTTGAATAACATTGTTAATTATAAGTGTTAAAAAATATTAACTTTTTAAATAAATTAAAACAAAACACTTACCAAAAACACTATTTATAATTATTCGATTCATCATCAGTCTAGTCGAGTCTAAAGATGTGACCCATGAGTCAACTTCCATCTTCATACCTTGGGGACTCTTCTGCACAGGTCATCCTTTTGTTGTTGAACGTATTTCCCTTTGCATTTAGCGAGGATACAGTGAGCGTGTGATGGGAACTCTTCCTTCTTCCTATTTTACTTATAATGAAAATTTGAACATAGATAAATGATGAGTTTATAATTCAGGTCTTTCCAAAAATACCTAAGTAGGTATATACAGAAATATTAATAAATGAAATTAACTCTAGAAATTCAGAGTTATATTTATAGGTATAAAAAATTCAAACTTCAAGTACAATCAATCAATTCAAAATATGCATGCTACAAAATCAACGAAAGTAATAAGGAATTTAAAGATGAACTAAACTTTAAAGAAGAAATAATAATAATACTGCTTATTTATACTGCTCGAATGAGACTAACGAGTCCCTTTACCCCAGCAGTAAGCTTGTACTATTATTGTGGTCAAATTCTCAATTAATTGAGAGGATAAAATCCTACCTTGGCTGGGTTTCGAACCCGCGACCTCCTGATTACCAGGCGAGCGCTTGACCACTGAGCTACCAAGGCAGTTTGAGAATTTGACCACAATAATAGTAAGAAAGATGAACTTAAGTAGCCTGACAGGCCACTTGAATGGATTTGAACTGTTCTCACCCATCTCTAGTATCGTAAGGTTAGGTTACGTTTCTATCAATACAGCAGTGTCTAATATTAGTATTTTCACCATCGGACCTTATTGTAAATTTTTACCTCTATTACTTGTATCATCGAAGACACAATGTCTTCCAATCCATTTATGACTTGCTAACTTTCCAAGAGAAAATATAAATCATACTTGAGATTGTAAGAAGTTACTTGAGGGTGACATCCTCACGAGCCGAGTCCACCTGAGCCGATGATGTAAAATAACACAGAAAGTAACTCTGCAATATCACTATGTTTATAACAGTTGTGTTACTGACGTATTTATATTACAGTGATTTTCATGGTTCTGGGTGCACATGACAAGAAATGTCCCTGTGGATAGGGGGACGTAAAAAGAATGCTCCCAAGGCAACCTAGTCCATGCCAGTCGTAAAAAGCGACTAAGGAAAGGGTCGGAAACGACATCTTTTCCATGAACCATGTAGAAAGCTAGGAGAAGCTACTGCATTATCCGTAATGATTCTTATGTATCAACAACCATACAACTTATCTAGTTCTGCTGTCGGACACGATGATAATTAAAATAAATAAGTAAAATTAAAATGATGCCACTATTGAATGAATGAATTATTTATAATATATTTTTTTCTATTTATTTTTTTTAGCAAAATGGGGAAAACAACTTCAGGAACAAAGGCCCCCCGACGGGAGGGTAAAATTAATAGAGCCCCTCATAGTATGAACCCTGATAGACCTACTGAAGGATTAAAAGGTGTTGCCAAAATAAGAACTAAATCCACCATCAGAAGATTGCAGATGTACAGAAATTTCAAAGCGAAGCGAGATAAGAAAGGTAAGAAAAAGTAAACATTTAAACTGAGGAGGTAAATGGACTTTTCAGATGAAAGGGGTACAGATGACTCCAAGTCTAGCATGGTGCGGGTGTCAAACCAATACAGCATATTATAATGGGGTGGTTGGTTTACGTACCGGGGCAAACCAAGCACTCAAAACGGTTTAGCCAAAGACCATCAATACAATCCAAAGGAAGAGGGCTTTGAAGACTCACATTTTCTCACAGCGATCATCCTCATTTTTCCAATGTTGATGATTTGCTGTGATAAAAGATTTTCTAGTAATATCATAGATAAAATATTTAAAAGAAATTGTAAATAAATAAGAAATTGGTTAAAAGACAATATCGATACAAAAAAAAAAAAAAAAAAAAAAAAAAAAAAAAAAAANAATTGGTGGCGAGCTTTCAATAGTACTCAGAATATCATCGTAAGGTCGATGTTGACTCTACGTTGTTCAGAGTAGAAGTGAGGGTACTAGAGTATGAGATGTTATTACTTGTGAAAATTGAGCGAGCTTTCAATAGTAGACTATCATCGCCAGGCCGATGTTGACTCTACGTTCTTCAGAGTAGAAGTGAGGGTATCAGATTATGAGATGTTATTACTTGTGAAGATCGAGCGAGCGTTCAATAGTACTCAGACTATCATTGTCAAGCCAATGTTGACTCTATGGTGTTCAGAGTAGAAGTAAGGGTATCAGAATATGAGATGTTATTACTTGTGAAGATCGAGCGAGCGTTCAATAGTACTCAGACTATCATCGTCAAGCCGATGTTGACTCTACGTTGTTCAGAGTAGAAGTGAGGGTATCAGAGTATGAGATGTTATTACTTGTGAAAATTGAGCGAGCGTTCAATAGTACTCAGACTATCATCGTCAAGCGATGTTGACTCTACGGTGTTCACAGTAGAAGTGAGGTTATCAGAGTATGAGATGTTATTACTTGTGAAGATTGAGCGAGCTTTCAATAATACTCAGACATCGTCAGGCCGATGTTGACTCTACGGTGTTCATAGTAGAAGTGTGGTTATCAGAGTATGAGATGTTATTACTTGTGAAGATTGAGCGAGCTTTCAATAATACTCGACATCGTCAGGTCGATGTTGACTCTACGTTGTTCAGAGTAGAAGTGAGGGTACTAGAGTATGAGATGTTATTACTTGTGAAAATTAAGCGAGCTTTCAATAGTAGACTATCATCGTCAGGCCGATGTTGACCCTACGTTGTTCAGAGTAGAAGTGAGGGTACCAGAGTACGAGATGTTTTTACTTGTGAAAATTGAGCAAGCGTTCAATAGTACTCAGACTATCATTGTCAAGCGATGTTGACTCTACGGTGTTCACAGTAGAAATGAGGTTATCAGAGTATGAGATGTTATTACTTGTGAAGATTGAGCGAGCTTTCAATAATACTCAGACATCGTCAGGCCGATGTTGACTCTACGGTGTTCATAGTAGAAGTGTGCTTATCAGAGTATGAAATGTTATTACTTGTGAAGATTGAGCGAGCTTTCAATAATACTCAGACATCGTCAGGCCGATGTTGACTCTACGGTGTTCACAGAAGAAATGAGGTTATCAGAGTATGAGATGTTATTACTTGTGAAAATTGAGCGAGCTTTCAATAGTACTGAGACTATCATCGTCAAACCGATGTTGACTCTACATTGTTCAGAGTAGAAGTGAGGGTACTAGAGTATGAGATGTTCTTACTTGTGAAAATTAAGCGAGCTTTCAATAGTAGACTATCATCGTCAGGCCGATGTTGACCCTACGTTGTTCAGAGTAGAAGTGAGGGTGCCAGAGTATGAGATTTTATTACTTGTGAAAATTGAGCGAGCTTTCAATAGCTCTCCGACTATCATCGTCAGGCCGATGTTGACTCTACGATGTTAATTTTATTTTCTACGAGAAGCAAAATGCTTGGCAGCTATTGATGATTGGATCTTTGAAAACACAAAGATACTTGGAACAAAGTCGCTACTCTGAACACCGTAGAGTCAACATCGGTCTGACGATTGAGTATTGAAAGTATATATTATTGAAAGCTCGCCACCATTTTTTTTTTTTTTTTTTTTTTTTTTTTTTTTTTTTTTTTTTTTTTTTTTTTTTATCGATATTGTCTTTTAAATAATATCATTCTTTATCTTTTGATTTGTAGGTAACATTATTACTCCAGCACCTTTTCAAGGTTGGGTTGCTCCTGGTACACAATCAAGAGTCGAGCCTAACCGAAAATGGTTCGACAATACTCGTGTTATAAGTCAAAATTCATTACAAAAATTTCAAGAAGAATTTGGTAAAGCTATCAAAAATCCATACGATGTTATTATGAAACCTACAAATCTACCAATAACATTGTTAAACGAAGCGAAGAAACACGAACGGGTTCATGTATTGGATACAGAAAGTTATAGCAGCGTGTTCGGCAAAAAGAAACAACGAAAGAAGCCGAACTTGAAAATTACAAACGAAAATGAGCTTGTGGAAGTTGTGAATCAAGTCAATGATGACTACAAAGAAGATAAGGATTTTGATATTGTTCGGGATGATGGAGGTAGGTGTAATGTAGCCACCGAGGGGAGCAAGACGGCTTCATTATGTGGTTTGGTGTTAGGAAGGACAACCAGCATTTGAAATAAAATCTGCTTCAAACCAAAGATGGAAAGTCATCAGAAAATTGCAGATTTTACGCTTTGAGATGCAAGCGAGGGTTACCGTGTCAGGAAAAGGTTGTGGCATGGTAGAAGTTAATGAAAAAGATGGATGTAGGTTTAATTCTGGGAAACACTAACATAGACTGAGTTATAGACCTCACCCAGTTAAAATGGCGGTTCAGAGGTGTTATTATTGAATCTTTAGAGCTGAAAATCTTAGATTTCTTTTTAAAATGTTCCCTGCATCATTTTATACTTATTTAGTTTTAGATTTATTTACTCACTTTGGGTATGGTTAGGTTACGTCCATAGGATCATGCCTTGCTGACAAGAATACTGATCCATGTAATTGTGCCAGGGGTTTGCTCCAACTCTGTCGCGAGTTGTCACGGAACCAGAACAGAAAATGAGAAAACTCGTTTAATTTTACCAATGTGGCTAAGAGTCGGTAAAACTCGAGTCGGGGAGTATATTATGCTATCGGCATACCAGCTGATTGAGTCTGCACACCGACATAGATATCGTTCCAAGAATTCGCAACGATTACGATAGAGGCGTACTTGGTTTGTATACTGTAATCTAAACATGAGTGATTATAATTATATCAGCTGATTGAGTGTGCACACCAACATCGATATCGTTCCACAAATTCGCCACGATTACGACAGAGACGTACTTGGTTTGTATACTGTAATCTAAACATGGGTGATTATAATTATATCAGCTGATTGAGTCTGCACACTGACATCGATATCGTTCCACGAATTCGCAACGATTACGATAGAGACGTACTTGGTTTGTATACTGTAATCTAAACATGGGCGATTATAATTATATCAGCTGATTGAGTGTGCACACCGACATCGATATCGTTCCACGAATTCGCCACGATTACGACAGAGACTTACTTGGTTTGTATACTGTAATCTAAACATGGGCGATTATATCAGCTTATTGAGTGTGCACACCAACATCAATATCGTTCCACGAATTCGCCACGATTACGAAAGATACGTACTTGGTTTGTATACTGTAATCTAAACATGAGTCATTATAATTATGTCGTTGTTTCCATAGCCTTAATCTCACCTTCTGTGATGTGGCGCACTCTAGTGGCTATCCACATGTAACTGTATGAGTTTCCACACTTTCTACTCTATTCGTTACGATTTAACTGTAAACAAATTTAATGATGATTTGTTTATAGGTGTTCGTGATGCCACAAGAGATTGGGTGATGAAAGCAGGACAAAGTCGAAGAATTTGGAATGAATTGTACAAAGTCATTGACAGTTCCGACGTGATTGTGTATGTTTTGGACGTTCGAGATCCAATGGGCACGCGATGTGCTCATGTTGAAAATTTCTTACGCAAAGAAAAGCCCCACAAACATTTATTTTTTATTTTAAACAAAGTTGATTTGGTACCAATTTGGGTTACACAAAGATGGGTAGCCAAACTTTCTCATGAATATCCAACAATTGCTTTTCACGCTTCTCTAACACATCCATTTGGTAAAGGATCCATTATAAATCTACTGCGACAATTTTCTAAACTTCATACAGAACGAAAGCAAATAAGTGTTGGATTTATTGGCTATCCAAATGTAGGCAAAAGTAGTGTTATTAATGCATTAAGAAATAAGAAGGTATGCAAAACGGCGCCTATACCAGGCGAAACTAAAGTATGGCAATATATTACACTGATGAGACGAATCTATCTAATAGATTGTCCAGGAGTAGTGTATGATATGTCCAATATTGAAACTGACACGGAGAAAGTACTTCGGGGAGTTGTACGTGTTGAGAACATAGACGAACCATGTCAATATATTGATGCTGTTTTGGAGAGGATTAAAAAAGAACATTTAATTAAAACGTATGGAATTGAAGAATGGGAAGATACGGAAGACTTTTTGACAAAATTGTCATTAAAATGGGGAAAAATTAAGAAGAAAGGTGAACCTATTATACAAGTAAGTGCAAAAATAGTATTGAATGATTGGCAAAGAGGTAAATTACCATATTATAACGTACCAGAAGGTTTTGAGATACCTTTAACCAAACAAAATGAAAATATTGAAAGATCAGAAAATGAAAATACCAACAAAGAAAATGTAGATGACAAAAACAGAGAAAACACAAATGAAACTTCTACGGAAGGAGTGGAAGCAACAACAACAACGATTGAAAAAAATAAAGATAAAAGTGTTGAAAATTTTAATAAGAAAAACAATATTAAACAAAACTTTAGAAAAATTCGTGTTCTTGTTGATTATCCAAAAGAAGATTTAAGAGAATTGATGAAAGACAGTGATGATGATGACGAAGGAGGAACTGATAGTGAAGAATATAGTGAAAGCGAATATGATGGTGATGCTAAAATAAACAAAGATAAAAAGAAACGAAAATTAGAATCCAAAGAAGAGAAAGGAAAGAAAGTAGAAGAGAAAGAAATAATTGATGAGAAAGAAGTTGAAGAAAGTTCGGAGAGTGAAGATAGTGATGCTGAAGAAGAAAGAAGAAGAAAGAAAGAAGAAAAGGAAGAACATTATTTGAGAAGTTTGCCAAGTAAGCAGAGAAGAAAAATATTGAGAGCACAAAGGAAGACAAAGATTGGAAGTGATTTCTATGAAACAGCAAATGTTAAGAATAGAAATAAAGATAGGAAAGTAGCAAAAATAAATAGGAAGAAAAAGTTTTGAATATAAGAGAACTTGACCACAGGCGATTCGTTCTACGTAAGTCTGCTCTCAGATGGTTGGTTCTTAACGTACCAGGACAAGGTAATTTTCAGAGGAATATAGCTACAACAAAAACGTACGAAATACATTTTAACGCGTGAGTGGTCGCGTTCCGCCGCAGAACGCCATCGGTCTACTGTAGAGATTTTTTCTCACACCTGGTTTTGCTGTGTTTTTCTTTCTTTTCGAAGAAAATAACTGATTTTTTTTTTTTTTCAAAGAATTTGTTCAAAATCTTCTTTGAGGCAAGCTTTATGAGTAAGCCCTTTTAGACAGTGCAACTTTGTGCCACGCCTTGCTGTAATTTTGTATATTTGCCGAGCCTTTAAGTCGACGTAAAATCCATCAAAGTCTTTCATCCACGACGTCATAAATAGGATCCATATAAGACTATTTTCAGATGATCGCGCGGGAGGAGCATTTACATAACAACGTATGTACGCGCGGAATTCTGGCATCAAAATATCTTTTTGGCTACTTTATTTCGCCTCAAACTGCGCGAATCTTTGAATATATATTACGCAATATATATTCAATGGCGCGGATCAACTGAACAAGTCAATACAAATTTGTAGAACTAGTACCGGACAGTCGTGATAGACAATATACACTATTCAAATAGATCGTGTGCCGCGCGGTTCGTCGCACCGCGCGATCATCTGAACTTAGCCTAATTATACCAAGTTTTCATTGTTTCTTGTCGTGGAAAAGTTGTCCTGTCTGAAAGGACTCTAAAAGTACAGGAAGAAAAATTAAAAATTATTATTTATTTAAATTAATAAAATTAAATCGTTTATTTTTATATTTTACTAGCTGATACCCGACGAACTTTGTTTCGAGAAGATGAGAAAAACAAATGAGAATAAATCTGACTATAACATTAGTTATCATATTACCGAGGTACACCCGTTTAAAAGCTATCAGAGCATACCACATATAGATTTCATATTACCCACACGTTTGTTAACATATGTAGAACATGGGGAATAGTAACGGGTTGTTAAGCTGCGTAGAACGTGTTGGGAGTAGTATTGGGTTAGGTTCCAAAAAAATTAAAATGCGTGTTGAAGGCTGCTGAGTTTAGGCTTTGCGCAGCCTTCACCACGCATTTTAATTTTTTTGAAATCTAGCTCAATACTACTCCCAACACGTTCTACCCAACAAACTTGGTAGTGTTTAGGTCAGTTCTATGATTTTGAGTAGGAACAACCACTTCAATAACATTATATCAGCGAAGTAAATCCAGACTTACACCTAACTATACCACATCTCAACCTGTGTTGATCTCAAACGCATTTCTTTTAAAAAAAAATTAAACCTTTAAGCGGTTCTCAATATATGAGGAAAAAATATTTTTCAAGATGTTGAACTCACATTGCCCCGTCAACAAAATATATGGCTGGAAGCGATCAGTTATCCTTTAGGACTTTAGGGTATATATACGTGTAGAATGCGACAAAAGTTTGGTCCCTATAACCGTAGTGGTTCTCAAAAATATTGAGGAAAAGTGAAATTCCAAGATGGTGGCCCCACATGGTCCGCCCACAAAATATATGACTCAATGTGATCAAAATCTATTTAGGGTCAGACGTATAGCAACTCACAAATGTTTGGTCGCTACAATTTAAGTGGTTCTCAAAATATTGAGGAAAAGCGAAATTCCAAGATGGCGGTCACACATGGTCCCGTCTACAAAATATATAAATCAATGTGATCAAAAGCTGTTTAGGGTCAGACGTTTAGCATTTCACAAAAGTTTAGTTGCAATAACTTAAACAGTTCTCATAACATTGAAAACCTAAATTCCAAGATGGCGGTCTCACATGGCCCCGCCCACAGAATATAGGACTCAAGGTGACCAAAATCTTCTAAAGATCAACCGTGTAACATCTCACAAAATTTAGATCGCCATAACTCAAACAGATCTCAAAATATTGAGAAAAAACAGAAATTCAAAATATTGAGAAAAAACAGACGGCGGCCGCACATGGCCTGCCCACATAAAACTTTGACTCAAAGTGATCAAAGAGCTTCATGCGTCAGACGTATAGCATCTCACAAAATTTTGATCGCAATAACTCAAGCGGTTCTCAAATTATTGAGGAAAAGCGAAATTCCAAGATGGCGGCCTCAGATGGCCCCACCCACAAAATATATGACTCAAAGTGACCAAAAGCCGTTAAAGGTCAAACCTAAAGCATCTCACAAAAGTTTGGTCGCAATAACTAACAGTTCTCAAAATTCCGAAAAAAAGCGAAATTCCAAGATGGCGGCCTCACATGGCCCCGCCCATAAAATGCATGTTTTTTTTTGGCCAGAAACCATCTCGGACATATACCCAACAACTCATGAAAGTTTCATAGTAATCAGATGTGTGGTTTAGGAATACATAGAGGACATACATACAAACATTCATCTGAGCGCACGGCAGTGCGCCAGGCCAAGTTCCGGAAAGCACCAGTGTATCTTTACACGAAGCAATTCACCGGGTTTTTCACACCATCAGATATCCGGTTCTACAAGGAATAGGTCATTAAAATTTTGAACATACATTCCGTAGTATAGTATAATACTACAGGATAAACTTCAAAAGTTAATGTTAACCCGGGTAGGAGATAGGTAATTTCAAAGTTTGTACTTTTGGATACTCACTGACTGACTGACTGACATATTGACTGATTCACTCATCATCAAAAGTTTCAGGCACTTCCCGTATACCTAGAGCGCTGAAATTTTGCATGA
>CM022876.1:23097059-23108591 GCA_012654025.1 Pachypsylla venusta | reverse complement strand
TCTGAATTTGGCTTTACGTTATTTAGCCTCTTTTTATTTAAATTTTTGCACATTTCTCGTAACCTAATAACTTCATTCCCATGTCGTCGCTAACAAGTTTGACGGTATTGATTAAAGTGTCTAAATCTTCTTCGTTTTTAGCAAATAATTTAATGTCGTCCATGTACAGTAGATGACTAGTAGCTTGTGACATATTTTTAAATTTGTAGCCTTTTTCTGTGTCTTTCAATTCTGCTGACAGAATTAATGTCATGCAAAAAAGTAAAGGGCATCTCCTTGAAATATGCCTCTCTTAATTTGAATATTTTCAGTGGTAATATTATTATTGTCTGTTTTTGTTATCAGTTTCGTTTCCCATTTCTTCATAATCTCGGCAATGAAATTTACTATCTTGTTGTTAATTTTGTATAATTCCAGACTTTTCTTTCATGTGAAACACTATCGTATGATTCGTATGCTTTTATGTAATTTATCCAACACATATTTAAAATTTTCTCATATTTGTGACTATCTTCAGTAATAAGTTTGTCCATTAATAGCAGGTCTTTACATCCATATGTACTTTCTAATTTATACCTCTGGCATGATATTGATACTAGCTAGGTGTTCATAAATCTCGGTTGGACATTGAGTCCGCTTAACATGAAAATTTATTGGGGCCAATCCTTTTAGAAGGATTATTTTTGTACCTACCTATGTTTACGGTGGTAATCTATGGAATTGTTGGACCGATTTCATTTTATTTTTCTATACCTATACTCTCTTTTAGGAGGATTATTTTTATACCTACCTATGTTTACGGTGGTAATCTATGGAATTGTTGGACCGATTTCATTTTATTTTTCTATACCTATACTCTCTTTTAGGAGGATTATATTTGTACCTACCTATGTTTACGGTGGTAATCTATGGAATTGTTGGACCGATTTCATTTTATTTTTCTATACCTATACTTTAATTTAGAAGGATTATTTTTGGACCACCTATGGTTAGGGTAATCTCTAGGATTGGTGGACCGATTTAGTTTTATTATTTTTTACCAGTAAAAAACTTCTTACATCAGTCACAAATTTGGTACGGACTGGAAATGTGTTTGTTTATTTAGCAAAAACGGATAAAGAAAAACGATGGGATAGATCATCCAAAACCAGAAAGAATGAATGGGTACGAGGGGAACCTGATAAACATAACAAAATTCGGTCCGTTAATCATAGAGAAAATATTAAGTACAAGAACTGTTATGCCTCAAAGAGTCCTGGCGAAGCAGACGGAGTAAACAAACAATCTGGTCTCCTGGTCCTCTATACTTCTTACATGGGCGTACACAAAGGGGGGCTGGCCGGCTGTAGCCCCCCCCGACATTTTTTTTGGGGATAAGTATGTCATCTAACCCTATGTTTTTTTTTTCAATGTCACGCAGAAATCAATTTTTGGGATACTTACATAACAAAGTGCAAAGGGCGATTTAACATTTTTTCTACATATTTTCAATTTTTTTTTTTTTCTTTCCTTATTATCCTATAAAAAGGAAAATATTGTAATGGGCTGAAATTTTCGATGTCGAGTTTTAAATGCCAAAACACGTTTTGGGGTCCCCAGAACCCGTTTCAGCCAATGGTCCGTGTGTGTGTCTGTCTGTGGACAAGATATCTCAAGAACGGCAAGTATTAGAGACTTGAAATGCCGCTTTTTAGCGGTTTTCCCATATCCTGCTTAAAATGAGAAAGGCAATAGCTAGAACTTTAAACTTGCTGCCTATTCATATCAATTGCATACAATAAATTGAAAAATACAACGTAGGTTGAAGTGAAATATATTGTTGGCCGCTAGTTAGTGATTGGAGGCCACTTTTTGACGGTTCGGCCTAAAACCAGAATGGAAAGAGCTAGAACTTTAAATTTGGTGCCTATTCATATCTATTCCATACAAGAAATTGAAAAATACAACTTAGGTTGAAGTGTAATATATCTATTGTTGGCCGCTAATTAGTGGTTGAAGGCCGCTTTTTGGCAGTTCCGCCTAAAACCAGAATGGAAAGAGCTAGAACTTGAAATTTGTTGCCTATTCATATCAATTCCATACAAGAAATTTAAAAACAGAACTTAGGTTGAAGTCTAATATATTGTTGGCCGCTGATTATTTTAGTATTTTTTTTTTCCTCATAATTTGAAGTTCATTGCTTACTAATTAGGTTGTAACTATGTAAGAGGCTATTCGAACTATATTTATTCGGATGATTATGTGATCCTGTTTCCTACAAAGGAAAGGATCCCATAAACTAACAGACGTTTCTTTAGAGCTCTTGGCGATTTCCTCTAAAAAAAGAATGGATCCGTTCTGTTACCTCCTGGGTGATGTAGAAAAACAGAAGAAATCCAAACCTCTAAAAGAAGACAAATACTGAAGGAGTTAAAAAAACCTATATCTTGGGCGCGATAGAGTACATTACCGAAGCGCAGGAACTCTGGGGCGAACCGCCCTGGATGCCAGTCTTATAGGGCTTTGCTACGCATTTTATATCTAGAAACATTCGATTATATTATCGTTGGGGGAGTACGAGCGCATTTCGAAATCTATTCCGGGCGCCTATAACAGCTACCGTGGTGTTCCCAAGCGGTCACCCATACAAGTACTGACCACGCCCGACGTTGTTTAACTTCCATGATCTGACGGGAACTAGTATATTCAACGTAGTATGATCGTTGGCTCTCACATTGTTTACATTATCTCTCTGTGAAACTAGATGGGTTCAACGCCACGATGCTGTTATGGTACCCCTGACTTCTTACTCATAGGTATTAAATTTATATTTTTCAAAATTTATTATTTTTACGTAATAAAAAAGTACTTTTGTAAATAGAAGACTTTGCTTACCTAAACGAAATTTTACAAATAGAAGTTTTTAATGTGGAATATAGTGTATTTCTAATACAAGTTACTAAATAGTATACCGACATTTTTCTTTAAGTAAAAGCCCAGCTACCAATAAATATAAACCTAAAAATTGTTTTTAGGTCTCTAGTGCTATATGGCTAAATACCCGTGTTACAAAATATTTGGTGTCTGTTGTTTAATGACTGATTAAGTACAGTTTGATTACAGTAAACCGATTTTGAGAATTATTTACAAGGGCGCGACGCGGCGTAACGCATGGGGCACATTATCTGAAAATTAGTCATTCATAATCGAAAATTCTCAAAGGCATAATGTGATATGATACATTTACACATTGATAAGTATCAAAAGAATGACATAATTGATATACATATATTTTTACCCGAAATTTATTACAAATTACACATTCTCGTTAAATGTAATCCAATCCTAAATGTATGATTTAATTTACGATTTGCTTTCAGTGCACAGAAAAAAATACGTGTATTTTCACACTTGGTATTACACAATTTTATCCAAATAAATAATAAATACACATTTACCTATTGAAAAATAATACACAAATAATTTCGGTGATTGCCTTGATTGCTCTCAAGGGCGTAGCCAGCATCTGGCCTAGGGGGGGGGCAGCTGAGATTTTTATGTCGGGAGGGGGGGGGTCGATAAAGTAAATCGGTACTTATTTAATAATAAACCCCCAGGGGTAACTGATGATTCAGTTATTGGGGAGGGGCGACCCCAGGGCCTGTGATAAATATCGATAAAGGAAAGTTCCAAACCGGCGAAATTCAACTAGCAGGAGGAGTTTTTTTGTAACGTTTGTTAATTTTTTTGAATTTTCCCACCAAATTTACCAAATACGATTCAACGATACGACAAGTTTGCCACAATTACATTTGATTGTTCACAGTGGGGCTGTGAACAATCAAATGTAATTGCCCCCCCTAGAATCGTATTTCGGTACTTGATGACTTTTTTGCTTCCAAAAATCATTTTATCTAGTGTAAATTTAAGTTGCCCCTTCCGTGCTGCATACTCTCGAAAATTTCTAGGGGGGGCAGCTGCCCCCACCTGCCCCCCCTTCCTACGCCCATGATTGCTCTCACTTAGCAAGCAGAAGATTTCGGGTTTGATCCATTATTTCTTTTAACATATTGCAAATGTCTCTGAGGGAAAATCCAAAGTGCTCTTGTAAGAGTCTCAGTAAAAAAGGACGCTTAAAAAATATGATTTTTTTATTTTATTTATTTGAAGGACACCTTCAAGAATATATATATATATATATATATAACAATAATTTTATCTAATTCTTAAGTGATTGTTCGGCTAAAATCTGAACTACTTTGTTGATAACTTCTGAAAAATATTTGATTTTTTTTAATCCTCTGGATGGCTGGACCGTTCCTAGTTACGGCACTGATTCTTTAAAAATTGAGAGGAGTATTATTTTTTATTAATACTTCCTTTGTTCTGAAAAAAAATCTATGTAATTTTTCTCTAATGTCAATTTTAAGGAAGTCGTGTGATGTTCACATCAGAATTTTATTTTACAGTATTTACTTTCGAAAAGAAATAAACTTACTGAATGAATTCTAACTTTCTAACTGCTTTTCAAAGTATTTTATAGATTGTTATTTTTTTAAAAAAAATTACAATGTCGGTTAACCAGATGCCTTTTCCACGTGTATAAAGGTACATCGGTACACGTGTATAAAGGTACATCATAGACGGAGCGAGGTGAAGGTCTAGTCGTCGCTACGATTTTTCTTCTGTTTGTCCTCTGGCCTTTTTGTACCACCATAACTATCGAACGTCACATATCCGATTTTAATGAAATTTGGTATGGACATTCATTATATCATCTATAATTATAAAACGCAAAGCCCAGTTGGTATACTGACTGACTGACTGATAATCAACGTAGCTCCACGATGGTTAAACGTAGAGACTTGAAACTTGGCACAAAGGTCCCTTTTAGTATGTAGGTGAGTAATAAGGAAGGAAAAAAAATAAAGCTCAAGTGGGAGCAAGTTACCGCCAAAAATGACGCTATTTAGCGGTTCTTTTTGCAATTTTTTTCTGGGCAAACTAAAAGAGATAACGAAAAATTACCGAGAATAGACTCCCTCAAAATAGTATATAAGGACCCCATAAAAAATATAAAATTTGAAAATTTTCTGTTTCTCCCCGATTTATGGACGGTTTTCACCACCTTTTGGTGTGGTGAAAACCGATGAGCAAGAAAGCTGAAATTTGATACGAAGGCGTTCCAAAGTATAAAAAGTCATATCCTTGAATAAAATATTGAATTTTCTAACTAGGAGCGGTGCTCACTGTGGGGGTCGGTTCCGCCAAAAACCCCTAGTTAAGAAGTATCACTTCGGGATGAGCGAGAAGGCTGAAATTTTATACAAAGGTGTTCCGCTGTGCAAAAATAATATCTTTGAGTAAAATATTGAATTTTCTAAATAGGATCAGTGTTCTCTCTGGGGGGTCGGTTCCACCAAAAATCTATAATTGAGAAGATTTTATTTCGTGATCTCGAAATTGTTGTTGAATTTTGTAACCGTAGCGAAACACGGGAAAACAGCTAGTACTCATAGAATTCGCTGATTGGGCCACCCGAGGATAAATAATAAGTATTCACTTTAAATTAGGGGACGATTTGACGGGAAAACAGCTAGTACTCGTAGAATTTGCTGATTGGGCCACCCGAGGATAAATAATGAGTATTCACTTTAAATTAGGGGACGATTTGTAATTCTCTCTAGGTTTTCTGTCAAGCCTCATAAACATTTTTGGTCGCCTTATCGCCGTCTGCGTTGGTTCGGCACTGAATTGGAATTAAAATTGAAACAAAAAAGGATCACAACATTGATTTATCGAAATGGCACCCGTTCAAAGTTGGACTCTACACTTAGAAAACGTAGTAATCTACACTTAGAAAACGCAAAGTCCAGTTGGTATATATGCTGACTGACTGACTGATAATCAACGTAGCTCCACGATGGCTAAACCTAGAGACTTTAAATTTGGCACACAGATCCCTTTTAGTATGTAATAAGTAAGGAAAAAATGGAAAGTTCAAGTGGAAGCAAGTTACCGCCAAAAATGACTCTATTTTTTGCAATTTATTTCTGGGCAAACTAAAGGAGATAACGAAAAATTACAGAGAATGGACCCCCCCCCCCCATAACAGTATATAAGAACCCCATAAAAAATATAAAAATTGAAATTTTCAGGTTTATGCCCGATTTATGGCCGGTTTTCACCACCGAAAAATGGAAATTGAGAAGTACCACTTCGGGACGAGCGGGAAAGATGAAATTCGATACAAAGGTTTTCCACAGTATAAAAAACATGTAGTAATAATATCCTTGAGTAAAGTATTGATTTTTAAAAAAAATAGGAGCCGTGCTCACTCCGGGGTCGGTTCTACCAAAAATCCGTAATTGAGAAGTACCACATCGGGATGAGCGAGAAAGCTGAAATTTAATACGAAGGTGTTCTACAGCACTAAAAGTAATACCCTTGAGAAAAATATTGAATGTTCTAATTAGGAGCCGTGCTAACTCTGGGGGTCGGTTCCACCAAAAATCCAAACCTGACAAGCTTTAATGTCGTAGCGAAGCACGGGCAAACAGCTAGTACGAGTATTCTATAGTTTATTCTACGTACGTACAATATTACATTCAAGAGAGACTATAATTTTAATCTATAATATTTAATATATTTTACGCTACTCAGTCAAGTATAAAGGGTTTTAAGTACTGTTGATTCTTGCAAAGTGATGTGATGGCTACGTTTTTATTTTTAATATTTGAGGTTTTTATTTATGTGAAACTAGATAAGTGTTACCATCTTAGAGATTAGAGGGAGCCCCTTGGCTGACAGCCATTCGGACATATGCCGAAAACTTGATAATAAGTTCCGATGTTATTTTTCGGGTAGGACTTAAAAATTCTGTATTTTGGAAACTGAACTGTTGCATAAGTTTCAATATTTGTTATATTACACCACCCTGTATTGTCATTGGATATTCTATTTGTTGTCATAAAATAATATGTAAACAAAAGGATTACCAAGGTTAAGGCAAAAAATGTCCATACATATTATTATTATTTTGTCACAAAGACCGGCTACGTCCGCTTTGCGTCGTTTACATAATGGCAATTCAGTTGTTTTCAATGAATGGACAAATGCAGTGGCGATGCAATTGTAGAAAAATAGATGAATTAAGAATAACACAGTTTGAACTTTTAGCATAACTGATAAATTATATTCAATGAAATTAGTAAATTTCATTGAAAAACTTTTCTAATAAATTTCATTGAAAGACGGACTACCGATTTTTTGTTGTTGGACTTTTAGATTCTTCGTAGCATGAAACGTAAAATATTGAAAATAATAAACCCAAAATGTAGGTGAATTTATAGTTTGGGAGCTGGCTATCCATATCTTACCTCATAGGGTATAAAATTTTTGACCCATGAGCTGAAAATGATCGGTACATCGGTAGGGTAATGCCAAAACCCGTTTTCTTGGTTGCCAGACCGGATGCGTTTAGAAGCTACAGACCCGCCAAAAATCGTAATTGGGTCAAAATTTATTTCATAAGGTACACGAAAAATTCAAACGCCAGAATGAGTGCACTGACCCCCAAGGTTCAAAAATGTGTCGTAAGAAACCATATCAAACCCGGGGGGTTTTTGTATACTAAGAAGGTGCCCAAATCTTCTGGCGTAGGTCAAGGTAGCCATTCTGGTCCGCTGCTCTTCAGCCTTTTCTTCAACGACCTTCAGAAAGTTATCGCCAAGTCTTCTTTGCAGATGTTCGCTGATGATCAAAATCTATCAGTCCATTTCTTCTCTTGATGATTGTCTTTCTCTTCAGCAGGATCTCAATTCTTTCTTTCGGTGGCTTACTTTCAATGGTTTGCAACTTACTCTAAGTAAGTGTGCCATCATGTACTTCTCTCATCGTAGGGAGATTGTTGAATTTCAATACCATGTTGACTCCCAGCCACTGAAACATGTCGATCAGATCAGGGATTTGGGTATAATCTTTGATCGTAAACTCTCTTTTGCCGACCATATCACTAAGCTTTCCATGCGGTGTCATAAGCTTCTAGGTTATATTTCCAGAATATCCAAAGGTCTATCTTCAAATTCATTTCGTCTTCTTTACCTTGCCTTGGTTCGTTCTCTTCTGGAGTACGCATGTGTGGTTTGGTCTCCTTATTACCAAATTCATGATCATATGTTAAATAGGGTTCAAAATCGCTTTCTCTTCTATTTTAAGCTTCGTTATCCTTTTACCGATGCAAATGTCGCATCACTTGGGGATCGCCGTCTTCTGGCTGATTCTAAGTTTCTTAGGAACTTGGTCGACGGAGGCGTTGATTGTGCCAAATTGCTGGGTTTGGTGCCTTTCAACTGTCATAGAAGACTTCGCCGCGGGGATACGTTCTACGTGGTTTCATGTGGCACTAATTATACTTTTTATGCTCCTCTTAACAGAATGATGAGAGCTGAAAATCACACTCAGCAGTAATGTGGTTATCGGTTGACGTGCAAGGTTCTCATACCTTGTGAAATTATTGACAGATTACTAGCTTTTTTATTATTATTTTATTTAAATTTATTATTATTCTTTTCATTCTTTCGCCATGTCTTTCAGGTTTGAATTTAATATTATATATGTATTTTTTTCACTTTGTTTAAAGGGTTCGTCCCGTTAATATACACCCGTATACCGGGATTATTATTATTATTATTATTAAATCCCTAATTTCAAAATTGCGCCAAAATTTACCTCATAAGGTACACGAAAAAATCAAAGGCCAAAATGTTCCTCTTCGCGGATTCTGGGGGCTTTCAAGCACTAAGAAGCCTTTTTGGAAAAAGGGCCAAAAATTTACCTCGTAAGGTTCACGATGAAACTAAATGCCAAATTGGGTCCCAAACAAGAAACCATATCGTCAGAAATAGATTCTGGGGGCTTTCGACTACTAAGAAACCTTTTTCCAGAGAAAAAAAAAATATATATATATACCTACCTCATAAGATATAAACGAGTAAAATGGTCTGTAATGCAAAATATCGGTTAGTTCTGATTTTTCAATATTTTGTTAGTATTGTGCCTCTGAGCTTAATTTCAAAAGTATTAATAAAATGTTTAATCCCGGAATGTTTGGCGGCGCTTTTTGGCGTAAAATTTACGACAAAAATTGTTATCGCGTAAATATCTCAAGAATGGTTCCCCTATCGAAAATAGATGCTCTATCGAAAAAGATGACAAATTAAATTTCCTTTAATTTAGCTACACTTTTTTTCTGTAGTATGTAAGAAAGTGCTGCTACAAGCGGGCGTCGTTTTGATGTAAAATATCGATTTTGACGAAAATGATTTTTTTTTTTTTTGCGGATCTATTTCCTAATCAAAACTTCAAAGCAAAACAAGCACCTCATTAAAACTATTAGGTCCATACGTATATTTTACTTTCATGTCACTTATCGATCATCAATATTGCTTCAGGGGTAGTCAAAAAAGCGATAAAAAGTGGTCGAAATATGTCCTTCCTTATTCAAGTACATACAATAGAACGGAGTGGAAATAACTTTTAAACCCAGTAAAGTAATTTAATGAGTAGTTTATTAAATTCTCGGCCTTAAAAATGCTAGAACTCGTAAGTATCTTCTGTTGGACATTTTTACGCCAAAAAGCGTCACCAAAACTGTAATTCCGTAAGACCTCTCGACCACTGGGAGCGAAAAGCTGCCAAAA
Source organism: Pachypsylla venusta (assembly GCA_012654025.1). Taxonomy (NCBI): domain Eukaryota; kingdom Metazoa; phylum Arthropoda; class Insecta; order Hemiptera; family Aphalaridae; genus Pachypsylla; species Pachypsylla venusta. The sequence continues at coordinate 23,098,911 of CM022876.1, read as the reverse complement.
AAATGCAAATTTTTTTTTCCCGAATCCGCACGAAACGTTCCAAACATGTGACTTGGTGGGGTCCGCGTCCACTGGGTCCGTATGGTTTGTTAGTTTTCCTTCAAACAGGTACAAAGTGGGAGTCGATCCCATTTAGAGGGGGAGTTGACATAGGAATTCTCACCTCATAAAATACAAAATGTTTGGAACACCCTGAGGATCATTTTGGCATTTGAATTTTTTGTGTACCTTATAAGGTAGATTTTGGACCAATTTTGAAATTTGGGCACCTCTTTAGTGACCAAAAGCCTCAGATAGTCCCAAAAATTTTGATTTGGTTTCTTACGACACATTTTTGAACGCAGGGGGTCAGTGCACTCATCTGGCGTTTGAATTTTTCGTGTACCTTTTGAGGTAAATTTTAGTCCAATTTTGATTTTTGGCGGGTCTGTAGCTTCTAAACGCCCCCGGTCTGGCAATCAAGAAAGCGGGTTTTGACATTATCCCACCGATGCACTCCCGAACTATTATAATATTGATTTTGCGATCGCTTAAAAAGCAGAAGATTTCGCATGCAATCCGCAACGAACTTCAACCTTTATTTAATGTTTTGCAAATGTTTCAGAGGGAATACACAAAGTGCTCTTGGTTTGATGCACGTAAAATTTTGGCAGCCAGGCTGTCTAGTGGGGGGGTCACTTATATGAGTGAGCCACCACTGAATTCAACTGGTTTTCTTGCTATGCTACAGCAGTCAAGCTGTCTAGTGGTGGGGGGCACTTATGTGAGTGAATCACAACTGAAATCAACAGATTTAGTTGCTATGCTACAGCAGTCAGGCTGTCTAGTGGGGGAGTCACTTATATGAGTGAGCCACCAATGAATTCAACTGGTTTTCTTGCTATGCTACAGCAGTCAAGCTGTCTAGTGGTGGAGGGCACTTATGCGAGTGAATCACCACTGAATTCAACTAATTTACCTGCTATGCTACGGCAGCCAGGCGGTCTAGTGGTGGGGTACTTATATGAGTGAGCCACCACTGAATTCAACTGGTTTTCTTGCTATGCTACAGCAGTCAAGCTGTCTAGTGGTGGGGGTCACTTATGTGAGTGAATCACCACTAAATTCAACTGATTTTCTTGCTATGCTACAGCAGCCAGGCTGTCTAGTGGTGGGGGCACTTATGTGAGTGTGTCACCACTGAATTCAACTGATATACTTGCTATGCTACAGCAGCCCACCTGTCTAGTGGAGGGGGACACTTATGTGAGTGAATCACCACTGAATTCAACTGATTTACTTGCTATGCTACAGCAGTCAAGCTGTGTAGTGCTGGGTGCACTCATGTGAGGGAGCCACCACTGACTTCAACTGGGTTACTTGCTATGTTCTACGAAAATGTTGAGTTTATAGAAGATACATTTTTCATTAGTTTGAGGCAAAAACTTTAGAAATGTTTATTTTGCGATGTAAGTTTATACCGCCGTAACATACGCTTGCATACATTATACATTTTTTTGGAAAAAAACGACTTATCTTTTATCTTATAAATTCCAAATACCACTGAGTGACTTTACTCAAGACTGTTTTTAGCATTGACTTCTAAAACGCCAAAACCTTGAAATTAAATGAAAATTAAACAGAAGAGCATATTTATTATTCGTTTCAATCGTCGACATATTTTGAATGTTTTTAATATTTTTAATTTGTGATATTCAATGATTAACAGCCACAAGTCATACATGAATCATAACGATTTTGGACTTTCCTCTTCAAAGTTCATGGCAGAAACTATTAGTAGTAGAACGGAACATCCAAGTATATTACAGTGTAATAAACATTTACTCACACTTACTCCAATAACCATCGCCAT
>CM022876.1:23086182-23096959 GCA_012654025.1 Pachypsylla venusta | reverse complement strand
CACGAATACAATACTTTATCTTCTAGGAAGAGAAAGTAAAAATGAAGTGAAATGTTCGCATTGCAAAATTTAACATTTGTTTCGTTTCTATTTTTTTCTTTTTAAAAAAAAAATCTTTTAGAACATCATGACTATTTTGATTAACTCCATTTGTTCCCAATATGGGTCTATAATGTCTTCTTACCAAATCGCATCTTACTACACCAAATAATGTTCACTTCCCCTTCCCTTATCGTAGTATTTTAAACTGAGGAGTGCGCTAAATATTTCTCTAAATGGCTGGAATTCAACAAAATCTAAATCTTCCTGAATTTTGATCCACTATTACTAACACAAAAATTGTAAGTCATTTTAAGTAGAACAGTCGAATTTCTAGAAGTTGGTTAAATAGTAACAATATGTAAGGTAAAACAATAAAAATGATAAAAATTACTATAGAAGGTTAAAAAGCACTACTAAATAGAGCGAACTAGTTTAGTCCTCTCGAGAACATCGTCAAAGGTATCATATTTCTCTGACACTAGCTCAAGAGGGGACAAAACTAGTTAGAGTAGAACGCTGATTATCCGAATCAATTGTTGTCCAGGGTCATTCGGATAATCAGACATATTCGGAAAATTTGGTTTTTAAGGTATTAAGGGGCTTAGGATATAAATAAAACTTTATTCAGTTACTCTACATTTTTATCGATACAAAAAATAGTTTCCAATGTAATTATTTAGGTACATATACGAATGTACATTACATGTATAAAATGATTTTATACATGTATATGTATATTTTATATGATCATTTTATGTATAAAATGATTTTTGAGACATTCGGATAATCGGCTTTCTACACTCTTTGACATCTTTTATAATTTTTAGTCATGTGTAGATAGGTATAGTCAATTTTAACTTTCAATAAATCCCAAAATTTAGAATAAGTACGAAAAAATCCAGGGTTTCCGTACTATTATTTTTTATTGTGTTAGTTATTCTGGGATCTAAATCTAAGGTTTTGGGGGTGATCCAACTTCATTCCTGTAAATTTTTCTGTCGTTTTGTGTAAACAATTAGTGATAGATACAAGGAGAGACAGAGTGAGAAATGAGAAAATCAGAAAAACAGTGAAAGTGGGGCCATTGGGAAAGAAAATACAAGAGAGTAGAATGAGATGGTTTGGGCATGTTGAGAGGAGAGATGAGAGTTACGTGGCCAAAAAGGTAGAGAAAATAGATATAGAGGGGAAGAGAAAGAGAGGGAGACCAAAGTTGAGATGAAAAGAGAAGGTCGAGGAAGATATAAGAGAAAAAGGTTGGAGACGAGAAGAAGCGTTAGATAGGAAGGTATGACGGGGCAGAATTAGAGAAGAGAACGCCGACCCCAAATAAAATTGGGAAAAGGTCAGTGAAAGAAGAAGAAGAAGAAGACACATAACATATTATACACAGATCTATTGTTACATTGTCATTGATTTTTCAATCTATCTATACTTACTATACGCAAAGCCCAGTTGGTATACTGACTGACCGACTTACTGATAATCAACGTAGCTCCACGATGGCTAAACCGAGAGTCTTGAAATTTGGCACACTCATTCCTTTTACTGAAAAAAATCGAAAGTTCAAGTGGAAGCAAGTTACCGCCAAAAATAACGCTTTTCAGCGGATCTTTTGGTAATTTTTTCTGGACAAACTAGAGATAACGAAACATGACCGGGAATCGGAATTGAGAAGTACCACTTCGGGATGAGCGAGAAAGCTGAAATTCGATACAACGGTGTTCCGCAGTGCAAAAAGTCATATTCTTTGAATAAAATATTGAATTTTCTAAATAGGAGCGATGCTCCATCTGGGGGTCAGTTCCACCAAAAATCTAAAATTGAGAAGCTTTAATTTCGCCATCTCGTAATTTTTGTTGAAAAGGTAGCGAAGTACGGGAAACAGCTAATTAATTATAAATAGGCATCTATCATCGAGAATAGATGTATTATTCGAAAATTTTAACAGCACACAATGAATGCAGTTTTATGCATCTAGTTACCATCTATTACGATAATGTTAATGTAATGATGATGATGAGAGACTCATAATATTTTGATGTAAAGATTTTGTTCTGCTATCTGGTTACTAGCACACGTGGAGGAAGAGTAGAAAAGACTCTTGACTATTTCAAATACTTTTCTCTTTATAATTGCGGTGTTATTGATTTAACTTCAAGTGCTTTGCCTAAGTACCGCAACTTTTTAAATTTTGTCAGAGTCTATCTGAGTTAGCATTAAATTTGCTTTTATCAGCTTCTTTATTTTCACTTAGGTGAAAGAAGCTGGTTGATACATATCTCTCTAAATGCAAAAACATCGAGCATTTTTAAATAAATAAATAAAAAAAGTTTCCGTGATATCATTGCGGAATTCAAAGGTTGGTGTAAAAATATTAGTTTTTATAGAGCACCGTACATTAAGGCTAAAAAAACGGAACACTATCTATTAGAAAGCTAATTACCCTATCTGTCTCTCCGTCTATCACAGGGCTTTGTCACAGTAACGATTATAGGTAGCCAGTTTTTTTTTTTACAATGGATTGTATAATTCCTTAACCTTTTAATCTTAGAAAAATACTTTCAAAAAAATTTTTAGTTTATTATTTTCAATAATGAACCTTTGGAATCGTCACGAAAAAAAAATTTTTTCCCCCTCAAAATTTGATATTTTTTTTACATTGGACTGTATAATTCCGTAACCTGTTAATCTTAGTAAAATAGAGACTTTAAAAAATATTGAAAATATAAAAGCATTACAAGAATAAGTCAATGAATGAGAGCAAATGTTTGATAAGCACAATCTTATTGTTTGTAACCATCAGGACAGACAAAGGTAAATGTTTGATAAGTACAATACTATTGTTTGTAACTATCAGGATAGACAAAGGCAAATGTTTGATAAGCACAATACTATTGTTTCTAACCATCAGGACAGACAAAGGCAAATGTTTGATAAGCACAATACTATTGTTTGTAACCATCAGGACAGACAAAGGCAAATGTTTGATAAGCACAATACTATTGTCTGTAACCATCAGGACAGACAAAGGCAAATGTTTGATAAGCACAATACTATTGTCTGTAACCATCAGGACAGACAAAGGTAAATGTTTGATAAGCACAATACTATTGTTTCTAACCATCAGGACAGACAAAGGCAAATGTTTGATAAGCACAATCCTATTGTTTGTAATTATCAGGACAGACAAAGGCAAATGTTTGATAAGCAATCCTATTGTTTGTAATTATCAGGACAGACAATTAAGCACAGTCATATTATTTGTAACCATCAGAACAAGGCAACTGTTTGATTAAACACAATTTATATTGTTCATAACCATCAGGACAGACAAAAGACAACTGGGGCGCCAGCCACGCGGGTAAAGGGCGCAAACAGCGCGCCCACCAAATATTATCACCTTTTCATCACTGTTTCTCCGTACCGGTAAATTTCCGGTGTCTGAAATTTGGTATATAGGTTCGTTTTATGTTCTAGATGTGCAATAAGCAAGGATTCTTTAATATTCCAAGTAGGGCGCGCCCATTAAATATTATCAGCTTTTCATCACCGTTTTCCCGTACCGGTAAATTTTCGGTGGCTGAAATTTGGTATGTAGGTTCGCTTTATGTCCTAGATGTGCAATAAGAAATGATTTTTTAATATTCCAACTGGGGCGCCAGCCACGCGGGTAAAGGGCGCAAACGGGGCGCCCACTAAATATTATCACATTTTCATCACTGTTTCTCCGTACCGGTCAATTTCCGGTGGCTGAAATTTGGTATGTAGGTTCGCTTTATGTTCTAGATATGCAATAAGAAAGGATTTTTTAATATTCTAACTGGGGCGCCAGCCTCGTGGGTAAAGGGCGCGCCCACCAAATATTATCACCTTTCCATCACTGTTTCTCCGTACGGGTAAATTTTCGGTGGCTGACATTTGGTATGTAGGTTCGCTTTATGTTCTAGATGTGCAATAAGAAAGGATTTTTAATATTGCAACTGGGGCGCCAGCCACGTGGGTAAAGGGCGCGCTCACCAAATATTATCACTTTTCCATCACTGTTTTTCCGTACGGGTAAATTTTCGGTGGCTGAAATTTGGTATGTAGGTTCGCTTTATGTTCTAGATGTGCAATAAGAAAGATTTTTTTAATATTGCAGCTGGCGCGCCAGCCACGAAGGTAAAGGGCGCAAAGGGCGCGCCCACCAAATATTATCTCCTGTTCATCACTGTTCCTCCGTACTGGTAAATTTTCGGTGGCTGTAATTTGGTATGTAGGTTCGCTTTATGTCCTAGATGTGCAATAAGAAAGGATTTTTTAATATTCCAACTGGGGCGCCAGCCACGGGGGTAAAAGGCGCGCCCACCAAATATTATCACCTTTTCATCACTGTTTCTCCGTACCGGTAAATTTCCGGTGTCTGAAATTTGGTATATAGGTTCGTTTTATGTTCTAGATGTGCAATAAGAAAGGATTCTTTAATATTCCAAGTAGGGCGCCATGCGCGGGGGTAAAGGGCGCGCCCATTAAATATTATCAGCTTTTCAAAACTGTTTCTCCGTACCGGTAAATTTCGGGTGTCTGAAATTTGGTGAGTAGGTTCGCTTTATGTTCTGGATGCGCAAAAAGAAAGAATTTTTGAATATTCCAACTGAAGCGCCAGCCGCGGAGGTAAAAGGGCGCGTTTACATATGAAAATCATATTTTCATCACTGTTTCTCCGAACGGGTAAATTTCCGGTGCCTGAAATTTGGTACGTAGGTTCGCTTTATGTTCTAGATATGCAATAACAAAGGATTTTTTAATGTTCCAACTGGGGCGCCATCCGCGGGGGTAAAGGCCGCGCCCATAAATTATTATCACATTTTTATTACTTTTTAAATATTCGGTGGCTGAAGGTGTGTAGGTTCGCTTTATGTTCTAGATGTGCAATAAGAAAGGATTTTTTAATATTTAATATGAACATTCATATTTATCCTCATATTGTATCCCGTAGCGAAGCACGGGTAAAACAGCTATTATTTGATAAGTACAAAGGCAAATGTTTGATCCAATAAGGAAGGAAAAAAAACAATCTGGAAGAGAGTTATCGCCAAAAACAATACAATCTATACTTATAAAACGCAAAGCCCAGTTGGTATACTGACTGACTGATAATCAACGTAGCTCCACGATGGCTAAACGTAGAGACTTGAAACTTGACACACAGGTCCCTTTTAGTATGTAGGTGCGTAATAGGAAAGGAAAAAAAATCAAGTTGAAGTGGGAGTAAGTTACCGCCAAAAATGACGCTTTTTAGCGGGTCTTTTTGCAATTTTTTTCTGGGCGAACTAAAAGGGATAACGAAAAATTACCGAGAATAGACCCCCCCCCCCAAAATAGTATATGAGGACTCCATAAAAAATATAAAATTTTCTATTTCTCCCCGATTTATGGACGGTTTTCACCAACAAAAAGTCGGAATTGAGAAGTATCACTTCGGGATGAGCGAGAAGGCTGAAATTTTATACGAAGGCGTTCCGCTGTGCAAAAAGTAATGTCTTTGAGTAAAATATTGAATTTTCTAAATAGGAGCGGTGCTCCATCTGGGGGGTCAGTTCCACCAAAAATCTAAAATTGAGAAGCTTTAATTTCGTGATCTCGAAATTGTTGTTGAATTTTGTAACCGTAGCGAAGCACGGGAAAACAGCTAGTATGATATATGATAATAACAATTCAACCCTCCCTGACCATAAGCAAACATATATTACAAGTAAAAGCGTTTAGTCAAGTAACGCAACTGGTTCGGTTATGCACATGCAGAAACTAAGTCTAGACACTACAGTAACTTACAGTTTTGGTGTTCTGTCCCAAGATCTAACGTGCAACCATCTCATACAACTGGGCAAAATTAAAGCAAAATTTTACAAGAAGGCCTACATAAAAGTACGTCAAACACCCTGGTACTACATATGGAGAACGCAGAACGCTTCGGAAATGAATTATTCGAAGGATGTATTTGTAACATTTGTCTTCTCCCAATAAATGATAGGTACCACTTAAACACACATATAGGGGCAGATTTCAGTTTCACCAAATTACTTGTTTCTTTAGATACAAACAATTTTGTGGACCGGGGAAAGTTTTGAAATAACGCATAAGGTATTGTGACGTCACGATGATGAAACATATTTGATGATAAGATAGTTTTTGATATTATTATGATAAGAAATTAGCTGTTACAATGATAGTATTATGTATATCAGATGTTATATATTAGATGTTACAGTGATAGTATTGTGTAATGTCTGTTGTTGTTCGATTAGATAATTTTGTATTTGCTGTTCTGATGATAAGTTATTGAAGTATTAGATGTCACAATGATAGTATTATGTTGTGAAGGATGTTATCCATTGAAGTGATAAGTTAGTATTTGATGTTATGATGATAAGAAGTATATAATGTCATGTTGTTTGTTCCACGTTGATAAAATTAGGTAATATGTTGATGATATGGGCACATGAGAGCCGTTGTATTCATATTTGTGAATAAATGTATAATTATGAAAATATTCCTGTAAAAAAAAGAAGCAGAAGAAAACGCTTAAGATTGCTTATTTATATTTTATTTTTAATATTTATTGTATATTTCTTTAATATTTATTTCTTTTGTACTTCTTTATTTTGTGTTATTTAAATGTAAAAATAAAACTACAACTTTAGTTGTGAATTTGTTCATAATAATATATGCTAATCCTTTTTGCGATTATTACACCATCTTACGATTATTACTTTTTGTATTATTACACCATCAGCTCAAGAGAATGTCTCGTCTCCTTAAGTATCTTTCCGCAATCTCGAGCATGATTTATTCTTTATGGAAGAAGGATTCTTATATAATTGTTTAACTAAAAAATAAAGAAAACAAAAAAGTTCAACAAAATATGTTTTTTGTCTCCTTACTTTATCATATTGAAGACCTGGAAGTTCATTTTACTCTCCGAGTCCAGTTTTTTGTTGTAGAAATACAGTTTTGTACCTTGTCACTTATTTATAGTATAGCTTTTTATCGTATACGAGTACATCATCAGAGTACTAAAATGATAATATAAAAAACAGGCGTAAAATCATCATAAAGACGTTGTATAGAAGATCAATGATGTTGTTAGATTATTTCTAAACTGACTGTGCTAACATTTTAGCATGACCCAAAAGGAACTCCATGTGGGGGAAAACTGATATTGTTTATAGTGGAGTTAAATAAAATGGTTCGTGTAAATTGTAACCTTATTGGAGGCTCCCCCCTCACTATCAGAAGTAACATTCATATAAATCTGACGATTCGAAAGGATCATTATTATAAACTAAAAATAAATGCGGTATGATACTACGCTGCCCAAATTCGTGAAGTTCTGCATATGACGTAACAAGTGCATCATTTGTAATGTCTATTCCTGTTCATTGTACCCTCAATTCTCACTTTTATTTTACTTTTTAGGGTTCCAAAGAGTAAAAACGGAAATTTTAAACAGGTTCATCATAAAGTGTGGACCAGGGGTGGGTTTCTAAAAAACTACTCAAAATATAAAAAAACTGAAAAATACGTAACTCATCAATTTGGGTTCCGTTTCTGCCTAAAGTCTGCAGTATTACATCTTGCAACGACATCGATGTTAATCACTTCAAAATAATATCCTCCCTTCCAAATTGGTGGGTTACAAATTATTCATTTTTTTGTTATTATCAGTATAGTAGTTTTTGAAGAATCAATTCTTGTTCCAGACTTTATTATCAATTGCTCACCTTAGATAAGGGTGTCTTGTGACGTCAGAATTTTCTGTGCAAAAATATATCTTAGTAAGAAAATAATAATCATGACATTATATCACATAGGTACTTATTGAATTTCATCTTGTAACAAATTACCCATTATTATCATTTTGCTAAAAATAATATAATAAAAACTCAAGTAGGTAAATAAAAGTATTTGAAAACTGACTGATAGATAACCTTATATGAAAAGTAATGGAAATACGAAAGAAAGTGTCGGAAATTTTTTTCTGACACTGGTTTTGGAACCATTACTTAGATTATGTGATCACTGTTCATAATGTTTATGATATTGAAACATACATGTTGTTGCTGTAACCATCCGTAGATTTGCTTGGTATGGTTTTCGTCAAAGAATATGATCACGACCTTGAACAATATGAAAAATGGAGATATTAGGCAGTATGTTCATGATAAATTTGGCTGCAATAAAGAAAATTAACTGTTATTCGAAAACGGTATTTTATTTTCTTTGATTTAATAGTCTTTCTATAATGAACAAGGGAAGTGATTCTGATTAGTTACCTACTTCTAGTTACAGATTGAGTTTAATTCGAAAGTTTTTTCGAAAAAAATTAAAATATTCTTCCCCATTCGGCAATATTTTTTCAGAAAACCTATGAGAGCTTCGGATCATGTGAATTTGGAGCTTTTGAACTTCATTTCCAAAGACATCAAGTCTTTAGACAAATGATAGACGCGTGGGGAAGTACTGCAGGCCGAGAATTAGTTTCGCAATTCAAAGAGGAAACGTTGCCTCCGCCTTAAGTACACTGCCGAATATCAAGAACCTAGAACTGATAAGTTAATAATAATTACAATCCCTGTCAATTTTATGGGATCACATAATCTTGACTCCGGGGAAATCTTTTTTTTTTTTTTTATTTAATCCAAAAATTTAATAAAAAATATTTTTACCTTGGCGTACCTAAAAATGTAAAATATGAAATTTGTAGAGACGTATTTTTTTCGTGACGATTCCAAAGTTCATTATTGAAAATAATAAAGCTAAAGTATGGGAACAAGCATTTCTCCATAATGAGGTTTGAGTTACTAGAAAATCTAATAATCTATTGATAACTTGCTAGGTATTGGTCAAATAGTAAAACAAACCCGGCAAATATATTTCTTTTGTCTTTGCTCATTCAGGAAATAGATATCATGAACTGTAATGAAAATATGTATCTACAAACCCGAGCCTCATGCTATTTGATGAGCTTATTTCTTTTTGCTTATTTCTTTTGGGAGGACTTCCCTCGAAATAATTAAATCAAATGAAAACTTCAATTTTCTGCTTGTTTGTCTTTGCTTAGTCTTTTAAATATTGAAGGGGACTTCTTTATTTCACAACATTTTGATTACGTCTTCCTCAATCGAAGATAAAATAGGGAACATTCTATGAGAAGTTTTCTGTTTACTGCCGGTTCACATTTATTTTGTGGCATTGATGTTCTAACAAAGACACAATAAGTACGGAAGTCCTGGCCCCTAACCCTTGTACACGGATTCTAATTAATGACATCAGGCTCCTCCTCGTTATTCTGTTCCGTTTCTTTGTTTTGCTTACTTCAAGTTTCACTCATTTCAGATCAGTTTGATTTCAAGTGAGGTTTAAAAAAATCAATTAAATTTATGTCCAAAAAATTTAATAACATTAAAAGATTATTCAAAAACATTTCTGTTTTTTCTGGCTGTCTGTTCCAATGCCACAGCCCAAATTTTACCAGATGTAGACAAATTGATGAAATTCTCGGGATGATATAATTTCATAAAATTCATAAGATTTAATCTTATACAGGGTGTCCTAGTCAGGGCCGTTCAGAGCTTTCCCGGGCCCGGGGACAAAGACCTGCTCCGGGCCCCCCACATTTTTTTTTGCGATTGCCCAATTTCCACCTAGTCCGCAGAATTTCGCGCTGGGATTGCTGGGCGGTGGTCTTAAAAAAGAATCAAGAGAAAGTTGTCTCTATATTCTAGAATGTAACGAATGGTAAAAGAATAGGAAAAATACCTAAGACTGGCTTTAAGACTCCCCCCCCCCGATCAAATTGAAGTTGTATATCTTTTAATTTATTTTTTCATTATCAGCAATGAAAAAAAAAATCCCCCCTGAGGAGCCCGGGCCCGGCACATTTTGTGCCCTTTGTCCCCCCTCTGAGCGGCCCTGGTCCTAGTTGCCAATTCCTACCAAAAATGCTCCCTTCAATTTTTTTTTTAGTTATTCGCATTTTTTATTTTTTTAACACGTGTACACCTGACGTCACAAATATATCAATAACTTTTTTGGACTTATTTTTTTTTTAAAAAAAAATTGAAGATATTTTTGGAACCATGTGGCTCTCCCACGGCTGCTAAACATAATTTAATGTGGGCAGAAACGAAAAAAACTAAAAAAAAAAAAAAAAAAAAAAAAAAAAAAAAAAAAAAAAAAAAAAAAAAAACATCCTGATTAATAAAAATCAAACCTTATATCAATTTTTCCTATAACTGCTGTCTATCTGGAGAAATTTTTATTTTAATATAACAAAATGACGAAAATTATGCTACTCTTTTGCCAAATACCTATATTACACTATAAATTGCTTTATTTTCCAATTTTTTTTTTTATATTGATTTTACGGACAGTGCCAAATATTGAATATTCCAAACATATAATATTACATAGTTAACAAAATACATGCATCACAAAAACAAAAATTAATTAAAAATATAAAACATAGTATAAATGACAAGTTCCTTATAGGTATGTACTAAGTCAGAAAAAAAATCATGTTTGGCCACGTCTCCATCGGTCAAGAGAGTTATAGTTATTGTTTTACCCATCTAATATTTTTATATCTTCGCAAATAATATTTAATTATTAGTCTTAGATGATCAAACCACAGAATCATGGGCGTAGGAAGGGGGGGGCAGCTGCCCCCCCCCCTAGAAATTACCAAGAG
>CM022876.1:23060108-23070348 GCA_012654025.1 Pachypsylla venusta | reverse complement strand
ATAGATATTCCTACCTATGCCTGAGAACCCCTGGTTTAGTGTATTCCTTTGATTAGCCTATATATAGCACGCTGGTTTTGCTTTTCTTGGCCTTACAAAACTAGCGTTTTGCATGATATAGTCATAGGTACCTATTCCTAAAATCGGCAGTCTTCTACCCAGGTAAAACTTGAGGGGGAGGGGGGTTGAAGCAAATATTTATCCATGAACATCAATAGTTTTAAATGATTTGTTCTAAACAGGTGAAACGGTGAGGAAGCTATTTTGACGTATATACCCGATAACCGTGCGAAAGGTATTATAAGGTTCGATCACTGTATGCGCATTAAAAACTTGAATACATTTTTTTGATTTGGGTGGGGGAGTAGACCCCCTTTTGTGCGCCACTGAGGGGGTTTCAAGCTGTTGGTATTGATATCTAGAAAATGGAACAGCATGGTGACACTCTCAGCTATGTTTGTGTGTGAATCACTATACAGTAGGTTAGTGGGCCAAATTAGAGCAGCATCATAATAGGTGGAAAATTTTCCCTGTCCCACATTTGAACTAAACCATCATTATCTCTATCTAGAAAGCTAAAATTTGGAAGGCTGAACAAAATCCTACTTCTTGTAACTCAGATGGGACCTATATACCAAATTTCATCCAAATTGGTAAATCCTAAGTGGCAAAAGTGCCCATCACGGTGGACGGCGGACAAACGGATTTTTATTCGATTTTTGAATTCTAAGTACCTTGAAACGTATAATACCAAATTTTGAGGGGGGATATTTTTCAAAAGTGCCAAAAGTGCCCATCACGACGTAAGGCGTACGGCGGACAAACGGAATTTTAATTTTTCGATTTTTGGATTCTCCATACCTTGAAACTAAATAATATCAAATTTTCCAGCTTATTGCCTACTAACAAAGTAAGCAAACAACATTTTAAGCATTTACAGCCTTCCAAATTTAAAATTTGGAAGGCTGATCAAAATCCTACTTCTTGTAACTTATACTTGTGATGATGGGAGTTAAGGGTCCAAAAGGACTCATTGTCACGGGCGGCACCCCTTTCCTCCGATTTCATACCTTTTCCTCCGATTTCAAAATCGGAAGCAAAAAGGTACACTCCTTTTCCTCTGACAACTGGGGTNTTCGGGGCACAATTAGAGCCCAGATGGGACTTATATACCAAATTTCATCCAAATCGGTCTACGCTAAGTATCAAAAGTGCCCATCACGGCGTAAGGCGTGCGGCGGACAAACGGAATTTTAATTTTTCGATTTTTGGATTCTCCGTACCTTGAAACGTATAATATCAAATTTTCCAGCTTATTGCCTACTACAAAAGTAAGCAAACAACATTTTGAGCATTTACAGGGTCTACCTTTAGCAGATGATAGCTTTGATGTACCAGGTGAAGTCTGTGGTATTCTGGGGGCTTCACTGTGGCCACATGTAATTGAGAGTGGCAAAATAGTTGGCGAACCCAACTGTCCAATAGGGCTTCGTACTAAGCTGGGTATTGTTGTCATGGGTTCAAGCCTTTTGTTCCTTTGCAGGACAGTCAGCACCATCATTGGATAGCGTTGTGCATAAGTTATGGGAGATGGATCAGATACCCAACTGTGCTTCCCCATTCAACGAGGAAGAGAAGCACTGCGAGGATTATTTTCTCAGCACTTACTCTCGTGACGTTTCTGGTCGATTTACTGTGGCTCTTCCATTCAGGGAGAGTCCAGATGTTCTTGGTGACTCATATACTAATGCAAAAAGAAGGCTTTTGTCGCTTGAAAATAAACTTTCAAAGTCCCCTGAACTGAAAAGAGGTTACGATCAGGCGTTGCAGGATTATTTGGACGACGGTCATATGTCTCCGTCTCAAGGGGTATCGAGTGTTTTCATACCACACCATGCTGTGGTGAAAACCAGCAGTTCGACTCCCGTACGACCAGTGTTTGACACTTCCTGTCTAACTAGCAACAAGAAGTCGCTCAACGACATTATATTTTCAGGTCCAAATATTTACTGTGATTTGTTTGTCGTTTTGTTGAACTTTCGATTATTTACTATTGTCATTTCAGCAGACATTAAGAAGATAGATATTTGTTCGACAGGAAGATAGAGAACATCAAAAAATATTATGGCGGTTCGATTCTCAACAGCCTATTTCTATTTTCACTCTTAATACAGTAACATTTGGTTTAAAGCCATCACCATGGTTGGCACTGCGTACTGTAAAACAGTTGTGTATTGAAGAGACTGATAGATATCCTATTGCATCATCAGTGGCGCAGCGTGATAATAATCTATATATATAAAAGTGAATGTCTGTTTGTTTGTTTGTTTGTTTATTTATTTATTTATTTGTTTGTTTGTTTGTTTGTTTGTTTGTTTGTTTNAAGAGGATATTTGTTTGTTCAAAATAGAAGGTAGCATAGATTCTGTTTGTACTAAAAGATCAATCCTTTCTGCCACCGCCAGAATTTGGGATATTCTGGGGTTTTAGCGCCAGTCATTGTTAAAATTAAAATCTTATTGCAAACACTTTGGAGTTTACATATCGATTGGGATTGTACTCCTCCATTCAACATCGTAAAAGCATGGAATGACATTCGTCTTGAGTTGATAACATTATCACAACTAAAAATACCGCGACATTTTTGTGTCGTTGGTAGAGATATGTCTGTTTCTTTTCTAGGTTTTTCAGATGCTAGCGAAAAAGCGTACGCTTGTTGTATTTATTGCAGAGTGATCAAACCAAATGGTGACTTGTTCTGGTCAACTTGGTATGCGGCAAAGCAAAAGTCGCTCCTTTGAAAACCATTTCAATACCAAGACTAGAACTTTGTGATTCAACTGTAACGTTGAATTGGATCAATTCCAGTCCAAATCGTTGGACAGTTTTTGTTGCCAATATTTTCTTGTAAAAATACAAGAAAATATTGACAAAAAATATTGGTTTCACTGTAGTGGAGATCAAAACCCGCTTCAAGGGGCCTCACTCCCCCAGAATTATTAAAAGAAACTTGTCTTTGGTTTACGGGTCCTCCATGGCTCTACGATCATAGAGACAGTTGGAATCTCAACGCTGTTGAAACTCTAAATTCAATTCCGGAAGAAAAGAAAACTGTTCTTGTTTCTGTGGAGAAAACAGTCAATTATTTTTCCTCTATTTTTTCTAGATTTTCTTCGTGGAACAGGCTCCTTAGAGCATTTGTTTATGTTCTTAGATTTTTAAAAGTGTTGCCGATTAATAAAAATATTTCCGTTACAGATTTGCAACAAGCAGAAAACATTATTGTAAAAATTGTTCAGAATGAACATTTCTCTATAATTTTCAGTTCAATTGAGAAGCGTGAAAGTTGCTCTCCTGCTATTAGAAAACTTAACCTTTTCATTTACCGGGATCTAATCAGAGTGGGGGTAGACTCAAACACACTCATTTATGATGAAGGTTGAAAATTACTATATCTTCACTTGACTAAAAAATATTAAAGATGTTGAAGAGCTAACTAGTTTTGTCCTCTCCTGAGAACATCATCGGAGCTAGTGTCAGAGAAATAATCTAATGATGTATTGGAGTGTGCCTTGAGTAGAGAGCATGTGTATGTGTGTGAGAGAGAGAGAACTTACCCCTCCCCTTTTTTTTTTTTTTTTTTAATGTGCGTACTAATTATTTATATTTATTATCGGGTATTCATGTTCGCTGCAAATGGGATAAACAGGCTCCGCCTATTACAGTAGGTAGATTAGTACTAGTTAAACTGGACTCCTATTCGACTCCCTTGCAGTGGGCCACTAGGTGTTGTCACAAAATTGTATCCTGGCGGCGACAGTATTGTAAGGGTCGTCGATGTCAAAAAAAAACAGGGGGAATTCAGAAGGCCAGTCGTGAAGCTGTGTCCTTTGCCCACCCAATAAACACACACAAAACAACATTTTTATTTAGTCCTGCTATTAAAACATTGACTACTTGTACATAGTTTTCAACATGTTAANAGAATTTAAATTATTAAATTAAATAATTAGACAATATCGATTCGGATTAATTATAAAGGTAATACAGTCTGCTTAACCAGCCCCCTTCGCAAAGCAACAAAAAACAGGTTCATTATTGAAAATAATAAACCAAAGGCTCTCTTGGTCCGAAGAGGGTGTACACGAATGCTATTTAATAATTGTTTTTCATTTTACAGGGCCATGCTCCTGGGGCTGGTTGCCAGCTTGCGATGAGTTGTGAATATCGAATCATGCTCAATTCAAAGTTTACAATTGGTTTGAATGAAACAAAAATGGGCATCATTGCACCGTTCTGGTAGATATTTGAAGAAAATATTCTTGAAGTCAAAGTTTGCACAATTGTTTCTTGAGTTGCAAATGTTGACCCTATCTTTAGTTTCTCAAAACTGAAAACACCTTTTTTTTGAAACCGTCGTAAAAATTTGCTTCAAAGGATTAGGTGGAAGAGAATTCCTCAGGAATTATCTCTGCCCTTTGAATTAACTTTTTCTTTCTCTCTCTCTTTCATTCCTTTTTCCTTGAAGACTTTATTTAAGGGACAGGTTAGAATATGGGTTGGGTATTTAGGAATTCTCTTCGAATTCCTCAGGAATTAACGCCGCCCCTTGAATTATTTTTTTTTTTCGGAAAATTTTTGCTCAAGGTGGAATTCAAACCCATAACCCCTGGACCAAAAGTCGATGGTCTTAAAAACTCGGCCACAGAGATCGACAAGCGAATCTGACGAACGGTAAATGTTGGTTGAAATTAAATGTACCTTCGGTGGTTTTTATGCCGCTTTTAGGCGGTTATCACGAATCCTGTGTAGAAAGAGAACGGCAGGGATTTGAAATTTGGTATGAATGTTGAGTATTTTACGTAGTCCATTCAAAAAATACGCGGACTGAAGTCTACTTTAAATCTACTTTATTTGGAAGCTACACGTGTGGGTCTCCTTCCCAACGCACACTTTCAGCTCCTTCGTCGCATTTGCCTTAATAAAAAAAAGTCAATGGGAATAAGAAAAAGTCAAGGAGAAAGGTCCTGAGTATGGGAGATGGTGCAGAACAGTAATCGAGGTTAACTGAAACGTCTTGAGTGGCGTCGTCCGACGCAAAAGGCTTGAAAAGTGACAACTAGTTTTTGTGGAGAGGTGACAATTGATTTTTCCAGGACGACAACGCTCCAGCTCACTCAGAACTCGTAAGTTTTTGGCTAATCACTCGATTACTGTTCTACCCCATACTCACCTGACCTTGTTTCTTGTGACTTTTTCTTATTCCCAAAACTGAAAAAAAAAACACTCAAAAGAAGAAGGTTTGAGACGATTTCGGAGATTAAGACAAATGCGATGAAGGAGCTGAAAGCCATCACAAAAGAAGCGCACCAGGACTGTTCCACTTCGTTGGGATAAGTGTGTGTGTGTTGGGAAGGAGAGTACTTTGAAGGAGACCCAGACGTGTAACTTCCAAATAAGGTAGACTTTTTTTATGACATCAGTCCGCGTATTTATTGAATGGACCTCGTACGTATACATAACGTACGACAGTTGAAAGGTAGATTCATGTGACCTAAATATTGTTCTCGAACACACGCACACGAACCAATGGTTTAAACCGGAGCTTTAGGCTCCGGGGACCTCAAAACATGTTTTGACATCAAAAATTGCAGCCCATTACAATACTTTTTTCTTTTTTTATAGATAAGAAAACTTTTTCTTATCTATAAAAAAGAAAAAAAAATCTACCTTATTTGGAAGTTACACGTCTGGGTCTCCTTCACACCAGAATTTTTCTTTTTCTTATCCTATAAAGGGAAAGTATTGTAATGGGCTGAAATTTTCGATGTCGAGCTTTCCATGCGAAAACATGCGTTTTGAGGTCCCCAGATACCGAATCTCGAGTTTCAGTCAAAAATACAGCCCATTAAAATACATTCTTCTTCTTCTTTTTTATAGATCAAAAGTTGAGTGATGTTCACACCATAATTTTTTTTAGAACAGGAAAGTAGTGTGATGTTCACACCATAATTTTTATTTATAGAACAGGAAAATAGTGTGATGTTCACACCATACTTTTTGCTTTTAGAACAGGAAAGTAGTGTGATGTTCACACCATAATTTTTGCTTTTAGAACAGGAAAGTAGTGTGATGTTCACACCATAATTTTTATTTTTAGAACAGGAAAGTAGTGTGATGTTTACAGCATAATTTTTATTTATAAAACAGGAATGTAGTGTGATGTTCACACCATAATTTTTATTTATACAACAGGAAAGTAGTGTGATGTTCACACCATAATTTTTGTTCTGTTTCAAGGTTTGTAGACACTATGATTAATGTAATTGGAACTCGTCACACTGAATTGGCACTGACGAGTGGTAAATTGTTTACTCCTGCAGAAGCTTTGAAAGTTGGTCTTATTGATGAAGCTGTGAATAACGAAGAAGAAGGAATAGAAAAAGCAGAGGCATTTCTAAATCAGTATTCTAAAATTCCAGGTAAGGCGCAACCAGTTACTCGTTTGTGAAAAAGTTACTTCCGGGGTCGAACCTGGATCTCACCAGAACCATTGGATTGGCCATACTACTTTTCCTATCCCTAGAGCTTTTCAAAATTCAAAAATTCCAAGCCGTTCTAAAGTTAAGGGGGGTGACAGGTCATTCTGGGACACGCTGTATTTCAAGAATGCGTCATTAATATAACGTCAAATGCCCTTCGAATTTATTTTACGAGACCTATAGATTATACAGAATTAAGGCATTTAGGTGACAAGTCCTGCACGGCGCCGGCGGCTGTCATGACGTGTAAGAAAATCCGGGCCGGGGGGAAAAATTTACGGGCCCCTGTATTATTCTTTCATTTACAATCATCGTATGGGCAGTAATGAAAGTAAAAGTAGGCAATTCAATTAGTTGATGTGAAAAGGCGTGTGCGCTTCTTCTTGGCAACAAATAATTCGATTATCAGATGTTAATGTTTACGAAATATACCAATATTTATGATTGCTGTACAAGCTGAATGGTCGCACTATATTATTATTAGCCCATAGTGGGCTATGTAGGCTAGACTTCTGATTTTGTGTGTTTGAAAATTTTTCAAAAATTTTTTTAAGTTGATTTATTTATTATTCAGAAAAAACATGAAAAAATTCATTATGATAATTTTCTCACCGGGCCTCTTAGGAAATCCCGGGCCTGGGGGGATTTCCCCAATTCCCCCCCCCCTCTCGTAGGACCTGATGACGTGAGGTATTTTTCAAGAAATAATATGGTTCCAGAATTGTATTATTATTTATAGATTTGGTAATACATTTTCATGTTTTGATTGGAATAAATTGATAGAAAAACGTAATCATTGAGTGTAAGAAATTTCAATCTATCTATATAAGAAAAATTGAGCACAGTATATGGATCAACATTTGAGGCAGTATAATGCTGCTCCGCGGGCTCTTTCCTGAATATCAAGGCCGCGTGTAAGGGGGGTGTTAAATATTTTTAAAGAAATATATCCATTTAGATTGGCATGTTGCCAATCTATCTAAAAAAGCAAGTGTTCGACAAATGTGTTTTGCCTGTTCTTACCTATGGATGTCAAACATGGACAGTGAATGAGTACATTAAATGAAAATTACTGACATGCCAAAGAGCAATGGAAAGATCAATGATAAATATTAAAAAACAAGATCGACTAAGAGCCACCGTGATAAGAGAAAAAACCAAAGTACGTGATGTTATTGAAAACATAAAATCGACACATCGCACGGACCAATGATGACAGATGGACGAAATACATTTTCGTTTACACTCAATGAAAACCTTACTGGAGTGGAGTCCAAGAGAGAAGAAGAGACCGAGGGGGAGACCATCGGAAAGGTGGGACAAAGACTTGAGGAACAGCAGGAAGGAACTGGATGCTGATAGCCAGAGATCGAGAAGCCTGGAAAATGCTGCAACAGAACTACGTTCAATCATGACCAATAATAACATGGAGGTCACATCTTTATAAAGATTGATTAGGCTGTCTATTATTATATCCATTTAATTTTTTTTAGGACAAGCAAGAAAATTAACAAAATTAATGATCAGAGAGAAAACAATTCAAAATTTATTGAAGAATAGTGACAAAGATTTGCAAAATGTGATTCAACTCATCACATCACCTCAAGTACAACAAGGTTTGGGTCTCTACTTGCAGTCTCTCAAGAAAAAATGAACACTATGTTGAAGCAGTACTCAAGAACTAGAATCTGTGGATCCAAATTCATACCTCAAAGTGTTCAGGTTATTTTGGTATGGGCTGTTTTTCTCAAACTGAAAAATAAATCTACAATAGAAATAACGAGATGTTTATGTTGAAAATTACTAACGATCAGAATTTACGAAATTGGTCTTTTTTATTGGAATTCAGGACTTAGAAATCTATACTTATAAAACGCAAAGCCAAGTTGGTATACTGACCGAATCATAATCAAGTAAGTTTTATGATTTTAGAAACTTGAAATTTGGCATGAAGGAAATCCCAAGCCAAAGATTTTGTCATTAGTGAACATATTCCCATTGAGTAAGACATTTTCTTTTCTCCTGTTGCCACCGAGGATAAGGAAATCTCAAGCCAAAGATTTTGTCATTAGTGAACATGTTCCCATTGAGTAAGACATTTTCTTTTCTCCTGTTGCCACCGAGCATAAGAAAATCTCAAGCCAAAGATTTTCTCATTAGTGAACATATTCCCATTGAGTAAGACATTTTCTTTTCTCCTGTTGTCACCGAGTAAAAAGAAATCTCAAGCCAAAGATTTTGTCATTAGTGAACATATTCCCATTGAGTGAGACATTTTCTTTTCTCCTGTTGTCACCGAGTATAAGGAAATCTCAAGCCAAAGATTTTGTCATTAGTGAACATATTCCCATTGAGTAAGACATTTTCTTTTCTCCTGTTGTCACCGAGTAGTTAGAAGAAGAAGGTAAATAATGTAAAATAAAATAAAGTTCATTCAAAGGGCGGGGATAATTCTTTTAAATATTGTTCGATATTTTTGATATATTTTTGTATTAAATTTGATTTTTTTTAATTATTCTGTTTGTATTTTAACATTACCAAATTAATGAATATATTATTTTTCTATAACAACGTAATCCTTTTAACCACGTATATTATGACTCAAATATAGGTCACTTTGACTGAATAAACATGGATACGGAAAGCACACCCTCCGCGCAACTGGGGCGTGAAGTTCCAGATTTTTTTTCTTTTTTTTTTGCTTTTGCGTCCTTAAATTGATAGGTAAACTTATACTTCTTTGATTATCATGTCCAGGGGCGGAGTTATAGTGGTGCTCATGGGTTAGAAATGTCATATTTTTTGTTTCTTGAGCAAAATATAGTCATGATTGAATATTCGAAGCTATGAACATAAAATGAGTCCAGAATGAATTACTTGACAAACAGGATCCAAGCCCTCAAACAGATAACAAGAATTGCTAACCTTACCTTTTTTGGCCAACCCTCTTAGAAGCTTTAAAAGCTTACGAAATGTACCATTGTAAATTCAATTAAATAAAAATAAATTATTAATATTATTTAAAAAATAAATATTGGGCCGAAGGGGTGCATTTCCAGATTTATGTGTGTATGAAGGAAAGCGACCTTTATTTATCCTTCTGTATACAAAAATTAACGTGGTTAAATGGATTACGTTTTTGGGAGTGCATTTTCGTATTATTCTTTTATATTTATTTAAAATGACCGAATTAATATATTATTTTCTATAAAATAATTTAAATTTATGTTTCACTCTCTTAACTTTTTTCCTTTCTTATTTCGGACATACATACTAAAAGGTCCAAATTTCATGTCTACGTTTTGTCATCGTTACGTTGATGAAATTGGATATATTATGTACTTTACAATTCCATTCATTCAAAGTAGATTATTTTAACTACAATAATTTTTTTTGCCGCAATATTTTTTCCAGGGGGAATTAGAATAAAGTCAATATTTCAGAAATGTGTCATTGATATAAAAACAAGTCAGATGACCTTCGCATTTAAGTTTTAGTACCTATAGATTGCGTAAAATGAAGTTTTTTTGTGTGTGTGTTTCATGGCGTGAATGAAAATTTTGTACAAAAAAATGGTTCCAGAATTGTGTTATTATTAATTTGGCAATAGATTTTCACGTTTTGATTGAATAAATGGATAGGAAACTTAATAAAATAAGAACAATATATATATATAGTATGTCTCAGAAGTCCTGCCC
>CM022876.1:23031262-23053797 GCA_012654025.1 Pachypsylla venusta | reverse complement strand
ATGTCGCGGTATTTTTAGTTGTGATAATGTTATCAACTCAAGACGAATGTCATTCCATGCTTTTACTATGTTGAATGGAGGAGTACAATCCCAATCGATATGTAAACTCCAAAGTGTTTGCAATAAGATTTTAATTTTAACAATGACTGGCGCTAAAACCCCAGAATATCCCAAATTCTGGCGGTGGCAGAAAGGATTGATCTTTTAGTACAAACAGAATCTATGCTACCTTCTATTTTGAACAAACAAATATCCTCTTTTGAATTCCACTGCATTCCTAATATTTTAGAAAAACTATTTCTTTCCCATTCTATGTTATCATGGAGTTTGTCTGAATCAGGAATGCTGCTAAGAAGACCTGCCGAGTTTGACGACCATTTAACTAGATCAAAACCACCAGATCTGAAAAGTTCAATTAATTCAAGAAAAAGCTGTTTTGCTTCCTCCTCATCACAAACACTTGTAGCTATGTCATCCATATAAATATCACGCTGCGCCACTGATGATGCAATCGGATATCTATCAGTCTCTTCAATACACAACTGTTTCACAGTACGCAGTGCCAACCATGAAACGGTAGACCCTGTAAATGGTTAAAATGTTGATTGCTAACTTTGGTAGTAGGCAATAAGCTGGTTATACGATCTACCACCAGTGCCGTAGCTGAAAAGGAAATATTTTTATCACATCGTGATGAAAACGATAAGGCAGTAACTCCGGAAACAGGTTTGAGTGTGGACCCAATGCCCTGAACCGAAGTTACTACTTTTTTGATACTAAGACCCAAACGGGTTGCACAAGAATAAGTTAAA
Organism: Pachypsylla venusta; assembly: GCA_012654025.1. Lineage (NCBI taxonomy): Eukaryota > Metazoa > Arthropoda > Insecta > Hemiptera > Aphalaridae > Pachypsylla > Pachypsylla venusta. The sequence continues at coordinate 23,052,985 of CM022876.1, read as the reverse complement.
AAATTACTCATTGAGCCAGAATCGAGTAGCATGCGTACTGGATGTAAATTCCCAGCGCTATCTGAAATATTAATTTTGACTGTGGAAAGCAAAACAATATTATTATGCGTGTTGACAGTACACAATGATGCAGTGTCACTGGTACTGAGCTGGCGAGACTTGCACATCTTTCTTGTCCCTGGCTTGCCTGAAATGTAACAATGAATTATGTTTAAGAGAGCAATGAGAACAAGTATGCTTTGAAGTGCAAGCAACTACAATATGGTTTGGGTTGAGACAATTTAAACAAAATTTATTTTTCTTCACCAGTTCGAATCTCTGCAATGGAGAAAGTTGAAGAAAAGCAGAACAATGAAATAAAGGATGTGTAGCCTTATGACATGCTACACAGGACGCCTTAGCTCTCTCAATAACAAATGAGTGAGTTACATTATTTGGGCTGTTATGCTTAATTGAAAACTTGTTTGAGACACTTGTTTGTGGCTCAGGTTTCACATTGACAACCTTTGGCATGCGAGACAAAAGTTTGACTTGATCTTTAATAAAAGAGTCAAGTTGATCAAATGTAGGAATCTCGGATTCCTTGACCGACATTTCAAAGTACTTGACAGTATCTGGATCCAACTTGCTAAGAGCGATTGTCAAAAATATAAAATCTTGCAAATTGTCCAATTTTAATGCTTTGAGTGCCGCCACTGATGCTGCAAAGACATCAACAAATTCATTCAGCTGTACGGAAGACTCAGTTTTAATTGGTTTAAATTTAAACAATCTATTCCAGTAAGATATGGCCAGGGTTATTTTATCATCGTACTTTTTTATCAAAGTTTCTCGAATTAAATCGTAATTGTCAGAGGTGGGCACAATGCCTGAACAAACACTCAGGGCACTGCCCGACAGCTTTGATATTAAATACTGTACCCTTTCAGTATTACTCAGCTGTGAATTCTCATGAATCAGACAGTTTTGAATGATTCATAAAATAAGGGCCAATCTAATGGGTCACCTGAAAAAGATTTGAAATCTAACTGTGGGAGTTTAATTTTTGATTGTATTGGAGGTGGTTTTTGTGTGCTTTGTGTCAATGAATTGTACTTAAGCCTACTGTAACCTGTCATCTCGTGCATAGTTTCAACTCCCTGAAAACTAGGTTTAAATTTCTTATCTTCTAATTCGGCGTTGATTGAATTGATCTCATCAACACAATTTAAAAACGTTGTTTGTAGTGAATCAATATTAGAAGCTTTACATAAAAACGCCTTTCCACTTTCAGCATCTTTTGCTGATTTCGCTAAATCAAAAATACTTTGAATAAGTGTAAAAGTAGTTTGCTTCTTTTCAAATATTTTCAATTTGTTTTCCATTTTGGGATATTTAATTAAATTTATATTAAATTAGTAAATGTTAATTAAACTTTAAATCAAATAATTTTTTTATTGCAATTCCAATAACATTAGTATGTTTACAACAATAAATAAAATTAAATGTTGATAAATAATTAAATACGATAATTTTAATAATGAAAAAGAAACATGTATGTTTCAATAACACAACTACTAAAATGTTTAAATCAATAGCAATAAAGCTATCAAAAAAAAATAATAATAATAGCATAAACGCTATCAAATATCAAAATAAGTAAATTCAATAGCAAAATGGCTATCAAACAAAAATATAAAAATTCTATGTTAAGAAAATGCTGAAGTAATAAAAACAAACAAAATTCAATGAATAAATCAATTGATACAAGTTAGTACTCATGAATTAATTGTATGATGAATGGATCATCAATGAATTAAAAGTTCTCTCATGTATGAGGAGAACACAAAAATACAATGTACCTGCAATGGGCTATGCTATAATGTTATGTAAACATAAATAGGTATCAAAATTATTGAAATGAAATACCCAAAATATTACGATAAAATAATTATTTTTTAATTAAAAAAAATATAAAAAATTGAAAAACAGTTCCTCTCAAAGAGATTTAAGTATGCAATTATGTGAAAAAAATATATATATATACATTTTTTAAAAAATTAAAGAACCATAAATATCTATCCACGGTCCGAAGGCCAATGTTTTTTGTTGCTTTGCGAAGGGGGCTAGTTAAGCAGACTGTATCTATGCTAATTGTAAATCTTACCTTCAGATCCGTATGATTTTGTACTTACTTAATGTAGACGGGATGTAAGGAGTAGAAAGGAAAAAGGAGCGAGGTCTACATTAAGGGATGTTGATTGTGTTGGGATCAAAATAAGAGTTTACACTATTAAAAAATATGAAAATAATTATAATGTTAATAAGAAAATTAACACTTTTCACCACAATTAATTTATGGAAAAATAAATATAAATAATTTTAACTTTCACTGAGTGAATGAATTATAATTATTTTGAAAATTAATGTTATCGCTCCAAAATCTAAATATCTACCAAAATTGATATTGACTGATTGACAATTTGATTGTCGCTTGTCATCAGTAGGTACTTTTGGTTTGATGGTAACCGAATTTTGGACATGTTTAAGTACCTATCTGACATCAATCAATTACGCATTTACACTAACTAACACTCACATCAAACTAACTCAGTTTATCAATGAATTCATTAAAAACCCAGACCAGATTCCTCCATTCATAATGGAAGGCAAAACATATCTACTACCAAAAGGCAAGTTCACCAGAGATCCCTTGAAGTATAGGCCAATCACGTGCTGACTATCTATAAGATCATGATAGCATGCCTTACTCATCTCTTAAAGAAACATGAAGAAAACCAAAATATAAAGGGTGAGGAACAGAAAGGATGCCGGAAGGGCGCTACAGGATGTAAAGAGCAACCTATCATAGACTCAGTACCTAGTACCTAATACTCAGAGAAGTCAAGAAGACAACCAAAAAAATATCTTGTTGTTACGTGGATTAGCAGAAATCTTATGACAGCGTACCCTATCAATGGTTAAATAAGATTAAGGTCTTGCAACTATACAAAGTCCACCCCATATTGATAGAATGCCTTCACCAAATGATGCAATCCTGGAACGCCACCATACACCTAACGACAAAATAAACATCTATAACCAGAGAGATTTTGGTTTTGCTTTGAGTCCATTTTGGTTTTGCCTAGCATTAAATCCGCTTTCCAAAATGTTCAATAGAACGAAAATAGGATACACCTTAAACAACCAAGTGAAACACACCAGTTATGCATGGATAACTTGAAACTATACGCGGTATCCCATGATCAACTGAAAGAACTAGTCGGAATAGTGGAACAGTTCTCCATGGATATATGTATGTACCTAGTTTGGGCTTGACAAATGCAAGGTGATAAATATCGATAAAGGAAAGTTATTGAGACAATGAATGAACAAGATCTTTATAAATACCTGGGATATCAGCAAGCTAGATCATTTGTCCAAAAATTTACGAAAGATACTTTAAGCACCTCTTCAAAGCCATCAACACGTTACCTATTGTGACATACTCAAGGAACTACTGTTACAAGGAAAATAATATTGGTTTTACAATGGAAAAATAGAGTGGAAAGCCGCAAAAACAAACAAAAGAAAACAGATGGAAACTATACAGTAGTGAACGACCTGTGTATGTAATATTACTATGAAACATTCTGTATAAATATCTCGACGCTTCTCCTATCCATTCTGGAGGCGATAGCTATAATGGGGGAGAAGGGACGATGGCACGGCGCCTTACCTGATTGAACGTTGAGATGATTTTAATGATGTTATATTACAGTTACTGGTCGACCAGGTGGTTTATTATTCACTATTTACACTATTTATTTACACACAAGTTAATTAAGCACTTTTGAGGTTCACAATTAATTATGGTTATTAAAGGGTGGTTAAATGTTTACTTTATTAGTAAGGCAGAAAACGGTAGTAGGATGATTAAGAACTTTTTAGGCAGGCGTTACAACATAGGTAGGTCTAATCACACATGGTGATAGCAACAAAGGTAGAGGAGAACTAATTTATTATAGATCAATTTTAACTAATTTGGTGNCTTACCTTGAGATCCGTATGATTTTGTACTTACTTAATGTAGACGGGATGTAAGGAGTAGAAAGGAAAAAGGAGCGAGGTCTACATTAAGGGATGTTGATTATGTTGGGATCAAAATAAGAGTTTACACTATTAAAAAATATGAAAATAATTATAATGTTAATAAGAAAATTAACACTTTTCACCACAATTAATTTATGGAAAAATAAATATAAATAATTTTAACTTTCACTGAGTGAATGAATTATAATTATTTTGAAGATTAATGTTATCGCTCCAAAATCTAAATATCTACTCAAATTGATATTGATTGATTGACAATTTGATTGTCGCTTGTCATCAGTAGGTACTTTTGGTTTGCTGGTAACCAAATTTTGGACATGTTTAAGTACCTATCTGACATCAATCAATTACGCATGTACAGAATCTTTGTAATCGTTACGAAAAAAATACCCCCCTTCCCTCTCAAAATTTAATGTATTATGTTTCAAGATAGAAAGTATCCAAATTTCGAATAAGAAAAAAATTGTTTGTGCGCTTCTATGTCCTCCGTCAACTTGAATTTTGCCACTTGGCGTTGGCCGATTTGACTTATGAAATTTGGTTGATTGTTGTTGTTGTAGCGATCCTTCATCGTCGGCCACCATCATCAGTCTCTTCAACTGGAAGCCCCAAGTGAATTGCTGCATCTCTGGACCTCATCCATAGGTCGATGGGGGATAGAGTTGAGGACTTCGACCTTCATTTGGTTGGTAGGTCCTATTTGGTGTCAACAAATTTTCATAAAGGCAAAATGCATCAGAGCGGACGTGTGTGGTTTACAGGGTACGGAGGCGGCGGACAAACGGTTTTTTTTTTATTCAATTTTTGTATTCTATATACCTACTTTAGAACGTAAAATATCATTTTTTTTTTTTGGGGGGGGGGGGGTATTTTTTTATGTAATTACATAATAAACCCAAATGTTACATTGGCAATGTTTTCTGAGTAGGAGTCGATTCCACCACAGTCCCAGATAGCAACAAGGATCCAAATTGGAAAAAGTTTTAATGTCCAAATTTCGAAATCTATTAGTTTCCGGGTATTATTTAGTTGACACTATCTAACCTCCCAAAGTAACCCGGAGTTTTTTAAGCGGCCTGTATTGTTGTAAACACACAATGACTCCAGCTGAAGGTGTAATAGGGGGGCCCGTATAGTTTCCCTTCGCGTCCAAATTGTCTCTCTACAGTCCTGACTACACTTACATTGATAAGAGCTACAGTTGGAAAACTGGTTGAGTATAACTTAAGCCATGTGTTTTGTAGTTGAGTCCAGAAAGCTGTCAAACTCTCATTTGTGCATTGGTAAAGTTCAAGTATGTCCAAGCCAGCTGTGAAAATATTTGGTAATCCCTGAAAATAGAAAATATGTTCAATTTTCATGTTACGTAGACTCTGGTTCTGGTCGTCTAATCAATTTTCTTAGTTTCAATGGATTTTGGTTGATCTTAAGGGTCGTCATTTTGTATGAACAAGGTTTCATTTAAATTTCTAAAGTTAGAAGAATGGTAGCAAACAACCAACAACAAACTTAGAACAATAAAAAATAACATTAACATTACACTATTGCACGTCATTTTATGTCATGTCATATTTCTATGGAGTGTAGACGGAAGAGAGAGAGAGAAAAAAAACATTAACATGTGGCTACCAAAAAAAAACTCTCACCCGCAGGGAGCAGGTCATTTTATCAAGAATCCGAATCGGCCACATACACTTCACTCATCAACATCTGATGAAGAGAGAGGCGCCACCACAATGTGAACCCTGTGGCGAGAACATAACAGTGAAACACGTTCTATTCCAATGTCCAAAATACGCAACCGCCTGAAAAATCCACAAGATTAAAGAAGACACTGAACCTTTGTCAACGCAACCAGAATCGATCTTAACCTATCTCAAACATATAGGTCTCTACTCTGAAATTTGATAGTAAAGCTATAAATCAAAGCGTTTGAAGTCAATCCCCGCCAAAAAAAAAAAAAAAAANAAAAAAAAAAAAATACTTTATATAAAAAAAAATTCTAAAGTATCAGGGTGAAACACAATCATTGCGCCAAGAAATTTTAATTCAAAAGAAAGAAAAGTCAACTTAGAATTATCTTATTACACAGGGAGTCTTCTTATTTATTATTATCACATCAGCTCACAATCGTTTCAGGATGTTAAATTAAGATTTTATTTCTCTCTACTAAGCATAGAGTAACTGGTAAATGTCTCCCTACGGAGGTATGGAACAAAAAATGAAAATCAAGCCTTTGGTTATTCATGTGATGTTTTTGATAATATTTAATTTCAGCTTCAGTTTAGGTATTCATCATTTAAATATTCACAGCTTTTGTCAGCAATTTCATTTCACTGAACAAAAAAGTTGATATGGAATAATGGTAGAAAACGTTTTGAGTCATCAAACCGAAAAGGGTTTGATGACTCTTGGCTGGAACTGTCATGGTGTGCGTTCCAGGTAGTACTGGTGCGCAGAACCGTCCAGCGCCAGCGTGAGGACAGATTTTATGAAATGGCAGGTGTTACTCACGGAAGACAATATAACCCCTTTGGTTTTATTTTTTTCCAATTGATCTATCGTATTCTGAATATTCTTCAGGAAGGGTGTATTCAAACTGTTGACCGAGGGTCGTTGAAGTTTTACACTTGCCACACCTGTGAATAAAATTAATAAAATGTGACACTTGGGTTTATTATTTTACTGGCAACCGTTTTTGTAAATTTTGTTTTATATTCTTAATGGGGCACGGCACAATTTTTTATTCTTAATACATATGATGTTTCCCCCAAATACCAAAATTCTACGTTTTAAATTAAAATAATTAGAAGAATCGTAAGATATTGACAATGATTGACAATATCGATTCAGAGTTTAATTAATTAAATTAGAAATTAAAATAAGAAAATTAAAATTAAAACTAAAATTAAAATTGGAAAATCAAAATTAAAAGCCAAAAATTAAAACATTCAAATTAAAACTAATAACTTAACTTAACTTGGTGAGCTTTCAACAGTACTCAGACTGTCATCATCAGACCAGAGTTATGATAGAACGATGTTAGCACTATCACAACTTGACACGAAGTGTCATAGTTGTGATAGTGCTAACATTGGAAAATCAAAATTGAAAGCTCACCAAGTTAAGTTATTAGTTTTAATTTGAATGTTTTAATTTTTGGCTTTTAATTTTGATTTTCCAATTTTAATTTTAGTTTTAATTTTAATTTTCTTATTTTAATTTCTAATTTAATTAATTAAACTCTGAATCGATATTGTCAATCATTTATATATTCTACGTTTTGTTAAACGCGCTTTCGAGACACGTCCCAATTCTTGAGATATATTTTTAAAATCTAACCAAAGCTGGTTCTAGCATTGTTAGAATCAACGATTCTGCCAAATTTTGGATTACTTTTTTTTAAAGAAAGGAAAAAAAAATATACAAATAGGTTAGGAAATATAGTAGAAATAGGTTGATAAGGAGTTACCTAAAAAGTTTTAATGGCCCCTGGCTGGAACCAGGTCGTCTTGGTGAGGACGAAAACTAAAACTGTCATCAAGCCTAATTCTAATTTTACTTATTGTAAAATAAAAGGGTAACACTTTTCTATATCTTTTTATTCAAATCGTAGAAATCGCCTATGAACATTGAACATATTTTTTAGTTAATTCTTGTAATACTATAATACTGACCAGTTTTCTCATTAACTGTCACATTGATATCATTGGAGTCAGCACCCGAGGAATATCTACAAACAGATCCCGCTTGAAATGTTTTTGAAACTATTGGTACAAAACATTTCTTGAATAACAAACTCATTTTGAAAGATTATAGTTTCTGAAACACAAAACTCTTGTTTAAATTTAATATTTATACCTACATATAAAAATAAACTGCCAAGGTGACACATGGGTTTATTGTTTTTAAAATACCCCCACATATTGATATTTTGCGTTTCAAAGTATGTAGAATCCAGAAATGAAATAAGAAAGAACTACCTTCTATCGTGAATGGCGGGTTTACCATTCAGATGTCCGTATGTCCGTTTTGGGGTTCTAATTGTGCTCCGAAACTTTTAGTCCCATCAGTCACATATTACTTCTATAGGGTTCCATGATAAAATTTTAGTAACTAATAAGTAGTAAATTTTTTTAAAATGTTCCCTGGATCATTTAAAGTCAATTTAGGTATTGAAAAATGTGATTTTTTTTGGGGAAATATGTATTTTAGGGTAACTTTTCAAAAATGGTCGAAAAAAAGAGAGGCATGGCCGTAAAAACGTTTCCTAACCTCTCTATTTTTTAAGCCAAGGACTGTTACGGCTCCCTTAACCCTATTCGAGAGGTTAGAAAACGTTTTTACGGCCATGTCTCTCTTTTTTTCGACAATTTTTGAAAAGTTACACTGAAACACATATTTACATTTTTTCCCATGTATCGAGTAAACAAGTAAACATACTATACATGGATCAGTATTCTTGTGAGCGAGGCATGGTTGAATAAACACATTTTTTTCGAACCTATGTCGATTTAAACTTTTCTAGTGAATATTTTAAAACAAACTACAGGTTTCTATCTTTAAAAATGAGGATTCAATAAAAATACCTTCTAAACAAAATAAGTATGTCAGTCAAAATAATGTGTTCCCCTTTCCAATACTGTCCTATAGAATAAACTCGATACAAATAATTTATCAATTGATTTTTTGAAAAATAATTTACTATAGAAATTACCAGGAAAATAAAGAAAATGTCGATTGAAAGAATATGGATTAGAATGACAAAACACAAGTACCTAGGTAAGTACCTACCTGTTGATAATGAAATATAATTTATTTGGACTTTGAAATTTCTGATTAAATTATGTAACCAAGGAACAAGGAAGTAGAACGATACAAAATGTTAATTATTAAACTATAACTAATAACAGGTGTTCGTGTAAATTAATTAATTTGTATTTTTGTAGTATTTGTTGCTGACAGCGAAGTAAAAATTCTTTCAGTAGTTACAGTAGTTGAGTTTTGAATATGGACTAGGTATATATTTTTAAACTTTACCGCTATAATTTTTGATAAGGCATTATGTTCAGTACCAAGTGGAAAGCGGCACCTGAGAGAGAATTCTGGACAAGAAACGAGGGATTTTCGAACACGCGGGATTTTTCCCATTTGCGGCTTGCAATTTGCAATATCTCTCCGTCTTTCCGGCGCCTCTTTTGTTTTTAACTTTTTATGTTTACTTGTTAGCTTTATTGACATATTTTAACCCCTCTCGACAGGTTAGGAAACGTTTTTACCGCCATGCCTTGATGAACAATAGCAATCTTGCTTGAGCACAAGTTTTGAAAGTGATTAACAAAGGGAAAAATATTAAGGCTATCATGGGATTAAAAGTGGTGGTATTTGGGAAAAAGGGATTTTTCTTGTCCAGGATTATCTGTCATATGCCGCAATCGAACAAGTGCTCGAGAAAGGATCTTTGAATATATATTAACAGGAAGTAATTAAGGTATGAGCTCTATACAAAAATCGTTAGACACCTTAAGTTAAGACCCTAATTTTACAAAAACGTTTGGTTTTTGCANAAAGATGGCCGCCATTTTTCAAACTGGTCCCGCTCTTCTCCCTGTATGCTGGCATGAGTACTTTATCTATTTGTTTACATCAGTGGTTTTTTGTAAAATTAGGGTCTTAACACCTCTTTGGAATGGCGGACAATATTTTTTTTCCTCGGTGGACCCATTTTTAAATTTTTTATTTTTTTCGCTCACTACTTACTTATTTTTTCGTATGTAATTGATGGTTTATATCTAATTTTGGTGTTTTATAGTGTTTTTATTTTTTAAAATGTTTTTATCGCCACTTAAATATCGAAATAAATTTTCAAAAAGTTTAAATTTACAGCCATCAGGCTCCCATCTTTGTTTACATTTTTAATTGAAAATTTCAATGCTGTATTTGTGAAAAGATCTTAGACCCTTCTCCTTGCATTGCTCATTTATTTTTAACTTTGAGTTGAAATATTTTTATTGTTTCATTTCGACGCTTGCAATCAAGAAGAACGTTTGGTTTACCTGGCCAAATAATTATTATTAAAGCTAGGTTGATGTTTTCCCCTAAAAGCCAGTAGGATCCAGCACTGTACGTTCAAATTCTCTGCGCGAAAGCTAAGACCCTAATTCATTTCCAAAGTGTCTAGCGATTTCAACTCATAATATAATTATTCTTTCCGCGTTATGTATGTTCTTTGGAAGAGATAATCAAAAAATTCCAGTTAAAATAATTAAACTTGGGATTTTTGTTGATCCTTTCTCGAGCATCTGCTACTCCGTCATTAGTCGAGTGTGGCATATCACAGAGAATCCAGGACAAGAAACGAGGGATTTTCAAACACGCGGGATTTTTCCCATTTGCGGCTTGACATTTTATGTTTACAAGTTGTTTTCTTGCTAAATTCTCAAGTTAAAAGTTTTATTTAAATAAAATACCTACCTGTGTATTAATTGTTTTTTATTTTAATACATATTTAATTGTTTCCCTCTGTAATGTTCAATATTGGTTTTGATTTGTGAATGTTGTGATAAAACTTAATGTACTCTACCTTAAGAGAATACTCTGATGAAAAAACATTTGTACATTCCTGAGAAGGACCTTTTAATATTAGCAAGACTCTTTTTGAAAGTGTTTAAAAAGGGGAAAAATATCAAGGTAATATAAAAATTATTTTAATTTTTTAATTTTTATGTTTACTTGTTAGGTTTTTTGACATATTTTAACCCAACTAGACAGAATTAGGAAACGTTTTTACGGCCATGCCTTGATGAGCAATCTTGCTAGAGCACGACCTCTCTTGAAAGTGATTAAAAAGGGTGAAAATATTAAGGAAATATATTTTTATTTTTAACTTTTTGAAAGTGACTAACTGTTTGCCCGAGCTTTATTTTTCTCAAGGATATTACATTTTGTACTGCGGAATCATGTATGTTCGTTCGTTACGCGATACAAGTCACAATTTTCATCCGATTTTGACGAAATTTGGTAGGGGAAGTGTGCCTAAAATCGAACCCTTCAATATTTTCGAAAAGAAGAGAAAGAGAGGAGGGGGATTCCTTATCACGTATTCAGGAGAGTTGAAAAACTGTCTCTCCAGTAGCCGGTGTCATTTCGCTGAGCGACGATCTTGGTATTGTAAAAAAATATTTAGCGGAGTCCCAAATTTTTTTGATCGTGTGATTAACTCTCTAAAAAATTACTTTTTAAGGTAAGATTTTTAATTACTTATGGGTTATTTTTATTTTATTTTTTGTGATCTTTAAGTATATTTATTCTTAAATTTGGTGAGTTTAATGGGTTGTAGTGAGTTATAATTTTTTCTTGAATAATCATATCTTCCTAATATCGAACCCAGGGGTTCGATATTAGGAATATGTAATAATTGCATGCGTCTTGTGGGAAGTTTTATCAATATTTCTTCTGTGTTCGTTTCTTTTTTTGTAGGTTAATATCTGATTCAAAAGCAAATTAGTCCCTTGTTCTTTTGGTTTATTATTTTCAATAATGAACCTTTGGAATCATCATGAAAAAAAAAAATCTCCCTCTTCATCCAAAACTCGAATAAAAAAAATCCGTTACGCCGTGATGGGCACCACTCAGAGTTGACCGATTTGGATGGAATTTGGTATGTAGGTCCCATCTGGGCTCTAATGGCGCCCCGTATACACCCTTAGCGGGTTTTTCCGCTTTTAGCGGTTTTCTGTATTGCGGTCTAAAAAGAGAATGGTAAGAGCCAGAGAATTGAATTTTTTTATGCTTGTCACATTTAGGCTCTCAGTAAGCTCCGAAACTTTTGGCTTTTATAGGTTTTCATTATTCCTTTCTAAAAAGAGAATGGTAAGAGCCAGAGACTTAAAATATGGTATGCATGTCAAATTTAGGGCTTAATTACGCCCCAAAATTTATTTTTTTAGTCAGTAAAATAACAAACCCATGTGTCACATTGGCAGAGGTTTTTCTATATAACTGAATATCTCATTTTTTTCAGATGGCTCCAACAGTGGGGCGACAGTGGACTTTGGGAAAAAATATGCGGAAAGCAGTAGCTGCGGTTAGAAATAACGAAATGGGATTAAAGATAGCCAGTAAAACATTTAAAGTTACCAAAACGACACTCCAAAACAAAGTGCACCAGCAAGGTGATGATGTGATGGTAAATTTGGGAAGAAAACCTACACTTTCCGCTGTACTGGAGCAGTCACTAGTGGAGTATTGTCTTCAGATGGAGTCCAAGTTTTATGGTCTAAGAGCTAAAGATCTAAGAAAAATGGCATTTCAACTAGCAGAAAAAAACAAACTCAACCACAAATTCAAGAAAGAGAATCAAATGGCCGGATGGAAATGGCTTCGTTCCTTCATGAAGAGAAATCCTCAAGTAAGCTTCAGAGCTCGACATGCAACTTCCATGGCCCCAGTGAAAGGGTTTACAAAGGAAAGAATACAGCACTCCTTTGACTTGTACGAACCACTATTGGAACAGTGTACAACTGTGATGAAACAGGATTGACAGTAGTGCAACATAAATCTTCGAAAGTGTTGGCACTAAAAGGAAAGCGACAGATTGGTGGCATCACGTCTATGGAACGAGGCTCCCTGATTAATGTTGTAACCTGCATGAACGCTGTAGGTCAGTTCATTCCACCTTTATTAGTGTTCCCGCGACAGAACATGAAGCAAGAGCTGCTCGATGGAACACCAAATGGCTGTAAAGCAGCATGCCACAAGTCTGGGTGGATACAATCCGACAGTTTCTTGAAATGGTTTAAAGAACTATTCTTACAAAACCTGAAACCAACAGTGGATGACCCTTCTTGTTTTAGACGGACACTATTCGCACACCAGAAATCTTGAATTACTAGAAGTAGCCCGAAGCAATGGAGTACACATTATCTGCCTCCCACCCCACACCACGCATAAAATGCAACCATTGGACAGAGCATTCATGATGCCATTGAAAACAAACTATAGTCAAGCAGTGGAAACATGGCTCATGAATAACCCAGGACGGACTGTCACTCACTATCAAATTGGACGGCTGTTTGGTGAAGCCTACAACACAGCTGCTACAGTATCAGTGGCTGCCAACGGGTTTAGAGTTACCGGCTTGTATCCGCTGAACAGGGAGCCCTTCCAAGAACACGAATACATCAGTGAAGTCGAAACTTCAACTAATGGTGAAGAACCATCACCTGTTGCATCCGTTCATCCGGCAGTTGTCAATGAACAGGCATCCACAGCTACTGATTCACCAGTCTCATCTGAATCAATTTTGATTCTACCACAAGATATATCGCCAGTTCCAACAATTCAAGGAAAGTTATCATCAGATGTACCTGCAAGGGGGCGCCCATCTACATCCTCAGCTGTAATAACTAGTACTCCATACAAAGAGAAGCTTGCAAATGACCAGAAGAAGTTAAATGGAAAGAACTCAAAACAACTCTTTCCAAAGGATAACGCAACTATTTCCAAGAAGAAAAACACTAAACAACGGAAAAATACTGAAAAGAAGAAGGAAAAATGTCTCTCTTCCTCTTCTAGTGAAGAAGATTCGGATGAACCCGAGTTGGTGTCAACTGATGATGAAGACAGCGATGAAGAGGATTGGGAGTGTCCATTATGTAATGAGAAATATTCAACTTCGAGGAAAGACGAAAAGTGGATAATTTGCACAAAATGTAGAGTATGGTGCCATGAAGAATGCACTGGTTGCAATGACTTCCAGAAGTTCATTTGTGATTTCTGTGTAGATGACTAGGTTGTACCTACAATTTTTTCCATATTCCTAATATCGAACCCTCGGTTCAATATTAAGCACACTTTTTTTGGGGTCCAAATTTAACATTTTTGAACATTAATTTTCTAATTTTTTTTAAATTGTTTAAAAATAAAAATAACTATTTCTAGTCAAAATGGACAACATATCCTTTGTGTTGACACTTTGGTTCATTATTTTCTTTTTCAGGTATTGATATATATTTGTAAAAAAGTAAATGGGTTCGATATTAGGCACACTTCCCCTAGATATACCTACTTGTTTAGGACATGAATTAAATTTGCTGCATAGTTTTTGGGGCCCCAATATTCTGTTTTTTGAAAATGATATTTATCCTTTGAGTGGTTTGTTGTAGAAACGTAAAATTTTGATATCTTATGGCTGGTGTTAAGGGCTTTTCGATTTTGAAAATATTCTTTTGTTTGTTGTAGAAACATAAATTAATATGTTATGGCTGGGGCTTTTAGACTTTGAAAAAATGGGCCCCCTACCCCCCCGGGGGGACAGGGAGGCTTATATTTTGTTTTTTGAAAGTTATTTTTTAAATTTTGATTAAGATATTTTTTTTCTATAAATGACTACAACACTAACGTGAACATCTGATCATCCTGATTATTATTTTGTCCAAGACCAAGATTTTTTTTAGGCTTATCGTTTCTTTAACATCTAATGGTTATTCAGAACGAGGGTTTTACCACCCATTCGCTGGAAACTTACAAAACAGCTACCCATCATTGACTTTATCCACTTATCCAGACTGGGTTGGGCCGGAAATAGCCGACATCACCAGGGCGCGAACCCACGTGTACACCCACATGGAACGAACAACCTTGCTGGACGTTGCTTAACTTCTGTGATAGAACGACAACTGGTGTATTCAAATTCAACTTACAATAGACGCTGTTTATAGCAAGATTTGATCTTTTTTTTTTTTTTTTTTTTTTTTTNTTTAATTTGGCTTAACGTCTCTTTAACATCTATTGGTCATTCAAGACGGGGGTTTTACCCTCCATTCGCTGGAAACTTCAAACCAGCTACCCAGCTACCCACATTGACCTCACCCAGCCTGGGTTGGGCCGGAAAAATGAGCCAACGTGGTGCTCCCAAGCGGTCACCCATCCAAGTACTGACCACGTCCGACGTTGCTTAACTTCAGTGATCTGACGGGAACTGGTGTATTCAACGTGGTATGATCTTTGGCATAAAATATATAAGATTTGATCTTTGCACTATTCATCTGATAGAAATCTAATCAATCGACTTCGAATTTGTCGCACCACATTGCTAACAAAATACAGGGGGCAGATAAAACAAGAAAAAACTAGTGATCTTATTTATTCTCAAACAAGAAAAAAAAATATATTTTGAAAAAAACAAACAAAAAACAATGACCATTTTTATCATTTTTTTTTTTTTACATACAGGCTAAATCATTTGTTAGACCAAAGCTGGCAGTGGGGAAGAGAGAGGTGGGTGGGTTTAGTTGGTAGGCTAGATTGAGTCCAACATATATAACCTCCACACCATTCGACCGGGGTCTGAATAAATACCTACCGGTCGAGAAGTGGGGTGTATCTTTTGAGGATTCCCACCCTCGCCTCCCCCTGTTGTCAGTAAATGAAAAACATCCAGCTTGTGTCCTGAGACAGAAATAAGAGGATACATTTCGCTTTTTAGTGGTTTTCGCATATCGTGCTTAAAATGAGAACGGTAATAGCTAGAACTTTAAACTTGGTTTCTATCCATAACAATTTCATACAAGAAATTGCAAGATACGACTTAGGTTGAAGTGTAATATAATGTTTGGCCAATAATTAGAGGTTGAAGTCCGCTTTTTGGCGGTTTCGCCTAAAAACAGAATGGAAAGAGCTAGAACTTGAAATTTGGTGCCTATTCAAGTATTCATATCAATTTCATACAAGAAATTGAAGAATATAACTTAGGTTGAAATGTAATATATTGTTGGCCGCTAATTGGTGGTTGAAGGCCGCTTTTTGGCGGTTCCACCTAAAACCAGAATAGAAAAAGCTAGAACTTGAAATTTGGTGCCAATTCAGATCAATTCCATACAAGAAATTGAAGAATATAACTTAGGTTGAAGTGTAATATATTGTTGGCCGCTAATTGGTGGTTGAAGGCCGCTTTTTGGCGGTTCCGCTTAAAACCAGAATGGAAAGAGCTAGAACTTGAAATTTAGTGCCAATTCATATCAATTTCATACAAGGAATTGCAAAATACAACTTAGGTTGAAGTGTAATATATTGTTGGCCGTTAATTAGAAATTGTTTTTTGGATCAATAATGACGAACCCTTATTCTAAGAGTGGGTCGCATTTTCCATCCAGACTCTTTTTCTGCATTCAAGGAAATGTGTTCTGGATCAATAATGACGCACCCTTATTCTAAGAGTGGGTCGTATATTCCATTCAGACCCTTTTTCTGCATTCAAGAAAATGTATTTTGGATCAATAATGACGCACCCTTATTCTAAGAGTGGGTCGTATATTCCATTCAGACCCTTTTTCTGCATTCAAGAAAATGTGTTTTGGATCAATAATGACGCACACTTATTCTAAGAGTGGGTCGTATATTGCATTCAGACCCTTTTTTCTGCATTTAAAAAAATGTGTTTTGGATCAATAATGACGCACCCTTATTCTAAGAGTGGGTCGTATATTCCATTCAGACCCTTTTTCTGCATTCAAGAAAATATGTTCTGGATCAATAATGACGCACCCTTATTCTAAGAGTGGGTCGTATATTGCATTCAGACCCTTTTTTCTGCATTTAAAAAAATGTGTTTTGGATCAATAATGACGCACCCTTATTCTAAGAGTGGGTCGTATTTTCCATTCAGACCCTTTTTTCTGCATTCAAGAAAATGTGTTTTGGATCAATAATAATCTCTCCATATTTGTGTCATACAAATGTGCACGTGATTAAATAATAATAATAAAAATGAATTAAATTTTTGAATAATATGATAATTATAAGTAAGTGTATTTTATAATTATCATAATATGATAATTATAAAATATATTCTACAAAAATAAATTATTCTAAAACAAAACACTTACCAAAAAAACACTATTTAAAATTACTTATGAAGAAACTGGTTCCGAATCATTCGATTCATAATCAGTCTAGTCGAGTCGAAGGATGGAGGGTGACAGTCGAAGGATGGTGTCACCCTCCAGCTTTCGACTCAACTAGAACATAATTATATGTACTTATTTGTACCAAAAACACTATTTAAAATTACTTATCAAAAATCTGGTTCCGAATCATTCGATTCATCATCAGTCTAGTCGAGTCGAAGGATGGTGTCACCCTCCAGCTTTCGACTCAACTAGAACATATACGAGTATGTACTTATTTGTACCGAAAACACTATTTAAAATTACTTATCAAAAAACTGTTTCCGAATCATTCCATTCATCATCAGTCTAGTCGAGTCGAAGGATGGTGCCACCCTCCAGCTTTCGACTCAACTAGAACATATACGAGTATGTACTTATTTGTACCGAAAACACTATTTAAAATTACTTATCAAAAAACTGGTTCCGAATCATTCCATTCATCATCAGTCTAGTCGAGTCGAAGGATGGTGTCACCCTCCAGCTTTCGACTCAACTAGAACATATACGAGTATGTACTTATTTGTACCGAAAACACCATTTAAAATTACTTATCAAAAAACTGGTTCCGAATCATTCGCTTTATCATCAGCCTAGTCGAGTCGAAGGATGGAGGGTGACAGTCGAAGGATGGTGTCACCCTCCAGCTTTCGACTCAACTAGAACATATATGTACTTATTTGTACCGAAAACACTATTTAAAATTACTTATCAAAAAACTGGTTTCGAATCATTCGCTTTATCATCAGTTTAGTCGAGTCGAAGGATGGAGGGTGACAGTCGAAGGATGGTGTCACCCTCCATCTTTCGACTCAACTAGAACATATATGTACTTATTTGTACCGAAAACACTATTTAAAATTACTTACGAAAAAACTAGTTCCGAATTATTCGATTCATCATCGGTCTAGTCGAGTCGAAGGATGGTGTCATCCTCCAGCTTTCGACTCAACTAGAACATATATGTACTTATTTGTACCGAAAACACTATTTAAAATTACTTATGAAAAAACTAGTTCCGAATTATTCGATTCATCATCGGTCTAGTCGAGTCGAAGAATGGTGTCACCCTCCAGCTTTCGACTCAACTAGAACATATACGAGTATGTACTTATTTGTACCGAAAACACTATTTAAAATTACTTATCAAAAAACTGGTTCCGAATCATTCGATTCATCATCAGTCTAGTCGAATCGAAGGATGGTGTCACCCTCCAGCTTACACTAGAACATATATGTATTTGTACCGAAAACACTGTTTAAAATCACCTATGACTATTCTGTTTTCATCATAATACAAACTTCTTTCTCCACTATGAACAGTTACATTTACACTTTTCTTTGGTCTTGCTTTTTGTGAAAGGTGCTAAGCATTTTTGACAGATGTTCTTGTTCTTTTTCTTTTCATCTTCTTCATATTCTGTACGGGATTGTTGTCCAACTGGCTCCTTTAAACTCAATTCGCTCAAGTGTATAGAATTATCTTCATCGTATTCTTCCGATGATGTCCTTCGCGACCCCTTGTCCTTGCGAATGCCCTCGCCTGGGAGTCGGTATTCTATAGATGGGTGTCCTATATTCTGACCAGAGTACTCGTGTGGTTCCAGAAGTGGTTTTGTCGTGTATCCGTAATCTTCAAGGAAGCCTCGCTCATAATACCTGCTCGGATTTGCAGGGTCTACTCTTGGTCATTTTTCGTTATCTTTTTTAGTTTGCCCAGAAATAAATTGCAAAAATAACCGCTAAATAGCTTCATTCTTGGCGGTAACTTGCTCTCACTTGAACCTTCATTATTATGCACCTACATACTGAAAGGGACCTGTGTGCCAAATTTCAAGTCTCTACGTTTAGCCATCATGGAGCTACGTTGATTATCAGTCAGTCAGTCCGTCAGTACACCAACTGGGCTTTGCGTTTTATAAGTATAGATAATAAGATAGTAATTGATTTGCTTTATATTTTTTTAGTTTATAATAAAGTAATAGCGACTTATTGTAATAAAAAAAATCATTTTATCCTATATTTTGTTTGCGGCTACTTTGTAACCCCCCTCCCGCTTGGCAATGCACATAATTGAATAGAGCTTGGCAATCCTAGGGTTAATTATTATATTTTCTCATTNGTAAAAAAAAAAATCATTTTATCCTATATTTTGTTTGCGGCTACTTCGTAACCCCCCTCCCCCCTTGGCAATGCGCGTAATTGAATAGAGCTTGGCAATCCTAGGGTTAAATATTGTATTTTCTCATTCTATACATCGTAGCCCAGTGGCAAGGCCTCTGTTTCAAAGTTGGTAGGTTCTGAGTTTACTCCCGGTTGGGGTAGTGAGTTTTTTTGAAATATTATTAAATTTATTTTAAAAAGAATTATAACTTCTCAGCTTCTCACGCGCGTACATAAATACAGACACCCATTTTTTTATTTTTTTTTGCCCAGAGCGCTTGTCAGGCCTAAATTGGCCCTGTCGTCACCTACATAACTAATTAGATGCATCATTGAAATAATTTTAGGCAATTCTTTTTTAAGTACAGCTCTGAAATTATTACAGACAACAATTTCTCCTTGCGATATGTCCTCTGGCAATGTCATGGGTTTATTACAGACAACAATTTTGTCACGTACTCCTTGCGATATGTAGACAAACTCCACCACTACCTATATCTTTAACATTCCTCTGTAACTACTACAAAATGTTCTTACGACAAACTCCACCACTACCTATATCTTTAACATTCTCTGTAACTACTACAAAATGTTCTTACGGCATATTACACCACTACCTATATCTTTCACATTCCTCTGTAACTACTACAAAATGTTTCTACGACAAACTACACCACTACCTATATCTTTCACATTCCACTGTAACTACTACAAAATGTTTTTACGACAAACTCCACCACTACCTATATCTTTAACATTCCACTGTAACTACTACAAAATGNATCAAACTGGTTATTCAAACCATCAGATATCTTGTTCCACATGTATGTTTACACAAATCAAACTGGTTATTCAAACCATCAGATATCTTGTTCCACATGTATGTTTACACAAATCAAACTGGTTATTCAAACCATCAGATATCTTGTTCCACATGTATGTTTACACAAATCAAACTGGTTATTCAAACCATCAGATATCTTGTTCCACATGTATGTTTACACAAATCAAACTGGTTATTCAAACCATCAGATATCTTGTTCCACATGTATGTTTACACAAATCAAACTGGTTATTCAAACCATCAGATATCTTGTTCCACATGTATGTTTACACAAATCAAACTGGTTATTCAAACCATCAGATATCTTGTTCCACATGTATGTTTACACAAATCAAACTGGTTATTCAAACCATCAGATATCTTGTTCCACATGTATGTTTACACAAATCAAACTGGTTATTCAAACCATCAGATATCTTGTTCCACATGTATGTTTACACAAATCAAACTGGTTATTCAAACCATCAGATATCTTGTTCCACATGTATGTTTACACAAATCAAACTGGTTATTCAAACCATCAGATATCTTGTTCCACATGTATGTTTACACAAATCAAACTGGTTATTCAAACCATCAGATATCTTGTTCCACATGTATGTTTACACAAATCAAACTGGTTATTCAAACCATCAGATATCTTGTTCCACATGTATGTTTACACAAATCAAACTGGTTATTCAAACCATCAGATATCTTGTTCCACATGTATGTTTACACAAATCAAACTGGTTATTCAAACCATCAGATATCTTGTTCCACATGTATGTTTACACAAATCAAACTGGTTATTCAAACCATCAGATATCTTGTTCCACATGTATGTTTACACAAATCAAACTGGTTATTCAAACCATCAGATATCTTGTTCCACATGTATGTTTACACAAATCAAACTGGTTATTCAAACCATCAGATATCTTGTTCCACATGTATGTTTACACAAATCAAACTGGTTATTCAAACCATCAGATATCTTGTTCCACATGTATGTTTACACAAATCAAACTGGTTATTCAAACCATCAGATATCTTGTTCCACATGTATGTTT
The DNA here is from genome assembly GCA_012654025.1 of Pachypsylla venusta. Taxonomy (NCBI): domain Eukaryota; kingdom Metazoa; phylum Arthropoda; class Insecta; order Hemiptera; family Aphalaridae; genus Pachypsylla; species Pachypsylla venusta. The sequence goes on along the minus strand of CM022876.1, from coordinate 23,031,887 downwards.
ACACAAATCAAACTGGTTATTCAAACCATCAGATATCTTGTTCCACATGTATGTTTACACAAATCAAACTGGTTATTCAAACCATCAGATATCTTGTTCCACATGTATGTTTACACAAATCAAACTGGTTATTCAATCCATCAGATATCTTGTTCCACATGTATGTTTACACAAATCAAACTGGTTATTCAAACCATCAGATATCTTGTTCCTCATGTATGTTTCACAAATCAATCTGATTATTCAAACCATCAGATATCTTGTTTTACATGTATGTTTACACAAATCAACTTGGTTTTTCACACCATCAGATATCTTGTTCTACATGTATATTTACACAAATCAACCTGATTATTCAAACCATCAGATACCTAACTTGTTTTACATGTATGGAGCCAAAATATGTCTAAAATTTCTGCACGAATACAATACTTTATCTTTTATAGGAAGAGAAAGTAAAAATGATGAGAGTGAAATTTTAACATGCGCGCGCATGTGGAACACAAAATTATCACGGATGAAATTAGTTATGAAAAAAAGAGTTAAATAAAACACTGGCATTGCCAGGGGGGGGGGTACAAAGTACCCGCGTTATAGGAAAAAGCTTTTAGTAATCAATTTATGA
>CM022876.1:23006242-23016254 GCA_012654025.1 Pachypsylla venusta | reverse complement strand
TTTTTTTTTTTTTAAATTAAAACAATATGCCAAATACAACTTCAATACGTGAAGAAGAAAAAAAATTACCACGAAAATGACAAATAATGTCAATTAATGTGTCTAATAGAGATCCTACATTCCTACATCTATGTTCAAAAAGATATAATAATGTGTACCATACCATGTCGATTATCTACTAGTGAAGAACACCCTCACCGCAGCTTGTAATGAATCATTAGTAATGTGTGGCGTATGGGTTTATCTAAAATAATATCGCATTTGATTTACAGTGCCTGTGTAATGTGTAATCGTGTAGCTTTATACTCTTATGTTTTTCATAATAATTACTTATTAGAAACCATTGGAGGCAAATTTTGAATCTATGTTAACTATTAGTTTAAATAATTAAATAGATGAACAATTTCTTGGAAAAGTCACTAGTCAGCTTTTTTTTTAAACAGCACATTGAGACCTGTGTATTTTCTGAGCTTAAAAAATATTCAGCACGTGATGGTGACCGGTTCAATTCTCGTGCGCGATTTTTCAGTAGTGTCAGGAAAAAATTGGGGGCTCTCCTTCAAGTTTTCTCGGTGCCACCGAAAAGTGTGCAAAATATAATATATCGAAGTTAGAGTATAGGAGGTCTTCATAGGGGTTCCGTGGGGATCGTGGGGGGTCTTTATGACAGTCTTGGGTATATTTTCCTATTCTTTTACCATTTGTTACACTCTAGAATATTTTCTACACATGAGATTTTATGTCTAGGTATAATTTTGACCGAAATCTGAACCATACACCGGTAAGCATGCTAAACCGCAAACGGCTAAACCGCTAATTAATTGCTTTAGGAAGTTTCCGCCTCTCTTCAAACGTTCTCGCCTTATCAATTTCGCTGTTTTCTTGACTGTAGCAGGAAAGGTTGACTAGGTATTAATAATTTCCATTAATTAACATTATGATTGATAAATAATTAGAAGCAATTTTTATATAAACATTAGAAAAATGAGTTCTATATAGGATAAGGAAAGTAAAGAAAATTAAGAAGAAAAAAAAAACATATCTGTAGTACCTACGCTGTTACACTAATAATAAAAGGTAGGAATCATTTTCGTATTTAATTAGGTGTAAAATACGTGTGTACAAAAAAAAAATGGAGGGGCCCGGAGCAGGACTTTGTGCCCGGGCCCGGGAAAGCTCTGAACGGCCCTGCACATGCCGACAGTTTGCATTATTCAATAATTGAAAAAATAAAATAGTTTGCAAAGTTTGCATACACCACACACAAGCCGACAGTTTTCAAAGTCTGTACAGTTTGCAGTTTTGGTAATCTCTTTCCTAAAATACATTTTTGTTCCAGTACCATTTATCTCAATTATTGGCAAGTAGGGATCCATCATACATCGATATTATTATTATTATTTGTTGTTTTGTTCTACCTTCTACCGATTTGAATTTTTTTTATTTTTCGCTTTGATCGCTTATCTCGTTTAATTAATTTTTATACCTTTACCTATTTCTCTGAAATTCAAATGGCAATAGTTCACATGATCTGTTTCTAAAAATGAGTTATTGGGATAAATATAAATGTACTCATGAACCTGACCATCACTGGGAACTACGCAAGAAATTTCTTGAAGCCCACAAAGATAAATTTGAAGAACAGAGATTGATTTGCTTGGCGCAAGTATTTTACAATGTTGAGTTTTTAGGATGTAAATATCCAAAGGATGTTATGACCCTAATTGAAAACCTAAGTGAAGGTAAGAGGAATTTGTTTTTGTGGTAAAAGTAGTGGAATTTTGAAACGACCTTTGCTACGTTTGTTTATTTATGCAGATATAGAATTTCTTCTTGATAAGGACCAACCCTCTTTTCATGGCTATAATGGCAACGTTAATAAAATCTTTATTTACTAATAATATATTCAACCAAATTCGATACTTATTGCGGTACAAAAAGACAATCAGAACTGGGCCTTTTTGAAAGATGTCGAGATCGTTATTAAGATCTTTCCAAATTTCATTTTCCTCTTCCAGGAGTCGTCGATGAACATCGTGAACAACAAAAGACAAAACTGCAAAGAACATTTGTAGGAGCTTCTGAAGCAGCAGAGTCTAAAGTTTGTAGAACTGCCATCAAAAGGAAATCTGACAATCCTGAAGATGATGGCGAAAAATCTGCTCCTAAAAAACATTCTTTTTATGATGAACAGTCTAAAGGCAGCTCTAGTGGTAAGCTAAAACTGTCTCAGACAGCCGCATACTCTCTCCTAAAAACTTTATGTTTTCCGAAGCACACTATCTTGATTAAAGTGCTGAGTATAATCCAGGGTGATCACCTCTCATAAAGAAGCATATTTGTCCTCAGATGGTTGGTTCTACGTACCAGGGCAACCCAAACACTCAAAAGTGTTTGGCCAAAGATCTTCAATACAGCAATGCAAACCAAAGGAAGACACATATCGTTTCACAGCAATTATACTATTTCTTTCTGATGGTGATTATTTGCTGTGATGAAACAAATGTTTACCAATATCAGAGAATTTACTCTTCTTTGGCTCATGATTGCTTCTACTTTCCACGTCCATCACAGTAAGTGATGGTGGTGGAAGAATTGAGTAGCAAATTATGCAACTCTGAGAACGCTGGACTAGATGTTGATAATCCCGACCTCTTGCATATTCTCAAATAGTAATAAATATCTCAATTTCATGAGGATGAAATATTCCAATGGGTTGACTGAGTTTGAACCAACCAGTCAGAGCGCCTTACACCACCAACCTATTGTGTCCAAGTTGAAAATATTTAACCAAAATTCATGTTTTTTCTTTCTTGTTTAGTTGATTCTCAACGAGATTTGTGTATGAAAAATATAAATAATTTTCAACAACAATGGGATGAAAATTTAATTAGATCATTTCTGGACAGAAACTTGCCCGTCAGTAGATTCATTCTAATTATGATGAAAGATGAAACGGAATTAACACCGAACAGTATGTCAAGATCGATAAGTTTCTCTAAAATGAAAATGAACTTTGAAACCACAAAAATTAAAGCAGGTTTATATTCCTTGTCAATGATGATAGGTAAGTAGGTATCTGAAAAAGCTAAAAAAACTTATTATTTTCCTAGCTAAAAGATTTAGCCCCCCCTTTTTTTAATTGGCTTAACGTCTCTTTAACATCCATTGGTCATTTGAGACGGGGTTTTACCTTCCATTCGCTGTAAAGTTGAAAACCAGCTACCCACATTGACCTCATCCAGCCTGGGTTGGGCCGAAAAGATAGCGAGGTTGTCCCATGTGGACAATCTTGCTTATTTTCAGTGATCGAACGGGAACTGGTGTATTCAACGTGTCATAGACGCTAGTTATCCTCCCTAAAATGTAACATTTTTTGTTTTTATTGTACGTAGAATTTAAGAAAGCGTTGACCGATTTTGATGAAATTTGGTATGTTGGTCTCATTTTGGGTCTAATTGTGCCTCCAAACCTTTCGTCACAGTTAGTACCGTTAGTTAAAATTTTAGTTTGGAATCCTATATAATATGTCAAACATCACCTAACGTTGCTCAATTTAATTTTAGTTTGGAATCCTATATATGTTATACATTACCTGACGTTGCTCAATTCAATTTTAGTTTGGAATCTATACTTATAAAACGCAAGGCCCAGTTGGTATACTGACTGACTGATAATCAACGTAGCTTCACGATGGCTAAACTTAGAGATTTGAAATTTGGCACACAGATCCCATTTAGTATGTAGGTGCGTAATAAGAAAGAAAAAAAGTTCAAGTGGGAGCAAGTTACCGCCGAAAATGACGCTATTTAGCGGGTCTTTTTGTATTTTTTTTTCTNGTGCTTTTTGCAGGAATAATGGGACTATTCAGTCCTATTTATATTACATTTATTAACATTTTATATCATCATTTTTTTAAAATTTATTTAACAGTCGCAATTGCGGGTCTGCGGCGATTTTAATATTATGTATATAAAAGTAACTTGCATACCAAATTTCAAGTCTCTATAATTAAATTTGGTAGGTTACCTATTTCATAATTATAATATTACCTACTAGATTACAATATTTTTTTTTTTTTTTGGTCCAGCCCAAAAGCACTTATCACACAATTCTTGTCCAATTTTCATGAAACATTGACCGAAATGCTCAGAATATTGAGAAAAACACCTCTAGGCCCAAAAATGTTGAACTTTTTTACTCCAAGCTTGAGAAAATTTCAATCAAACTTTTTGATTGTAGCGAAATGAAATTTCAACTCTTGAAAATAAAAATGTACAAAAATATGGTTGGTGGGATTTTTCTCGCGATGTGTCACGTGACAAAAATCCCCAAAAATCCCACAACTATGGGACCCTACGGCTCTCCCCGAAGTCATATCCCCCCTCTTCCTAGCAATTATCAACTTTTTAAATCATAGGGTTGCACACAACTGTAGTGTAATGATGGATAAACATTCTGGTGTCCAAGCACGATTAAACGAATTTAATTAACACCTGTTTGTGGCTGGATGTGCATATCACAGTTTTCACCCCTGTGCATCGGCAGTCTATAAAAGACTCCTCCGGTGTATTGAAGACTTCTGTCCAGATATTTAAAATTTTATACAAAAGAATCTCAAACTAGGTACTTGGAGAATTTAAAGACATTCAAGAGCTTTCAAATTTGAAGCCTCGCAGTAATAAACTTGGGCTTTCACTGAATGATGTAGTGGAAAGAATTGTAGAACAATGGTTAACTCTCATTTCTTAGTTTAGCCTTTTTTTAAAAAAAAAAATTAATTTGGATTTTAATTTGACGATGTCGTAACGGACGAAAGCGATCGTGNTTTTTTTTTTTTTTTTTGGTTTTTGGTTTAACGGTTCTTTAACATGTATTGATCATTTACCCTCCGTTCGTTGAAATCTTGCAAACCAGCTACCCACATTGACCTCACCCAGCCTGGGTTGGGCCGGAAAAAAGAGCCAACGATACGTGGTATTCCCAAGCGTTCACCCATCCAAGTACTGACTACGCACAACGTTACTTAACTTCAGTGATCTGAAGGGAACTAGCGTATTCAACGTGGTATGATTGTTGGCAATTACTTTAGGCTGAACTCAACTGAAGTGAAGCTAGCTGCACACATACTCACTTGCGTAGTGAAGGCATGTTTTTACTTTTTTAATTTTTTCTTGTCAATAGTCAGTGACATGAATCTAATATTTTATCAAGGGACCAGGTATTGTTTACTACATGAATTTTTGTCAAAAATATAGAGGAGCAAAATTGAAAATGATTCTAGCTATTTACATGGACAACCATGTAAAAAATAACGCTATTGATCTATACTTATAAAATGCAAACCCCAGTTGGTATACTGACTGACTGATAATCAACGTAGCTCCACGATGGCTAAACCTAGAGATTTGAAATTGGCACCCAGTTCCCATTTAGTATGTAGGTGCGTAATAAGAAAGAAAAACATTGAAAGTTCAAGTGGGAGCAAGTTACCGCCAAAAATGACGCTTTTTAGCGGGTCTTTTTGTATTTTTTTTTTCTGGGCACACCAAAGGAAATAGCGAAAAATGACCGAGAATGGACTTCCCTCCCAAAATAGTATATAAGAACCCCATAAAAAATATAAAATTTCAAATTTTCCGTTTTCTCCCTGATTAATGACGGTTTTCACCACCAAAAAATCCATAATTGAGAATTACCACTTCGGGATGAGCAAGAATGCTGAAATTCGATACATAGGTGTCCCGCAGTACAAAAAGTCATATCCTTGAATAAAATATTGAATTTTCTAAATAGGAGCGGTGCTCACTCTGGGGGACGGTTCCACCAAAAATCCATAATTTAGAAGTATCACTTCAGGATAAGCGAGAAAGCTGAAATTTAATACGAAGGCGTTCCGCAGTGCAAAAAGTAATATCCCTGAGTAAAATATTGAATTTTCTAAATAGGAGCGGTGTTCACNCGGAATTGAGAATTACCACTTCGGGATGAGCGAGAATGCTGAAATTCGATACATAGGTGTCCCGCAGTACAAAAAGTCATATCCTTGAATAAAATATTGCATTTTCTAAATAGGAGCCGTGTTCACTCTGGAGGTAGGTTCCACCAAAAATCCAAATTTCGTAACCGTAGCAAAGCACGGGAAAACAGCTAGTTCTGTATATATGTTAAACATCACCTGACGTTGCTCAATGTAATTTCAGGTTTCAATGGTCGATTTCAAACTTTTGTAAGTCTAACTACATCAAACAATATAACATTAAAACCAGCATTAAGAGCAAGCAAGAATGAACTTTTACAATTAGCATATGAGAAGTTTAAGAGAGAACATTTCATAATAATTATCAATAATATGATTTATTCATCACAAGGAAAAATCAAAAAAGATGAAACTAACGATAGCAAGAATGAAGAACCGAGTGAAGAACAAATACAAGAAGAAAATGAAGTAAAAAAGAAATCAAAATATATTAGTGATGATTATGAGAAGGTGGCAGAATCTAATATTGGTGAGTAATATCTGGGAGGACTAGACGATCAAGAAAGAAACAGAAAAAATCCTAGATTTCAAAGGAGAAAATGAAAAATATTCATGACTAGCAATCGAAATTGGGGGCGGGGGGTGGTATTGGTTTGTGTCAAGCCTGTATGTTGCAACCTTTAAAAACTAGGATTTAAACGTTTCACCAGTCGCCTTAGAGGCACGACCATTCTGAATATTATTATTTTCTAAATTTTATTTTACCCCTTTCCGGTTTCGAACCTGGAATGGCTGGCCCTACCTTTGCAAAAAATGTCCTAAAATAAGGACTAAAGAGACACCTAAAACTTTCTCGCTTTGAGTTGATACGTTGTCGCGACAAACTTTAAGATATCGGACCGTGACTGTCCGATTTTAGAGAAGACATTGGAAATTTGGCCGTAATTCGAAAACGGCTTGACATATTTTGGTTCTGATAATTTTCCTTGGGTCGTAGACCATGATTTGAGGGGGGGGTCCATTCCCATAAATTTTTCGCTATCTGCTACCGTTTGGGCTGTGGTATTATAACAGATAACCCCTCATACATAGGTACATGGTACATAGGTAAGTACATACATACACATTTCTGATTTATATAATAAGATATGGGAATTCTAATTTTTATTTTAAATGCTCAGAATATCCTTAATTGCCTTCCAGAAGATATTAACACTCGCTTTTATTTTTGTTTAAAAATATGATTGACCCGAAATGGCGTCCGATCGATCGGTTGGCGATTCCTGGTATAGAACATCCATCTTATGATTTTAATAGAAATTTAGTTAGTCCCTCTTTCTCTTTTCCAGGAAGTAAATTATTAAAATTAATGGGCTGGAGTGGTAGTGGCGGATTAGGAAAAAATCAACAGGGTATATCAGAACCAGTGCCGATCACAGGAAGATTAACTACAAAACGAGTTGGATTGGCAGATGATGAAGAAAAAGACATTGGATTAAATGTAAAGAAACCAGTTCATCTTGTGGGTAAGTTGATCAAGCTCCCAGGCATCTGTGGACACTGCACTCGGGAGACCTGGGTTCAATTCTCGCCAGAAGCAATAATTTGTGACTGTGGGCCCATAAACATCCAAGTTTCGGGGCCCACTCTGCCTTGTGAGGTCAATGAAGATCAATGCGCATAGTGACTCGGTGCCATCATTGGAGGTAAAAGTTTAAAAATTCAAAGTAATTGAATAACTTATAATTATTGAATAACTTATAATATAATTGAATAATTGAGTGCACCCCGAAATCACAAGTAGAATGTCGAAAATTTTCCGAATCCGCCGGAAATTGAACCCGCGTCTCTCAAGTGCTTTTTGTTGTTGTTAATGTTCTCAACGACTCTCGCTGTGTCTCCAGATATTGGAAAAATCCTACAATGCTGCAGTGAGCACCAAAGTTGTGACATAATAACACAAAGAAACAGCATTAGTTTATTTATAGGTAGGTAAGTTGGTCTTTGTTTATTTATAGGAGCTTCCAGGTCAACATGGTAGAACCGGCCGGCCATCGCGAGGACGACACATTGTGAAATGTAGAATTTCTTTATGGTAAAGCCCAACGTATGAATAATCTCTTCAATTTTTTACAAATCATTTTTTTTTCTCTCTGGTAATGCCGTCACTGGTTGTTACTCACATTAAAGTACCCACTCAATCGTCCTTCCAAGTGCACCCCGAAATCACAAGCAAAATGTCGAAAATTTTCCGAATCAGCCGGAAATTGAACCCGCGTCTCGCAAGTGTTTTTTGTTGTTGTTAATGTTCTCAACAACTCTCGCTGTGTCACCAGACCGAGGAAGGCGGCCACTCCAACAGGATCTGTTCATTATGCTGACGGCTCTAGATTGGTTGGGTTTGATGGACAATTGTATAAATGATTTACATCATGAGCAGTCAGCATACATAGAGGACAACGATCAGTTATTTCAGCGTTTAACAGGGATTTATATACCAACTCTTTGAAGAAGTATCTGGAGCTGCACGGCTGGGATGAACAGCCCCAACGGAAGAAAAAAAAACACAGTGAGTTTTCATCGGAAAGGTATGGTCATTGGCCATGTCTAAGGGCACAGGTTGTTGTTGTTAACGTTCTCAACGACTCTCACTGTGTCTCCAGGCCAAGGAAGGCGGCCTCTACAACAGGATCTGTCCATAATGCTGACGACTCTAGATTAGTTGGGTTTGATGGACAGATGAATCAATGATTTACATCAGGGGTGCCCAACCTTTACAGAAGAAGATCTACTATAAAGACTCAAATAATGGCCCTCCTCCTCTCTCACACACACAAACACTTTTGATCACAATAACATGAAATTTTATCTTTATTTGTCGAAGGGTTCTTACCACCAGTGGACAATTTCCCCTCATTTCTATTTTCTCTTCCTAATTCTGATTCTCAAGGAGATGTAAACTTGTGTGAGATGTAAACCTCGTTCACAATTATTTTTGGGGCGAGCGAAGCGAGTCCCTCTTACCCACAGCTTCGGGCTTTCAATTATACACTACTCCTCCGAAACTACTTGGTCGATTGACACGATTTTTTCTTTTACATATTCTATACAACCTTAGGGTTGCATAGATTGAGTTTCATAAAGCTATCTTAAAAACTTTTTAAGTAATGTTAAAAAAACAGTTTAGGCCTATACACAATGCATATCCCTCATTCTTCAGTCCTGCTCATTGCCACCCCACCCCTCTGCCATCACCCTACCTATTACATTTCTCATTACGTGGTTATACTGACAATAATACATTGTTCATTGGATTTCATATCTACTGATATATTTGACGAAAATTCTGAAGCACAGCTTATAGACCAGTCAAATTAGATAAAAAAAAGCGAGCCTAGAATAAATTAGTAAAAAGCGGGAGTTGATTTTATTTCACGTTGGGCATCCTGAATATTAGTAATCTAAGTTTGCCACGGTTTCTGAGGTGTGCGAAATATTTTAGCGGCCAAAAACCGCTTAATTTTGCCGCTAATTTTAGTTTTTGGCGTATAACATTCGAACGATGCATTTTATGAAAAAAATTGCTCTATTCAAACTTAATGAGAATTGAATTTGACGTGGAATAGCATATTTAAACGTTAAATTCGGTTCAGCGGTTTGGTTCGAATGGGAAGTCGAAAATAGGCTATTTTTTACACTTTTTCAGAAAATTGATTATACTCCAATTTAAACGCCTGTAACTCAAAATCGATAAAAAATGATATTATATAAAACTTGTGGGAAATCAAATTTCACGTTCGCAACATACCCACTCTCAAAATTTGCTCCTTCCTACACACAGGTAGACGGAAAAATCGTAAAGTGATCGTAGCCGCCGATTGGCCGCTATATGACCATTTGGTAATTTTATGACGTCTGACCTCAAAATTATTAATTTTATATTGGGAGATTTAATTGTTAAGTAATTTTATCGTCCAAACAGAGGCTCTGCGTTGCATTTGGGGGTGATAGGGCAGCAGGGGGAGGTTTTTG
>CM022876.1:22984992-23006105 GCA_012654025.1 Pachypsylla venusta | reverse complement strand
ATAATGCACAATACATTCATTTACAAGAGCAGTTCGAGCAAGAATTACAAAACCTTCAATTCCGTCACTGCAATAACTGTTCAAGAACACTAATACGTACCAAAGATTTCGATACGTGCACACAATGCAAAAATCAAAAAACGTTTACTGCTGCAAATAATATGGACCCAGGAATTTTACCACCGGAGCTTCAGGATCTTACTTACATTGAGCAATTACTTATAGCCAAAGTCCAACCAGTGATGCGAGTATATAGGGTTAAATCACGTGGTCTTCTTGGCTAATATGCGTATGCAGGTAATATTATCAACATCGGCCAAAACATAACTGAAGTAGTCATATAAGATTATTGCTGCTCTCACTTTTTTGAAAAGAAACAATCCCTACTACGCTGATATAACGATTGATATGGAACAGATTTCACACCTGCCTATCAATGGTAGCGTTTATGATCAAATACCAACTGTAGAAATCGCGGAAATAGATAGAAGTCAAGACAATAAATCACTTCAAAGTAAAGCACCGCTCGCCCCTTTTTGTCCGCAAACACGGACACACCTAGTGTATATATTGCTACAAAAATTTTTTTGTATACTTTTAGAGCGTCATCTTCTGGACGTGATCGACCCAAAATCACTCCGCGATCGATCGGTCGATCGCGATCAACAGGTTGGGCAGCCCTGATTTACATCATGATCAGCCAGCATATATAGAGGACAACGATCAGATACTTCAGGACTTAGCAAGGATTAATACCTATACCAACTCTTTGAAGAAGTATCTGGGGCAGCACGGCTGGGATGAACACCTTCAAAGGAAGAAAAACCAACCATCTTGAGGTCCTGTCTCTCAAGTGTAATGCCAGTGTGATACCCACTAGACCAGGAGGACTGCAAATCAATGAACCAAAATTATCTCTTGTTTTCAGGTGCAAGTTTTGAGAAATGGGCCAAAGATCTTCTTAAAGAATATCGCCATAGTAGCAAACTTCTCTGGTTTGAAGATTTGATTTTTCCGACAGATTTCACAAAAACAGAACGAGGCTACATTCACAGTTTGTGTCAAAAACATTACAGGACGGAATTGATATCGAAAAGTAGTGGTAAAGGAGAGAATCGACATTTGGTAATCTCAAGAAAAAATACAAAAAATGCAGTAGCTATTCTATTTGATTTGTTGAAAGCGGGAGATAATGCAAAGTTTAGTCTAATCATACCTGAACAGTTTCTATCGTATTAGGGAGCGCGATAGGCACTTACAAAAAGAAGAAGAAGAAAAACAACACTTTGCGGCATAAAGTTTCCTTCCAAGTCGTTAGTCACAGAAAGCACTGAAATCAAAACAGTGCCTAGGGATGTCGATATTATATCGATAATATCGAATATCTATATTCGTGTTTTGATTTAATCGATATTTTATATCGAAAATTTTGATAATACCGAAAATAAATATTGGTATCGAAACAAAAAAATGACACTAACGTCAGAAATTACGCTGTTTTCTGCTAGGGTTGTCGACATTTACATCGATATTAAGGTTTCATTATAACCGATATTTTACATCGATATTCAACCATCCGATAATATTGCTTATCGATATTGTGAGAGTTTGAGAGATGTTTTTAACAGGACCTTTGTCTGCTGGATACAGTTGTTGGAAGTTTGATGTAACACTTGATCAGATCTTGTAATTGTGGAGACAGGCGCTGGTCTTGATCGTTCGGGTGCATTGCATATCTCTAAAACTGATCTGATCCCCTCTTAGGAAATCTCCTTGGGCTTTATACTGCTATCGACCTTCATCTCTGTGGCAATATGATTTCTTTTGTTTATGTTCCTTGCCATGTTCGAGATGACGTCGTACAGTACTTCCCTATATTAGTTCGGCAGAGACTGGTTGTCTCTGCTTTATAATTGAGATCAAGTTTTGTTAAGGTTTATTAGGTTTGGCAGAGAGAGCCAAGCTTCCCTCTGACAATATTAAGCTTTTGATAATATCAATATCGGTAATATCGACATTCCTGTTTTAATACGGCAACCCTAACAGTGCCTGCCCGAATATTATATTTTTGTTGTCCAAAGTTCAACCTCTTTTGCTTGTCATTTCACAAGGTCGTAAGGAGAGCTTCCTTTACGACCTTTATTCACAATTTATTACATTTTGGGAACTCAATTTCGGAAACCCTTTGGCCATTTTGGGAATTATTTGGGCGGTGTGTCCCCTTAATAAGTTAAATTTGTTAAGGCCACATTTTAGTTTAGTCGTAGAAATAGCCTCGTTGCTTGTGTTCGACTTTAAAGAAATTTGAACGAAAAAAAAAAAAAAAACATATGACAAGAAATGAAAAAAACACTTGACTTTATGTTCTGCAAGTTCATTATAGTATTCGACGCGCGTACTTCGGATTTTACTTTATACACCGTGGAGATTTGTTGAGGTAAGTTTTTTTAAAAAAAATCATTTTTTTTTTTTAAAGCTCGTTTTTTTATTGGCTTTCATGGGTCCATGCTGGACAGTTGTACGTACGCAATAGAGGCATGGCAGTAAAACCGAGTCCTACCCTATCTAATTGGGTTAAAATTGGTTAAAACATTTTTGGATTGCCTCAACACACCTCCCCGGTGTCAGACCCAAGAATAATGGAGTAAATATGGGTTGGGGGTGTAGTGGTAAGACGCCCCGACTGGTAAACAGTAGGGCATGGGTTCAAACCCAGCCAACCCATGTAATTTTATCCTTATGAATTTGAGATATTTACCACATAATAATAGCACCCAAAAAACTGCCGGTGTCAAGGGTTTCTTTAGTCCTATTCGAGCTATATAAATGAGGACTATTACAGGATGTCTACCAGACTGGAAAACCTGGAATTGTCAGGGAATTTTAGGAGATTGGAAATGTCAGGGAATTTAGGAAAAATCGCTGAAAAAACGCCAAAAGTCAGGGAATTTTTCAAATTGAGTTTTTTTTATCTCAATGGCCAATTTTATGCGTGAACATGCTTTTCCTGAAAAATTTCAGGAATATATTGATACTCTTGGCAATATTGATACTCTTCAGATAATCTCTCATCCGGCACTACTGGTAGAGGTTTAATGTAATTAAAAATAAACTTATTTGTCCATATATATAACAGTTGAACTGCTTTGTGCAGCATTTGGTAACTCTCTTATAACGTGAAACACGTGGGTGTAGGTCAGTGTTATAACTTGAAAAATTACAATGGAAAATCTGGAAAAGTAGACTGGAAAACCTGGAAAAGTCGGGGAATTTCACTTTGACGATTTGGTAGACATCCTGTATTATTATTATTATTATTATCAAGAATAATGGAGTAAATTCCGAAATACGCGTATCGAATAATATATTAAAATTTTAGAACATAAAACACATCTCCGATAGGGAAATTTACCTAGTTATAAGTTATAACTCCTCTATCAATAATATCCTGATGGGGTGTGTTCTGTAACAAGTGGCTCCTCAGTTTCCTCAACATTCGTATCCTATGCAATTATTCAATATCCCATTGCAAATAATTCGCCTAATTTTAGACACTCTCTGAAGTCATGTCTTGGAAATTTCAAATGACCACCATTGTGAAACCAAACACGCTAGACGTGCGAAATTTTTTGCAAAGTACTTATAATTTTATTGTCTTTTTGAAAATGTATCACAAGATGGGGGTTCGTATTTAAACTGGACCCCCTGGGGGGCCTCATGGGACCTGCCCTTGGAAAATTGGTCACACAATCAGGTGGTTTAATTTGGAGTATAATATCATGCAAAATTTCAAAACTCCACATGAAGCCGTTCAGAAGATATTCCGGGAGATCACGGACATTTGGGACACGCAGTATATTGTAGCGATGTATGTATGTATGTCACTAATTGTTTGGCCATATTCAGAAATATTATCAAAATTCCAAAATGTCGAACTGTTTTCGAGGCCGATTTTCTGATTTTTGTATTGGATGTAATATGTAGAATACTATTAGCACGGTACCAGCAATGCCTCTCAGGCGCCAAGTGAAGCGGATGGCAGTCTGCTAGTATTTGATAAAACACGCCAAGGGCGTAGACAGCATCTGGCCTAGGGGGGGGGCAGCTGAGATTTTCATGTCGGGACGGGGGGTCGATAAAGTAAATCGGTACTTATTTAATAATAAACCCCCAGGGGTAACTGATGATTCAGTTATTGGGGAGGGNAAGATGATCTCTGGATAGTTACAAGTATCAGTAACGTCCCAGGAAGTAGTGTGGTAACATTTAAATACCATATGAACATCAAGTGCGATCTGCCAATGGAGAAAAAAACGATTGTTATTAAGACCCCGGAAAACGCCACCTTCTGGGGGGGCTGCACCAGGGCACCTCTGGAGCCACCGCTAGAAGTGACAGCATGCGAGCCGGTAGTGATCGCAGGGAAACCAGATGAATGCGGCGGACTGCAACCGGGGTACCCGAAAACAATCAAAATGCCTCTTCAAATGCCTCTATTGTGACATACTCAAGGAACTACTGTTACAAGGAAAATAATATTGGTTTTACAATGGAAAAATAGACGGAAAGCCGAACGTTAAAAAAACGTTACGTTTGTAACGTTTGTTAATTTTTTTGAATTTTCCCACCAAATTTACCAAATACAATTCAACGATGTGACAAGTTTGCCACAGTTACATTTGATTGTTCACAGTGGGGCTGTTGGATTAGGGACGAAATATGGCATTTATCGTATTTCGGTACTTGATGAGTTTTTTGCTTCCAAAAATCATTTTATCTAGTGTAAATCTAAGTTGCCCCTTCCGTGCTGCATACTCTTGGAAATTTCTAGGGGGGGGCAGCTTTTCCCCCTGCCCCCCGTTCTTACGCCTATGAAACATGCAAATTTTTCTTGATTAAAAAAATCTCAAATTTGGGCATTCAAATTACTTTTCATTATTTTTCGTACACACTTAAAGAACATCCACAATACACAGTGAATGTGTCAGTGACCGTAATGACTCACAGTGACTTTAATAACACCCGTCAGTGTTTTCTCCGTGCTCAGACAATGGAGATATTTTCATGTCAAATCACTGTGAAGATCATGGTACGGTATCGGAGAGCACTGTCACTTTCACTTGTAGTGTGATACTCCTTTAACCATAAAAAAGTAACTTATGTTACATCTTAATATATAAATCGGAAATTTGTATGTTTGTACCTATGTACCATGTACCTATGTATGAGGGGTTGTCTGTTACAATACCACAGCCCAAACGGTAGCAGATAGCGAAAAATTGATGGGAATCCCCCCCCCTAAAATCATGGTTTAAGATCCCAGGAAAATTATCACAACTGAAATATGTCAAACCGTTTTCGAGTTACGGGCGAATTTATAATTTCTTCTCCAAAATCGGACAGTCATGGTCCCGATATCTTAAATTTTGTTGCAACAACATGTGAACTCAAAGCGAGAAAGTTTTAGGTGGCTATTTAGTCCTTATTTTAGAACAGTTTCTGCAAAGGTATGGCCAGCCATTCCAGAGTTACGAGTTCGAAACCGGGAACGGGTAAAATAAAATTTAGAAAATACTGAAAANGGGGGGGGGGGGTCTGGCCGGCTATACCCCCCTCCCCGATTTTTTTTTTTTCGATATCAGCCATCAAATGTGAAACGCGAGTGTATATCATCTAACCCCGAGCTTGTATTTCAATGTCACGCAGAAAACACTTTTTGGGAAAGGTGTTTCATACTTACATAACAAAGTGCAAAGTTAGGGCATTTAATTTTTTTTCTACATAATTATTTTCAAATTTTAAGTAGTTACACCTAACTTGCTTTTTATTATTACCTATTATTATTTGTGGTTTATGTTAACTAGTTGAATAGAGTTTTTAATAATTACATTTTTAACTAAAATAAGCTGGGTGGGTTTCACCAAGAGACTTAAATGTTAACAGGAGAGTTAACAGGTAGGTTTCATTGAACCGATCTGAGGTTTCATCTGGGGTCTCAGATAAATATTTTCCCCTTCGATCGGTCAGTGGGATTTTTGCTTCTTACTTAATTCTAATGGTAACTTTGAAACAAGGTCGCGCGATGGGGGGGGGCACCGCCGTTTTAGGCAATATTTATGTACTATTTTCTCGAAAAAAGCCTATATCTTAGGCGCGATAGAGTACATCACCTAATAGGCAGAGGCGTAGGAACGGTAGGGCGGACAGCTCCGGATGTCGGTCCTATAGGGCTTCGCTACGCTTTTACTCTAGAAACAGTCGATTATCGGGGGGGGTCGCCCCCCCGATATGGGTCGTCTCTCTGTGAAACTAGATGGGTTCAACACCACGACGCTGTTATGGTACCTACTTGGTTTGCCCAGCCCCCCCGAAAAAAATCCTGTGTACGCCCCTGCAATATAAGAATCGTAGCGGAGCACGGGCGAAACAGCTAGTTTAGAATAAAGTAGCAATGATGAATGAAGTTGTTGTTGTTAACGTTCTCAACAACTCTCACTGTGTCTCCAGGCAAATAAAGGCGGCCTCTCCAACAGGATCTGTCCATAATGCTGACGGCTCTAGATTAGTTGGGTTTGATGGATAGTTGCTGGCTGCTCATGACGTAAATCATGAGCAGCCAGCATACATAGACGACAACGATCAGATACTTCGGGGTTTAGCAAGGATCTATATACAAACTTTTTGAGAATGAAGTAAGAAAGCTTTGCATAAAATAAGCAAAAGCTGCTTTGCAAAGGAAACAAATACGCGGATAAGCGCTTGTCTGGTAAACAGGTCTGGCTTTTGACTTAAAGTCTCTTTAACATCTATTGGTCATTCGAGATGGGGGTTTTAGCATCCATTTGCTAGAGGAATTACTAACCAGCTATCCACATTAGCTCACCCAGTATGGGTCGTTCCATAAAAAAACAGCATCTCGAGGGCGCGAACCTACGTGGCGCTCGTCTGGTAAACAGGTCTGGTTTTTGACTTAAAGTCTCTTTAACATCTATTGGTCATTCGAGATGGGGGTTTTACCATCCATTTGCTAGAGGAATTACTAACCAGCTATCCACATTAGCTCACCCAGTCTGGGTCGTTCCATAAAAAAACAGCATCTCGAGGGCGCGAACCTATGTGGTTACCCACTAAGCAAAACCTCGCTAGACGGTGCTTAACTTCAGTGATCTAACGGGAAATGGTGTATTGAACGTGCTATAGACACTGGCTAAATAGTTTTTTTTTCTTTAATTTGAGTATTTGACCATATAAAAATAGGTTTTTTTTAAAATATATAAAAAAAGAGAACTTAGTTTTAGGTAGGTGTAGTGATGGTATATCGTTAAAAAATATATGGATGTATCGAATTTTCGATATATTGAATTTCAAATATATCGATATATGAGAAATCCCCCCAAAAATACCACTGCGTGCTATAAAAATTCCCCGCCAAGTCATCACCCCAAAAAAGATATGAAATCTCTTTTAGGCCCCGCTATCCACTCTTCCGTTCTTCGAAATACCTAATGAATTTAAATTCCGACCCCACCCCCAAACGATTTCAGAATTTTAGTCTGATTTCCTCAATCTCTTCACCAACACGCAATTTTGGTGGGATACCTCGGTTCGTTTAACCACTAGGAGATAGGGACCACTCTGTTCCTTTGTTCTACTTTAACGGTTCATAAATTTGTTACGTTTAATAATAATCTGACATTTTATATACTTTGTCTCTGAGTTTGCCCCATACGTAGGAAACAATAATTTTTATCCTGAGGTGTGTAGTTTTTCCTCTGGACGTAGCTGAAATCGGCAATGTAAGCTGCGGCGTATAATATACTCTTGGTAGTTACCGCTTTATTTTGACTTGGCGGGCGGAGGTCTACCGCGCTCCTTAATATATCGACGATATCTACCGGTTTATTCGAAATTAGAATTTTACGAAGTAAATTGGTTCAAATGTCCCCTCTCTGTACTTTTCTAACCTGACCTTCCCCTACTTTCCAGTTTTCACCAATGACCAGTTTCAAAGGGACAAGTAGGATCCCCTAAAATAGAAAACTTCGAGTAAAAAAATTGATAACTTCAAATTTTATCGCTATATTAAGAAAATTGAAAAAAACCTAAAGTAGTGTACATATTAAATGATATATCGTGAAAAATAGGTATATCGATATAGGTATGAAACGATATATCGTGAAAAATATATCGATATATGAAACGATATATCGTGAAAAATATATCGATATATGAAACGATATATCGTGAACAATATAGCGATCTATGAAACGATATATCGTGAAAAATATATCGGTATATGAAACGATATATCGTGAACAATATAGCGATCTATGAAACGATATATCGTGAAATATATAGCGATATATAATTATAGCGATACATTGGAAGAAAATATATCGATATATATCGATTTTCGATGTATCGTGCCATCCCTAGGTAGGTGGTAGAAAATACGTCAGGCATTAATTTCGCCTAGTGGTAACCTTCCACTCAAAATCTATTATTTTGTCACTTTAGACTAGTGATGACATATCGTTCAAAAATATATCGATATATCGACGATATATATATATATCATCGGTTTCAAAGTGACAAGTAGGATCTCCCAAAATAGCAAACTTCGAGTCAAAAAAATATTACTTCAAATTTTATCGCTATATTAAGAACATTGAAAAAACCTAAATTAGTGTATATATTGAACGAGATATCGTGAAAAATATATCGACATATGAAACGATATATCGTGAAAAATATATCGATACATCGAAAGAAAATATATCGATTTTCGATATATCGTGCCATCCCTACTTTAGACACCTCATCGTACAAACATATCACAGAATGATTTTAGCTGAAGGCGTACCTATTTCCTTCCCAGTCCCGTATGGAAATCCGGTAGCCCTGGCAATGAAACTTCAATTTTCACAAAGTTTTTCTTCTCGATAACAGCGCATATGTTAAAACCACGTACAAAATGCAATGGGCTGCCGAAATGAAGAACCCGGAAAATACTTGCTTATTAAAAAAGGAAGCATTTTTCCATACAATAGCAGAAAATGATTTTAATACTAATGTATTGGGCAGTACTGCAGTACTTATGTGTTTTATGATTGGATAAACGGCCGCCTCAATAGGCCAAATAAAACCTGAAAACAGACAATAGTATAAGAAAAGTAAAAAAAAATGAAATCTTAACAAAGTGGCTGACGACCTTTTTTCCCATTTGTGGTACTCATGGTGTGGTCAATTTATCATTTACCTGAAAACGCTTGAGACTGACAGCACAATACAAATCCCAGCACTTACAAAATACACGAGCCCGGCCAGCGTAGGAGTAGCCCATAACTTGCACCCAGTCACGGCCATGTAAACGTCGACAGAAAAGAGCAGAGAAGCCGAGAGCCCATCCAGCGTAAGAGGAGCCCATAGCTCGCACCCAGTCACGGCCGTGTAAACATCGACAGACAAGAGCAGAGAGGCCGAGAGCCCATCCAGTCCACAATTTATCATTATCCTGAATACGTATAGCTTGAGCAGCACAATACAGATCCCAGCACTTACGAAATACACGAGCCCGACCAGCGTAAGAGGAGCCCATAGCTCGCACCCAGTCACGGCCGTGTAAACATCGACAGACAAGAGCAGAAAGGCCGAGAGTCCATCCAGTCCACAATTTATCATTAACCTGAATACGTATAACTTGAGCAGCACAATACAGATCCCAGCACTTTCGAAATACGAGTCCGGCCAGTGTAAGGGGAGCCCATATCTTGCACCCAGTCACGGCCATGTAAACGTCAACAGACAAGTGCAGAGAGGCTGAGAGCCCATCCAGCGTAAGAGGAGCCCATAGCTCGCACCCAGTCACGGCCGTGTAAACGTCGACAGACAAGAGCAGAGGGGCCGAGAGCTTATCCAGCGTAAGAGGAGCCCATAGCTCGCACCCAGACTGACAAGAATACAGAGGGCAAGGGCCCATCCAAGTCGCAATTTATCATTTACCTGAAAACGTGTAGCTTGAGACTGACAGTACAATACAGATTCCAGCACTTTCGATGAGGTTCCTTGTTAACACTACCATGAAGAAGCCTGAAACAAAGAACCCATAACACGCGGAGGACTTAAAAAGAAAACTTACAAGGCAACCAAATCCATGCCAGGGCAGGGTCGGAAACGACATACTTTCCATCAGCCATGCAGAAAGCAAGGAGAAGCTACTGCATTATCCGTAAGGATTCTCAAGTATCAACAACTCATGGCGAGTTGTTGTAAATCAGCCCCACGGCTGTTAATCTATTATGATATATTGATCAACATTTGATGCCGCACAATGCTTCTTCGCGTCTTTTTTCTGAAAATCAAGTGTGTCTGTGATCGGCTGTTAAAATAACTAAAATACTTACCACCAAATATCCCGGTGAGACCAACAGCATTGAGCAAGAAGTAGCCTAACCAGAAGCTGCCATACGGTTTGCCATAAACCACAAAATGAAGGAATGTCATGAGAGCGACATTCAATGCATTGAATATTACAAGAACAAATGTATAGCCGGCAAATATTTCCACAATTCTAACTCCTGGGGAAAAAGAAAAGTCAATGATCAATATTAGATACTCGCACTAGCGTCTATCCGGTTCACATGGATTTATCAGAACCGCGGCTGCTAATTGATAAACACTGATCAATCAATCAATCTAAATATAGAATTTAGAAATTTGTATGTACCTATGTGGTAGAGGTTGTACCCAAACGATAGCAGATAGCGAACAATTTATGGGAATGGACCCCCTCAAAATCATGTTCTGCGACCCCAGGAAATTTTTCAGAACAAAAATATGTCAAGCCGTTTTCAAGTTACGGCCTAATTTCTAATTTCTTCTCCAAAATGGGACAGTCACGGTTCGATATCTTAAATTTTGTCGCGACAACATATATCAACTCAAAGCGAGAAAGTTTTAAGTGGCTGTTTAGTCCACATTTTAGAACATTTTCTGCAAAGGTAAGGTCAGTGGTGAGCCATTAAAGAGTTACGAGTTCGAAACCGGGAACGAGTAAAATAAAATTTAGAGAATACTAAAAAGTCAGAATGGCCGTGACTCTAAGGCCCCTGGCGAAACGTATAAATCTTGTTTTTTTAAATGCTGCACTATGCAGGGTGGACAGAAACTCATACTCCCCCTCCACAAATTCCACTGGCTTTCAAAAACAACACAAGAATCGCATCGAAGCACGGGCGTACGAACACATTTTTTTGTATTCTACAGAACTTGAAACGTAAAATATCAAATTTTGCGAATGTAACACATTAAAACCATGTGTCACATTGGCAGAGTTTTTTAATACTGACTCAGTGAACATACTTTGACCACGCGACGGTCCAAGTACTTACCTCCAACCAAACATCTTGTATATGCACCTGTCACTTTTCACATTGGCAGAGTTTTAATACTGAGTCAATGAACATACCTTGACGACGCGGTGCCGGCGGTGCGTACTTACCTCCAACCAAACATCTTGTATATGCACCTGTCACTTTTCACATTGGCAGAGTTTTAATACTGAGTCAATGAACATACCTTGACGACGCGGTGCGGTGCCGGCGGTGCGTACCTACTTACCTCCAACCAAACATCTTGTATAGGCACCTGTCACTTTTTCCAAGCACAATGAAATGGTTAGGAGAATCATGGGAACTACGTAAGATATTCTGAAATCAATGATTTATAAAATTAATTCAATAAAAATAATTACCAGAAATAATATTTATAATTATTAAAAAAAAATTTGTTTTTTTATTTAAGGAAAGAAAGATTTTAAATATTTCAATTTTCGGTACCAGGCAGATACTATTATTTTTTATTTTTTTTGGAGCAAGTTACAAACTTAGAATGTGGTTTAATATAATTTAAAAAGGTTTTTTAAACGTTTTAGGGGTGGGAGATTAATTAATTCACTTCAATTTTAATTTATTTTGAAAAAAAAACTTTTTCTTCAGTATTTAGGTATTGAACTATTTGAATATATTGAACTGAAGCAGACATAGTTGTACCAATATGAAAAAAGTCCAGTGCAAGTTTGTTTATTTTATCAATATAAGCGTTTAGATGAACGTCCCCCCCCCCCGAGAGGTTAGGAAACGTTTTGATCGGCCATGCCTCGATTAAACTTGTTCTTCTCATAAAGTCGCTCCCTAAAAACTCTTGCGCTTTCTCCAAAGTTTCGTCGATTTTCAAGCAATAAAATTGTGAATTAAACATTTAAAAGTGAGTTTTCTCGTATTTTCCACCATTTAATCGTGAAAATTAACCTTCTATTTTCAATTAATCATATTTTAAGTTAGGTTAGTTGCTCAGAAAAACAATAATAGTATCTGTCTGGTCCCCAATTTTCGTCGGATCGACCTTTTCAAATTTATCTAAATTTCTATCTATATTTGAAAAAGTCGATGCGAGAAAAATTTAAATATTTAAAATCTTTCCTTAAAAACCTAAAGTCACCAAAGTGAATGTCTTCTAATTCAGGCCCGTATCCAGGACAGAGTTTTAAGGGTTCAACGCCCCCCCCCTAAAATTTTTGAAAAGGTTTGATTTTTCCCCCTTAAAATTTTGACTTCAATCGCCTGCCAGGTTTTTTTAAACAAACAAAAATGTATAAATTTCTATTTTTTTTAAAAAAAAATCTATTTCTTTTTACTGATTTTCATAAAATGTGTCTGTTCAAAATAGCGGTGCTCACTCTGGGGGTCGGTTCCACCAAAAATCCATAATTTAGGAGTATCACTTAGGGATGAGCGAGAAAGCTGAAATTTAATACGAAGGTGTTCTGCAGTACAAAAAGTAATATCCTTGAGTAAAATATTGAATTTTGTATATATAGGAGCCATGCTTTTCCTGCGGTCTGTTCCAACAAAAATAGAAACTTGAGAAGATTGTTGTTGAATTTCATAACCGTAGCGAAGAACGGGCAATCAGCTAGTTTTATCAATATAGGCGTTAAGATGAACTAATTATAAACCTGTACTAAACCCCACTTAACACAAACTGATTTATATCTATAAATGAGTTTTCAAGTGGGGTACCATATTTCTTTATTTTCAATATTTTATTTTTGAATTATGTAACCGAATATAATATAAATAAAGAAATAAATTCATTAAAAAAAAAGTATTAAAAGTTCTAATGAGACCAGGAACTTTAAAGATATTAACAAACTCTTATTAATGCTTACCCCACCATAACACTCATAGCTATGTGGTTCGTATAGTCATAAGGATTGAATATAACATTGGGGCCCAGAAATGCATGGCTGTTGATCTGTGGACAAGACACCAAAGTTATATATAAATCAAAATTTTTTGGGGTAACTATGTGTAGGTATATGTCGGGTGTCGGGGATTGTCTGTTCCAATAATACAGCCCAAACGGTAGCAGATAGTGGGAATAAAATCATGGGAATAAACGCCCCCCAAATATCTTCAATTTTTTCTGCGACAACATTATCAACACAGCGAGAAAGGTGGCCGTTCAGTCCGTATTTTAGGACATTTCTGTAAAGGTATGGCCATCCATTCCAGAGTTACAAGTTCGAAATCGGGAACGGGCAAAATAAAATTTAGAAAATACTAAAAAGTCAGAATGGTTTCGTTTAAATTTTGGAGTTTTAAAGATTGCACTATACAGGGTAGACATAAACCCATACTCCTCCTCACCAAATCTCATTGGCGATAAAAAAAATAAAAAAAAACAAGCGCGGGCGAAACAGCTAGTTTGAAATGAAATTTGCCTTTCAACTAGTAGAACGGCCGATATCCATTGCCTATCTAAAATTTTTGGTTTATGTTAAGAATGAACCTTTGGAACCCTTCCCCCCCACAAAAAAAATGATATCTACTTTACGTTTCAAGGTACGTAGAACTCAAAAATCGAAAGAAAAAAAATTGTCCTCCGTTATGATCATTTTGACCGATTTTAATGATATTTTGTATGTAGGCCCCATTTGGAGTCTGATTGTACGTCAAATGCATTTCTGAAAAGATCGTAAAACACGACATTTTTTGGGAGGCTATTTTTTCTTTTTTAAGAAAATTGAAAACCCATGCGTGTCACATGGGCAGAATTTTTATTATCATTTTAAAAAATATGGTGATAACCATGGGATATCCAAGGCCGTACCTAGATGGTCCGGGGGGGTCCAGACCCCCCCACCCCGAAATTTCAATCGTTGTTTTTTGTAATGAAAATACTCTACTTTGCACGTGACCTATAATACAGGGTGCGGCAATTAGTATTTCCACTTTTCAAAAAATCGTGGGAGAGGCAGTGATAGTGACAGGAGCGAAGGGTTTATGATATTCAACACGATATGACATCTAGTTTTTAGTTGTCGCAATGGTTTGGTCGAGCGTGCATCGTGCGTTCGTTGTCAAGTTGTTTTTTAAAAAAGTGAACCATTATAGCCACTCAGAGGGCGTTCCGCACAAGGTGCGGAACGCCCTCCACGGATCCAGTTCCTGATCGAAAAACAATTTTGAGTTGAGATCACAACTTCAGGACCACATCATCAGCTTTAGACTGTATGGGGCTACCCATGTAGCCAATTGTTCTCGTAATATTCCGCGGGACATGTTCCCCGGTCGCCGGATTTGAGTCTCTGTGACTTCTTCCTGTGGGGTTACCTCAAGGCTGAGGTCTTCAAACATCGTCTTGGGACCCTTGAAGAGTTAAAGGAGGCAATTCTGGAAGAAATCATCCAAATTGATGCGGATATGCTGACAAGAGTCATGGAAAACTTCCGTGAAAGACTCCAAAAGTGCATCACTCGCCAAGGCCGTTATTTAGAGGACATTATTTACAAAACATAGATGAAAAAAAAAACTAGAATGCACAAGCTAGAAACAGAATAGAAAATAATTTTTCAAATATTTCATGTCATTTTTATTTACCAGCTCTTTCAAATGTGGGAGAACTAATTGCCGCACCCTGTAATAAAAGAAATAGCAACAAAAACAACAACATCACCTTCCATGATAATCATTTTCAGGTGTTAGTCCTGGATTGGCTGTCAATGCTTCGCCCCCCTCCCCCCCCAAAAAAATATCTTGGGTACGGCCCTTGNGGGGGGGGGGAGGAGTACAAATCGACTATTCACTTTATTATTTTCGTTAAATTTTTCCAAGTACAACTGGTCGTTCAAGTGTTATGTAACCCGAAAAATGTATTTTAAATCCAAAAAATAATCCATCAGGTAGGTACTTAACCCAAAAAAACTTATTCATAAAAGTTGAACTTACTTTGATCGGAGGGATATCAGCAACGGACGGGAAATATCCGCAGGCTACCAAGGAATCTTGAAAAACGATCTGCAAAATGTCTTTAATATCTTGTTCTACCTTAAACGCAACCACAAAGTCTGAAACAAAATTTTTCAAAAATGTTGATTTGCAGGCTCTCCGTCAGATGGAGCTGCTGCCCCCCTCTGAAATGTGACTAAACTAAAATTAAACGACACTTCAGCCAGCGTCTATGGCAGGTCAATGTGGGTAGCTGATTTGCATTTTTTCAGCGAATGAAGAGTAAAACCCTTGTCTCGAATGGCCAATAGATGTTAGAGACTTTAAGCAAATTAAAAAAAAAAAAAAAAAAAAAAAAAAAAAAAAACTTTAGTTTCAGGCCGCGTTCATGGCAGTTTCTTTGAAAAGAGACAAACACAGCGCACTAGAAACTTGTTGTTACAACAAGTTCTCAGAACCATATAATAATATAATAGTGTTAATATTCGTCTCAACGCTTATCTACTATTGCATTGTCACAACTTAGATGTGTGGGTATCACAGCATTACAAAGACCACTACACTAAACTATCGCTGTACTAGTTACATATACCTATTATATTGTGCCTGCAATGTCGCCACTGGCTGCTACTCACATTGAAATAGCTACTGAATTATCCGCTGAGTGCTCCCCGAACCCTAAACAACCAACCACAATTTCGAAATAATCCGGTTCCGCCCAGGATTCGAACCCGGGTCTCCCACGTTCAAAGCCAATGTGATACCCACTAGGCCAGGTAGGATGATTCTAGCTCGTACCATTCCTTTTTTTTAGACAGGATTAGCGGAAACGGTTAAAAGCGGATATCGAATTGCACCCGAAAGTTGCGGAACATATTTGAAAGCCGAATAGCTAAGGGTCCGGGGTTCTATCGTAGGACTTGTGGTTTGTTTTCCTTTGAGTCAAATCCAGCCTGCATGGAAGATGATGGAATGAGGAACGCTCCAGTGGGGTTGCAGAATAACTTATAACCAGCTTGTGATCTCGTGACACCTCTTCCTGACTTGACTGCCCGTTGGGATGCTAAGCAGTCCCTTATATATATATTTGTCGTTGTTTGTGTTATGATAACTCATAACTTGTAAACATTAATTTAACCTTTCACCACTCATAAGAAGTCTCTTTGAACTTCTTTGTTGGTTCTTGTGATGAGTGTTGAAAGATGTCGAGATCATTATTCATGATCTCTACTATAATATGCATAAACAATTTCGACTATTTCAAGTCTCCAGTGTTTACCATTTACCATTTAGACAGGATATATGGAAACCACTAAGTATTCGGGTCAGAATTACACTCTAAACGTATCCAACATATAAGCCTACCAAATTTCATCCACAAATCGGTCAACGCTGAGTCCGCTGACAAAAGTGCCAGCGTTGTGGCCAAAGTACCTATCACGTATCACGGGATTTGTTTTTGATTCTACGTACCTTGAAACGTAATAGTATATTAAATTTTGAGGGGGTGTATTTCATTTTTGATTTATTATTTTCAATAATGAACCTTTGGAATCGTCACGAGGAAAAAAAAATACTCCCCACTCAAAATTTTATATAATACGTTTAATTTGTAAAATGGGTTCAAGGTACGTAGAATCGAAAAATCGAATAAAAAAAAAATCCGTTTGTCCGCCATCCGCCGTGATGGGCACATCAGTGTATAGGTCCCATCTGGGCTCTAATTGTGCCCCGAAACTTTTGGATGCAATCGAATACACCCTTGGTGGTTTTTACCGATTTTTAACGGTTTTCAATAATCCTGTCTAAAAAGAGAATGGTGAGAGCCAGAGACTTCAAATTTGGTATGTATGTCAAATTTAGGGTCTAATTACGTCCCAGATTTGAAATCGTCACGAGAAAAAAAAATTGCCCCCACAATTTTTTTTTTCTTCACATTAACAGATTTTTTTTTTCGTGACGATTCTAAAGGTTCATTCTTAAAAATAGGAAACCAAAATTAAGTTTCTTACCACTTGAATCAATTCGGACTTCCACAGAAGACGTTTCTATAATATCTCGGTCTGCAGTCATTCCATATTCGAATTTGGCTAACGCACCGAACGTAAAATTATATGGAAAATCCAAAATGGCTGTTAATTTTCTTGATTTTCCATCTCTGATGGCATCTGCAATATGGTCATAGAGATACTGAAATCAACAAAATGGTCAGGTGTCAATAATCCGGCTAACGCACCGAACGTAAAATTATAAGGAAAATCCAAAATGGCTGTTAATTTTCTTGATTTTTCATCTCTGATGGCATCTGCAATGTGGTGGTGGAGATACTGAAATCAACAAGATGGTCATGTGTCAATAATCTGGCTAACGCACCGAACGTAAAATTATAAGGAAAATCCAAAATGGCTGTTAATTTTCTTGATTTTTCATCTCTGATGGCATCTGCAATGTGGTCGTGGAGATACTGAAATCAACAAGATGGTCATGTGTCAATAATCTGGCTAACGCACCGAACGTAAAATTATAAGGAAAATCCAAAATGGCTGTTAATTTTCTTGATTTTCCATCTCTGATGGCATCTGCAATGTGGTCGTGGAGATATGGTCAGGTGTCAATAATCAAGGCCGTAGAATCCGGACCTTGGGGGAGAAATATACGAGCACCCCTATTATTGGTTGGTGGTGCAGTAGTAAGATGCTTGACTGGTAAACAGAAGGGCGTGCGTTCGAACCTAGCAAACCCATGAAATTTTATCCTCGTAAATTTGAGATATTTACTACATAATAATAGCACGCCAAAAACTGCCGGTGTCCAGGGACTCTACAGTCTTATTCGGGCAATATTAATAAGGGACCATTATCACAACTTCAACAGGAATCTAAAGCCGGGCCCCAGAGAAAACTCCGGACCGGGGAGGAATTCCCAATTTCTCCCTGCTCTCTTCAGGTCTGCCTTTTGTACCTATGGGTTTTGTCGCACTCTCAAATGTTATAATATACAGGATGGACAGTGGGAACGCTAGTCATGTTGGAGCCCTCCAACAAACTTCTCGCAAACTTTGGGGGAAAGGTATGATATCCCCGTTAAAACCAATCATAAAATTCTAAAATTTGATAAAGTTTTTTTCAAATTTTCTACTAAACATTTTTTTGGCCAGGGAAAACTTCTCGCAAACTTGGGGGGAGGGGTATGATATCCCCGTTAAAACCAATCACAACATTCTAAAATTTGATAAAGTTTTTTTCAAATTTTCTACTAAACATTTTTTTGGCCAGAGAAAACTTCTCGCAAACTTGGGGGGGGGGAAAGGTATGATATCCCCGTTAAAACCAATCATAACATTCTAAAATTTGATAAAGTTTTTTTCAAATTTTCTACTTTCTACTAAACATTTTTTTTAGCCCGAGAAAACTTCTCGCAAACTTTGGGGGGGAGAGGTATGATATCCCCGTTAAAACCAATCATAACATTCTAAAATTTGATAAAGTTTTTTTCAAATTTTCTACTTGTGATTGGGGATAACTCCGCCTCCTGATTACAACTGAGTAGCTGTGGTAACTGATAACAGCGCCAAGTGGTAGCATTCCAAGAAAATTGTTCAAGTGTAGCTTACGCTTAATGATATTGGAGTGATTGCTAACCCTTTCCGCGTGAATTTGTAATTTTTCATAGAAAAAAATATTTTTTCCGCAATTAAAAGCTTTTTCAATCTCGAGATATAAATAGGACATTCACATTCGGCGGATTGAAAATACACATATGTAGATTTTTTTTTTCTTTCTTCAAATTTTTATTTTTAAAATATTACCTAGTAGTACATACTTACTCAAAGGCCTTTTTTCAACGATAAATCGGAAATTTGCGGTCTATTGCAAGAATCGATCCCGGGACCTTCAGTATTGTAATCTAGGACCTCGACTTAAGACAACACGCCATATTCAAGGAAAAGGAAAATTAAATCCTTGATAGATCATACATCGATGAAGAAACAATCCGAAGAAATTAAAAATACATGACTGTGTCTTGCAATTGTGCTATAGCTGAATAGTACCAAAAACCAATCTGTTAAACATATGTGTCCTAATTTTAGGACAACTTCTTTACACAGAGTAGAGAACTATTTCTTTGTTGAAATATCAAAGTAGGGTGACTGTACCGGTAGTCGCTCGGGGACCAGTTCTCGCTCACCAGCTCAATTATTTGTAAATAACTCTCTTACTTCATATCCTATTCATTTTTCAGTAACATATTTGAAATCTGCGTTTTCTGTTCGTTGAAATAAAANCAACCTTTAAAAACCGAAAAAACTAAAAAAAAAATTCACCATTTGGGGCACTAAACTAGTAGTAGAGCGCAGAATTCTAATTTTTCAAAAAACTTCAGATATAATTATTTGTAAATAAAAGAATTTTTAAAAACAAACGAAGACAGAAGCACTTGTCTACGCTAACCTACAATGAAACACAATCAAAGCACATAAACTACACAAAAAATCCGTCAAGGCGTTTTTAAGTTATGTGTTAAAAGATTTGTCCTAAAATTAGGACAGTTTTACGCAATGGGTTAAGAATAGGTAATACTATGATGCCCACAAAAGTTGTGACATAATAACACAAAGAAATATACATTTACATTATTGCTAAAAATGAACTGAAAGCTTCGCGGATTTTTTCGACGAATGGGCTTCGGAAAAAATATTTACCTTTATCATTTCACGATTTTTTAATAATTCTATTTTCACACCACTGGGGGAGTTCGATTATGGCACACAATTTCCTCCGATCCTCTTCAATTTTTGGTTTATTATTTTCAATAAGGAACCTTTGGAATCGTCACGATAAAAAGTACGCCCCTCAAAATTTGATATTTTACGTTTCAAGGTACTATAACACAAAAATCTAAAAAAAGAATAATAGAAAAAAAAAAAAAAAAAAAAATNAAAAAAAAAAAAAAAAAAAAAAAAAAAAAAAAATCAGTTTGGTATTTTAATAAAATACCAAATTTTATTAAAATCGATCAACGCCATATGGCAAAAGTGGCCTTCAGGGCGGACGATGTTTGGTTTATAGGAATGACGAAGGGAGGGGGAACGGACGGATTTTTTTTGGAGGGGGGCTATGTGTCACATTGTCCTGAGTATGCTCACCAAAGGCATTTCCGGCTTTTGTTTTCTCCAAGTCTCCATAAAGTTACATGTAAAATCCACTGCTTCATTGCTGCTACAATTTGTATTATCAGACTGAAAGGTACTACAATTGTTTGGTCCTTGATTCAACACCCCAACAGATATTGTAGGCATGTGTTTAATACATTCGTTACTCTCAATCACTGACACCCCGCTTAGAACAAACGATAACATTAGGAACATGCTGAAACACAGAAAACAATCTGGTGTGAACAACACACGACTTTTGTTATCTATAAAAATCTGGTGTGAACAACACACGACTTTTGTTATCTATAAAAATCTGGTGTGAACAACACACGACTTTTCTTATCTATAAAAATCTGGTGTAAACAATACATGACTTTTTTTATCTATAAAAAGCTGGTGTGAACAACACACGACTTTTCTTATCTATAAAAATCTGGTGTGAATAACACACGACTTTTCTTATCTATAAAAATCTGGTGTGAACAACACACGACTTTTCTTATCTATAAAAATCTGGTGTGAACATCACAAGACTTTTCTTATTTATAAAAATGTGGAGTGAACATCATACGACTTTTCCTATCTATAATGTAAATGTGCCAGTGTCCATGGCAGTTCCCGTAAGATCACTGAAGTTAAGCAACGTCCAGCGAGGTTGTACCATGTGG
>CM022876.1:22943925-22958066 GCA_012654025.1 Pachypsylla venusta | reverse complement strand
GCTCCTAGTTAGAAAATTCAATATTTTATTTAAGGATATGACTTTTTGTACTTCGGAACACCTTTGTACGAGTATCAAATTTCAGCTTTCTCGCTCATTCCGAAGTGGTACTTCTCAATTCCGATTTTTGGGTGGTGAAAACCGTCCATAAATCGGATAGAAACCGGAAATTTTCAAATTTTATATTTTATTATGGGGTCCTTATATACTATTTTGTGGAGGTCTATTCTCGGTCATTTTTCGTTATCTCTTTTAGTTTGCCCAGAAAAAAAATTCAAAAAGACCGCTAAATAGCGTCATTTTTGGCGGTAACTTGCTCCCACTTGAACTTGATTTTTTTTCTTTCTTATTACGCACCTACATACTAAAAGGGATCTGTGTGCCAAGTTTCAAGTCTATAAGTTTAGCCATCGTGGAGCTACGTTTATCAGTCAGTCAGTACGTCAATATACCAACTGGGCTTTGCGTTTTATAAGTATAGATAGATAAAAAAAAAATCTGTAAAATAAATCATAGAACGTCTTCTATGAAGTAAGGGGCTGAATCTAAAAGATCATTTTTAACCGAATTTTAAAGTCCCTCAAATTTCCCTCTCTCACGGACGCGTTGATATTTTTGTAAACCCGGATACCCTCGTCCAAAAAGGATTATCCAAATAGTGGGAGTGACGATGGGACCAACGAATGGACATTTCTAGTGTTATACCCGTGTTGGACAGTTGTATTTTGTGTTTATGAATTAGGCAGCACATGTCCAATGCCAGTTGTCCATAGAAGGTCAGTATACGTTTTTCTTTGAATACTTCTCGACATGACGCAATGTCGTCAAGATCATAAACGGCACGAAGAGGCCTTTTTTTTAAGAATAAAGACCTCTTTCGAAAGTGACGATAGACCCCTGAAAGCGAAACTATAGCTTATGAGAGAGTGAAAGTACGAGAAATAAGTGCTTCGAGCGGAATCTTCACCAAATGACTTCTAATGGATTTAATGGCAAACAAAGAATATTAATATCAATATCACAAACCCCACGCTACTCCCAGTCACTTCCCCTCCCACGATTTTTTAAAATGTGGGAGAATTAATTGCCGCACCCTGTAGGTGTTTTTCAAAATAATAAAGGAGTGGTTTCATTTAAGATTTCAAAGTTGATTCACCTATTCCCCAGAAAGTGCCAAAAATTAGAAAACCTCTAGAATAAGTTTCCCTTTATAATAATAAAGAAACAATTATTTCCGCATTTCCGAAGTTCCTATCCGTCCTCAACATATTGAGCGTTGCTCCTTTGAGACACCCTGTACATTCTGTTAACACTCATTATAGGTTTGGCTGACTCTTTGTGCAGCTTCGGCTGTGGTTTCGAGAAAAATGAGTTTGACATAGAACAAAATGGTTTATTTGATGTCCGTTATGGTGGAGATATAAAACCCATAATATTTCATAATGAATCTGATGTTGACAATTTTATCAAGAAAATCCGAGAAACGCAAGGCCAAGTTATAAGCAACAATCCATACAACGAAATCAATGAGTTTCTCTGGTAAGATTGTAATTTTGTTAAATAAATGGTACGGACAACCGTACTAGACTTTCTCTTCCTTAATCAGAGGACTTTGCTCTTTGGTGACAGTATTATTTTGAAAGATTTTGCAGCCTTCGGCTGCGGACTTTGCTCTTTAGTGAGAGTATTATTTTGAAAGATTAAGCAGCCTTCGGCTGTTGACTTTGCTCTTTAGTGATAGTATTATTTTAAAAAGATTTTGGAGCCTTCGGATGCGGAATTTGCTCTTAAGTGACAGTATTATTTTGAAAAATAATAATACCAAATTTGATCAAAATCGGACGATTTTTATGTTTTCTTCATTTGTGGGCCCCTGTCGGAGCCCCATAACCAAAATTGCTACAAAATAACAAAAGATGTCAATTATAGTACTTGGGCAACGGTGCATACCAAATTTTATCAAAATCAGACAAACTTTATGTTTTTTTTTCATATTTGGGGCCCGGCCGGGGCCGCAAATGCAAAAAATCTAAAAAACACCAAAAATTATCAAATATGTATAATAGATACTTTTGTGGCTGTGCATACCAAATTTTATCAAAATCAGACAATTTTTTTTTTTTATTATTCATATTTGGGGCCCGGCCAAAAATTATCAAATATAATACTTGGATGCCTGTTCATACCAAATTTTATCAAAATCGGACGAATTTTATGTTTTTTCATTTGTGGGCCCCCAAACCAAAATTACTACAAAATACCAAAAGATGTCAATTATAGTACTTGGGCAACGGTGCATTCCAAATTTTATCAAAATCTGACAAAATTTATGTTTTTTTCTTATTTGGCCCGGCCGGGGACCCTAATGCAAAAAATGTAAAAAACACCAAAAATTGTCAAATATAATACTTTGGTGACTGTGCATACCAAATTTTATCAAAATCAGACAAAATTTATGTTTTTCTCATATTTGGGGCCCGGCCGAGGCCCCAAATGCAAAAAATCTAAAAAAACACCAAAACTTGTCAAATCTATTACTTGGATGCCTGTTCATACCAAATTTTATCAAAATTGGACGAATTTTATGTTTTTTTCATTTGTGGGCCCCTGCTGGGGCGCACTGGCAATGCCCCTGCCAAAAAACGCACCCACATGGGGGCCATTTTTTTTTTTTTTTACATAAAGCTGAAAAACAGTTAATATAATGAGTCCAATAATCCCTTTCGGCTGTAGACATCAATTGTTTTGAATTTTAAATCGATAGTCAATTGAAGGAACTTATTGGGCCCACTGACGGGGCCCCTGAGAAAAACGGACCCAAAGGGTGCGTTTTTTTAATTTTATCAAAATTGGTTATGTAGTTTTCATTTTAGAGATATGACCCAAAAGCAATAGGAAATGATATATTTGATCGTTATTTTGGGTTTTGGGTTCCCGTCAAACGATTTTTTGTGCCAAAAAAAAGTGAAAATTTGCTGCACGAATACAATACTTTATCTTCTAGAGGAAGAGAAAGTAATAAAAACAGTTTGTTGCCACAGATCCGCTTTTACAGACATTCCTTCCGGAAAAAAGAAAATTCGATTAGAAAATTTCCGCTCCAGTTGAGATTGGAACCCATAACCTCCGTGCCAAGGTTCACAATCTGTGGACCATGGAGTTCGGATAAGAGGTAAGGTTGCGATGATATGTTTCATAGGTGAAATAACTGTGATATGGCCCGGAGCCAAGGCTCACAATCTGCGGACCATGGAGTTCGGATAAGGGGTAAGGTTGCGATGATATGTTTCATAGGTGAAATAACTGTGATGTGGCCCGGAGCTAAGGCTCACAATCTGCGGAGCATGGAGTTCGGATAAGAGGTAAGGTTGCGACGATATATTTCATAGGTGAAATAACTGTGATGTGGTGCGGAGCTAAGGCTCACAATCTGCGGACCATGGAGTTCGGATAAGGGGTAAGGTTGCGATGATATGTTTCACAGGTGAAATAACTGTGATGTGGCCCGGAGCCAAGGTTCACAATCTGCGGACCATGGAGTTCGGATAAGAGGTAAGGTTGCGATGATATGTTTCAAAGGTGAAATAATTTTGATGATGCATGTTTCACAGATATGATTGTAATGTTGTATTTTCCTGTTCATAGTTGAGAATGCCATGTAACGTGCTTCATAAGTAAGTTTGCGATGATATATGTTTCATAGATATGATTGTGATGTTGTATTTTCCTGTTTGTATTAGTTGAGAATGCGATGTGGCGTGCTTCATAAGAAAGATTGCGATGATATGTTTCATAGGTGAAATAATTGTGATGATGAATGTTTCATAGATATGATTGTAATGATGTATTTTCCTGTTTATAGTTGAGAATGCGATGTTGCGTGCTTCATAAGTAAGATTGCGATGGCATGTTTCATAGATGAAATAATTGTGATTATGAATGTTTCATAGATATGATTGTAATGATGTATTTTCCTGTTTAATTTTACAATTTTACGTTTTCTTTTATATCTTGCTGACGGCTTGCATTAAAGGTTTCATTCAATTTTCATTTAAAACAAGACATAAGGAGGGATATTTTATTACCCCTAAAAAATCTGTAATTTCTTTTATTCCACTTGTAAAAACCCTTCCAAAAAAAGGCCTTCGTTTTTGTACCCATAAGGAACCGCTTTAATCAATACTGTAGAAATCTATTTTGAAATGGATTCCTGCGTCTTTAAGAATACAATAGAATTGCATGAAATTATCAAAGTTGCCTATTTACAGCTCCACAATTGGATCTCTACTGTATTAACTTTGTTCCAATTTCAGTCAAATAGATCAAAGTCTATAAATTGGCTCTGTGAAGAAGAGAGCTCTCTAGCAAAAACTGTAAGAGCTAACTCAATTCTGATCATACAATTAGACGCGCCTTGAAATTTTACATTATATGGGACAAAAACTCCGATTTCGAAAAATTTCGAGTTAGACCCCTTATAAAATAAGGTGATATGATTGTGCTGTTATACCTATATTCCTGTTTATAGTTGAGATTTATATATA
Organism: Pachypsylla venusta; assembly: GCA_012654025.1. NCBI lineage: Eukaryota > Metazoa > Arthropoda > Insecta > Hemiptera > Aphalaridae > Pachypsylla > Pachypsylla venusta. The sequence continues at coordinate 22,953,522 of CM022876.1, read as the reverse complement.
AGATATTGCATGTTTCTTAGGTATAATTTCGATGTTGCATGTTCCTAGTTATAGTTCAATTCATAATGTTGTGTGTTGCATACATAAAATTGCGATGTTGATAAGTAAGATTGCTTGTTTGTTTCTGGTTATAGTTGAGTTTGCGATTTTGCGTGCTTCATAAGTAAGATTGCTTGTTTGTTTCTGGTTATAGTTGAGTTTGCGATGTTGCGTGCTCCATAAGTAAGATTGCTTGTTTGTTTCTGGGTATAGTTGAGTTTACGACGTTGCGTGCTCCATAGTTTAAATTGCGATGTTGCGTGCTTCATAAAGTTTCTGGTTATAGATGAGTTTGCGATGTTGCGTGCTCCATAGTTTGAATTGCGATGTTGCTTGCTTCATAAGTTGCGATGTTGCGTGCTTCATAAGTAAGATTGCCTGTTTGTTTCTGGTTATAGTTGAGTTTGCGATGTTGCGTGCTCCATAAGTAAGATTGCTTGTTTGTTTCTGGGTATAGTTTAGTTTGCGATGTTGCGTGCTTCATAAGTAAGATTGCTTGTTTCTTTCTGGTTATAGTTGAGTTTACGATGTTGCGTGCTCCATAATATAAATTTGGATGTGTTTCATAGTTTTAATTCCTTGTTGCGTGTTTTATAGATACAATTTTTGATGTTGTCCAGTTTAACCAATTGCATGTTTTTATCATTTTAGGTTCCACAATCAGTATCAAACAGATAAAGTATTCGGAGATGATCAATTTGCTCAATTCTATCAGAACTACAATCTACTTTATAATGATAATAATGTTGATTACACTCTTGTCATGAAAATTTTCTTTGCCTTAGGTCGTAAATATTTACGTCATGTTTATTTGTGCACTGTGTATGAAAATATTCCAGCAAATATTCTGGATTTTATTACGAACAAGTTTCCATACCATATGACAACGTTCTTCAAACATATGCGAGTAGCGGGTAAATAATAATAAAAAAAAAAGAATGAAGTAGTCAACCTGTATTTGTGGTATATATCCTGTATTCTATTTCTTTTTGATTTGTTTACAATGAATGGTCTTGTGGTAAAAGGTCGGGGTGAAGGGGGGTTATTCATTATAAGAATCAATGAATGTTTACTATACTGCTCAGGTTGTCTGGGAGGATGGTCGGGGTGAAGGGGGGGAAATATTACATATTTTATTGCTCTCTCTCATTACAAAAATCATTGTTTCTTTACATTTAGGATGGTGAATTACGTTTTAATTATTTATAAAACGCGTAGTTTTCTTTTTAGAATGCATAGTTTTTTGCGCAATAGAAAAATCCTTTTCCAGAATCTTCCAGAACGTTTTGAATAGAGGTATAAATAGAAGGACACGTCTAGGAGTCGAGTCAGTATTCTTTGAGCGATAAACGGAGTGAGTATTGTTTGAGCGATAAACGAAGCGTGTTTGATTTTGGAAACAGAGTTGCTATGTAGATTACAGTCTTCATTGTCAGACCAGAATAAGGAATTGGCAGACAAGATGTCTGACCAAAATAAGGACCTTACAGATAAGATGACCAATTTGAGTCACCAGAATAAAGACCTGAGCGACCAGAATAAAAACCTGGGTGAGAAGGTTGGGTCTTTAAGTGAGAAAGTTGAGCAGCAAAATACATCGCTGTTACAGTTGTATCCGAAGGAAACCATAATGACTTACTGGAGTTTCAGCACAACGTAATGGAGTTTCAGCACAACGTAGAAACTCGTATTGAAAATGTGGAAACTCGTTTTAACGAGGTAAGAGGGGAAGTACAAGAAGATATAGCGAACGTTCGTAGTGAAATCAATCAAGCAGTGACTGATTTGAAGTCTGAGCTGCTCATTAAAATTCAAGAGCTCAGTATTAAGGAGAAAAAGGACGTGGAACACCCCCCGTCCTCCCCTCGCTTAGACCAGCAAAGAAATTAACCCCTCCCCTCCTCTCCTGTAGCCTTCCTCGCTTCGTCCAATGATATTATGCGAACCAACGTTCGAATGAAGGCTCCTGTATTTGACGGGACAACATCGTGGCCCGTATTCAAGAGGCAGTTCGAGACTGCTTATGTTGTGAACCAGTGGGGAGCCACTGAAAAAGCATCTGCGCTTGTGTTAGCACTTCGTGGTCCGGCAGCTGAACTCCTTCAGACTCTTCCCGTTGATAAACAGATGGACTACGCTTCTTTGGTGAACGCAATTGAGTTGCGGTATGGTGATGAACACATGCATCAAGTCTACCGTATCCAGCTACGGAACAGAGTCCAGCATGGAGGAGAATCGTTGCAGCAGCTTCAAGCAGATGTAGAAAGGCTGGCCCACTTGGCCTATACACATGGCAACCTTGAGTTCATAAATGAAGTGGCGACCGACGCCTTCATTAACGCCATTGCTGATCGTGAGCTGCAGCAAGCTTTACGGCTCTCCGGAAAGAACATTACTGCCGAAGCCCTGGCGTTCGCGCTGGCTTATGAGACGGCCAAGCGGGCATCACGGAGCGCCGTTCGAGTAAGACAAGTACGAGTGGAGGAGAACGAGGACAGTCCCAGACCAGCACGCCGTATGAAGAGTGAGGTGCGGTGCTGGCAATGTAATTCAGCAGGGCACGTCCAGAGGGACTGCCGTAAGAAGAAAAATGCCACCGAATGATGGAACTGTGGTGACAAGGGTCACCTCCAGAGCGACTGTCCCAAGCGACGTAGAACGGAGAGAACTCGTTCCCCACCCAGTGGCGCGGCGCAGAGAAGCCTTGACCGGCTACCAGGGATCGGTCTTCTGGAGGAAGGTCCCCCAGAGCACAAGATCTAGACCAGGAAAACTAAAAAGAACCAGCTTCGAGGGGCGGAAGTTGGTGGACCAGGCTGAGAGCCCCAAGACTATAATACCAGTGTCCAGTATGCAGAAAGGAAATTATAGCCTAATTATCCATGGCATTGTGGGAACGCGTGACTGTGATATTATTTTGGATACCGCTGCCTCCAAGTCGATTCTGCGGAGAGACCTGTTTTACGGAAATGGGGCTCCCAGTAATTCCAGTAAGTACACTCTACGAACCGCTACCGGCCAAGAAGCAGAAGTCTATGGTGAGATCACAATGAACACTTGTCTGGGTAGTGTTCTCCTTTCGCATACATTCCTGTTAGCCGACATTATTGACGATTGTATTCTTGGATTAGACTTTATTTTAAAGTACAGTATCGACATTCACCTTGGGAGGCGTGTAATTGTGTTGGGCAATGTAGAAATACCATTGACCCTGGGCGGTATTGAACCTGATCGTGTCTTAAGAACTTTTGTGACAGAAACTGTGACCCTGCCTCCACTGTCCGAAACCATCGTGTAGACACATTTAAGTGACTCGCCCGTGTATCAGAGATACTTCGTCGTGGAACCTGAGATAAACAGTGCCGTAGTGATGGCTGCAAGGACCCTCGTGAAAGTAGATGAAAATAATGCTGCTCCCGTACGAGTGATGAACATGTCAACGAATAAATTCAAGCTGAAAGAAGGCGAAACACTTGGTACCTGTGAGCCCGTGACTGAAGTGGTCCCTCTGGACCAAGTTACACCTCCGACTCCTACTAAGAGTAAACAGCGGGCAGCTTTAGTGGAGCAGCTGATGAAAGGCTGCAAGTTGGAACCCCGAGACAGACAGTGTAGTTCATAGATGTGTTCGCCTTGAACGACGATGACTGTGGCAGAACCAGACTCGTGCAACACCAGATCGAGACGGGGGACACGCGACCCAATCGTCAACCCCCGCGACGACTTCCCCTGGCGAAGCAGACTGAGGTGGCTGAGATGATTGAGTCCATGAAACAGCAGGGATAACTCCCTGAAATAAGATATGTCCACTAGTGGATAGGGAACTTAAAAATAATATTTCCGAGGGACCCAATGCAGGTCGTAAAAGCCAACGCTCCAAATTATTATCTACATGGAAATCAGTGGTATTTACAAACACCAAAATTGGGAAAAGTGTTTCGATGTTCAATTTCTCCCCCCTCCCTAAGTCTTCTACTGGACTGAGAGTGAACATTATAATATTTTTGCAAACATTGAAATAAAATAGCTATTCTTCGTCATTTCTTTTGATTCAAACCTTCCCCTAAGGTTGGAATCAAAATTAAAACCTGAATTAAAATAATTCAGTGAATCAGTCCCAAAAGTGACACCATCAATCCATCAATTGCTTTGATGGATTTCGTACTAAATTCTTATAATAAGTGAATCTGTTCTTTGTCAGATATTCCACGTAAAAAATTATGACATCCACTAACAAGTGATTCTCAGTGCGGGCGATATCGCCCCATGGGTCGCTGAGGGGTTTATTAGTTTATTTTGGGCAGTCGGGGGGCGATGAAATTATTTTGGCAATAAGCGGGGTTTGACGAGCTCATCACGTCATAATCCAACTTCCTCAAGCAGCTCCTCAAACAGCAGCGTTTAATTTATCACCATTTTGCTCTAACGAAAATTAATGAAGTTAGCATCTATAGATGTTTTGTGATATTTCTTTTATCTGTCAATGACCACTGAGTGTAGTAGTGTTTAGGTCCGGTCCTACCAAAAGCCGAGTTTTGAAACACTCGGGTTTGGCTATAGAATTAACACAGGTTGACATAGTGTTAGATGAAACTCCCTGAGAAAACGTCGTGGTAGGATCGGGCCTAAGTGAACTGTATATAAAATAATACCAATAATCAAGATCAATTATCCAATTAAGAAAAAGAAAAATTTAGTTTTCCAAAAGTTCCAAAAAATTTATTTTTTATTGTCCAAAAAATTAAGGTTCAAAAGTTTGTTTATTACTTTCTCTTCCTAGAAGATAAAGTATTGTATTCGTGCAGAAATTTTAGAGATATTTTGGCTCAAAAAATTGTTTGACGGGAAGCCAAAGGCCAAAAGAAAGATCAAATATATTCGGCCATATTGCTTTTGGNAATTGTGTAATGTGTATTGCATACCTGATCCAAACCTCGATGTGACCAGAGTGTGTTTCCACTTTAGCAACGCCTGCAGTTTATTTATTAAATTTTATGTACAACTCAAATTTTTCATGTACTGTTCCGGATCTGCAACAAGTAACTAGAGGGGGGCTTAGGGGGTTGAAAGGGAGAATTTTCATAATGGTGGGGGGTCTGTTAAATCGATTAAAAAAAAGGTTGTTAAAAAATGTTGAGAACCACTCGACTAAACTGAGAAATTTGAACCCCTTAAGCTCAGGGGACATTTTGGTCCAAATTGTATTAATATACAGTGTTCGAAATTTCCGGAACGGATTTTTTAATTTTTAACGGCTAAAGATAGAGACTTGTAATTTTATATGTAGTTTTAACAAAAATTAATCTATTTTTTGGCGTAATTAAAATTTCTACATGGTGTCTCAAAAGTGTGTAATCAGACACCATCATCCCATTTTTAAATTGAAACTCCTATTTTTTATTTCATATTCATTTTACGTCAAATTCTAGACACAATCGACTCCTCACTCGATACTTTGGTCAAAGGGATCTCTGATCAAACCCGCCAAATCATTGATTTTTCTTCGGAATAAAAGTGATAAAACCAAGACTGTAATACATCAAATCTGTCAAGTTTTTTATGCTGAATCTCGTGGTACCATTGTTTTTNTTTTTTACACTTTTTATACCCAAGGAAGGTAGACATTTATTTTTGATTGATGTTAAAATTTTAAAAATGAATTTTTACCCTCCTTGGGTATAAAAAGTGTAAAATATCAAAAACCGATGGTACCACGAGATTTAGCATAAAAAACTTGACTGACTTGATGTATTACACTCTTGGATTAAATCACTTTTATTCCGAAGAAAACAATGATTGGGCGGGTTTGATCAGTAATCCGTTTGATCAAAGTATCGAGTGAGGAGTCGATTGTGTGTAGAATTTTACGTAAAATTTGAATATGAAATAAAAAATAGGGATTTCAATTTAAATATTTAAAGTTGGTGTCTGTTTACCCATTTTTGAGACACCCTGTAGAAATTTTAATTATGCCAAAAGATAGATTAATTTGTGTTAAAACTACATATAAAATCTCTATCTTTAGCCGTTAAAACTAAAAAAATGTATCTTTAGCCGTTAAAATTAAAAAAATTCGTTCCGGGACTTTTCAAACACTCTGTATATGATTTTATATGGGCACTCTGTTAATTGCCAGAGTGAAGATAGATTTAGGTATATTGTGTAGGAATAGAGTACGCTCTGTTCATAATAATGATTTTTTTTTAATCCACCCATTTACTGATATCTTTCGGGCGTTACGGCCTCCATTATTTCGGGAGTGTTAAAATTTAGGATTGAAAACTCAATAGGACACATTATAATTAATCCTGGAGGTGGACTTACAAATCCTGTTCTGCTGATGGATAATGACAATTATATTGCACGACAACGTAAGTAGAAATCGCCCAGTAAAATTAGATTTTACTGGAATAAATCCAAATTAGATTTTAACTGGATAAATCATATTGCATAACAACGTAAGTAGTAATAGCCACGTCAAATTAGATTTTAACTGGAATAAATCATATTGCATAACAACGTAAGCAGTAATAGCCCATTCAAATTAGATTTTAACTGGAATAAATCATTTAATACAACAACGTTAGTAGTAATAGCCCAGTCAAATTAGATTTTAACTGGAATAAATCACATTGCATAACAACGTAAGCAGTAATAGCCCAGTCAAATTAGATTTTAACTGGAATAAATCATATAGTACAACAACGTAAGTAGTAATAGCCGAGTCAAATTAGGTTTTAACTGGAATAAATCATTTTGCTCAATAACGTAAGTAGTACCTAATAGCCCAGTCAAATTAGATTTTAACTGGAATAAATCATATAGTACAACAACGTAAGTAGTAATAGCCGAGTCAAATTAGGTTTTAACTGGAATAAAACATTTTGCTCAATAACGTAAGTAATAACTAATAGCCCAGTCAAATTAGATTTTAACTGGAATAAATAATGTTGCACAACAACGTAAGTAAGTAGTAATAGCCCAGTCAAATTAGATTTTCGCCTGGAATAAATTGGTTAAAGTGGAACATGATTTTATTTTTCGTTGAACATCTCGAGTAATGTTAATCTAAGTTTGCAACCTTTTCTGAGGTGAGCTAAATTTTTAAAGGCCAAAAGCCGTTCATTTTGTGCTAATTTTATTTTTTTGCTTATAACATTCAAACGATGCATGTTATGAAGAAAAAAAAACTCTATTCAAACTTCTTTTTTTTTTTAATTTGGCTTAACGTCTATTAGTCATTCAACATCTATTTGTCATCCATTCGCCGGAAACTTGCGAACCAGGTGCGCACATTGACCATACCCAGCCAGGATTGGGCCGGAAAAATAGCCAGCATCACGAGGACGCGAACCCACTTGGACACCCACATGGTACAATATCGCTGGACGTTGCTTAACTTCAGTGATCTATTGGGAACTGGTATATTGAACGTGTCATATACGCTGAACTAAAATTAAATTTTACGTTGGATAACATCTTTTTTTTTAATTTGCCCCCTGGTCCCTTACGAATATCCCTTAATGTAATGTGTCAGAGGTTAAAGAAACCTCTGAAACACAATAAATAATAATAATTGGTCATTCAAGATAGAAGGGTTTTACCCTCCACTCGCTGGAAACTTGCAAACCAGACACCCACATTGACCTCACCCAGCCTGGGTTGGGCCGGAAAAAAGCCCGACATTGCTTAAAATAATAAATAATATTTTTATTAACATGAAAGTTATGTTTACAAAGTTCTTTTCATAAGCTATGATGGGCTTCTTAACTTCAGTGATCTGACGGGAACTGGTGTATTCAATTAATAACATCTTTGAATTTTAACCCTCGCATTGCCAGGGGGGGGGGTATAAAGTACCCGCGTTGTAGCAAAAACTTATAGTAATCAAATTATGATACTTATTTTAATGAGAAAAAAAATCATTTTATCCTTTATTTTGTTTGCGAGTACTTTGTACCTCCCCCCTCTGGCAATGCACGTAATTGAATAGAGCTTGGCAATTCTAGGGTTAAATTTGGTCCAGGGGTTTGTTCAATATGGGAAGTCGAAAATAGGCTATTTTTTACACTTTTTCGGAAAAGTGCATTATACTGCATAATTCCAAATAAGGAATGACATTTCATAAGACTTGTGCGAAATCAAATTTTACGTTCGAAACATACCCACTTTCAAAATTTGCGAATAGGTATAGGAGTTGAATCAAATTTAAATGAAAAAGCAATCAAAGGTTTTAAGTTTTATCTTATGTTCCAACTAGCTGTTTCACCTGTGCTTCGCTACGGGCTTTAATAGCTGTTAGAAGAATGAGGATAAATATGAATGTTCAAATCTGAAGAACGGATTTAAAAATAATAAATTAACTGCCGAAAGAAATAAAACTATTGGGAAGGGGTCTCGAAACGCTTCCCAAACTTTTTTCTTCGCGACCGTCCTTTACTATTGTGATGGGGTTGCGGCTCTTTAGCAATGATGCGCACTAAGAAAGTGTTTTTAAATATTCGAACTGGGGCGCCCGCCGCCTCCACTTCCAGGAAGGACGCGCCCTTTACCCCCCCGNTAAAAAATCCTTTCTTATTGCACATCTAGAACATAAAGTGAACCTGCATACCAAATTTCAGCCACCGCAAATGTACCGGTACGGAGAAACGGTGATAAAAAGTGATAATATTCGATGGGCGCGCCCTTTACCCCCCGCGGCTTTCACCCCAGTTAAAATATTGAAAAACCCTTTCTTATTGCACATCTAGAACATAAGGCGAACCTACATACTAAATTTCAGCCACCAAAAATTTACCTGTACGGAGAAACAGTGATCAAAATGTGAGGATATTTGATGGACTGAGGGACGCGCCCTTTACCCACCGCGGATGGCGCCCAAGTTGGAATATTAGAAAATCCTTTCTTATTTCACATCTAGAACATAAAGCGAACCAACATACTAAATTTCAGCCACTGAAAATTAACCGGTACCGAGAAACAGTGATGAAAAGGTGATAATATATGATGGACGCGCCCTTTACCGCCGCTACTGGCGTCCCAGTTGGAACATTAAAAAATCCTTTCTCATTGCACATTTAGAACATAAACCGAACCTACATATGAACTTTTAGCCACCAAAAATTTTACCGGTACGGAGAAACAGTGATGAAAAGGTGATAATATTTGATGGACGCGCCCTTTACCCCGCGTATGGCGCCCCAGTTGGAATATTAAAAAATCCTTTCTTATTGCACATCTAGAACATAAAGTGAAACTAGACGCCAAATTTCAGCCATTGGAAATTTATCTGTACGGAGAAAGAGTGATGAAAAAGTGATAATATTGGATGGACTGTGGGACCCGCCCTTTACCCACCGCGGAATGGCGCCCAAGTTGGAGTATTAAAAAATCCTTTCTTATTGCACATCTAGAACATAAAGTTAACCTGCATACCAAATTTCAGCCACCGCAAATTTACCGGTACGGAGAAACAGTGATAAAAAGTGATAATATTTTTGGGCGCGCCCTTTACCCCCCGCGGCTGCCACCCCAGTTAAAATATTGAAAAACCCTTTC
>CM022876.1:22911898-22930893 GCA_012654025.1 Pachypsylla venusta | reverse complement strand
TTTTTTTAAAAAAAATCCGACATTAATATCGGAAGTATCCGCGATTTGTCGACTGATGGATCCATAAAATTTTGAATTTTTCGGTTCATAGAGATAAAATCGGATATTTGTTTTAAAAAAATCCGACATTAATATCGGAAGTATCCGCGATTTGCCGACTGATGGATCCATAAAATTTTGAATTTTTCGGTTCATGGAGATAAAATCGGATACTTCCGATATTAATGTCGGATTTGCCGACTCCGCACTTTGAAGATTTGTGGGCCCCGTCCAAAATGATAGGTTTTTTTCAATTGTGAACCCAGAGATGTCGAAATATCTAGTGTAAGTTGTCAAACCGCGGGGCCCGTAGCACGTGCTACAAGTGCTATCTACTATTGTTAATCCGGCCCTGTTTTGAAGATAAACAGTGTAAGACTTTTTGTTACCCTTTTTGTTTGTGTTTTCTTTAATAAAGTGTTTTGATTTTTTGAGTTAATTAACGCGTTTTTCATCAACGACTACTTAATCTTCGAACCTTAAATCTACAACAATATTATTATCCCTACAAAAATACCACTGCGTGCTATAAAATATCCCCACCAAGTCATACCCCAAAAATATATGAAATCTGTTTTGGGACCCGCTATCCTCTCTTCCTTACTTTGAAATACCTAAATGAGTTCAAATTCCAAACCCACCCCAAACGATTTCAGAATTTTAGGATAGCTAGTTTGTAAGTTTCCAGCGAATGGAAGTCAAAAAAAATACTACCAATGGTCATTCAAGACGGGGGGTCTTGAATGACCAATAGATGTTAAAGGGGGTTAAGCCAAATTAAAAAAAAATAATAATAATGATCATTGTCTAAGAAAATATTCCAGAAGTTATTCTGTAATTAAAAGAACATCCACACTACAGAGTGAAAGTGTCAGTGACAGTGTCGTCTATGCACGCTAAATACACCAGTTTCCGTTAGATCACTGAAGTTAAGCAACATTCAGCGAAGTTGTACCATGTGGGTGTCCACACCATGGGTTCGGGCCCTATTGATACTGGCCATTTGTCTGGCCCAACCGAGACTAGTTGGGGTCAATGTGGGTTGCTGGTTTGCCTGTTTCCAGCGCATGGAAGATAAACCGGCCGTCTTTAATGTCCAGCTACGTCGCCATCGTGAAGCTACGTTGATTATCAATCAGTCAGTCAGTCAGTCAGTATACCAACTGGGCTTTGCGTTTTATAAGTATAGATAGATGAGAGTGTATAATATATTCAGTGATGCGATCAAGTTGATCATGAATTTTCAGGAGGAAAATATTACTAGCAACCCCCGATCGCGGCTTCGCTTGCGCATATTTTAAATGAAATCACATTTTTATATACATGTATAATGCTATCTCTCTCGCTCCAATGTATTTCTTATGGGGATTGTTTACTTTTCGCGATTTCTACCCATTAAAATTAAAAAAATTCAAAATCCTTTCCTAGTGCACACTTACATGGTGCAACGAAGGCCCCGTCAAATTTCAAGTCTGTAGCATTAATAGTTTCGGTTCTACGTTGATCGGTCACTCAGGACATTGCCTTTTATACAGGGTGTCCCAAAAGTCCGAGACCGTCTGAATATCTTTTGAACAGCTTTATGTGTAAATTTTGCATGGTAATATACCCCAAATTAAACCACCTGCTGGTGTGACCAATCTTTCAGGGGCGGGTCCCATGTGGCCCCCAGTGGGTCCAACTTTTGTTTTTTAAATACGAAACCCCACTTGTTCGTAAAAAAATTTACTTTGCAAAAAAATTTACACGTCTAGCGTGTTTGGTTTCAAAATAGCGGCCATTTAATATTTCCAAGATATGACTTCCAAGAGTGTCTAAAACAAGGCGAACTTTTTGAAATGGGATATTGAATGATTACATAGGACACTAATGTTGAGGAACCTGCTTTTTAGACATAATTCGCCTAGTTTTAGACACTTCGCCTGCTTCTAGAAATAATTTGCCTAGTTTTAAACACTCTTGGAAAAATTACACGTCCAGCGTGTTTGGTTTCCAAATTTGAAAATTTTACACGTCTAGCGTTTTTGGTTTCTAAATTGCGGCTATTTCAAATTTCCAAGATATGACTTCCAAGAGTGTCTAAAACTAGGCGAATTATTTTTAAAAGTAGGCGAAATGTCTAAAACTAGGCGAATTATTTCTAAAAAGCAGCTTCCTCAAAATTGGTGTCCTATGCAATCATTCAATATCCATCCCATTGCAAAACAATCGCCTAGTTTTAGACACTATTGGAAGTCATATCTTGGAAATTTCAAACGGCCGCCATTTTGAAACCAAACACGCTAGATTTTTTGCAAAGTACTTCTAATTCTATTGTTCTTCTGAAAATGTATCACAAGATGGGGGTTCGTATTTAAAAAATAAAAGTTGGACCCCCTGGGGGCCACATGGGACCCATCCCTGAAAGATTGGTCACACCAGCAGGTGGTTTAATTTGGGGTACCATATAAAATTTCAAAACCCCACATAAAGCTGTTCAAAATATATTCAGGCGGTATCGGACTTTTGGGACACCCTGTATATAAAGATGTTTTTTGGCAAGAATAGAAGGAAATTTTGATGGGTTCGATCCCCACCCAAGGTAGACTTATTCTCAGACCTCAGGCATTAACCCCATCTCTGGGTACCCTTGCCAGTGGAGTCTATTTTTATTAACACCATGAATAGAAGGAAAGAGTTTAATGAAAGTAGCAGCGTCTTCAAAATTTCTTTAGATAATTATAAACAATACAAGAGGGGGGAAATGCCCAAAAAGGGAAATTTTATGCTGGTTGACGGGAAGATCAAATCCATCTAACTGGTTGAGGGAAGATCAAATCCATCTAACTCGCAACACTGTTTGAATTTTTGTTGTGTGCTCTTTATCTCGTATTGCGTGTCCCAAAAGTCCAAAACCAGCTGAATATCTTTTGAGCGGCTTTATGTGGAGTTTAGTAATTTTGCATGGTATTTATCCCAAATGAATCAACCTGATGGTGTGACAAATTTTTCGGGGGCAGGTCCCATGTGCCCCCCCCCACATGATACCGGACCCTGAAAACGAACCCCCATCTTGTTATACATTTTCAACAAGATAATAAAATTGGAAGTATTTTGCAAAAAATTTCACACGTCTAGGGTGTTTGGTTTCAAAATGGGGGCCATTTTGAAACCAAGAGTGTCTAAAACTAAGCGAGTTATGTCTAAAAAAAGGTTCCTCGACATTGGTGTCCTATGCAATTATTCAATATCCCATTGCAAATAATTCGCCTAGTTTTAGACACTCTTGGAAGTCATGTCTTGGAAATTTCAAATGGCCACCATTTTGAAATGAAACACGCTAGACGAGTGAATTCTTTTTTGCAAAATAGGTACCAATTTTATAGTTTTTTTTTAAATGTCTCAAAAAAAGGGGTCGTATTCAAAAAATAAAAGTTGGACCTCCTGGGTGCCACATGGGACCTGCCCCTGAAAAATTGGTCACACTATCAGGTGATTTAGTTTGGAATATAATACCATGCAATTTCTAAACACCACATAAAGGCGTTCAAAAGATATCTAGGTCTCGGACTTTTGTGACATGAAGTATTTTTATTTTATTGTTCAGAGCCACAAGATCAACACTGTCTGGCTTAAAATCTAGGATGGGCACCCCGAAGTGCCCTGACGCCTAAAATGGTGTTTCTTCGTTTTTAGTCAATATTTTTGCACAGATATGTCCGATTTTAATGAAATTAAACATTGGTGTTCTATGCAATTATTCAATATGCCATTACAAATAATTCGCCTAGTTTTAGACACTCTTGGAAGTCATGTCTTGGAAATTTCAAATGGCCGCCATTTTGAAATGAAACACGCTAGACGAGTGACTTTTTTTTTGCAAAATACTACCAATTTTATAGCTTTTTTTTTTTTTTGAAAATATCTCAATAAAGGGGGTCATATTCAAAAAACAAAAGTTGGACCCCCTGGGGCCACATGGGACCTGCCCCTGAAAAATTGGTCACACTATCAGGTGATTTAATTTGGAATATAATACCATGCAATTTCTAAACACCACATAAAAGCGTTCAAAAGATATTCAGGTCTCGGACTTTTCTGACAGGAAGTATTTTTATTTTATTATTCAGAGCCAAAAAAAACAAAACAAAAAAAACACTGTCTGTCTTTAAATCTAGGGGGGGCACCCCGAAGTCCAGGGGGGCACCTAAAATGGTGTTTCTTCGTTTTTAGCAAATATCTATTTTTGCACCGGCATGTCCGATTTTATACAACCTACTAGGACTGATGGTCACTGCCTAAATGCCTGTCACCTGAAATTCGGCGTAATCTATAGGTCCCGAAATACAAACGGGATGGTCTTGACAGGTTTTTATACTCAAAATTTAGCGAGTAATATAATATAGTTTTTTAGATTCTCATTTACTCATGAATAATCGCATTTACTCGTCTTTAGTTCGGCGTGCAACTCTTTAATAGTTTTTTGACGACGTGACCCTGAATGTGAGAAATGTAGTATGGAAAGTTGAAAGGATTCTACTTTCAAATGAGAGCGTTCGAAGGATGAAGTAAGGGAAAAATGGTTTTCCGGACTATGATTTTCATTGCCTGATCTCTGGTTGTGTACTGAACGTAGTTGAGTTCGATATGGAGACGCGTTCTGTTGAATTATCTCGCGATATGGAGACGCGTTCTGTTGAATTACTAATGAATAAAATATAATTATTAATTTTAATTCAGGAATATATAATTACATTAACTTCAAAATTATTAACTTTTAAATAAATTAAAACAAAACACTTACCAAAAAAAATATTTATAAAGAAACTAGTTTCGAATAATTCGATTCATCATCAGTCTAGTCGAGTCTAGACTGATGATGAATCGAATGATTCGAAACTAGTTTCTTTATAAATAATCATAAATAGTGTTTTGTTTTAATTTATTTAAAAGTTAATATTTATTAACACTTATAATTAAGAAATTATTGAAAGATTCATAATTATTCCCTAAAAACGTTATCAATTAAAACTCAAAAAATATGACGCCCAACTCCCATTTATTGAGAGTGAACTGTTGCTCCCAATTATTGAGAGTGAACTGTTGCAAAAATGTGTTTGGTTATTGATTTTTCAAGAGTGATAAATATAGAATTCAATAACTCACTAGGACATATTGTTATTGAGTGTAAACAGTTGCTCCTTATTATTGAGAGTGAACTGTTGCAAAAATGTGTTTGGTTATTGATTTTTCAAGACTGATAAATTTAATATAGAATTCAATAACTCACTAGTACATTTTATTATTGAGCTTTTGGATTCTTAAAAACAGGTTGCCGTTCGCGTTAAAAAGAATGTAGCCACCATGCCAAAGATTTTACGGACTGAAATTTTCGATGTCGAGTTTTCAAATGCGAAAACAAGTTTTGAGCTCCCCAGAGCCATAGGTATCTTGAGTTTCAGTATTCTAAAAACTGCGAAAAAGAGGCAAAACTGCCAACGGCGTATATAAAGTAAAAAATCTTCACGTGAAGACTGATGAACATTTCAAATTGGATCACAATCGACCATAATGATTTTTTAGTCGTGGATGTCGAACAAAAATCAATACAGGGAACAAGGTGTTATATCTATTGTAACAAATACACAAATTTGAAACAAAAAAAAACTAGAAAATACGTAAATTTCCTCTGTAGAGGTGTTTTTTTTTAACCCGTATGTGGTCCCGTTCCGCCGCAGAACGCCATCGGTCTACTGTTAATTTTTTTCTCACACCTGGTTTTGCTGTGTTTTCCTTTCTTTTCGAAGAAAATAACTGATTTTTTTTCAAAGAATTTATTCAAAATCTGCTTTGATCTATATTTGAAGTGATTTCAGCAAGTTTATTTTCCAATAGTACCCAGTTCGATCCCCTATTTTGGCACTTTTTTTATATATTATTTTATGAAATGTTAGAAATGTACCTAAATAATTAAAATAATTAATTATTTAGGTCGTTATTATGTTTACATTAATATGTAATTAAAGTAATTAGTTAATTAAATGTAATTAAATAAGTTAAATTTTAAGCTACATAAATAGCCACACAAAAGACGGGAATATTTCGACGAAAAAATAACGACGCGACTGGTCGCGATGTGAGAAAAATTCTCACATCGACTGCCTAAGACAACTTTCCGACTGCCTCAGTCAACTGAAATGCAATGTATGTCGGCAATTTTTTGTGAGCACAAAGTAAATCATATTTTGAACAGCTACTGAGAGACCCGACAAGTTGGAGCCAATAATTACCAAGTTATTGCATTTTTGTCCGACAGGGTGAGAAAAATTCCCTATAGGAGACCACTCAAGGGTTAACAATAACATTCCAAGTTGGAACACAATCTTCCATAATGATTTTTTAGTCGTGGATGACGAACAAAAAATCAATACAGGGAACAAGGTGTTATATCTATTGTAACGAAGGCACAAATTTGAAACAAAAAAAATCTAAAAAATACGTAAATTTACTCTGTAGAGGTGTTTTCTCTTTTGAAAACATTTTTTTTTTTTTAACAATAACATTCCAAGTGGATCACAATCGTTCATAATGATTTTTTAGTCGTGGATGACGAACAAAATATCAATACAGGGAACAAGGTGTTATATCTATTGTAACGAAGGCACAAATTTGAAACCAAAAAAAAATCAAAAAAATACGTAAATTTACTCTGTAGAAGTGTTTTCTCTTTTGAAAACATTTTTTTTTAACAATAACATTCCAAGTGGAACACAATCGTTCATAATGATTTTTTAGTCGTGGATGACGAACAAAATGTCAATACAGGGAACAAGGTGTTATATCTATTGTAACGAAGCACAAATTTGAAACAAAAAAATACGTAAATTTACTCTGTAGAGGTGTTTTCTCTTTTGAAAACTATTTTTTTTTTTTTTTTAATGCTGAAAATAAGAATGGAGAGTTCTNAAAAAATACGTAAATTTTTTTTAATGCTGAAAATAAGAATGGAGAGTTCTCAAAGCTAAACTCCGGACATTTCCGTCTGGTTCTTGGATATATATTGGATTGTGCATATTTTGCAGCACTATCTCTTTTGCTGAATTAAATTTTCTCAGCATTGAGTTCTCATAATTGGTCCGATAATGTTCTAGGTGTCCGAGAAAAATGGTATCATTTGAAATATCGGAAATCAAATTTAGCATATTTGCAAATTCCTGGGTCCTTTTGTGAAACTGATTGGCAATTTTTTTGAAAAAGTTATCCTGAAAAAATAAGTAGGTGTAATTTATTATCAATGTAGCCACTGAGGGAAGCAAGCGAGGTTCATTAGGTGACGGTCCTAGAAGAGTTCTAAGTCTTTAAAAAAATCTGCCTGAAACCAAAAATGGAAGGTCAGTGGCGTATCTAGGGTGGGGCCGGGGGGTGGTCGCCCCGGGCGCAATGATTTGGGGGCGGCAAAACGATCTTCGTTGTTCCGTAAGATAAAGAAATGATACTAAAAAAAAAATATTACTAAAAATCAAGTTTTTCATTCATAGAAAGATTACGTCAACATTGGATCTCGAATTTTACATATTATATCCCCGTAATCCAACATAGCAGCAGTTACATTGTCCATTGAAACAATTGCAAGATTTGTTAATCTACTTTGACTCATGGTTGATCTCAAGTAAGATTTAATCAATTTGAGTTTCAAAACTATGGATAGTATCGATCGTTCTCATACTATATATTCGACCAAGTATTAGCGATTGTTTAGTGACGTACGAATATGTACGTCAATTAATAATGAAATAAAGCATGAAAATTGTTAAAAATAATCTGTTACAGAACTTAATCTACGGAGTTTATGTGACAGGAAACTTGTAAAACCATGGATGAGGGGGGGGCGAATCATTCTTTGCCCCGGGCGCTCAATGATCTAGGTACGCCACTGTGGCAGGTCATCGGAAAATTCACTTTTACGCATGGATATACTGTGAGAAGAGAACGAGGGATATCTTGCCAGGCAAGGGTACAGCTAAAGGGAGTAGTACCTACAGAACAAAGGGTTGTGATTTGGTGGAATTAAGGAAGTCAACTCCGACACCAAAAGAGTAGTACCTACAGAACAAAGGGTTGTGACTTGGTGGAATTAAGGAAGTCAACTCCGACACCAAATAGAATTATACCGTCAAATTGTATCTATATGGACCGGAATCGGGGGCGGATTCAGAGGAGATGCGATGTAAGCGATCATCCCCCTCCCCTCAATTCTCGAAAATGCAAATGTTTATTTAAATTGAATCGGTTTTAACAACAACAAAAAAATTGCTAAATTCGAACTTTGAGAAGGTAAATTTATGCTTGCAACTTGCAACTCATATTACGTGTTCTCTAATGGGTCAAAATTTATGCTTGCAACTCATATTACTTGTTCTCTAATGGGTCATTTACTAGTTATCGTGTTGTATGCCTATTTAATAAATTTATGCTTGCAACTCATATTACTTGTCCTCCATTGGGTCACTTACTATTTTGTATTGTATGCCTATTTAATTTCAACTTATTTTTCAAGTTGATCCAAACCTCAAATATATAATGCTCCTCAAAAATAATTATTTTTGTGTCCGCCCTGACTGGAATGATTTATTTTTTATGGTGGCGGGAGGTGGGAATTTTTCGATTTTTAAGCGATACTTTTTAAAAAAAAATCTACNTTTTATGGTGGCGGGAGGTGGGAATTTTTCGATTTTTAAGCGATACTTTTTTTAAAAAAATCTACAATTATAAACTTACTGAAGTATCTATTTCTTGAAAAAATGGTACTTGTCTTTGTAAAAGTCCCCTATGGAAGAACATTTTGAAAAATTGCTCGTTCGGATCAAGCTTAAAATTTAATGATGCCATTACGATAGCAGAATCACTTCTATCAACAATAGAACGTGCAATTTTAAGAAGTCGAATTTTAGCAGTCGTTTTTATAATCGAACAAAATGGTTTCTGAATGAAATAAAGATCTTTCTTCAAATTGCCGTCAAGATATGTTCCTACAGTAAAACTTTGTCTTCCTTCGTTTAGAAAAGTAATAGTGTATATAATTTCATTGCGATTGAACATTGAAAATCTAGCATAATCTAGAAAAAATAGCAGGGCCGATTTAAGGTGGGACGAAGGATACGGCTGCAGGCGGTGCCAAAATTTGAAAGGCGTTAAAAGATGAAAAAAGAAAAAAATACGGCTAAAAACGTAATTCAAGGTCATTTGACTTTGACTAATATAAATAAATGGTACGGAAAACCGTACTATACTTTCTCTTCCTTAATCATTCCATCAGACTACCACCGAATGCAGATGTTGTTCTTCTAAAGTTTTAAGTCTTTTAGTTATATATTTTAGTTATTGTTATATTTCTATTTTCTGTTGATGTTGACCTCTATTTTAAGAAGATTTTGCAGCCTTCGGCTCTGGACTTTGCTCTTTAGTAATAGTATTATTTTCAACAATTTTGCAACCTTCGGCTGTGGACTTTGCTCTTTAGTGACAGTATTAATTTGAAAGATTTTGCAGTCTTCGGATGCGGACTTTGCTCTTTAGTGACAGTATTATTTTGAAAGATATTGCAGCCTTCGGCTGTGGACTTTGCTCTTTAGTGATAATATAATTTTAAAAAGATTTTGCGGCCTTCGCCTGCGGACTTTGCTCTTTAGTGATGGTATTATTTTAAAAAGATTTTGCAGCCTCCAGCTGCGGACTTTGCTCTTTAGTGACTTTATTATTTTGAAAGATTTTGCAGCCTTGGGCTGCGGACTTTTCTCTTTAGTGACAGTATTATTTTGAAAGATTTTTGAGCCTTTGGCTGCGGACTTTGCTTTTTAGTGACAGTATAATTTTGAAAAATCAAACAAAATTTTCATATTTGGGGCCCGTATCCGCAAATGCAAAAAATCTAGAAAACACCAAAAATTGTCAAATATAATACTTTGGTGGCTGTGCATACCAAATTTGATCAAAATCGGACGAATTTTATGTTTTTTTCATTTGTGGTCCCCTGCTGGGGCGCACTGGCGATGCCCCTGTCAAAAAACCAACCCACATGGGACCATTATATATATATATAAACCAATAGCCTATTTAGCTACCCATTTTAAATTTCATCATAATTGGTTGTGTGGTTTGGATTTTAGAGATTTGGTCCAATTGCGACGTTCTTGGTCGTAAACTGTGTGTGGGGGTGGGGGAGTGCTCTGACTAAAAGCTGAAATACAGTTAATATAATGAGTCCAATAATCCCTTTAGGCTCTAAACATCAATTGTTTTGAATTTTAAGTGAATAAAAGGAACCGTTTTCTTTTAAATCGATAGTTAATTGAAGGAACTTATTGGGCCCCACTGTAGGGGAATAATTACTGACTTTAAAATTCATCAAAATTGGTTATGTGGTTTGGATTTTAGAGATTCGGTCCTAAAACGGCTATTCGGGGGGCTTGGCCTGCCCCTGGGGGTGATATCGAGTAAAAGAAAAATATGGTTCGGGCTTTTTGCCCAAAGATGACCTGTGCCAAATTTCATCAAAATCGGACTATTATTTTGGCTTCCAGAGCTCTGCACACGATTCCGTATGTACGGTGTACGTAGCACGTAGTACGTCGGAAATATCGGTTTTTTGGACCCCATGGCTCCAAATATTTCCAAACTTCAAAAATGACCCGAAATAGTGAAAATATGACCCAAAGGCAATATGGCCCAATATATTTGATCTTTATTTTGGGTTTTGGGTTCCCGTCAAACGATTTTTTGGGCCAAAAAAAGTCAAAATTTGCTGCACAAATACAATACTTTATCTTCTAGAGGAAGAGAAAGTAAAAATAATGAAAATATATCTTATAGGGATGAAATGGAGAACACACACACANGCAGTGTTAGTAGATTATTGGGAATGGAGTCTGGAGATTTACTGAGAAAAATGCAAGAAATAGCTGAAGTTTTAGAAGATGTTGCTTTCAATTGTGATTCGTACATTTTTGCTAGACAGACCACTTTATGAGTGCGCCAAATGGACCGCTAAACAAAACAAAAAGAGTTTTTATTTTTATTAAAATTAATTTCTGGAAAATATATTTTAAATTTAGTGCCAGTGTAATATAATATAAATGATGGTAGTTCACTAATAGTGAACATCGCCTGAGTGACCTACCAGTTTTAATTGTGGAAAGAGAAAAATTTGAAATTCTATCAAACTTTGATGATATTCTTATTGATAAATTTGCTTCTTCAAAGCAAGACGTAGCTACCTTGATATTTTTCTATTTCGATACTGATATTTTTTTCGATATTATCGAAATCTTATAATGGATATAAAATGTCGATTATATCGAAAACCAAATATCGATATAATATCGACATCCATAATCGAAACCTTATTCTCGTTATAAAATATCGATATTCAAAAACAATTTATTTTTTTTTTAAAAAATATCAATACAGTCAATACTTCCCAGACCCCCTGGTATTAAGGGCGCCGGGATATTGTTCGCTGTATCCGCTTCAAGTTCTCCAAACCTTCAGGTCTGGGTTGGAGGAGATCGCTCCTATTTGTTTCGGCTTCTGAGTTTGTTGTATTTTCTAAATATTCTTTACCTATTACTTACTTTGTCGTAATGCTCGATTTTCATCGTTGAAGAGCACTATAGGCTTGTTCAGTCCCTTTGCAGGATTGAAAATAATGTGTCCTATTGAGTGATTAAACTCTATTTTTAACACTCCTGCAATAATAGTAATGAATCAAATTAGAGCAGTTTACTATCCGTGCGGAAGTAGCCTGCAACAAATCATTGATAGTTACACCATATTATGCACTGATAGCCTCTAAAGGAAGGTAGTCAAAGCTGAAGACTTGGAAGAAGGTGTTGGTGAACTGGATGGAGATGAGGAAGAAGAAGACAATGAGAATGTGGACGCGGATGATGAAGAAGATGAATTGGAGGAAAGTGTTGGTGAACTGGATGGAGATGAGGAAGAAGAAGACCATGAGAATGTGGACACGGATGATGAAGAAAATGAATTGGAGGAAGGTGTTGGTGAACTGGATGGAGATGAGGAAGAAGAGGACAATGGGAATATGGACACGGATGTTGAAGATCTCAGAAATACCTCCTTCGCAGATGCCGAAGGAGATAACATAGAGGAATGTGTTGGTGAAATGGATGAAGAAGAAGACAAAGAGAATGTGGACGCAGATGCCGAAGGAGATAACTTAGAGGAAGGTGTTGGTGAAATGGATGAAGAAGAAGGCAAAGAGAATGTGGACGCAGATGCCGAGGGAGATAACTTGGAGGAAGGTATTGGTGAAATGGATGAAGAAGAAGGCAAAGGGAATGTGGACGCAGATGCCGAAGAAGATAACTTAGAGGAAGGTGTTGGTGAGCTGGATGAAGAAGAAGACAAAGAGAATGTGGATGTAGATGCCGAAGGGGATAACTTAGAGGAAAGTGTTGGTGAGTTGGATGAAGAAGAAGGCAAAGAGAATGTGGACGCAGATGCCGAAGGAGATAACTTAGAGGAAGGTGTTGGTGAGCTGGACGAAGAAGAAGGCAAAGAGAATGTGGATGCAGATGCCGAAGAAGATAACTTAGAGGAAGGTGTTGGTGAGCTGGATGAAGAAGAAGACAAAGAGAATGTGGATGTAGATGCCGAAGGGGATAACTTAGAGGAAAGTGTTGGTGAGCTGGATGAAGAAGAAGGCAAAGAGAATGTGGACGCAGATGCCGAAGGAGATAACTTAGAGGAAGGTGTTGGTGAGCTGGATGAAGAAGAAGACAAAGAGAATGTGGATGCAGATGCCGAGGAATATAACTTAGAGGAAGGTGTTGGTGAAATGGATGAAGAAGAAGACAAGGAGAATGTGGAAGCAGATGCCGAAGAAGATAACTTAGAGGAAGGTGTTGGTGAGCTGGATGAAGAAGAAGACAAGGAGAATGTGGAAGCAGATGCCGAAGAAGATAACTTAGAGGAAGGTGTTGGTGAGCTGGATGAAGAAGAAGATGAAGAGAATGTGGACGCAGATGCAATGATAGTGGTAATAATATTGTAGACCCTGAGGTAAAAGTCCTCCTGAAAAAAGTCCAGAACTCTGAAAAGTATGGCTATGGTCAGTAGTGGTAAGATTATGACTTGAAGTTACAAAACACTATATTGCATTGTATATCACATGTATATCATTGTCATATTCCAGAATAACTATTTTTTGACCATAAACAGACATATCCTGTTTGTTTTTTAATTGTCCTGCTTTTTCAAGCTAATATCCCTGCTTCTAAAAATGTTCATCTGGTAACCCTAATCAGGAGCAGCAAGTGTGGGTTACCATGCCAGGAAAGGGCACAATAAAAGAGATTGTGCACCGAACAAAAGGTAGAATTAAGGAAAATAAAATTGTGTGACGGTAGAATTAAGGAAAATAACGCCGTTCCAAATAGAATTGTGTAAAAGGTAAAAGTGAAGTTAAAGAAGAAGAGGAAAAATCCTTTGACTATTCTTATATCAGATCAGTGGCCCACCCAGGATTTTCATTGGGGGGGGGGGTTATATCTAAAATATAGGTTTAAGACTTCCCATTTTTTCTAATTTTCTTTGTAAAATTTTGGGAAAGTTTGATGAAATTTCCGGGATTTTGTGGGTACGTTTGTGCATGACAAAGTGTCTTTCATACCTATACCTAAAATCGCCAGTCTGGAGGGTCAAAAAATATGAGGGAAAGAAATTTCCGGGATATTTATATTATTTTTATGCATGACAAACGTGTTTTTTTTTATTTATTTATTATTATTTTTATTTGGTAAAATCATATTTATCCCTAAAATCACCAGTCTGGTCCAATCAAATCTTGAGCTCGGGGGGGGAGGGTGAAGTTAAGACCCTCCAACAAATATCTACCTATGATTTCTACTAAATTGTTTTAAGTATTTTATTCTACAGAGGTGAAACTGTGAGGAAGCTATATTGGTACTATTCGGTTCAATCACTCTATGCGCATAAACCTTTGAATATTTTTTTTTATTCTGATTGCGACAGGACCCGGACCCCTCCCCCTTTGTGTGTGCAACTGTGTATCAGATAATTGGGCTGCACTCGTTGCGCATGTCAATTTTTGACGTTAAGTTCTCTGTGGGATAACAAATAGTCAATGTATAACTATTTAAAAGAAGAAAAAACAACCCAACCAACGCACTTTCCCATTTGTATTTATTTTTATCATTATTATTATTTTCTTTTCTTAACGTCTCTTTAACATCTATTGGTCATTCGAGGCAGGGTTTTTACCCTCCATTCGCTGGAAACGTGCAAACGTGCTACCCACATTAACCTCACCCAGCCTGGGCCGAAAAAATAGACAGCATCACGAGGGCGCGATTCCACGTAGACACTCACATGGTACAACCCCGCTGGACCTTGCCTAACTTCAGTGATCTAACGGGAAAAGGTGTATTCAACGTGCCATAGACGCTGGCTAAATTTGCAATTTAAATTACCCGCTACACTCCTGTGTTTGAAGAACGTTGAGATATTGTCTGGGAGATTACGTCGCATGAATTCGAGCACGCCTTCTGGAATATCTTCATAGACAGTGCACAAATAGAGATATGGACGATATGTGGAACCCAACTTTTTGAAAATTTCCATCACAAGAGAATAATCAACGTTTCTATCTTTACAATCTGGATTGTAGTTGTCATAAAATTCAGCAAATTCGAAATTTTCGATTTCATTCTGAGATTCATACTGTTCATAGAATCTAAAATGATAAAGACAATTTAGAGATGTGAGTTATGAATCTTTTGACTGATTATATCACTAATCTCTAATGAATCTAAAATGATAAAGACTATTTAGAGATGTGAGTTATGAATCTTTTGACTAATTAGATCACTAATCTGTTGTAGACTTAGGATTCGAGGATTAAGTTGTCGTGAATTAAAAACGCGTTAACTAACTTCAAAAATAACTAAAATAAACAAATAAAAAAAAATAGAAATTACAATAAATAAAAAAAACGTAACACAAAAGTTCGAATATTGTTCGCTAACAGCGTATTTAGAACGCCCGAAAAATACACACGAATTAATCGCTCACTTATCACTTCAAAAATACAACGATATCGCTTCCAAAATTGAACTCGCTCCGTTTATTACTCAAATAATACTGACTCCGTTTCTACGCGTGCCCTTCTATTTATACCTTCATTCAAATCGTCTCAGAAGGATCTGGAACAAAGGACTTTCTAGTACCTACGCAATCGAACTACGCGTTCTATAAATAATAATTAAAACGTAAAACCCCCCATCCTAAAATGTAAACAAAAACAATGCTTTGTAATGAGAGAGCAAATAAAATATGTCATTCATATTTCCCCCCTTAACCCAGACCACCCTCCTACAACCTGAATGGCATAGTTCATACAATCATTCATTCCCCCCTTCACCCCGATCGCTCCCCACAAGTCTCGATTCATTGTAGACAGAAGGAGAAACAAAAATAGAAAGGAGAGTATACAGGATGTATAATATTACATATACGCGTGGGTTATACAGGTTGATTACTTCAAATCACTAATGAATCTAAAATGATAAAGACCATTTAGAGATGTGAGTTATGAATCTTCTGACTGATTAAATCACTAATCACTAATGAATCTAAAATGATGAAGACAATTTAGAGATGTGAGTTATGAATCTTTTGACTGATTAGATCACTAATCACTAATGAATCTAAAATGATAAAGACAATTTAGAGATGTGAGTTATGAATCTTTTGACTGATTAGAACACTCAAAAAATGATCTAATAATTTTATCCACTCAAGGACTCATGATCAAATGGATCAAATAAGTGAGAATCATTATCATTTCACTCAATTGAATGATTAATTTTCATTCTCTTTTGTGCGAGCTTTCTCGCTTCTTGTATTACGAACCATCGATCAAAGAGGAGAAGAAAATACAAACAACAAATAAGGAATAACCTTGAAGTAGCCAATAGGATAATTCCATAATCAACACACGAAGAGACCACACATACCCGCCTCCTTTTATTTCACTTGCCTACAGATGCTCTCTCTTTTTTTTTTTTCTTTCTTTCTTTCTTTCTTTCTTTCTTTCTCTGTTCTCTATAGTGCAATGAATATGTTTCCATTTCAATCGTATTGTGATCCATTCAGTGATTAGTTTTATATAAATCATAGCTTAATGAGTCAATGACTCAGACAAAGTGATTTAACTCATTTGAGTTAATCAACCACTCAGGACTCATATCTAAAAGACATGAGTTTTGGGTCTGCAGCTACGAAACTTGTGACCATCGCATTTTTATTTACGAGGGTGATTCCAATAGTTTGTGGCCCGACCAACAAAGGGTTAATGTTCTTCGTGGGCCCAACCCCCAAGGGTTAATGTTCTTCGTTGGCCCCCACCAACAAAGGGTTAATGTTCTTCGTGGCCCGACCAACGAAGGGTTAATGTTCTGCAATTCTGACAATACATTTACTTGTATTACACTGTCTAATGATAATTCATTCACTAGTGGCATGATCGCGTCTGATGGTAGACAAATGTATGAGACGGCAGCTAGATAAGTTAAACTGCTAAAGTTTTAAATAATCATCATACATCTGTTCTTGGAGGCTGATAATTGACATGGGCTGGGCCCCCAGAACTATGACAATCACTGCAATATAATAACGTCAGTAACACAAGAGTTACAAATATACTGATATTACAGAGTCGCTTTCTGTATTATTTTACACCATCAGCTCAGGTGGACTCGGCTCAAGTATGAATTTTAATTTTCCTCATGGAAAGTTAGCAAGTCAAACATGGATTGGAAGAAATAACGGCTTCGGTACCAGTAATAATACGAGGTAAAAATATCCAAATATTTTGATTATGTAAATTTGGACAGCTCCTCCATGACAACACCGGTGTCAGTGTGTGTGTCCACACCGGTGTCAGTGTGTGTGTGGCTTCACTGAAATATCTCAGATCCCCTATCCCAAATCTGGACTGTAGTCAAGACGTAAACAAATATTTATTTCCAACCTGAAATCTGAGTTGCGTGGAAAAAAATGGGAGTGATGAAGAGATGAGTTCGGTGATTATAAAGATATAGAGTAATTTGTCTGTAAGGTTATTAACTACTTATTGGCGGTCATAGAGATGTTATCCAAAATATGTAAATAGTAAAGGAAAAGATGTAAATAGTCAAGGAAATGATGTAAATAGTCAAGGAAATGATGTAAATAGTTTGTCAATTCAATGAAAATTTTGTTGAAAAATATATTTTTTTTTTTTTATTTTCCTTCTCCGCCCTCGTAAGAAGAACGCAAAAAATGAGCATAAAATTCAAAATGGCCGACCATAAAATTTAAAATGGCGGATGATTCCAGAAAATTCCCTTCTCGGGTATTTTTCCAATATTAATGAGGGAGGTCTATTCTAACAAACATTTTGTGCAAAAATATTAAATTTTAACACCAAATTTTTACTAAGCAATTTTTTAATCTACCCTTCTTGAACTATATCTTAAAAATGGTCAGAGATGCGGCAAATATATATGGAACTCATTTTGTAGCAATTTTAATTGTCGTTTATTAAAGTCTTAAAAAATATTTCGATAAAGTTAACCCTCCCCGAAATATTTGTGATTTTTTCTAGAAAATTAATATAAAACCAAAATGACGGACGGTTCTGAAACTTTGCCACCTCGGGACTTTTTATAATATTGATAAGGTCGAATCTATCATTTTCATCTAAAATTCCTGGACTATATGACACGTTGTTTTATGAAAGTTTGGTCAACTAACTTTACAGCCTATGGCCGAATCTCATTAGCTCACCAAACTATTCACAACACATAGAATAATTAAAACTCGGCAATACTCATAAACATCTTAAACTTTAACTTTATTATACATATAAAAATATACTTACATTATACACAAATGAAAGAAGGTTCTAATTAATTAAACACTGATAGAAAAGAGAATACCTCTCCGAGTGNTTTATATTTGAGGTTGATCTTCTGTTTGTTTTAGGTATCTTACTATCGTATCAGATGATATTAAATTCATATATTATCGGCACGTTTATTTGTTAAGTTTGACTATTGCTCTTCACAACTCTTGCTCATTAAAATTTACTTTCATCAAGTAGTAACTCGATAAAAATGGCGAAGCCCCTTGCCATGCAACGGGCATACTACTCAATGTTCCACCCGTTGATCATTGACCTTCAATAGGATAGTAAAATATTAAACTTTGAGCTGATTTTCGTCTTGAAACAATTCCAAAGGTTCATTATTGAAATGAATAAACAAATAATAAGAGAAGAGTTGAATCCAAGAACCACCATGGCTGTAACGGGACATCAAAGGGTACATCTCATATTGAATTGTGGGAGCTGTGCAATCATGACCAAATAATAATCACCGAACTCTTAATTAGAGAGTTGTGCAGTACACTGTTCTGCAATAAAAAGTAATTGATAAGGACAAGTATATTGATTATATTAATTGATTAGACAAATAGACAGCCCTCTGTCCAACATTTGTCAGCAGTTATAATACAATATTAAATATTGAAAGATTAGTAGTCAATATTAAATAGTGATGAGTGTAATATAACCAATTCATAAAGTGCGATATATAATGATGCAGTGATTTAAACTGATGACATAGTGATATCATTAGAATTTTAAAAACATTGTAGTACAACTCGGAACTGGTAGCAAATCCTTTATAATTTATAATAACCTTTAAAATAGGGTGGAACTAAAAAATCGATTTTTCAAATTCGAAATCCCAATTGCAAAATAAAGTTGTGACATGGAAAGACGTTTCCAAAAATATATCACTCGTCAAAATCGGACATGATCTTGATCTGACGCAAAGCGGTTGAAGATTTCGAACAAAACTGAAATGTAGCAATTTGGACCTATTTTTTTTTTT
>CM022876.1:22879624-22896230 GCA_012654025.1 Pachypsylla venusta | reverse complement strand
AAAAAAAAAAAAAATCGATGTGGGTATGGTTGGATTCAGGAAACCAAGCTCTATTCTATGGCACAAAAGATTTAAGTCTCAACCAAATTGATAAAGCTAAAAAGGAGTTAGTCGCAAAAAATCGAGTTTTGGTATTTTTTATACAAGTCATAGATATATTAACACCATTAGTATTTTTTTATCCCAATTTAGTATTTTTGAATTAAGTTAGAGTTAATCCCAAATCCTATGATAATAATTATTATATCTATTACTGCGAAGATATTCATCAACATAGGTTAATTAAAAAACCCGTGGGTGTGGATGAGTTATTGACAGTAGCTTCTCTTTGCTTTCAGCACGGGAAATGGAAAAGATATCGTTTTCGATACTGCCCCTAGTCACCTTTCACGACCAGTGATAGTGATTACTTCAAAAAGTTAGATATTTTAACCCCCATAATATTATATCAATTTTGTGTGATTTGCAATTTAAAAAAAAATATATATAAAACTCAAAATGTGTCCTTTTTTTATTTTGCTCCTTCTGAAAAGTTGGGATTATTATAAAATAATCCCCTTCTGCACTAAAATGCAAAAGGTCGAAAAAAAAACGGGTGAAACTAAAAATTCATTGATTTTTGGGGAAATATACAGGGTGTACATAAAGTCTCACCCCACCCCCCGTATCTCAAGAATGGCTGAAAATATAAGAAAACGCAAAAACACGTATCCCTTAGATTTTAGGGGGATTAATTTTAGACTAAATAATTTTTGGCCTCAGCCATCCGTTTTGGCTGGGCACCGACTGGCTTCAAAATCTTAAATGAGAAGGTATATCAAGTGACACCTTGTTTTAAAGGTCTCGTTAGTACGAGTTTATTACAGAAAACCAGAGCTAGGATCTACCGTTCACGAATTACGGGGTGGAGCATGTGACCCATTCCCTTTGCGGCCGCATCGAAATGGTACGTAAAAATGCCTAGAAATATTTTTTATGATCCCAAATAAGTAATTTAGTAAAAAATAGTGTTCCAACAAGATGGTTGTCCCGCCCACTTCCACCACAGAGTTCGAGTTTTCTTAGACCAAAATTTTCAAGACAGCTGGATAGGTTTGGTCGATTTCTGTGGTCAAAGTAGGCGGG
The DNA here is from genome assembly GCA_012654025.1 of Pachypsylla venusta. NCBI lineage: Eukaryota > Metazoa > Arthropoda > Insecta > Hemiptera > Aphalaridae > Pachypsylla > Pachypsylla venusta. The sequence goes on along the minus strand of CM022876.1, from coordinate 22,895,105 downwards.
ACGACGATTTTTTTTACTAAATTACTTATTTGGGATCATAAAAATTTATTTCTAGGCATTTTTAGCTACCTGCACATGTTCCACTCTGTAATTCGTGAACGGTAGATCCTAGAAAGCTCTGGTTTTCTGTAATGAACTCGTATTAACGAGACCTTTAAGGCAAGGTGTCACTTGATATACCTTCTCATTTAAGATTTTGAACTCTGTCGGTGCCCAGCCTAAAAGGCTAGCCGAGGCCAAAAAATTTTTAATCTAAAATGAATTCCCCTAAAATCTAAGGGATACGTATTTTTGCGTTTTCTTATATTTTCAGCCATTCTCGAGATACGGGGGGTGGGGTGAGACTTTATGGACACCTTGTATATGCTAACCTGGAAATTTCTTATGTAGTCCGGCGTCCTCAGAGTAGCATAATAATATATGCTATTCTTCTACCACCATCACTTTCATGGACAGTAAAATAGATTAGACAGTTCTGTGAATTGCAGTACACCTTACTCAGTTTCGTCTTATATATTATTTTATTTTGAATCTAACTATTAATAATCTTCCGTTCCAAAGAAATAAAAAAAGGTTAAGAGATATATATGTCTCTTTATTTTTTTTAAATTAGATAAATTGCAAGTACAGAAAAATACCATTATAGGTATGATCTGCTATAAGGCCAAACAAAGAAATTATAAAAATATTCTTCTCTGTTTGAATATTCTCTTTGACGGCAACAATTGTACATGTTGCTGATTGGGGGCTACTATCTTCACATCATTATGATCAATAATAAAATTATTGACGGCAACAACTGATCATATTGATTCGATGCGTAATTTTCCTTGTCGTTTATTTGAATATTCTCTCCAATATGAATGCAACAACTGATCATATTGATTCCATGCGTAATTTTCCTTGTCGTTTATTTGAATATTCTCTCCAATATGAATGCAACAACTGATCATATTGATTCGATGCGTTATTTCCCTGGTCGTTTATTTGAATATTCTCTCTAATATGAATGCAACAACTGATCATATTGATTCGATGCGTTATTTTCCTGGTCGTTTATTTGAATATTCTCTCCAATATGAATGCAACAACTGATCATATTGATTCGATGCGTTATTTTCCTGGTCGTTTATTTGAATATTCTCCCCAATATGAATGCAACAACTGATCATATTGATTCAATGCGTTATTTTCCTTGTCGTTTATTTGAATATTCTCTCCAATTTGACGGCAACAATTGTACTTGTTGCTGATTTGGCGATGGGCGCTATTATACTCACATCATTATGATCAATAATAAAATGATTGACGGCAACAACTGATCATATTGATTCAATGCGTTATTTTCCTTATCGTTTATTTGAATATTCTCTCCAATTCGACGGCAACAGTTGTACATGTTGCTGATTAGGGGCTAATATATTATTGTCATTATAATCAATAATAAAATGATTCACTTCTTCAACAATTCCAAATTCAAAAAATCTTTTTAAATTATTATTTTTATTTGATTTTAACAGAGCATACATTTTGGTAGCAATATTATTTACATTATGAATTGGAATATAATTACTTTTAATTAATGTTAATATATCAATTAATATATTTTGTTTATTTATTTTAAATTTACTATTTTTATACAATAATTTTGAATAATTAATTAAACCATAAATTAGTAAATTAATTTCATTATTTAATTCTATATTTAAATTTAAATGACGATCTTTTGAATTAAATGTTTTATTTGGTAATATTAATGGATAAATGAAACTTTTATTTGATAAAATTATATTAATTAATGGTAAAGGTAACTCAAGAGAATTATTTTTATAATATTTCCATCGATCAATACATTGATTCCATTGATTATTCATGTAATTTTTAAATGTATCACATTGATGCATGTTTTCATAAGTTTCAATTAATTCCATGGCACTTTTAATATTGAGACAATTGAAATTACTTTGATTATTATTTGAAGAAAGTTTGTAGAAGATTTCAATCATTGTTCGAAATTTGTTTGATAGTCTGAATAGACGAGGATGATTGTACGTTTGTAAATAATGTTGTAAACTATATTGGATATGTTGACTAATTTGTTGTTTGAGTAATTTTAAATCATCATTTTCCAAAACAATATTATGAGAATTGTTTCCGATGTTATTGTCATTTAGAATGAAATCATTGCCGTGTTTTCTTATATCTTGAAATTGTTTATCATATTGATCACGAGCAGTTCTGTTTGCATCTATACAAGTGTTTGACGATTTGGAATCTTGAATTTCATTATTGTCCTTATTTATTATCCAACGTTCATTTATTTTATCTTGAAGATGATTTATATCAATTTTATTTACACATATGTTGGAATTAGATTCGATTACATTCTGTTTGGAATTTTCAATTTGATGAAAATGTTTCTCGGAAATAGATATGGATGTATCATAATTTAATTCATTTTGAATAATTTTGTTTTCCATTATATTGTCTTTATTGGTTTCTTCAATTCTATCATTCCTTTGTGAAGATCTTCCAAATAATTTGTGAAGAGTGTCCATGGTTTTTATGTTTTCATTTTCATTATCACAAGTTGTACTTATATTTTCAATGTTTTGATTGAATTTAACAGCTTGATTCTCACTTAGTATATTATTACGATTATTTTCATTCGAGTCAATATGAATAGCTTTAGTTGTACTTATTTCTACTGTTTTATCCGTATTTTCTTCAGTGTTATCTTTGGATGATGTAAAACTTGTAGACAGTCTCTGATTTTTTTCATTCAAATTTACTATTTCATTCGAATTGTTTGATTTAAGATTTGTTTCATTCATTTCATGTGTAACATTTTCAGAAATGTTTCTCATATTTTGATTTGTATTATTTGATTTACTTGTATTACTAGTATTTTGTTTACGTTTTTTCATTTCATTTTCAAATACATATTTCCCATATTGTAGAACTTGATCATGATAATTTAATTCATCTTCATTTATAATTTTATATCTTTTTTTAAATAATTCAATACCATGTACATAAGCATCAAACAATTCACCCAATTCTTTGCCTCTTAATCCACCAGAAGTATTTGTTGTTTTCGTTTCTTTTTCATTATTTTCAATCAGATCATTATTTTTTATTTTTTCGTTGTTTTCTGCAGTTTCTCTTACAACATTTTCGTTATTTTTTAAATCTTCATTGTTTTCTTCACTTTCTTTTACATTTTCTTCATGGTGATCATTATTTTTTAAATGTTGATTTTTTTCATTTTGTACGCCGCATGACTTTATTTTGTCTATTTCATTTTGATCGCCATTTTTAAATTGTACTTTCTTTTGAACGTTTATTTCGGTATTAGAATTTTCTTTCTGATTATTTTTAATTATACTTTTATTTTTCCCTAAATTACAATCGATATTCTGACTATTATTTGTGTCTGTGTTTAATTCTGTTGTGTTTGTGGAATTTATTACTTCATTAAATGTCGAATTAACATAATCATTAATATTATCTTGTTGAGGTTCTTGATCATGATAATCATATATTTCATTAATTTCAAATAATTCTCCCATTAATTCATTTAATTCTTTTTTTGATACTTTCACTCCTGGATCTCTTCTTAATTCTTCTGAATCTATTATATCTTCATCATTTGGTATAAATTCTGTATCATCATCTTCCTCATTAATTTTATCTATAGGTTTTGTAAATTCTGTTAAAAATTCATTCCAATCTTGATCATCTATTAATAATTCATACATATCTTTATCTATATCAGGAGGAACAAATGCTTGTTCTATATCTTCTAATGGTGTATCCATATAAGAAACTTTAGATCGTGTTCTATAAAATACTTTATCTTCAATAAAACTTTGCGATTCTTCATCATCTTCATCGGCGAGATATTTACTTTGTTCTTTGATTTCTTGTTCTTCAGTTTGACTTTTCTCTTCATGAAATGTGTCATCCAGATCATTCAATTCATCTTCGTTTGGTTGATATTCCTCATCAGAAGAATTATCAGAAAAATCTTTTTCCAAAAGTGTTTCTTGTTTTTTATGAACTTTAGAAGTCGCTGTCATTTCTTCTATAATTTGATCAATATATGGAACAAAATCAAATTTCAAAGGCGTTTTACATTTTGATTTTTTTGGTGTTGATTGTATTTTTTTCAATACACTCCCAGGGACAATATTTTTAGGACTTATTTCAATAATAGGTTTTCCATTTGTACAAATTAATTCGATTTCATTTTTAGGAGTCAAATTAGATTGACCTAATTTTGTTTTTTTCGTTATCTTTTTCGTCATTCCTCTTAAGTTTTTTTTAAATGTTTTTTGTTTGTCCGACGATGTTTTAGGTGTCGTTTTTATTTTACCACTATTTTTATTATTATTTCTTTTTGATTTATTCGCATCCGTAGTTTTTGATTTATCTTTATTTTCAATTCTTTTTGTTATAATTGAAGTTGCTTTTCTTTTTAGTATCAGTAGACTAGATTCACTTCGAAGAGATCGTTTTCTTTTTCGAACAATTTCTTTAATTTTATCACCAAATTGTTTTAGTTTGGTTCTTTTAGATTTTCTTGATTTCGTTATTATTCCTGATTTATTTTTTCTCAATTTTTTTGTTTCTTCTTCTTTGTTTGATGAATTTGTACACTGAGATGAAGACTTGTTGCTTTTTGCCATTACTCTAAAAAAATACAATTTAAAAAAAAACAAAATTAATGGACTTGAATAAACATTGATTTAAGGGTGTAAATAAGACTATTTGGTTTGACGTTCCAAGCAAATCATTAGAATAGGCCACGAAAAAATACCCTTCAAAATTCGATGTCTTACGCTTCAAGATTGTTACGTAGAACCCTAAAATCGTACTCCGTACGCCTTGAATTTTCTCAATATAGTTTCTTTGGGCCTTGATACAGCGTTGGAGACGGGTTTTCCGTTCTTCATAGCAGTGCTGGAACTCTGTTCCCCGGATGATCTTGATTTCTCACCTAATTTTGACCGAAATGAATGATATCTTGAACCTATGTAGAAAAGTATTCGACATTATTTTAATTTCGAAAACCTGATGGATTTGAACCAAGCGCGCTTATATGAGCCGACCTAGAACTTTCGTGTCCTGTGCCACGAATTTTTTCCCGTCTGTCGCCAGCATCATTTATTATCAAGCACTTTTCTAATGACATTATGTGTAGTGCTCTCGTCGATTTTTAAGTTGAACCCTAGTGCATCAAATTTTGCAGAAATTGGGCGGTAGTCAGGTAGAAATCATGTGAATATAAAATTCAAATAACTTTCGGTTCCGATTCTATGTACATTACAAAGATTGGTGAGTGTGACAACCGATTTAAGGAGGGACGCACATTGGAGGAAGAGAGCAAGGAGGAGAGGTGGTCGGACACCAACATGCCGGAATGACCATGTTATTCCAAAGTAAACTCTGTGGTGATGCAGGACCGTCGTCTGACTATCCTGCAGGAAGAACCCGAGAACACCGCTAGGTATAACAGACAACGAAAATTTTGTTTTCAATAAATAAATGCAATGAAATTTATTTAAATCTAACAAGTGAAATACATTATAAAGAAAACGAGATTTGCATTAAATAATAGCAATAGGAAATAAAACTACAAATGGCCAAGCCACCTGGGTTACTGCAGCAAAATTACATGCAACATGACACAAGCAAATTGAATTTTATGGAAATGTACATTTCTTTGTGTTATGTCAATATTTTTCTGGATATTATAGCATTGCAATCAATTTCAAACAATCACTCAAATATCACTGATCTACTGAACAATCATCTCATAAATCTACAACTTGTAGATGTGTTTTTTTTTTTTCGAGGTCCGTAGTTTGACCCTTTATTCGCTGGAAATCTACAAATTATCTATCCACATTGACCGCACAGTCTGGGTTAGGTCAGAAATAGCCGCCAGGATGCGAATCTGCATGGTCATCTACATGGACGTTGCCTAACTTCAGTCATCTAATAGGAACGGTGTATTCAACGTGTCATTGACTCGGGCAATTTTCGCATTGTAACAGAAGCTGATAAAATTATTTTCCCTTATAAGTTTGAGACTGCAGGCTCGCTTTGTTAGATACCTCTTCAACAAAGAAAATAACTTTTATCCCCTATACCCACACTATATTGAGTATGGATTATTGATTGATCACCTCCAAATTGACTCCTTAGAGCTGCGCCGGATTAAACTTCCGCGGGGCCCGTAGCACTTTCACAGAGCGGGCCCCCCACCCATATCCGTCGGCGCCGCGCCGTCTAATAGTATACTTTTTGGAGCCAGTACAAAAAATACAGCTTTCACTTAATCTTTTCTTTTTTTTTTTCATTTGGCTTAACGTCTTTTTAACATCTATTGATCATTCGAGACGGGGGGTTTTACCCTCCATTCGCTGGAAACTTCCAAAGCAGCTACCCACATTGACCTCAACCAGCCTGGGTTGCGTGAGGCAAAACACTCCAAAAATAGAATATGCACTTTCTATATAGGTAGGTACATGATAAATTGTAAAAAAAGAAACGAAACAATTAGAATTTCCGAATATCCGCGAATCCCGAAATATCTGAATGTCAAAGCGCGGGGCCCGCAGCACGTGCTACAAGTGCTACTATTGTTAATCCCATCCTGATGCCACCTGACAATGAACCTGACTCTGCAGATCATCACTAACAATTTCATCTGCCTCGTGTACTTATCCTCATTTTCTGAGTGGAATTTTTTCAAGTTCATCTGCCTCGTGTATTCCTCCACGTGTAACCCCATTTTTTTTTTTTTTTTTTTTTTTTCAATTTTACCTACCTGATGTATCCATCATACACAAACACAGCAATTAGAACTTTCGAATATCCGAATCCCGAAAATTTCACCCGAAAATAAGAGGGTACCTAGTGTACCTACACTAACCAATTTGCTGTTGTTGCAATACTCGTTTCTTTATTAAGTTCCTAGGTAGTAGGTACCTACATGTACTTTCCTAAATTAGATTTTACTACATACTTTGAACAGTTGGGGCCCCGTCAAAATGATGTTTTTTTCAATTGTCAACTCAGAAATGTCGAAATATCTAGTGTAAGTTGTCAAAGCGCGGGGCCCGTAGCACGTGCTACAAGTGCTACTATTGTTAATCCGGTCCTGTNAAACATAAATTTCAATATAAAAAAAAAAAAAAAAAAATTGCGAGGATCCTTGGATACCAGATCCAAGGATTAGATCCTCTGGTAGTATTTTGTTCAAGATCCCCAATAGTAGGTAGACTTACTTGTTCAAGTCCCCTATAATACAGCAGTATGCCGGTGAAGCCGGAAAAAATCTAAGACATTAAGATTCCCTTGAGTGCGTCAGTAATTGCTGTATTGGTGTCTGAAGCTCACCAGCATTAATGTAGTGTAGATGCAATAATTTGAAGAAAAAAAAAAAACTATGCAGGAATTATTTATACATGACTAGTGACGAATCTGTTTGTCCGTGCTTACCTACGGCTGCGAAATTCAACATTCAACCTTTTCAAATTTGGATCTACAATAGGCTATTTTTTCCACCCTGTATGAATCTGTACAGATTCCAATAGTTAGTCCTCGAAGATAAATAATAAAATAATGAAATATTTTATTTACATAAAAGTGGTGTTTACAAAGTTCTTTTCCTAAGCTAACATGGGCTTCTTAGAATATTTGAATTTTTTCAACCCATTTTTAAATTCACAATTCTTGGACTATAGCTATATCTCAAAAACGATCAGAGATACGACCAAAATGTATAGAACTCATCTTGCGGGAAATTTAATTGTTGTTTATTAAAGTCTCATAAAATATTTCGATAAAGTTAACCGTCCTCAAGATATATGCGATCAAAAAATTAACATAAAAATTCAAGATGGAGGGCGGTGGTTCCGCAAATTTGGCACCTCGGGACATTTTATAATATTGATGAGGGAGGTCTAATCTAATATTTTCATCCAAACTTATAACTATCATTAATTTAATGTTTTTTAACCTATTTTTTCATCTAAAATTCCTGGACTATAACAGCCGAAAGCACTCGTACAATAAATAAATATAAATAGAATGAGTCAACTAATAATAATAACAACAACAACAAGACGTTAACAATAAGTTGGTTAGTGTCTAGAATAAAGATTAGTGATATCTCCAAGTAGGAGGACGATGGCCGGTTCTGCGCACCAGGACAACCTGGAACGCATACGATCAGCATCTAAATATATAAATCACGATTAGTTGTATGTGTCTATGTATGTGGTAGGGGTTAAATGTTTCAATAACACTGCCCAAACGGTAGCGAATAGCAAAAATTAATGAAAATGCGCTCCCATGGTCTACGACCCCCAAGAAAAAATATGAGAACTTAATAAATGTCAAACCGTTTTTGAGTTATGGCCAATTTATTGATCAAATTGGACAAGCGATATCTTATCGTGATCAACTGAAAGTGAGAAAATTTTAGGCGTCCGTTTAGTCCTTAATTTAAGATATACTTAGCAAAATTATGACCAACCATTCCAGAGGTGAGAGTTAGAAACCGGGATTGACAAAAAATAAATTTAGAAAATACTAACCATTAGGAAAGGTCATGTCTCTAAAGAACCCGACGTAACATATAAACAAGAAATCTGTACTTTTTAAAGGCTACAATATAAAGAGCGGGCAAGAATTATGCCCCCAAATCTCATTTATCTTTGAAAAATAAAAATATAAGAATTGTAGGGAAGCATGAGTAAAATATCTAGTAAAAAATATATCGAACTTGACTTGATTCTAGACACCTGGTATGTGTAACTTAAAATTAATATAACTACATATCATTTTAAAAAACAAAAGCAAATGTAGAGTTTATCCACAAATATAATAAGAGAATTTTAGGAAAAGGAAAGATAATAATTATTTAACAAATTAATATTAGACATCCTATTGGTAACTTTAAAAAACACTACCGTTATTTATGACGAGGATTCACTTACTTTTTCACTTCCGACTCGAGTTTCGTCTACATCGTAGACATTTTCAAGGAAACTGACTCTTTGGTGTTGTTGTTATTGTTGGGTGTCCGTTGGTAACTCAGGACCCACGTGATCAATCAGCTGATTTCTCTCATACACAAAGTTTGGAACAGTGTCGACGATCGCGTTGATGCATTTACCTTTACTCATTGACGTGGGTATGACGATGTACTTTTACAATATGGGTATGACAAAGTATGTGGGTATGACGATGAGGAATATTAAAACGCGTACAAACATGTTGCGGCAGTACGCAACAACAAACCTGACACGTCTACTACGCCGAACATATTATTAACACCCATTATGATATGAGAAATCGTCAAATGGAAATCCTACTCTATGAACAAATCTACATCCATTCGTCAATGAGTAAATGCATCAACGCGATCGTCGACACTGTTCCAAAATTTGTGTATGAGAGAAATCAGCTAATTGATCACGTGGGTCCTGAGTTACCAACGGACACCCTACAATAACAACAACACAAACAGTCAGTTGCCTTGAAAATGTCTAGTCGGAAGTGAAAAAGTAATTGAATCCTCGTCATAAATAACGATAGTGTTTTTTAAAGAAAAGAACATTAAATGATAAAGATTCTAAATTTCGCTGAAAATGTTACATTAGACCTCTCTCATCAACTTTAAGAGATACGACAAATATGTATGGAACAAATCTCGTAGGAAATTTAACTGTCGTTCATTAAATAGAGATGAACGTTTTCGAAAAAAATTAACCGTTCTCGAAATATTGGCAAAAAAAATCAAAATGGCGGATGATAAAAGTTAAAATTGCGGAAGGTTCCGCAACTTTCCAGCCATAATATGGATGCGGAAGATCTAATATAACAATAGCAAAAATTTAAATTATATCAATTAAAATATTTTTGAACCATTTTTTTCATTTAAAATTCCTGTGGTATATCCTCAAGTACTTCAAACACAATGTAGTAGATATGAGTATAAGAATTAGTTTTCAACTTATTAATTTCTAACACACTGGTAAAAAATTAAATAAGAGCGTTATAAACTCGGCCCATTGGTTTTATATTGTTTGCTCTTTTCACAGATATGACTATGTTCTGAATCATGAAATATTTTATTCGCTCATGGTAGAATTACACGCTCATATTTGCTTTTCTTTGTTTGACAAAGTTTAACAAATGGTCAAATCCTCTAGGAAATATTTGACAAATATTTTCTCTCTGTGTTTGGCCTGATAAATGTTTGTCATATTGGTTCAATTGCAATAAATACCCTCATTGCTATCAGGTGGTAAATGTTGTTTGTCTTTATTTTTCTTCAGTTATTTTTTTATTTTTTTTTGCATAGCAATGATGAGCAAATAAATTACAAACTGAGATAATTATATTACATTTCACACGAAATGTAATATAATTTTTATTGGCATAATTTTTAGTTTTGATTATTGTCGATCGTTTGCTCTCTTCACAGATAGGACTTATGTTCTAAATCATGAAATATTTTATTTGCTAAATATTTGACATCTTCATTACTATGTTCCACTTTAATAGTATTTAATTTATTTTTTAATCTCTCAATTGCACTTACACCAAATATAGCCGCATACATTGTATCGGGAGAAGGCGCTTTATCTTCCAACGGTAAATCAATACAAGGATCAATACAAAATTGAATTTTAATTCGAATAACATTTTGTAAGAATGTTAAAAATCGAATCAATAAATCTTCACTTGTAGATGAATTAACAAATTGTAAAAATCTTTTCGGTGCTTGAGCTGCTAATAAATGTGGTATCATATCCGAATTACAAGATAAATTTACAAGTAATTTTAATACTTGTAGTTTACATTGAGGTGAACCGGTATCTATCAATCCATAAAGAGAACCTAAATACGAAGAAAATTCAAAATGCCAATCGTTGTGTACAGCTATATTACAAAGACATATGAGTGTTGTAAGTAGGACCACTTCGGATATATTCAATTTACTTGTATTTCTTAACAAAAGTGGTAAAATTAGTTTCAATTCTTTGACGTTTCCTTCATTCAATGTTAAATTTCCAAGTGTTTTAATTGCAGCAACTTGTATATTTTCTTTTGGATAAATAATAAGTTTGGAGAGTTGTGTTAAACAACCTGCTTCACGGAGCATTTCTTGATTGACAGACACAGTTGCACTATTACCAATTGTTGTTAGAACTCTTTCTAGTAATTTCTCATTTTTAGTTTGTAAAAAAGACACTAACATTTTGGATTCTTTTTGTGTTAATGTTCTTCCAAACATCGTATTGTCATCATCGTTACCAAGAAAACTTTCTGCATGACTTCGAATTTCTTTTTCTTTTTCATCGAGAATTTCACCTTGAGTGTATCGTGTAGGAGATTTATTTTCTCGAAATTTTCGAAATTTCGATGATGTTTTTTTATGTTTATAAGGTGAAGATGTGCTAGCAACGAGCGCGACACTACCACCAGGAATTGAAGAAAGAGTTAGATTATCCGAAGATTGACTAGACATGAGTTGACGTATATCAACTGGACTTAATATTCGAGGAGAATTCCATGGGGATACTTGTAAACTACGAGGACCATGTCGTACTGGTGAATTTGTATTCGTTTGTATTGCTATCATTGTGTCAGTAAACATTCTCGCTCTTAAATTCAATTCTTTTATTCTTTCTTGTACTGTCATAGGTCGAAGTATGATTTTTCCAGAGTCTGATAAATCTAAATTTCCTAATAGAACGTCCGTTTGTGTTGTTTGAGAGAGTCGACGAAAATAGAGCCGATGTTCTGAATAATCACCTTCTTTATCTTGTTGACCTATACGACGATTAAATGCTGTTCTCATTACAGAATAGCCAACATAAGCAAATCCAGCGAACATTGCCGAACATAGAGCAACCTTATTGACAGATTTGTCTGTAGAAGTGGAAGGACCTGGGCCATTCATGATGAGAATGAGGAGGGTCTATAACACACAAAACAAGAAGAAGAAAAAAAGGACATTAGCAGTCAATCGGCAAATTATTTTCGTTACTTTTCAGAAGGTTTTTTTCTATAAAAAAAATGGTCGTTTGCGAAAGCCAATAAAAAACGACCGTTCTACATTAAAACGAGACAAAATTCCTATGTAAAATCAATATTTTCAAACCAATTTTTTAACACTAACAATTTTTTTTTTTTTTTCAATCATGTTTGGTTTTGCAAATAGAATAAGATCCGCCTTAGGTTTTGCAAATAGAATAAGATCGGCACATCGTATTTCCGGTACCCCGAAAAATTACAATAAGTGTTTTTTTTTGTTTTTTTTTGTTTTTAATATTCATCGCGTAAAAACTTCAGGACAGCCAAACTACATTACGATGTTGAATCATATTTAAAAATGTCATGCTAGGGGAGGAGTCCCTTTTGCAAAAAAAAATATAAAAAAATGGAAAATTGGTCAAAATACACTACAAATTAAGATCACGAATTTTGGTTTATTATTTTCAATAATGAACCTTTGTAATGTTTTTCTAAATCGCAAAGCTATTTTTTCTTGTCCATGACCACCCCTGAACTAGTCCTTCGGTTCTAATGACAAATCTGTCGGTCCTCAAGTGGTGTGTTTCACCTAAATTTTGGTTAAATGAATATACGTGTACGATTAAGTAACCTCACAGGTAACGGGCGAGTTAATTTCATTTCACCAAGCTCGGTTTTCTTAACCTTTTAGTTAATTCATATTTTATTTTGAGGTTGGTAGGTATTACTCACTGTAATTACTCAATATAGTCTTTAATCTATAATTATAAAACGCAAAGCCCAGTTGGTATATTGACTGACTGATAATCAACGTGGCTCCACGATGGCTAAACCTAGAGACTTGAAACTTGGCACACAGGTCCCTTTTAGTGTTTAGGTGCGTAATAAGGAAGGAAAAAAATCGAAAGTTCAAGTGGGAGAAAGTCACCGCCAAAAATGACGCTTTTTAGCTAGTCTTTTTGTAGTCTCCCCCCCATAAAAAATATAAAATTTGAAATTTTCCGGTTTCTCCCCGATTTATGGATGGTTTTCACCACCAAAAATCGGTTTTGAGAAGTACCACTTCGGGATGAGCGAGAAAGCTGAAATTTAATACGAAGGTGTTTCGCAGTGCGAAAAGTAATATCCTTCAGTAAAATATTGAATTTTCTAAATAGGAGCCATGCTTTTCCTGTAGATCTGTTCCACCAAAAATCCACACTTAAGAAGATTTAGTGTCGCAATCTCGAAATTTTTGTTGAATTTCATAACCATAGTGAAGCACAGCTAGTAAGACTATAATTATCACTGCGACCTTTATTGAGTTCTATTGTGACCAGCGGCGGGGATAGAGTAGATTCGAACCGATAGTCTCCTGTTTACGAATCCACCACCTCAACCAACTGAGCTATTGAGGCTGTTTAAATAAAAAGTTATGCCCTGGAACCGCTTTCGCATTACTTCATGACACTCCTTTTTACAGCCTTGCCATCCGGAAACGATAAAATTCGATCAGAAAATTTTCGCTCCGGGCGGGATTCGAACCCACAACATCCGAACCAAGAGTCAATGGTCTTAACAACTCGGCCACGGAGATCGACAAGGGCTATGGAAATATAAAATCCCTTCTGGGTAGGAACATTAGGGTCATTCTTTATACATTATTACCTGTTAAGATTTTTAATTGAAGCCAGTGTCAATACACAAGTTCTGATCAAATCACTGAAGTTAAACAACGTCCAACGAGGTTTTACCAAGTAGGTAAACTCGCGCTCGTGATGCTAGCTATTCCCGGGCCAACCCAGGCTGCGTGAGGTCAATGAGTGTAGCTGGTTTTTAAGTTTTCAGTGAATGGAAGGTAAAATCCTCGTCCTAAATGACGTTTAGACTATGTTCAGATGATCACACGGTACGACGGACCGCGCGCACAACATCTATCCAAATAGTGCATATTGTCTACATGACCGCACGGTACTAGTTCTACAAATTTGTATCAATTTGTTCAGTTGATCCGCGCGGTTTGAGGCAAAATAAAACAGCCAAGTAGATATTTTGATGCCAGACTTCCGTGCGTACATACGTTTACATATGAATGCTCCTCCCGCGCGGTACCGCGCGATCATCTGAACATATCCTAAGAGACGTTAAGCCAAAATAAAATGAAGTTAGGTAGAGAAATAACGAATTATAATTGAAATCCAATAGCCTCTTAGTTGAAATTGATTAAACAAGAAAGATATTCATATGGGGCGTTAGTCAGCGTCTATTACAAGTTGAATACGCCAGTTCTCGAGAGATCTCTGAAGTTGAGCAACGTCCAGCGAGGTTGTACTACGTGGGTTCGGGCCCTCGTGATGATGACTATTTTTTTTCGGTCCAACCCAGGCTGAATAAGGTCAATGAGGTTAGCTGGTTTGCAAGTTTCCAGCGAACAGAGGGTAAAACCCCCGTCTTGAATGACCAATAGACGTTAAAGAGACGTTAGGCCAAATTACAAATATATAAACAAGGTGTCCCATTTTAAGTGGCCACCTCAATTTATTCCGAAATTGTTGGAGTCCCACAAAAATTATTCTGACCGAATGTTCATACTTCATTTTCTTAAATAAGACGACCTGAATTTTATTACATTTTCGGATTCCCCATTTAATTCTACGTACATTTGACTATTCACTTTATGTTTTCGTTGAACTTTTTTGCGCCAATTTTGGAAATGTTTTTTGGTCTGACATACCCGTGTCAGACCAAAAAATATTGACGGACCTTGAAGGACAACCTTGACAAGTCAGCCCTGACAAGGTCGTCATAATACGTACCCCTTTTTTTATGAACATTCGGTCAGAATAATACGAAAATTATCACGCGAGTTCAAACGGGAAAGTAATTTCAAATTACTAGCGGGAGTGATTTATTACGACTTCAGTCAATCTATCAATAGTTCCCATGGTAGCTAGATGTATAAGAATTACTAGCCGGAGTGATTTATTACGACTTCAATCAATCAATAGTTTCCATGGTAGCTAGATGTATAAGAATTAATAGCGATAGTAATTTATTACGACTTCAATCAATCCATCAATAGTTCCCATGGTAGGTAGATGCATAAGAATTACTAGCGGGAGTGATTTATTACGCTTCAGTCAATCAATCTATCAATCAATAGTTAATAGTTCCCATGGTAGCTAGATGTATAAGAATTAATAGCGGGAGTAATTTATTACGACTTCAATCAATCCATGAATAGTTCCCATGGTAGCTAGATGTATAAGAATTACTAGCGGGAGTGATTTATTACGACTTCAATCAATCTATCAATAGTTCCCATGGTAGCTAGATGTATAAGAATTACTAGCGGGAGTGATTTATTACGACTTCAATCAATCTATCAATAGTTCCCATGGTAGCTAGATGTATAAGAATTACTAGCGGGAGTGATTTA
>CM022876.1:22854823-22867023 GCA_012654025.1 Pachypsylla venusta | reverse complement strand
GATGGAAAATATCGTTTGTGATGATGGAAAATATCGTTTGTGACAACTATTAAAGGTCTCATTAAAATAATTAAAATAATTTGATTACTATAAGCTTTTTGCTAAAACGCGGGTACTTTGTACCCCCACCCCCCGCCCCCCTTGACAATGCTAGGGTTAATTTAGGACATAGTTTGCAAACTTATGACTAGGCATTCCACAGAGTTAAAAGTTCGAATCGGGGTTCAAGTAAAATTATTATTGTTATTCAAAGATCTAACCTAAAAACTTACACATCTCACACTGACGAGTGTGTAAAACTTAAGGAGCATCCACAGTACACAGTGACAGTGGTCTCCAACGCCGCGTTGTACCGTGATCTTCACAGTGATTTGAGATGAAACATTTCTGGTAGAGCACGGAGAAAACACTGACGGGTGTTATTAAAATCACTGTGAGAGGCACTGTCACTGGGTACAGTGAATGCTCCTTTACTCATCGGTACCCTTCTATGGTTAAATATTAGAGGACATAAGATTACTGCCTACCACGGGATATGACGACACAATAACATCCCCAAAACCCAGGTAGACATTTTCTATATAATTCTGGAAGTTTTTGTGATAAGAAACTGAATTTCTGGAGCGTTAAACTTCTGATAACAAACAGGTTATGCTCACGTAATTTCAAGAGAACAATTTCATCATCCTCAGAAAACACACACGTGCAGGTGTTTGGCAATTGCGTTTTGTCAAAACAAAATTGTCAGATTTCTTATACTCATGAGACTACGCGCATTCCGATGAATTCAACGATACGCAGTGTCCGCGGTCGGGCTCTCATTCCTCAAAGTTTGGAATCGTTCCAACTCAGTCTCATTGGCTTTTTGTGTGTTGGGGTGATGTTATCATAATCATCAACGAGGAACGATTTGGTTGCGTAACTTGTTCCTTTGTTTAGCTCATATTTTTATCCAGTGGTATACAAACATACATTTTATTTCATTGAGCTTCATCCCTCACAGGTTTGGAATCGTTCCAACTCAGTCTCATTGGCTTTTTGTGTGTTGGGGTGATGTTATCATAATCATCAACGAGGAACGATTTGGTTGCGTAACTTGTTTCTTTGTTTAGCTCATATTTTTATCCAGTGGTATACAAACATACATTTTATTTCATTGAGCTTCATCCCTTAAAGTTTCGAATCGTTTGATTTGACAGTTTAACGCCATGCACGGCAAAGCTTTTGATGGAAATTGAATATACCGTAGGCGGTTTTATGTCGCTGTTTAGCGGTTTTCGAATATCCTGCTTAAAATGAGAACGGTAATAGCTAGAACTTTAAACTTGGTGCCTATTCATATCAATTTCATACAAAAAATTTAAAAATACAACTGTTGAAGTGTAATATATTGTTGGCCGCTAATTAGCGGTCGAAGTCTGTTTTTTGGCGGTGCCACCTAAAACCAAAATGGAAAGAGATAGAACTTGAAATTTGATGCCTATTCATATCAATTTCATATAAGAAATTGATCAATACAACTTTGCTTGAAGGGTAATCTATTGTTGGCCACTAATTAGCGGTTGAAGGCCGCTTTTTGGCGGTTCCGCCTAAAACCAGAATGGAAAGAGCTAGAGCATGAAATTTGTAGCCAATTCATTTATAGATAAGGGAAGTCGGGTGATGTTCATACCAGATGTTTTGGAATCGATGTGGTTGCGTAACTTGTTTTTTTTTTCGCTCTGACCGATCCCGTGGTACACAAACGTTACGCACACATCTTATCAAAATGACTATCAATGAGCGATGAGCGGTTGAGCGGGACAATTCTAATCTGAAAATTCATATTGAACGCCACATGGCTGATAACATTGACAGATAATAATGATATAAACTAATTAGGTCGGTTAGGTGCTGGTAATCTAACTAGTTTGGTGTGTATAACAAATCTAGTTTAGAGTCAATAATTAAAGTAGCAAAAAATAAATAAGATAAAAACAGGTATAAGAGTGACTCGTAAGTTGGCGTAAGTGTGACAAAAATGGAGATTCCGCCAAGGTAGGTGACACATATATTTTATTTGGGTTTAAAAAAAAATCTGGTTTGAAGGTTTTGAACGCCTTCCTGGACATGTACACAGACACAAGGAAAAATGTGAATTCTATTTAAATAATCAACTCAAAAATATGTTCTGTCTATTACAAGAAATTTAAATTTTCCTTATCTATAAGAACTACTGAGGAGGGATACTTTTGAGCAATACGTGAGATTTTTTCCGTTTCTCTTTTAAAAAGAACTCGAAGATAATTTGGAGGTGACCTCCTCACGGCCCGAGTCCACAGACCTGATGGTGTTAAAATATAATGTAAGATTCCTTCTGATTATTACTACATTTCATTTTGCACGAGCTGGATGAAAGGTATTGAAGGGAACTAGAGAGGGGATAGTTTCAAATGTATAAACTATGCTGGCAGCATCTATTTAACTTCTAATGATCTGATGACATTAATTCCAAATAGATCCACTAGAGAGCAACACCACTCCTTTATAATTGACTGTTCTGGAATTTCCGGAACGGCATCATCATTAATTATTACAGAAGCTGATGCTAAAACCACATTATCATTAATTATTACAGAAGCTGATGATAAAACAGCATCATCATTAATTATTACAGAAGCTGATGCTAAAACTGCATCATCATTAATCATTGCAGAAGCTGATGCTAAAACCGCATCATCATTAAGTAATCATTGCAAAAGCTAGTGCTAAAACGGCATCATCATTAATCATTGCAGAAGCTGATGCTAAAACCGCATCATCATTAATCATTGCAGAAGCTGATCCTAAAACCGTATCATCATTAATAATTGCAGAAGCACAGTGTGAACGTGCCTTAACACGATAAAAGTTGATAACTTGATATCATAGGAACTCACTGGAGGGTTATTTTCTCACCATCTTGATGTAAAGTAACACCTTATAAGTTGCCTTGCCAGGATACTCGTGTTACGCCATGACATAACACAATCAACAGTAGATCTCGCTCAACTTTGAAGAGAGAGAGAGAAATAAGAGCAATGTACACACAGAGTGTACCCGATCAGTGTACCAGTGAGAGAGAAATCGATAAGAGCAATATACACACAGAATGTACCAGATCAGTGTACCAGAGAGAGAGAGAGAGAGAGAGAGAGAGATAAATCAATAAGAGCAATATACACACAGAGTGTACCAGATCATTTCCAACAATAATAAGAGCAATATACACATCACAGAGTGTACCAGATCATTTACAACAATAATAAGAGCAATATACACACAGAGTGTACCAGATCATTTCCAACAATATATATCCAGCACACAGGTACAGTACGGTTTTGCTTGGTTTGCAAGATGCCGAGCATTTTGTGTTTTTCCCCCAAAACTCATAACCTAGGTCGACACTCAAAATTCTGTACGAAATAAATATACCAGCGTCTATGGCACGTTTAATATACCATCAGTTTCCTTTAGATCAATGATGTCAAACAACGTCCAGCAAGGTTTTACCAAGTAGGCATCCACGTAGGTTCGTGCTCTCGTGATGCTGCCTTTTTTTCCGGACCAATCCGGGCTCACATTGACCTCAGTCAATGTGGGTAGCTGTTTTGTAAGTTTCCAGCGAATGGAGGGTAACACCCCCGTCTCGAATGACCAACAGATGTAAAGAGACGTTATGCAAGAAAAAGGAAAGAAATAATTACAATTTTTTCATAGTACCTACAGAAAAATTATCCAAGCACCTATATTACTTACCTACAGCCAGGGCCATTTATACCTCAGTCGGTATTTAGCCTCCTCAACGTAGTGCCTCCAAAAAGCTCGGTCTTCAGCTGCTGCTTCATCAGCCCCAAGCTCTGTGATGTCTTTTTGTACTTGGTCCACCACCTCGCCCTCGGTCTTCCTCGCAGTCGTCGTCCATCTAGGATATTTTCTAGGACGTTCCTCACTGTAGAGTTTCCATCTTTCCTCATCAAATGACCAGCCCATCTCAATCTCCAGCTTTTTATCTCCGCTATAAAATCAACCTCGGTATACAGGGTTCTAATTTCTCTGTTGTATTTAATCCGCCACTCTGCGTATTCGCAGGTGGGGCCGAATATCTTCCGGAGTATTCTGTTTTCAAACGCGATTAGCTTTCTCTCAGCTGCTTTATCCAGTGCCCAATTTTCAGCGCCATATGTTAATACTGGATGAGTAATGGTTTTATACATGCGTATCTTCGTTGTTCTTGAAAGGAGCTTTGAGCCCAGCAGGTTTTTGCGTGCTAATAGGCTTCTGTTTGCCAGAGTCAATCTATTTTCTAATTCACGTTCTTCCCTTGCGTCATTACTAAGAATTACTCCGAGGTATTTGAACTTGTTTACCTTCTGAAATGGGTGTCCCTCAACGATTAAGAGGTTTGGGAGATGTATATTTTCTTTACCACAATACATGTATTTCGTCTTTTCATCATTTATTCTAAGTCCCACGTCCTCTGACTCCTCAACTAATATTTTAGTCAGATCCCTCAGGTCGTCGAGGTTGTTTGCTATAATAGCGATAGCATCAGCAAAAGCTAGGACGTTTATATTTTTTCCAATTTTCACACCCATAGGGGATTGCTCCAAACGTTTTAAAGATTCCTCCAGAGTTATATTGAAAAGCAGCGGAGATAGGCCATCTCCCTGACGGACCCCGGTGTTTACATCAAAGGGTTCTGAAATCATCCCCTCCACTTTAACTTTACATTTAGATTCCATGACGCCGAGTCTGTATTAGATAAAAAAATATTATGTAAAGTGATGAGATAAATATGATATAATTATCAAATCGTTTTGAAATCACCATTTTGTTATGTAACCGGACGCAGTCTACTCGGAGCAAATCCTGTTCAGTGTTCACATCTATCGTCCTTTACTTAAGGAGTTCCGTTTTGGTCCCACAAAAAAATGCTTTCTTAAGGCCCATTTACACTGCCCGAGCATTCGTCACGAACAAAGGTGACGAACGAGCATTCGTTTGAGGCTCAGGCAGTGTAAACAGTCGCCGCGAGCCGATCATGTTTGAAGCGAATGCTCGTTCGTGCTCGAGCCTGATCTCGAGTAACTGATCGTCAGAAATGCTCGAGCAGTGTGAACAGAATGCTTGTTTGTGTTCGTGCTCGCCGATAACTGGCGAGCAACGATCACGAATGCTCGATGCTCGTGTATGTTCAGGCAGTGTAAATGGGCCTTTACTGATTAGCACCAAAGCTTGTCTGTTATCGATAGTAAAAATGTAAATGTATATTTCCTTGTGTTATTATGTCGCAATGTTTGTGGGCATCATAGCATTATAAGGTATTTTCAACATTCACTCCAATATCACTAAGCCTAAGCTACATTTTAACAATTTCCTTATAATGCTACCACTTGGCGCTATTACAATAGCTACTCAATTGTCCTCAGGAGGCTGAGTTACCCCCAAACACAACCAGACCAAGTAGAAAATTCGAAAGATCCCGTCTTTTTTTCTCGGCTTGCACCACCTCTGTGGTGCAAGCCGAGTGTGATGCGCACTTTGTCACCGAGACGTTATACTTATCGATAGTACGAATACAAACATGCATTGTTACCGAGATCGGACCCGATCCGAATTGTGTGAATTGGGCCTTGAAGTTGTTGATAAATAAATAGCATTGGGGAAAACAAATTGTTTATTTACCCCACATAGGTGCCTAAATTATTTATTATGAATCAATCAGTGATTGACGTATATAACAATGACACAAATGAGTTTTCAGTGATAACACATTCATAGGTAATAAAATATTTCCCCAGATAAGGAGATTACCTAGTGGCGGGGCGTTCAACAGAGCATCTAGAAAGAAAGAAAAAAAAAATCGGCAAATGTGACACATGAAAAGTTAGTATGGAACCCTAGAGGAAGTGTACCAAAAGTAGACCTCCATTTTGAATTCTCCTAATAAATCTTGTAAAGAAAACACAAATACTTTGTTTTTCATGAAAAAGCAAAGAATTATAATGTTTTTAATTGTTTAGTATAAACAAATATGCAAAAAAAGAAATGCAAATGAATATATTTATGTTTTTGTTAAATTTCTTAAAATTAAGGTTTTAAAAAAAGTTGTCCAAAAGTGGACCCCCATTTGACTCCTAATCTGGACCCCTAAGTTTCCTAAATTGGACCCCTATGTTCTCCAATTGAGTGGTGAAATATTTGAGCAATAAGAAAGTGGGACCTTATTTCAAATGTATTCTTGATTACACTTCATTAAATATATATAAAAAAAAGTATTCAGGGGTCCACATTTGGAACATTCAGGGGTCCACATTTGGAAAATTCAGGGGTCCACATTCTGAACATTCACATTAGGAATTCAGGGGTCCAGATTAGGAATTTTGGTGGACGAAACAATTTTTTTCACTGACGTTTTAAATTAAAAAGCTTAAAGAAAATAATGAGAGATGAGATTTCCAACAATAAACAAATCATTTCCCCTCCCGCTCCTTCTCTCAAGTTACGTTATGTGAGAAATAGGCTAGAGGTCCACTTTAGGGGAGGGGTCTACTTTTGGTACACTTACTCTATATACTATAACACTAAGGACTAACACTAAGATTAATGTAATAGCTAACACTTAAAAAAAAGTACCGAAAGAAGTTTTACGAGCAAAATTATACGAGCTTTTTCTTTTTTCAAAAAATCGAAGTGGTCTCGATTTTTTTTTTTTTTTTTTTCTAAATTGGATTAAAATTGGCGACCACTCTGTATATGTGATTCACAATGGCGAAAATTTTCGGCGCTCAATTAGATCCCAAATGGGATCTCTAATATACCAAATTTCAACAAAATCAACGCTAATTGACCATCACGGTATGCGGTTTACAGGGTAGATGGGCCGGTGGTCGAAAGAAAAAATGTAAGAAACCTACATTTAAACGTAAAATATCATTCATTTTTTTAAGGGGGGGGGGGGAAGTGAGATTTTTTTAGCCAGATATGTATTATTAATTTGGTATCTATTAGAATTTCATGTTTTGATTGAATAAATTGAAAGAAATCTTTTTTTTTTTATTTGACTTTAACATCTATTGGTCACTCAAGACGGGGGTTTTACCCTGCATTCGCTGGAAACATGCAAACCAGCTACCCACATTGACCTCACCCATCCTGGGTTGAGCCGGAAAAAAGCCTCAAGAGGACGCAAACTCACGTGGACACCCACATGGCACAACCTCGAACTTCAATGATCTATCGGAAACTGGTGTATTCAACATGTCATAGACGCTGGCTGATAGAAAACTTTCGAATTGCTGCTGAGGATCCTTCAGTGGACAAAATTTGAACTCAATAGAGGAAGTGTAACAAAAGTGGACCCCTAGTCTATTTCTCACATAACGTAACTTGAAAGAAGGAGCGGGAGGGGAAATGATTTGTTTATTTTTGGAAATCTCATCTCTGACTCGGTCACAGTTTCAGTTGTAATAGTATTGATTTTAGATCTGTATTTTGATTATTGTGATTTTGAAAAGTTTTCAAGGATAGTATATTCGGATTTTCCCTGATGAGTGTTAATAAGTAGAATATATATGTGTTAAAGTACATTGTTTTACTTCAATTTCTGATATTATTTTCTCTAAGCTTTTTAATTTAAAATGTCAGTGAAAAAAATTGTTTCGTCCACCAAAATTCCTAATGTGGACCCCTGAATTCCTAATGTGAATGTTCCGAATGTGGACCCCTGAATGTTCCAAATGTGGACCCCTGAATGTTTTTTTATATATTTAATGAAGTGTAATCAAGAATACATTTGAAATAAGGTCCCACTTTTTTATTGCCCAAATATTTCAGCACTCAATTAAAGAACGTAGGGGTCCAATTTAGGTAACTTAGGGGTCAGATTAGGAGTCAAATGGGGGTCCACTGATTGACAACTTTTTTGAAAACCTTAATTCTGACAAATTTCACAAAAATATAAATATATTTCATTTTTATTCCTTTTATTGCATATTTGTTTATACTAAATCATTAAAAACATTATTATTCTTTACTGTTTTATGAAAAATAAAGTACTTGTGTTTTCTTTCCAAGATTTATTAGGAGAATTGAAAATGGGGGTCCACTTTTGGTACACTTCCTCTATGTCTATTGATCAACATTTGAGGTGGCAAAATGCTGCTCCGCGTGCTCTTTCAAGAAAATCAAGGGCGTATGTGATTGATAGTTAAAGAGAAAAAAGTCTTAGTTGACATGGCGAACTTTTGTAAAACCAGACTGCCTTGTAGGGTTGAGTTTGTTAAAAGAAAATAAATTATTAATGTTAATAAAAATAAGAAACCAATTTAAAATTACCATGGCCAAGTTCAAATCATTATTCCAACAAATTCCGCCAAGTGATATCTAGGAATTTTGGGGACACGGTTCTTCTTATAAATATTTATCAAACTGACCTCGATAACTGCCAAGCAGTATCTGATGAAAAATTCTCAATCATTGAGATGGAATTTATTCCATGGAATTTATGTCTTTAGACAGATTAATTTTAATTTATAATTAATAATTATCTGTAATTATTGGTCTCTTTTATAAGGTAAAATTAATTAATACTAAATCAACATTCTAAAGACATATTAATTATAATTAATAATTATCCGTAATTATTGTCCCTTTTATAAAGTAGGTAAAATTAATTCACACTAAATCAACATTTTATTCTAATTAAAATGAGCGTTGCACAAGTGATATATTACTTCACGTCACAAAGTGCACTTTTCAGGTCTCTCTACAGCCACGGGGAAAATATGTGGAACTACTTTTGTTGAATATTTCATGATCGGATAGGTAGACGATGAAATCAAATCAATAAAAGTAAATAATCTTAAAATGGTCATTTTTACATTATTTTAGTCTCCTTCATCTGGTGAAAAATTCTCAAACATTGAGATGAAATAAAGACAGATTAAAACAACATTCTATTCATCTTCTTGAACGTTGACGGGGCTACAGCTAAATCTACCGAACCGATTTTGATCGGAGATGTCTTATTTGGTTGCTTCTTGTGGAAGGGTGTGTCTTTTGATATTTTTATCGTCAAAAAAAAATACCTTTACATCTTCTTTCCCAAAAACCTGTTTTACTATCAGATATTAAACTATTGCATCAAAATTAAACAATATTAAGTAGAACAAAGAAATCAAGTTATACATCATCCGATGTCGAAATATTATATCGACATGCCAAGAGAACTTAAACAATATTAATTGCTTAGAGTTAATACGAAATTGCTATTGGCTGAACTCAATACCATCAGCAAATAGAAAGCCGGGAATTCATTTAACGGTCGATCTGAAGGGAGAACTTCAGATCGAGCGTCAATTAAAATGAATTCTAATTCTGGCGTCCGACGGTACAACAACTATTTTATAAATTATTTCTAAGTCCTGAATTCCAATAAAGACCAACTTCGTAAATTCTAGTCATTGTTAATTTTCAACATTAACATCTTGTTGTTCTCATTTCTATTATAGTTTTCTCTCTCAGGTCGGGGTCTATCTTAAAAAGGAGTTCATAGTAACTCTGAAACGGATAGACGGGGAACAACCTTTTCCATAGGAAAACCAGCTTCCCATAAACAAACCAAAATATACCCAACATTTATCAAGCCAAGCTGGCAATATCCGACTATAAATATCTTATTCTACCCCCACCGACATTGACTTAGATGGGTTTTGTTCATTAATAATTTGATGTGAATAATGGACGGAACAGTATCAGTATCTTGAATCGGTAGATTCGTAACGAAGAGGTGGTGCTTCGATGTTTTTTTTTTTTTTTAGCCAGTAAAATAATAAAAACATGTATCACAATGAACGAGTTTTTGTAGTTACTTTACGCCACTACAAAATAACAAGAAAACAATAACAAGATAATATAATCATCGTCAAAAATTCTGTGCGTAGGTGCCCTGTGCGTAGGGCACCTACGCACCAAAAATTCTGTGCGTAGGGATTAGTGCCCTATCTTCCCTATTATTTTAAGTTAAGGGAAAATAGGGGCACTTTATTCATAAATTGATTCCTGAAAGGAAGAAGAAAAAAATGTCTACAAAATTAAAAGTATAAATAGTTTTCATTGATTAGACTATCGGTTTAGTTCACTCAAAGTTGTTCATTAATAAAATAGAAATAATTCAAAATTAATTTTATTTTAATTATTTTATATAAAAATCTCAATTAATTAATTTGTGTTTTTCATAAATAGAATATAAAATTTGTTTCATATTGGGTATTGAGTATAGTTATATCTTGATTTTAAACAATATTAAGTAAGGAATTATAAATACATTAAAGAAATTTCATTTTATTTAATATCTAAAAATCCTATGAACTAAGTTTTATTTATTGCCACGATTTTGTGCTAATTTTTGGTTTTCAGGATCTGCAATCGAAAAATTTTGTGTGCGTAGCGTTTGAACAAACAAAAAGGAAAACAATTTTTGTCGAAAAATTTCAATGGCCAATTGTGATCAAACGATACGTGTACGAAATTTTTGGATTGCAGATCCTGAAAGTAAAAAAATTGACACTAAATTTAGACACCTCAAATCGGAACAAGTGTCAGGGTAGCGTAATTATTATGTCAAAACTTTGGTGCTCACTGTAGCATTGCAATATTATCCTAATATCTATCATTATTGATTTTATTGATTTTTTTTTCAACTTTACCCAAAATGCGGGTGCGCTATGCATATCATCATCATCATAGGTTAACAGCCATGGGGCTGGTTTGCAACAACTCGCCATGAGTTATAGCTTCTCCTTGCTTTCTGCATGGGTAATGGAAAATATATCGTTTCCGACCCCTTCCTTAGTCGCCTCCTACGACTGGACTTGAGTGCTTTGGAAGTATATTCTTGGGGAAGCTACTGCATTCTATCCTACCTATTTCCCTCTGGATAGGGGAACTTAAAAAGAGTACTTCAAAGGCACCCAATTCCATGCCAGTCGCTAAAAGTGACTAAAGGAAGGGTCGGAAACGATATCTATTTTTACATTACCCATACAGAAGGCAAGGAGAAGCTACTGCATTATCCTCAAGGATTCTCAAGTATCAACAACTCATCGCGAGTTGTTGCCAACCAGCCCCATGGCTGATAACCTATGCTGATGAAATGATATCTTTTCCATTACCCATGCAGAAAGCAAGGAGAAGCTATACTGCATTATCCGTAAGGATTCTCAATTATCAACAAGTCATGGCGAGTTATTGCCAACCAGCCCCATGGCTGTTAACCTATGCTGATGAAATGAGATCTTTTCCATTACTCATGCAGAAAGCAAGGAGAAGCTATACTGCATTATCCGTAAGGATTCTCAAGTATCAACAACTCATTGCGAGTTGTTGCCAACCAGCCCCATGGCTGTTAACCTATGCTGATGAAACGATATCTTTTCCATTACCCATGCAGAAAGCAAGGAGAAGCTATACTGCATTATCCGTAAGGATTCTCAAGTATCAACAACTCATTGCGAGTTGCTGCCAACCAGCCCCATGGCTGTTAACCTATGCTGATGAAACGATATCTTTTCCATTACCCATGCAGAAAGCAAGGAGAAGCTACTGCATTATCCTCAAGAATTCTCAATTATCAACAACTCATGGCGAGTTGTTGCCAACCAGCCCCTTGGCTATTAACCTATGATGATGAAATGATATCTTTTCCATTACCCATGCAGAAAGCAAGGAGAAGCTACTGCATTATCCGTAAGGATTCTCAAGTATCAACAACTCATTGCGAGTTGTTGCCAACCAGCCCCATGGCTAACCTATGATAATGATGACTAGTATTTTGAAAGTTCGAAGGCAATATAGAGCCAGCGAGTTGATGAAAAACTTGATTCTTGACGAGGATGAACTTGGAATATAAGACGTGTGATTCAGTTGTTCAACAACTCATACTTTACTTTTCTATACAACCTATATATAGAACCTGTTTCTAACATATATTGGTTGCATGGGGTAACCCGTCAAATCATAAAACCGCGCATGAGTTGATTTCGCATTGTTACGTTCCCAAAACTCAATAGTTAAATTGTATCTCTATTGTACAGGGTGCAGACTAGAATTAAAGACTCTGTCAATGTGACACATGCGTTTATTATTTTAGTGGCTAAAAATCCCCCCCCCCCCCCCCC
>CM022876.1:22792870-22826212 GCA_012654025.1 Pachypsylla venusta | reverse complement strand
GTAGAACGTGTTGGGAGTAGTATTGGGTTAGGTTCCAAAAAAAATAAAATGCGTGTTGAAGTCTGCGCAAGGTTAGGCTGGGTCGCAGACTCATCCTAAACTCAGCAAACGTATATGTAATATGTATTAACAAATGTGTAGGTAATATGTAATCTATGTGCATACTCTGATCGCGTTTAAACGGTTGTACCTCGGTGATATGATTATTAATGTGGGAGTCAGATTTATTATCATTTTTTTCTCTCATCTTCTCGAAACGAAGTTCGGGTACTCAGCTAGTCATACATAAAATCGAAATATTTAGTTGATTCGTGTCTAATATTAAGTATTTTAGTTATTTTTTTTTATATTTTTTTACATTTAGTCATATTTTAATTAATTTTTAGCATATTAACTTATAGTCAATCACTTTATTATTCTGGGAAAATCCACTATATTTTAACTACTATCCTGTCCAATATTTGCGAGGAAAAGTCACGGGAAAAGAGATACGAAGTTGCGGACATCAACTAAAAAGTCAGAATGGCCGTGCCTCCAGGGCCCCCGGCGAAACGTTTAAATCTTGTTTTTTTAAAGGTTGCAATATACAGTAAACACAAGCCCATACTCACTCCCCCCCCCCCCNCCATACTCCCCCCCCCCCCCAAACCAGCGTCCTTAAAAACCAAAAATAGCAATATAAGAATCTTAGCGAAGCACGGGCGAAACAGCTAGTTATTTATAAAATAAAACACCAAACTCCATCTTTCGATTCAACTAGACTGATGATGAATTGAATGATTCGAAACTAGTTTCAATTTTAATTTTAATAATTATAAATAGTGTTTCTGGTAAGTGTTTTGTTATAATTTATTTTATAAATAACTAGCAGGTGTACCTCGTGCTTTGCCACGGTATAATTTAATTTTTCCATTACCTATTGTTTTGAAGCATATTTAACTTTCTCACTTTGAGCTTATAAATTATGTTTCACATTTCATGCTATCTGACATTAACTTAGGTACTGAATTTGACTAAAAAATAAGTATAACACGAAAACGATTTGATATTTTTGAATTCTGATCGTTTCCTCGGGGTTCCAGGCTATTGTTTTTAGGGTGGTCCATTACTATAAATTTTTCGATATCTCTTACCGTTTTAGCTAAACAATGAGTTTTATTATTATAGATAATAAATATTTTTATCCCTTATAATTAACATGTTATTTAAAGATTTAGCCCATTATACTTACTTAACATATAACATCCAAACAGCCAATGATCCAGTTGATTTATCACTTATAATTAACATGTTATTTAAAGATTTAGCCCATTATACTTACTTAACGGATAACTTCCATACAGCCATTGATCTAGTTGATTGATAATATCTTGATTAACAATTGGTTCAAATTTCCTCGCAAAATATAATTGTTTATTTTGTGTAGCCACAAGACGGGAATAATCTTCTGATTTGAAATTATTTGGACTACAGCCACACCAATCTACAACATGTTTATATTGACATTTGCAACCTAACTTTCGTTTCCAATTTGTTATATGTAGATTATTGTCTATATAGGTATCACATAAGTGAGAATTACGAAGAACTGTATGAAAAAATGACTGAAAATAATAACAAATGTGTGGTTAGATAAAAAAAATCTACTGAGATGAAAATTAACGATTCTCATGAAAAAACATTACACGAAAAAAATCCTATAAAGCACAAAAAAATATACTTTTCATCAAAACGATTAAAGACCATTATTTGAGTTTTCATATTTGAAACTAAAAATAGAATAAACCTAGATACTTTAAAAGAACGCACTATCGATTTTTACGTTCCTTATCCTATAAAAAGGAAAGTATTGTAATGGGCTAAAACTTTTGATGTCGAGTTTTCAATGGCAAAACACGTTTTGGGGTCCCCGGGAAAAATTATCGAGTTTCAGAAATTGTTCCGTGTGTTTGCTGTCTGTCTGCGAACAGGATATCTCAAGAACGGCAAACGGCAAGTGCTAGATTTTTTTTTATTTATTTTTTATTTTACATAATGCAACGGGAAATACCCATAATATTACATGTTCCCTACTTTTTTGTTTTCATTCAAAACAATAATTTAAATAATAAAAAAAAATAGACAATGACAAAACAAAGCAAGGAAAAGTGTCACCTGCAGAACACCACATTTAAAGTATTCCTGAGAGGGAGAGCAACCGTTGTTTGTTGGACTCAATGGATGATACTTGAAAATTGGTATGTACAGGGTGCGGCAATTAGTTCTCCCACATTTGAAAGAGCTGGTAAATAAAAAGGAAATGAGATATTTGAAAAACTATTTTGTATTCTGAAAGCTTGTATATTCTAGTTTTTTTTTTCATCTATGTTTAGTAAATAATGTCGTCCAAATGTCGGCCTTGGTGAGTGATGCACATTTGGAGTCTTTCGCGGAAGTTTTCCACGACTCTCCTCAACATACCAGCATCAATTTGGATTTCTTCAATAATTGTCTCCTTTAACTCTTCAAGGGTCCCAGGGCGATGTTTGAAGACCTTAGTCTTGGGGTAACCCCACAAAAAGAAGTCACAGGGACTCAAATCCGGCGACAGAGGGGCCCATGAAATGTCATACCGTAAGGAGATCATGTGACCGGGGAACATGTCCTGCAGAATCTCACGAGAACGATTGGCTGTATAGGCCGTAACAAAATACAGCAAAAAGCTGGTGATGTAGTCCTAAAGTTGTGAACCCAACTCAAATTGTTTTTCGATCAGGAACTGGATCTGTGAAGTGCAAACCATGCCTTGTGCGAAAAGCCCTCTGAGTGGCTATAATGGATTCACTTTTTTTAAGAAACACATTAACAATGAACGCAGGATGCTCACGCGACCAAACCATTGCGACAGCTAAAAACTAGAAGTTTTTTCGTGTTGAATGTCACAAACCTCACGCTCCTCCCACTATCACTTCCCCTTCTACGATTTTTTGAAATGTGGGAGAACTAATTGCCGCACCCTGTATGTCAGTTTTATGCCATCAACGACAAAATAAGCTTTTAACGGTTTTATGTCGCTTTTTAGCGGTTTTTGCATATCCTGCTTAAAATAAGAACGGTAATATCTAGAACTTTAAACTTGGTGTCTATTCATATCAATTTCATACAAGAAATTGAAAAATACAACTTAGGTTGAAGTGTAATATATTGTTGGCCGCTAATTAGCGGTTGAAGGCCACTTTTTGGAGCCTAAAACCAGAATGGAAAGAGCTAGAACTTGAAATTTGGTGCCTATTCATATATATTTTATACAAAAAATTGAAAAATTCAACTTAGGATGAAGTGTAATATATTGTTGGCCGCTAATTAGTGGTTGAAGGCCGCTTTTTGGCGGACATCGAAAATTGCAGCCCATTGCAATACTTTCTTCTGTTTTTATAGATAAAGTCGTGTGATGCTCACACCGGATTTTTTTGGATATGTACCTCGAAAGATAAAATATCATTTTTTTTTTTTTTTTTCGTGACGATTCCAAAGTTTCATTATTGAAACTAATAATGCAAAATGGAAAATTGAAAATATGAGCGCAAACAAGATGAATAATATGCATTACGATAGAAGATAGCGCAATGAATATAAAGGTCACCTCGGAGGCAGTGTTCCAGGTTCTGCAAATTCGAAAATATTATCCAATTGTGAAAATTATTTTTCTACATTTCTATTCTTTCGATTTTATGAAACCGACAACCAACTTTGTAAACTTATAATATTTTGTAATACTCATCCTGTAAACTAAACAATGTTTACCTCTGCGGGCAGTAATGTATGTCTGAATAATACTAGAAGACCTTTGACGAGCTCATCTTTGTCTTGCGATGCCACATAAGATACAAAAGATCTTGACAGAACCAACCAATCGCTTCCTCCATCCATGACGATACCTAAAATAAAATTTCAGAAATAGACGTCTCCGAGGAAGAGTATGCATCACACTCAGCTTCCACGATGAAATGTCTCCGTGACAGAATGTGCATCACACTTGGCCTGCACCACGAAGGTCCCGTGTTCGATTCCTGGACGGGTCTAAAATTTGAAAAAGTTTTTTTCGAAATTTCTACCGAGTAGAAAATTAGATTTTTTTTTTTTTAATTTTTTTGTTTTTTATTTATTATTATTTTTTATTACACTTTTATTAGAAGAAGAAGAGAAAGTATTAAGAAAAGAGATAGTTTGGCTAGTTTAATATAGTTCATTCAAAGGGCGGGGTTAATTAAGAAGAAGAAGAGAAAGAATTATGAAAAGATATAGTTTAATATAGTTCATTCAAAGGGCAGGGTTAATTAAGAAGAAGAAGGAGAGAAAGAATTATGAAAAGATATAGTTTGGCTAGTTTAATATAGTTAATTCAAAGGGCGGGGTTAATTAAGAAGAAGAAGGAGGAGAGAAAGAATTATGAAAAGATATAGTTTAATATAGTTCATTCAAAGGGCAGGGTTAATTAGGAAGTAGAAGGAGATAAAGAATTATGAAAAGATATAGATTGGCTAGTTTATTATAGTTCATTCAAAGGGCGGAGTTAATTCCTGGGGAATTCTCTTCCAACCAACCCTTTTCGACCCGAATAGGATTCGAACCCGGTACCTCCCTGGTTCAAGACGAGTGTGATGCACACTGCCACGAAGACGTGATTTTATTACCGCTGTGTTACGATATTGATGCAGTATTGCTTTCATGAGAATCCTCCAATCGAGCCTCACTTTAAGGTAACAATCGAGCCTCACCTTTAGGTAACAATCGATCTCCTATTCGCCACATCCGAGCTTCACACTCAACGAAACTTTTGTCCAGTCCTTGTTTGTTAATGAATCTCTGAACTTCCCTCCCATGAGATTTGACAAAGTTTTTATCTTTATTGGCTGTTAAAAATTCTACAAGTTTCTTATTTGCCCTGAAAATAATGGTCAAAAAGAATATTAGTTAAAAATAAAGGAGTAATGAATTTCTGAACATCCCTATCATGAGATTTGACAATTTTTTTTATCTTTATTGCTATTAAAACTCTACAAGTTTTTAATTTGCCCTGAAAATAATGGTCAAAAAGAATATTAGTTAAAAATAAAGGAGTAATGAATTTCTGAACATCCCTATCTTGAGATTTGACATTTTTTTTTATCTTTATTGCTATTAAAACTCTACAAGTTTTTAATTTGCCCTGAAAATAATGGTCAAAAAGAATATTGGTTAAAAATAAAGGAGTAATGAATTTCTGAACTTCCCTCCCATGAGATTTGACAATTTTTTTTATCTTTATAGCTATTGAAAACTCTACAAGTTTCTAATTTGCCCCGAAAATAATGGTCAAAAAGAATATTAGTTAAAAATACAGGAGTAATGAATTTCTGAGTTTTTATGTTTATAGTTGTAAAAAATTCTACAATTTTTTAATTTACTCCTGCATATCTCCGAGTAGAAAGTATTTTTATTTCAAATATTTACTCGGAAGTTAACTTGTGACAGGATGTCAGGAAGATATACAGGGTGCGGCAATTAGTATTTCCACATTTAAAAGAGCTGGCAAATAAAAACAAAATGAGATATTTGAAAAATTATTTTGTATTCTGTAAGCTTGGGTATTCTAGTCTTTTTCCATCTATGTATTTGGATGATTTCTTCCAAAATTGCCTCCTTTAACTCTTCAAGGGTCCCAGGGCGATGCTTCAAGACCTCAGTAATCCCACCGGAAGAAGAAGCAAGGACTCAAATCCGGTGACTGGGGAACATGTCCTGCGGAATCTCTCAAGAATAATTGGCTGCATGGGTAGCCCCATACAGCCCAAAGCTGATGATGTGGTTCTAAAGTTGTGAACTCAACTCAAAATTGTTTTTCGATCAGGAAACTTGTGCGGAACGCCCTCTGAGTGGCTATAATGGTTCACTTTAAAAANAGTGGCTATAATGGTTCACTTTTTTTTAAAAAAAAAACTTGACAACGAACGCATGATGCACCCTCGACCAAACCATTGCGACAACTAAAAACTAGATGTCATATCGTGTTGAATATCACAAGCCCCTCACTCCTCCCATTATCACTCCCCCTCCCACGATTTTCTGAAAAGTGGAAATACTAATTGCCATGAATTCTTGAATTCTTCAAATTTGAAGCATTCATAATGTGAACATAAAAAAAGGAAAATAGCCTTTATGTGACCTCTTTGGTCCTTTACGAGATGACTTACTTTACAGGATAATCTGATTCGCTTAAATTAATAATAAAGTCCCACTGCCATCCTGTGTCCAGAAGTTGTTGCATTGAATCTAGTAGCATCGATAAGAGAGAAGCACCGCCCCAAATTGTCGACTGCCTTCGACGAGATAGTCGAACGTTTGGCAATTTTAATTCTAACTCTAGAAGTTCACGAAATAAATAGTCTTGTCTCTGAAAGAAAAAAGAAGAGGAACGAGTAGTTTGGAGAGTGAAGCCACATAAGTGGACAACTACTAAATTAAGTCCTCCCAATGGCAGCACCAGGACAACCTGGAACGCATATCATCACGGTTCTAGCCAAGGGCCATCAACATCTTTTCGGTAAACTCATATCAATCTGTTTCTAAAATTTTAATCAATATCTTTTCGGTAAACTCATATCAATCTGTTTCTACCATTTTAATCAATATCTTTTCGGTAAACTCATATCAATCTGTTTCTACCATTTTAATCGATATCTTTTCGGTAAACTCATATCAATCAGTTTCTACCATTTTAACCACTATCTTTTCGGTAAACTCATATGAATCTGTTTCTACCATTTTAATTAATATCTTTTCGGTAAACTCATATCAATCTGTTTCTACCATTTTAATCAATATCTTTTCGGTAAACTCATATAAATCTATTTCTACAATTTTAATTAATATCTTTTCGGTAAACTCATATCAATCTGTTTCTACCATTTTATTTAATATCTTTTCGGTAAACTCATACCATTCGAGAGAAAAACAATTTTAGTTTTTAAACAAAACAGCAAGTGAAATACTAATTACTGAATAATAAGCCCGGAGCATATCTACGACATCGCGTGCAAAAAGTTCTGGTTGTTATTCAAGCTGTGCATCTGTACAAGTGTTAGGAATATTCTAGCACTTAATTTTCCTATATACATATATATTGCCCATAGAGAAGGGACCCAAAAATTAGAAGACGTTAACATCAAATTATTATCTGTTGATTTTAACTTATTTTTTCGTCAGAGGTATTTTTCTTTTTTATTTCTTACAAGTTGTTTACTTTTTACAAAGAATATCAAGATTTCATTTTGTCTATAGGCCTTTTCAAAATAGGTATTAAAAAAGTATAAAGAAGAAAATATAAAAAAAAAATCCTTTGAAAAATGGTATTTAGACTTTTTTAAAAAGAATCATGTGTACAGATATATAACTCTGTTATATGTACAGAGAATATATTCAAAATATTTTTTGAAGGTTTTTTAAAATATTTTTCTAATTTTTGCCTTTAAGACTTTTTTAAAATAGGTATTGAAAAAGTATAAAGACTAAAATTAAAAAAAAAATCCTTTGAAAAATGGTATTCAGATTTTTTTAAAAAAAGCATAAGTACAGATATATGTATAACTTGGTATACCCTGTTAGGTGTAAAGAGGATATCAAGATATTTTTTTGAAATATTTTAAAATATATTTTTTAAATTTTTGTCTTTAAGACTTTTTTAAAATAGGTATTGAAAAAGTATAAGGACGAAAATTAAAAAATAATTCTAAAGAAATGGATATCAAAATTTTGTTTGAAGGATTTATTTTTATTTTGGTGTATTATTTTCAATAATGAATCTTTGGAATCGTGGCAAAAAAAATTACCCCCCTTTGGTTTATTATTGTCAATAATGAACCTTTGGAATCGTCGCGGAAAAAAAAATTACCCCCCCCCCTCAAAATTTGATATTATACGTTTCAAGGCACGTAGATCCAAAAATCGAAAAAAAATCCGTTTGTCCGCCGTGAAGGGCACTTTTGCCACTTAGCGTGGACCGATTTGGATGAAATTTGGTATATAGGTCCCATCTGGGCTCTAATTGTGCCCCGAAACTTTTGGGTGCAATCGAATACACCCTGGGAGATTTTTGCCGCTTTTTAGCGGTTTTCAGTATTGCTGTCTAAAAGGAGAATGGTAAGAGCTAGAGATTTGAAATTTTGTATGTCAAATTTAGGGTCTAAATACGCCCCAGATTTGGAATCGTCACGAAACCCCCCTCAAATTTTGAGGGGGGGGGGTATTTTGAGGTCTCANAAAAAAAAAAAAAAAAAAAAAAAAAAAAAAAAAAAAAAAAAAACCTTGAAACAAATTCTTGATTGTCACCAAAGACGTAAAAACAAAACATAAATAGGACATGTATGTTTGTGTTACGGTAACGTAGCCTAAAAACTAACTGTTCTTCCTATTTTTCTACATCCGTGTTTTAAAAAAAAAATAATACAAAAACGAAGCTTGATATTAGGACCTAAAAGATCCTTGTCTGGAACTGTGATGGTATGCGTTCCTGATCGTCCTTTAGCGTAGAATTGGTCATAATCATCGTGAAGACAAAATGGAGTTGTTTGTGTACAGCTGTGACAGCTGGATCCTTAAACCGATTGGAAAATAACATCTCAGTATTTAAGGGCCATATTCTAAAACTCTACTCGGGTGGGAGTTGGAGTGGTCACTACCAATTGAGTGTCTGATTTGTATTTTAAAAAATATTCTGACCACAAAAATTACATGTAATTTAATTGTAAAATAAAAATGAGTGGCCACTTCGCTAATTTGTAATCGGAGTGACAACTC
The DNA here is from genome assembly GCA_012654025.1 of Pachypsylla venusta. Lineage (NCBI taxonomy): Eukaryota > Metazoa > Arthropoda > Insecta > Hemiptera > Aphalaridae > Pachypsylla > Pachypsylla venusta. The sequence goes on along the minus strand of CM022876.1, from coordinate 22,817,398 downwards.
ACACTTGAGTGGAGTTTTAGAATATGGCCCTAAATGTAACAAGGTTGTGGTTGCACTCGACGGAACTTTTGGGTGGTAGATGGATCTTGTTGGAGAACCGCTAGACATGAGTTTCTATGTTACTCTACAAGAGTTGAGCCCTCCTCCTGGGTTAATAATTTTACTTCCCCAGAATTTTAAAATATTGTTCTTGCTTCAGATTTGTACGAAGTTGAATAATTTTATAATAATGAGTCTTAATTTAAGAGCAACAGTAAGCTGCTTCCTTCTTCTAATGTCCATGTTTGCTAGCATTGGTGAGTAAATGATTAATTTATATTCCATTCACTTTCCAATGTGGTGTATCTGCGTGGAACAAGCGCTGTATGATATAATTATCGGCTTGTAGTGTCCCAGTTTCTTGAATTATGGATTCACACTACAAATGGTCTGTTCGCTCCAGCTATTGAGAGAACAGCAGCTCTCAGCTGATTAATACTTCAATCACCATTTTCGACTCAGCACAAAATCTAATTGTTCTGAATTCAAAAAAAAAAAAAATCGATAAAAACTACTGAACCCTCATGTCTTCAAAATTTTAAATAAGTACTTGAAAAACAGCGCCTGGCCACTTGAGACTAAAAATCGAGTATATCTTCTTCTTTTTTAATTCGGCTTAACGTCTCTTTAATATGTATTGGTCATTCGAGACGGGGGTTTCACCCTCCATTCGCTGGAAACTTGCAAATTAGCTACCCACATTGATCTCTCCTAGCCTGGGTTGGGCCAGAAAAATAGCCAGCATTACGAGGGCGCGAACCCACGTGGATACCCACATGGTACAACCACGCTGGACGTTGCTTAACTTCAGTGATCTAACGGGAACTGGTGTATTCATCGTGCCATAGACGCTGGCTGTGTGTTCATTTTGGTTTATTATTTCCAATAATGAACCTTTGGAATCGGCACGAAGGAGAAATACCCCCCCTCAAAATTTGATATTTTACGTTTCAAAAGTCTGCTGTAATTAACACTTTTGCCACTTTGCGTTGACCGATGAAGGTCCCGTTTGGGGTTTAAAATGTGCGCCGAAACTTTTGGGTGCAATCCCATATACCCTTGTATCCCGGTGTCTGCGATTGCCAAAATAATATATTACTAAGTTTCCCAATTTTCTTTTCTTATTTAGAATCAAATATAACTGAGAGGAGTCGGCAAATCCTTATAGAGGCAGCAGCACGAAGAACAGATGAATTAGTGGAAAAAAGCGATCATCTACTAATAGCCGTTGTTACTTTGCATGATACAGTCAAGTATGGTGGTTATTTTTCACCAAATGAAATAGAACAGCACATGGAAAGCACATATAGGAAAATTGAGGAGGTGCAAAAATTGTTGACCAAAGTATCAACTTTAAAGAAGAAGGTGAGAGATTTGCCTCTTCACCCAAATGATATAATTGAACAGAAAATAACATTGGAAAATCTGCCGGCACAACTTGATACGACGCTAAATATTTTGAGAAAAACAAAGCAAATGTTGGAGGCTAGAAAAAATAGCAATGTGGCATCTAGTTTATTTCGTGACTAATTAGCAATTTATTTTATTATTTAAATTATATAATTATATTATTTTAATATATTTTATTACCTATTTCAAATAACAACGTTTTTTTTTTTTTTTTTTTTTTTTTTTTTTTTTTTTTTTTTTTTTTTTTTTACAATTCAACAGTTGATATTACATGTTTCATTTTGGTTTATTATTTTCAATAATGAACCTCTGGAATCATCACGAAGGAGAAATACACCCCCCCTTCAAAATTTGATATTTTAAATGAATATTTATTAATTCAACATTTGATATTACAAGTTTCATTTTTTTTTTTTTTTTTTTTTTTTTTTTTTTTTTNATCAATACAACAGTTGATATTACATGTTTCATTTTGGTTTATTATTTTCAATAATGATCCTCTGGAATCGTCACGAAGGAGAAATACACCCTCCCTTCAAAATTTGATATTTTAAATGAATATTTATTAATTCAACACAGGGGCGTACACAAGGGGGGGCTGGCCGGCTATAGCCCCCCCCCCCGAATTTTTTTTTCGGGTTAAGCCTTCAAATGTGAAACGCGATTGGTCCGTGTGTGTGTCTGTCTGTGGACAAGATATCTCAAGAACAGCAAGTGTTAGAGACTTGAAATTTGGTATGTACGTCAGTTTTATGCCATGAACGGCAAAAGAAGCTTTTGGTGGTAATTGAATATACCGTTGGCGGTTTTATGCCGCTTTTTAGCGTTTTCCTATATCCTGCTTAAAATGAGACTTTGAAAAATGTCTTTGTAAAGCCCTATATTAACACTTTGTTTATATTCACTCTGTGAAACTAGATGGGTTCTTTTTTGGTCAATCAAGACGGGGGTTGTACCCTCTATTCGCTGGAAACTTGCAAACCAGCTACTGACATTGAGTTCACCCAGCCTGAGTTGGGCCGGAAAAAAGAGCCAGCGATACGTGGTGTTCCCAGGCGATTACCCATCCAAGTACTGACCACGCCCGACGTTGCTTAACTTCAGTGATTTGACGGGAACTGGTGTATTCAACGTGGTATGATCGTAGATGGGTTCAACGCCACGATGCTGTCATGGTATACATTTTGCTTAGCTAGCCCCCCCCGAAAAAAAATCCTGTGTACGCCCCTGATTCAACATTTGATATTACAAGTTTCATTTTTTTTTTTTTTTTTTACAATTCAACAGTTGATATTACATGTTTCATTTTGGTTTATTATCAATAATGACCTCTGGAATCGTCACGAAGGAGAAATACACCCCCCCTTCAAAATTTGATATTTTAAATGAATATTTATTAATTCAACATTTGATATAACAAGTTTCATTTTTTTTTTTTTTTTTAGTTTTTTTTAATTTAGCTTAACGTCTCTTTAACATCTATTGGTCATTCAAGATGGGGGTTTTACCCTCCATTCGCTGGAAACTTGCAAACCAGATACCCACATTGACCTCACCTAGTCTGGGTTGAGCCGGAATAATAGTCAGCATCACGAGGGTGCGAACCCACGTGGACACCCACATGGTACAACCTCGCTGGACGTTGCTTGACTTCAGTGATCTAACGGGAACTGGTGTATTCAACGTGCCATAGATGCTGGCTGTGTTTCATTTTGGTTTATTAGTTTCAATAATGAACCTTTGGAATCGTCACGAAGGAAAAATACCCCCCCCCCTCAAAATTTGATATTTTACGTTTCAAGGTACGTTTCAAAAGTCCGCCGTAATTAACACTTTTGCCACTTAGCGTTGACCGATAAAGGTCCCGTTTGGGGTTTAAAATGAGCGCCGAAACTTTTGGGTGCAATCCCATAATATACTCTTAGCGGTTTTGGCCACTTTTTAGCGGTTTTCAATATTGCTGTCTAAAAAGAAAATGGTAAGAGCTACCCATTTGATTGGTATGTATGTCAAATTAAGGGTCCAATTATGGTATTATGTTATAGTGCTNTTTAAAATGAGCGCCGAAACTTTTGGGTGCAATCCCATAATATACTCTTAGCGGTTTTGGCCACTTTTTAGCGGTTTTCAATATTGCTGTCTAAAAAGAAAATGGTAAGAGCTACCCATTTGATTGGTATGTATGTCAAATTAAGGGTCCAATTATGGTATTATGTTATATTAATGTGCTTGCAATACAGAAGTGATTAGGCGTACACGACTTGATTTAAAAAAGAAAAAAAAAACATCTCCGTTAGGAAGCAGTTGCGGACATACGCTTAGAGAAAAGTCTCATCTTAACCTCCCGTATGTGACGATAAAATTTGGTCGCACAATTAGACCACAATTGGGACCTACATTCCAAATTTTATTCAAATTGGTCAACGCTCAGTAGCAATAATTCCACTTATGGTGAATGGCACGGCGTGCGGTGTACAGCATACGGATGGCGGACAAACGAATATTTTTTAATTCAATTTTTAAATTCATGTACCTTGAAACGTAAAATATCCAATTTTTGGTAAAGGGGGGGGGTGATTTTTTTTAGCTATTAAAATAATAAACTCATGTGTCCCATTGGCAGAGTTTTTATCTTGACATCATCTCTAAAAAAGTATTTCGGTCCAAACAGTAAATGGACTGCAAGCGAACACATTTCCGGTTCGGATTCTACGTTCCTTGAAGCGCAAAATACCAAATTTTCAGGGAGACATTTTTTCAAGGTCGATTACTAATCGACTGCTTCAATTTTGAATTTTGAAAATGTTAAACCAAAAAAAAAGGGGCAGATAATGGTGAAATTTAGGTTTAAAACAATAGATAGATGAAACTAGGTTTGGTTTTATTATCCTCTGACAGCTCCCATGGCTTAGTGGTCACTGCACTAGTCTTGCACCCGGGAGACCCAGTTTCGAATCCTGGCGGGGTCAAAAATTTGTCACTGTGGTTTGTATGTCTTCGGGACCCACTCAGCCCCGTGAGGACAATGAGTAGCTATGGAGATAAATGCGCATAGCAATCCGGTGCCAGCATTGTAGGTAAAATAGAAAAATTCAAAGGAATTGGATAATGACTGATATTGGGAAAATCCTACACTGCTGCAGTGAGCACCAAATTTGTGACATAATAACACAAAGAAACAGCATTTATTTATTACCCTCTAACTAGGTTTGATTTTATTACCCTCTAACTAGGTTTGGTTTTATTACCCTCTAACTAGGTTTGGTTTTAACCCTGAAAAAAGGTTTGTTTTTATTGCCCTTTTAACGGTGACATCCTCACGGACCACCTGAGCTGCAGGTGCAAACTAATACAGAAAGCAACTCTGGAATATTATTATGTTACTGACGTAAGTATAATGCAGTGATTGACATGGGCCCATGTCAATTATAAGCCTTCAGGAATTGATATATGATGACAATTAAAATTATAGTAGTAGAGTAGTACACAACTACTTACTTGGACCTACAGTCTCATAACTCTCATACATCTGGCTACCATCGGGCACGATGATGCCTCTTGTCCTCAGATGGTTGGTTCTACGTACAAGGGCAACCCAAACACTCAAAACTATTTGGCCAAAGACCATCAATAGAGCAATGCAAACCCCTATCTTTATTGTCTGTCTAGAGCTAACTGTCTTTCGGCTAAAGGGGTTGATTTCTACAATTGCTGGGAGAAAAGGTTTGGACCTGAGAAAGGAAACTACGTCCGACTTAAATCTAGACATTTTATTGTTATAAAATGTTAACTGATCACTTTTTTAATCTGATCAACACCGGGTACAATTGGTTCTAGATTAAAATTAATTCTCAATTGTACCTTTATAAATTATAAATAAATAAATAAAAGAAGACCCATATCGTTTCACAGCAATATTATACTATTTCTTTCTGATGGTGCTTATTTGCTGTGATGAAAAAAATTATTTACCAATATCAGTGATTATAGTCTTCTTTGACTCATGATTGCTGCTACAACAACAACATGATGCCACCTAATGAAATGAATGGAAATACTTACAGCGTCAACATGGATAAGGAAAAAATGGTCTCTATGAAATAGAGATCTCACTAAACGATGGACTTGGCGCAATGCTCGTCCATTTAATGTAAGAAGAAATGCGATTCGAACTGTCGGACGACTGGGAGAAGATTTGATTTCATCCTCCTGTGCAGACTGAGGCTGAAATTCTAAAAACAAAACAAAGAACGGGTGTGAGACCAATTTTACATAAACTCTTTAGGCCATTCTACTTGGAAATAGGGATGAATGGTGCATGAAAATGACTGATTATTTTTTAATCCATTTCATTAAGTTCAATATTATTCGGATGGTCGATATTTTTGTGATTATTAATTCAGAGCGGTTTTTCTTTTCTCTGAATCTGGTTAAATTAAAAGAGCTTGACAAACTAAAAGAGATTTCTAAATGTTGGTTGGTTTCTAATGCTTAAAACTGACAACTATGTCATTTTTCTTCTCGCCTCCCAATATTTTCCGGTTATATTATTTTGATCTGAAAGGGATGGACAGACCAAAATATGTTCAGCATTCATATTTGCTTGTTGAGTATATAATGTACAGATTGGAGATTCTCTACAGCCTATTCTGTGGAGGTGCTGGGCTAGGCAGTCATGGCCCGTCATAAGTCTTAGTTTGGCAACTGCTTCTATACGTGGGAGATCAGGGATTATGTTTGGGTTTACTGTGAGGTCTTTCCATCTCTTCTCTTCTCCTGCTTGGATTATCCATTGTTTGTGGTGTTTATGGCTTTGCAGTTTTATCAGTCGTTTAGCAGGGTGGAAAGGTAGATTTCTCAAGGGAGTGGATAAGATCTCTGATCCTTTTTTTGCCAATGATACTCCACTATGCGCCGGAATACACTGAAGCACAATAGTTTTTTCCAGGATTAGCAGTTGTTATTTTATAATCCTTATCTCTTTAATTTCTTAGATGGTAGTTCATCCATCTTTACTATAGCTTGAATAGCAGCTTTGCTAAGTATCTGATAAAATTACAGCTTTGGAGAACATGTTGATTCTGTATTTCCCCGTCAAAGTTAGTTGTATGTGAGCCAAGACCTTTGTAAAGTGAGAACACGCTGCATGTTACTCCTGCCCCGGCTCCATCATCTGGATTTTGCAAGGATCCGTCGGTGAATATTTGAATCCATTGATCTTCTAAAAGAAAAGCTTTCTAAATGTCAATCTGGCCAACAATCTCCTTTTCTAAAAGATATTAATGGAAATTATTGGTCTTAGGTATCACCGTACTTTTCATTGTCTAAGGATAGTATTTCGGAATAGATCAATGAAAGATTGTTTTCTTTTTTAGGGGACTCTGTTGTTAAAATATAGTGTTCAGAGGTAGGAGAGGCCAGTTATTTAGAGTTTTTTCAACTATTGGATTACCTAATCGGAACTACGAAACAAACTAAATTTGCACAGAAAAATCAGTCATAACTGGTCTTCTTATAATAAAGTTTTAAAGGTACGCATATATTCTATGACTAGCTGCTTCGCCCGTGCTTCGCTACGATTCTTATATTGCTAGTTTTGTTTTTCCAGGACAATAAAAATTGGGGGGGGGAGGTATTGGTTTGTGTCAACCCTGTATGTTGCAACCTTTAAAAGCTAAGATTTAAACGTTTCGCCAGACGTCTTAGAGGCACGGCCATTCTGACTCTTTAATATTTTCTAAATTTTATTTTACCCGTTCCCGGTTTTGAACCCGTAACTCTGGAATGGCTGACCCTACCTCTGCAAAAAATGTCTTAAAATAAGGACTAAAGAGATACATAAAACTCTCGCTTTGAGTTGATATGTTGTCGTGACAAAATTTAAGATATCGGACCGTGACTGTCCGATTTTGGAGAAGAAATAGGGAATTTGGCTAGAACTCGAAAACGGCTTGACATATTTTACTTCTGATAATTTTATATATATTAAGATATATTAAGATAAACAAACAATATTACAAAGAAACTTTTATTGAACATTCGATCTTCACCAATCTATCTGCTACCGTTTGGACTGTGGTATTGTAACAGACAACCCCTCATACATAGGTACATGGTACATACATACAAATTTCTGAGTTATATATTAAAATTTTCCTGGGGTCGTAGATCATGATTTTGGGGGGGTCCATTCCCATAAATTTTTCGCTATCTGCTACCGTTTGGGCTGTGGTATTGTAACAGACAACCCCTCATACATAGGTACACGGTACATACAAATTTCTGATTTATATATATTAAGATAAACAAACAATATTACAAAGAAAATTTTATTGAACATTCAATCTTCACCAACAATGCTCTACTGTTTGGAATGGTGGTGTGAAATGTACAAAATTACCTCCAAACTACAAACCCAAAGTCAAATCCATTATCATAACGCCAGAGGGCGTAATAATCTTTTGATTCCACACCACAAAACCTACGCACAATAATTTCTACTGAACGGCATAAGAGTGTTAAATATAATTCGCATCGGGACATGTCGTTTAAGATGTTCACGGGGAGGGCGTTAGAGGCTCTCGTCCAGATTGCCCCCTTCAATAAATTGGAGGCGAACGTTACCCTAATCGTGGTCCGTCAATGAAGCATAGTTCTAATCTATTCTTTCTAGTAACTGCATATACTAGTGGATCAAGATGATCAGGTTTCACGTTAGTGTTACAGTCATTTATAGAAAAAAATATCTTATTCAAATTTTAAAAAATAATTTTCAAAAAAAAATATTGGGCCCCCCTGCCCCCTTCCCCCGAGGAGAACGGGCCCCCAAAATTTTCAAAATCGAAAAGCCCATAACATATCAAATTTTACATTTCTACAAAAAAACAGCTATAAAGATAAAAATCATTCTTAAAAAAACACAATACTGGGCCCCCTGGGCTCCGCGGGAGGCCCAATATTGTGTTTTTCAAAATCGAAGTCTCTTAACATCAGCTATAACAAGTCCTTAACATCAGCTATAACATATCAAAATTTTACGTTTCTACAACAAACCGCTAAAAAGATAAAAATCAATTTAAAAAAACACAATATTGGTACCCATGGGGGCCCGGGGGGGGGGCAGGGCTATACAGCAAATTTCCAATTTGCTGTTAACTTCATATCCTAAATATGTATACCAAATTTGGTCAAAATCGGATGAAAATTGTGGCTTGTAGAAACAAAACAAACATACATACCCATTTACATACACATATACAAGTGCATTTTGGGATGTATACTACGGTCAAAAGTGGAGTTCACTAACGTTCACAATTATCATATTCCATTTTCCTTCAATCAACTTAGAAATTCAACCAATGAGCTCAGATGAACAAAACTCTCACTTGATAATCTTGTTTGATAAACAAAACTTCTACTTGAAAATCCTGTTCGATAAACAAAACCCTTACTTGATAATCCTGTTTGATAAACAAAACTCATACTTAATAATCCTGTTTGATAAATAAAACTTTTACTTGATAATCCTGTTTGATTAATAAAACGCTTACTTGATAATCCTCTTTGATAAACAAAGCTCATACTTGATAATCCTCTTTGATAAACAAAGCTCATACTTGATAGTCCTGTTTGATAAATAAAACTCATACTTGATATTCCTGTTTGATAAATAAAAATCTTACTTGAGAATCCTGTTTTATTAATAAAACTCTTACTTGATAATCCTGTTTGATTAATAAAACTCATACTTGATAGTCCTGTATGATAAATAAAACTATTACTTGACAGTCCTGTTTGATAAATAAAACTCTTACTTGATAATCCTCTTTGATAAACAAAGATCATACTTGATCATCCTCTTTGATAAACAAAGCTCATACTTGATAGTCCTGTTTGATAAATAAAACTCTTACTTGATAATCCTGTTTGATTAATAAAACTGTAACCTGATAATACTCTTTGATAAACAAAGCTCATACTTGATAATACTCATTGATAAACAAAGCTCATACTTGATAGTCCTGTTTGATAAATAAATTTTTTACTTGATAGTCCTGTTTGATAAATAAAACTCTTACTTGATAATCCTGTTTGATAAATATTGATTTTATAATATCCTCCACACGCTTGTTTGCCATCACCGGAGCACTTCATATTGCAAGAAGAATCTGGACGTCGATATGTTGAGGAAACCTGTTCATTGCCACAGAAACATTCACTTCTGAGAATAAAAAAAAAAAAAAAAATAAAAAAAAAAAAAACATTCTTATTTATTTTAATAATGGAATTTTGGAACACGATGGCGAGTTGTAGCAAATCAGCTCCACGGCTGTTAACCTATGATGATGGGAATCTGTGAGTTCAAGGAACGCACTTTTTTTACATCCTGAAGAAGATAAATCTATTCTATTGACTCACCCAAATTGGACACCTGCATACAAATAACCATTTTGTAAAGAGGGTAAATCTATTCTAGTGACTCACCCAAATTAGACACCTGCATACAAATAACCATTTTCTAAATAGGGTAAATCTATTCTAGTGACTCACCCAAATTGGACAACTGCATACAAATAACTATTTTGTAAAAAGGGTAAATCTATTCTAGTGACTCACCCAAATTAGACACCTGCATACAAATAACTATTTTGTAAAGAGGGTAAATCTATTCTAGTGACTCACCCAAATTAGACACCTGTATACAAATAACCATTTTGTAAAGAGGGTAAAGCTATTCTAGTGACTCACCCAAATTGGACACCTGCATTCAAATAACCATTTGTAAAGAGGGTAAATCTATTCTAGTAACTCACCCAAATTAGACACCTGTATACAAATAACCATTTTGTAAAGAGGGTAAATCTATTCTAGTGACTCACCCAATTTTGACAACTGCATACAAATAACCATTTTGTAAAAAGGGTAAATCTATTCTAGTGACTCACCCAAATTGGACACCTGCATACAAATAACCATTTTGTAAAGAGGGTAAATCTGTTCCAGTGACTCACCTAAATTAGACACCTGCATACAAATAACCATTTTGTAAAGAGAGTAAATCTATTCTAGTGACTCACCCAAATTGTACACCTGCATACAAATAACCATTTTGTAAACATATGCTAATACAGTTCTGAGGCGAGTTATTGTTTTTTAATATTACAGAATATCCACTGAGCAGTCTGGAACTACTATCATCCTCATAACAGCCAAGTGACTTCCCAACGATAAAATCTGAAAATATCATTCACGATAAGTCAAATTTTCTCACTCAAAATATCGGCGTAACCGTTGAACCACTCCTGCATCTGTAATATTTTTATTTTTGTCGTGTTTGCAATAAAATTTGCAAATTTTGACTTTAACTTCGGATTTTTAAAAAGAAACCCCCATTAAAAAAAATATATCACGATTTTGTGGGCATCATAGCATTACTAGATATTTTTTAACAATCACTCCAATACACCAAGCTAGAGCTATAATTAACAATTACCTTATAATGCTATCACTTGTCGTTATTACAATAGCTACTCAATAAATTGTGGTCTGGATGCTGAGACCCCCATACACAATCGGACCAAGAATAAAAAAAAATAAAAAAAATCTTTGTCAAATTTTGGACTCGACCGGGATTGAAACCGGGTAATTCCCGAGTGTGATGCACACTCTACCATGAACACGTCAAACTCCCATTTTTTTAAAAAAAAGAAATCTATGTATAAAAGTGAATGTCTGTTTGTTTGTTTGTTCGCTTATAACTTACGAACTACAGCTCGGAATTGCACGAAACTTTGAATACTTATTTGTTTTTACCCGGGGAAATTTATAGGCACGTTATTGTCCTGCCATTTTAGTTACGGCCGATTTTCCAATTTCTTGCTCAAAATCTTCCGAATTTTGGACAATATCTTGAGATTTGTCGCGACAACATATCAACTCAAAGCGAGAAAGTTTTAGGTAACATCTTTATCCTTCATTTAGGACATATTTTACAAAATTGTGATTAGCCAGTCAAATCCGGGATCGGCCACAATTTTGACAAACCTCATTGTTTAGCCAAAACGGTGAGAGATATAGAAAAATTGATGGGAATGAACCTCCCCAAAACCATAGCCTGAGACCCCAGAAAAATGATCACAGTTCAAAAATCAGCTTAACAACCCGTTACTACTCCCCATGTTCTTCCTAGGTTAACAAACGTGTAGGTAATATGTAGTCCATGTGTATGCTCTGATCGCGTTTAAACGGTTGTACCTCGGTGATATGATTATTAATGTAAGCGTCCGATTTATTATCATATTTCTCTCATCTTCTCGAAACGAAGTTCGGCTACTCAGCTAGTCAACATATAATTTCAAGTTCACTTTTAATTTTTCAATTTTACTGATTTTTGAAATATTCACATTTGTTAGTAGAACTTGTAACAAAGAAGTGTGGCATAGCCAATTGTATTAATTTGTAATGAAGAAATGCATGTTGATTTTTTTTTTTTTTTTTNTTTTTTTTTTTTTTTTTTTTTTTTTTTTTTTTTTTTTTTTTTTTTTTTTTTTGTAAAATTTTTCATTTTTTTGTAAAATGGGCCAAGTTTTGAACTTACCAGATGGACAAGTATGTGGTAATTCTGTTGGATATAATTCATTTTTAACAATTTGACATGTAATATTAGATATTAATTGTTTACATTGTTGTGTTTTAGCTCTCTGTATTGATGACAATGCTTGCTTATTATTAATATCACATGATGGCACGAAGTCTAAATCTTCAATATGAATTAATACTTTATCGGGAGGCAATTTACTTCTACTGCTCATTGATATTAAATTGGCATCATCATATTCTGAATGAATATTTTTATTATATCTACGCAATGATACATTTTGTAGTTTTTTATTTAGCTCTTTAGAATAGATATCCTGAAATAAAAAAGCTTCAAACTTTAAACTCGGTTCCAATACATGTTTTAATTTATGATTATTTTACAGATGTTGACTCTGACTCATCATCTGGTATGTCACATCGGTTCCAATACAGAACATGTTTTAATTTATGATTATTTTACAGATGTTGACTCTGACTCATCATCTGGTTTGTCACATCGGTTCCAATACAGAACATGTTTTAATTTATGATTATTTTACAGATGTTGACTCTGNATATATATTTATATATATATGTTAAATAACCCCCTAAATTTTATGTTTCACTATAATAAAAATACACTCTTGCCATTCAATAACAAAATGGAACTGCCCCACAATAAGAAAAGTAAATGAATTTAAATATCTCGGCATTATAATAGATAGTCACTTTTCCTGGAAACAACACATTACTTTATTAAAAACTAAATTAAGAAGATTGATTTATCTAGATTATTAAAAACTAAATTAAGAAGATTGATAAGAATTCTTACGATAATATAACAAAATACAATTATTCAGTGATCTTCAAATTTTTAACTTAAATGAACTATACCTATACAAAATAATATATTTTATTAATAAAAAGGAAACTTTTAAGACAATAGAAAGAAGTAAAAACAATACCAGACAATAGGGCTTAGCCATTTTACCAAATTTAAACAAAAATATTATTTCCTCCATTTATCATCTATTCTGATAAACAAACTACCCACCTCACTTACCCAAATACCTTTTATCAGAATTAAAAGCGTATTAAAACCATTAAACAAAATCATACTTTGAATCTCAGGAATTCTTCAGAGATTTTGAATGGATGGATTGAATGAAGTATGGAAATTCACATTCTCGATCTTCGAACTCAGTACACGCCACATTCCTCTATCATATTATTCTTGTCTGAATAATAAAATATTAAACATATACCTATATTGTTTAAAACAATACCCCTCCCCATTCGACACAAGATTAGAAATATATATTTCTAAACTTTAGAATGGGGAAATGACTAAATAAACAAATAAATAAATTATATATAAAAAAAAAGTATGCAACGAGCGACTGAATGTAGGAAAACGGTACCTCATCCACTTTAAGCGTATAACATATAATGATTAAAGAGGACGAGCTTCCATTTACCTACATTTAACTCGATCAGTCGTTCGTGGTAGCGTGAGCTTGTAGTCACTTCCAAAATTAAGACCTACCTCAAGATACATATAATCCAGAAAGCGAATAAAAAAACTGTCCGAATTACACGTAGGTCCGGATTTTTTTTTTATTTATTCTTTTTCGAGGTTTCTTTGGAGCCCTCTATTTTTTTACCACTAAGAGGTCTGTCGTCAATGAAATTGTACTACCACAGATACGAAAACATGTAGGTAAAATTTGGTAAATAGGAAGTAGAAAGATCAAATTTAATCTGGGCTTAATAGAGAAACCTTAGCCCTAATAAGAAATAATGACAATACTTACGTCTAAATTAACATTTCCTCTGCCTGATAAATATTCATAAGTAATTTTGTCATTAGCATCACTAATGATGATAAATACGTAGGCCAGAAATATTTGAAAAACTAATATGAATCCACCAGCTATAAAAAATACTCGATATCTTTTTAGCCATCGTATATCAAGAGATTTTGTGGCCATAATTCCACCGCATATTACACTGATATTGTGAATTTATTGTGTTGCTAGGTACATAGATAACGAAACAAGATATTTGATTTAAATGCCAAAGAAACTGGTTTGGTGACTATTAATATTGCTGAAAATAGAACAAATTGCAAATAAGTTTTAAGTGATCGTTCAATTTAACTACTGTTTTTTTTTATTGCTGAAATTATTCGGTTGTATTAACTGCCAGTACGCCAAATGTAAAAGCAAATTGTCAATGTCAATTGCTAGAATTCAGCAGAATCCAAATTCCAGACCCAGTTTAGTTTTGGCCTTGCATTTTCAAATTTTACCGCTTAAAGTTTGGTAACTTAAATAACGTTGTCGTTAATATGCTCATTTTTGTGCTAATTAATTTTTATTCAAAGTGTTTAGGGATTTGTAAAACTAATGGTAGCACAGTACTCACTATCTAAGGCACGTTGAATACGCCAGTTCTCGTTTGATCACGGAAGTTAAGCAACGCCCAGTGAGGTTTTAATAAGTGAGTGATCACATGGGCTCGTGCCCTCGTGATGGTCGCTATTTTTCCGGCTCAACCCAATCTAGGTGAGGTCAATGTGGGTAGCTGGTTTGCAAGTTTCCAGCGAATGGAGGGTGAAACTCCCGTCTTGAATGACCAATAGATGTTAAAGAGACGTTAAGCTAAATTAAAAAAAAAAAAAATGAAACATGTAATATCAACTGTTGTATTAATAAATATTCATTTAAGGCGTTGGAATGACAAACTGAAGAAAAACCGTTGTTATTTCAAATAATAAAACCTGGGTGAGGTAATTGCAGAGTGTGGATAGCTGATTTGTAAGTTTCCAGCAAATGAAAGGTAAATCTCCGTCTAGGTTATTAATTTTTCAGCCTGCAATAATGTTCGGACGTTCTAAGTAGGTACCTAATTCTTCAGATTCTTCTTGTTTCTATTTAATTTCCTTCCATCTTTAGTGTTATTTGGTATAACTGAAGCTTCTAATGCTGCCCCAACCCGGAAATTCGGTTGTAGGACGATTATCTATCCCTAATAAAATATAGGTAGGTAGGTATTTAATGAAAAAATAAAAGAAAACAAGAATTAACCTCGCAGGTCACAAATTAAAAAACATGAAATCACTTGGAAGATGGCATGCCAGAGCTAAGAAATATAAAATATGTGAAAGGAAATGAAAAGGAAGGCAGGGAAGAGATAGGAATGACTTGCCATTCCTCTTTCTCTTTCCTGCCATCCTATCATAGGGTAACAGCCTTATGGATAATTTTACACTATTTTACAGGTATTTTTTCTTTATCTGACAGTTATACGAGTAATTTGATGTCCCTATGTTTAAATTTTATGAAAAAATTAGAAGGCAAATTTGCGATATATGATTATAAAATAAAAAATCTAGCAACAGAAAACACATTTCTACTGCTAAATCTAGTCGTGTTTGTTTTATGACATCTGGCATCACCGTCAATACAGATATCAACAAACGTTTAAATTTTTTGGTTGCCGGGGTTCCGGGATAACAAAAAAAATCAACATTTTGAATCATTTTTACGTATTTAGTCCTTCTTGTTGTATTTAAAGTTCGAAAATGGCAGTAAGTATCTTTTTGAACTTAGTCAACGTTAATCATATTCTTTATTTCCGTACGTGTTGTAATAATATCTTTGGAAAGCATGTGCTACACACAATTTCACATGGCCATTCAAACAAGGAGCAGCTTCACATTCGAAGAAGTCCAAAATGCGAAGTCCAATTTTCACTCATTTCTTTGTTATTGGTTGCGAGATAAATAACAATCTGATTTACCAAAGTCCTCGTGACGTTTCTACCTACGTACCGGGACGACCTGGAACGCATATCATCATAGTTCCAGCCAATGCTATAGCCTATGGACATTCATTCTTTTCGGTAACCTCATATCAACCTGTCTTCTGTCTCTACCAATTTTTAAAACACGAATATTAAAATGAGATGGACGGTTGATTTGGAAAGAAACACCGCTACTTCAACAACACATTCACCAAATTTTTGGGGACCAGACAGATACTATTAATTTTTTTCTGAGCATCTAACCTAACTTAAAATATGATTAATTGAAAGTAGAAGGTTAATTTTTACGATTAAATGGTGGGAAATACGAGAAAACTACTTTTAAATGTTTAATTCACTATTTTATTGCTTGAAAATTGACGAAACTTTAGAGAAATCAAATGTTTATGCGGATTTTTTTAAAATATGCAGAGATTTGTTTTTTTGTTTTTGTGTATTTTAGAGGTTAGGTAACATGAAAAAAAAAAAAAAAAAAAAAAAAATCACTACGATTTAATTTATTTTAGTTTTTTTTTCCGAATGGCGCAAGAGTTTTTAGGTAGCGACTTTATGAGAGGAACACGTTTAATCGAGGCATGGTCGATCAAAACGTTTCCTAACCTCTCGGGGGGGGGGACGTTCATCTTAACGCTTATATTGATAAAATAAACAAACTTGCACTGGACTTTTTTCATGTTGGTACAACTGTGTCTGCTTCAGTTAAATATATTCAAATAGTTCAATAAATACGTAAGAAAAAGTTTTTTTCTCAACATAAATTAAAATTAAAGTGAAATTGTTAATCTCCCACCCCTAAAACGTTTAAAAAGACTTTTTAAATTATATTAAACCACATTTTAAGTTTGTAACTTGCTCCAAAAAAAATTAATAGTATCTGTCTGGTACCACTTTTTGAATCTGTTCCTAGGAGTGTAATTTTTTTTTATAATAATTTATTAATTTATAATCTACAATGAATTTAAATGTAAATAAAAACAATATTGTAATAAGTAAATTGGTTGACTGTTGGAAATGACATGGGGGAGAAGCCGTCCAATGACGACACTCCCATTTGAAGGCTGCTGGTGGGTATTTTTCACTCCACACGATACAGTCATCCATCAATAGCCGAGTCAGGCGAGATGATGAGTCAATCTTTCTCACCTGAGTCAACCCAAGGTATGCTGACTCATGTAGAGATGAAAAAAGTTTCATAAGAGTGTAAATACAACAACTATGTTTGAAATTTAAATTGAAATTAATTATTTAATACAATTACTATATTTCTTGCTTGTGGTCATATGTATTTACTAGCTGTTTTACCCGTGCTTCGCTACGGGCTACAATAGCTGATAGAAGAATGAGGATAAATATGAATGTTCAAATCTGAAGAAAAGATTAAAAAATAATAAATTAACTGCCCAAAAAAATAAAGCAAAAATTAAATTATTGGGAAGGAGCTATCGTGCCAAAGGGTACTCGTGAGACCTGATTGACGCAGCGCTTCCTATTGTCATGGTGTCGCGGCTCTTATATGTCCACTTCCAGGAAGTCTCGTAGACCCCAGTTGGGGGTATGTTGATTTAGGCCGTTTAGGGGATATAATTCGTTCAGCAAAACTACACTTATTTACCGGCACGGATAAACAGAAATAAAAAGGTGATAATATTTGATGAACGCGACTTTTTCCTCATTTGGGATATTAAAAAATCCTTTCTTATTGCACATCTAGAGCATAAAGCGAACTTACCTATTAAATTTCAGCCACCGAAAATTTACCGGTACGGAGAAACAGTGATGAAAAGGTGATAATATTTATTGGGCGCGCACTTTACCCCCCGCGGCTGGCGCCCCAGTTGAAATATTAAAAAATCCTTTCTTATTGCACATCTAGAACATAAAGTGAATCTACAAACCAAATTTCAGCCCTCAGAAATGTACCGGTACGGAGAAACAGTAATGAAAAGGTGATTTTCATATGTAAACGCGCCCCTTTTTCCCCCGCGGCGGGCGCCCCAATTGGAATATTTAAAAATCCTTTCTTAGTGCGCATCTAAGACCTAAATGCGACCTACATGCCAAATTTCAGCCTCCTAGGACGTACCAGTGCGGAGAAATCGCGATGATGTCACGTGAGTGTGTTTCTCTTTTATATATATAGATTAAGGGAAGGGTAAACATAATAGATATATCAAAGACGTAATACGAACCTAAAACATGCACGTTTGTTTGAAAATGTTCCTTGGAACATTTTAAAGGATAAGTACGTCTGTTATGTTGGATAGGACTTGTTGAGAGTAATATAAGTTAGGTTACAAAAAAAATGCGTGTTGAAGTCTGCTGAGTTTAGGCTGGGTTGTATCAAGCCAGTGATAATGGTCCTACCCCACTTTTCGGTAGACCTAACATGTGCCCTGGGACTAATATGCTAGTCAAAAGGTCAGTCGTTAATTTATATTACTCTTCTTTCAGTCTATCGCAGCAGCTAAAGTAAAAGATGTGCGTGATATTACCCGCATTGAAAGAATTGGAGCTCATTCACACATTCGAGGATTGGGTCTTGATGATTCTTTGGAACCAAGAAAAGTATCTCAAGGAATGGTTGGTCAGTTACAAGCAAGAAGAGCAGCTGGTGTCGTTTTGGGTATGATAAGAGAAGGTAAGTAAAGATATAATCGGGATTTTGTCTATCAAAAAAGTCATTAATGTAGAATAATTACGAAAAAAAAAAAAATAATAATAATAATAAATAAATAAATCTGGTGTTATCACACCTGGAAAGGAAAGTGTTTTTACTGATTTTATAAAGGTTGGCATTTCTTAATATTGTTGTAACAATTTTCAGGTAAAATAGCAGGTCGGGCAATACTTTTAGCTGGTCAACCTGGTACTGGTAAAACTGCTATAGCAATGGCCTTAGCTCAGTCCTTGGGGTCCGATACTCCATTCACAAGTATGGCAGGTTCAGAAATTTACAGCTTAGAAATGAATAAAACAGAAGCATTGACTCAAGCTATGAGAAAATCGATTGGCGTCAGAATCAAGTAAGTATTTTTTACTGTCATATTTAATTTTTCGCTATCAACTTTTTTAAGGGAATTAGAATAAAGTCAATATTTCGGGATTGTGTCATTGATATAAGAACACATCAAATGATCTTTGCATTTAAATTTTAGACCCTATAGATTACGCAGAACCCAAATGGGATTACATACCAAATTTCATCTTTATCGGTCAACGCTTAGTGACAAAAATGCTGCTCACCGCGGATGGCGTAGGTTTGGCAAAAGTTTTGCCCAACAATAAGAGCCCAATACATGAAAACCATACCAAAATTTAAGTTTTTAAATCACCATTCTCTCTCTAGACAGGATTATTGAAGATCGAAAAAACCGGCAGCGATATTTGATTGCACCCAAAAAGTTCAGGGAACAATTAGATCCCAAACGAGACTTATATCCAAAACGAATATACCGTTGGCGTACTTTCCGCTTTTTAGCTAAGAAGTGGCAAATCTGCCCATCATGACAGACGACCGGATTTTTTATTGGATTTTTGGATTCTACGTACCTTGAAAAGTAAATAAATTTTTTCAGCCACTAAAATAATAAACACCCATGTGCTATTATTATAAAACTGGTTGCAGATCTATTGAGACTGATCAATGTGACTTGTTTAGTCTCCTGTTTACGAATCCATCGCCTCAACCAACTGAGCTACTATGGCTGTTATTGAGGAACCAATATTATTTTATTAAAAATAATATTGGTTCCTCAACATTCCCCTTCTTTTATTTGGGCCAATAGTCACTGAGCTTTAAAGGTTTCCTGATAGTTCTTCCAGAACGAGTTGTTATGGGTGAGGAATTGAAACTCCTCTGTGGACTAGTTGGAGAACCTCCAGAACGATGTGAAATAATTGCAGGCGGAGGACTTTTCCTCAGCCATTTTTGACACTATTTTAATTTTATTTTAATCAGAAAGACAGATTACTTATAGTTGAACATAATTATTTAGAATATTTTTATATTTTATAAAAATTTGGTATAAAAAATATCAATTACAAAATTGAACTTAAAAGTTCGCAAAACTAACTTTTAAAAGGGCCAATATTATTTTTAATAAAATAATATTGGCTCCTAAGGAGCTGTCTTCACATGTGCCAAAAGTATATTGACAGAATTTTTCTTTTCTTCCAGAGAGGAAACTGAAATGATTGAAGGCGAAGTTGTGGAAATACAAATTGAACGTCCAGCGACTGGTGTTGGTTCGAAAGTTGGAAAGCTGACGATGAAAACAACCGAAATGGAGACATCTTATGATTTAGGAACAAAAATGATTGAAGCCATATCTAAAGAGAAAGTTCAAGCAGGAGATGTTATCACGATAGACAAAGCTACGGGAAAAATAACACGATTAGGACGAAGTTTTACAAGGGCGAGGGACTATGATGCGACAGGAGCTCAAACAAGGTGAGATAGACAAAGCTACGGGAAAAATAACACAAATGAATTAAAAAAATGTGGGGTTCTTGTTTCTCTTTGTCTTGAGAACAAGCAACGAGAAAAAAAAAAAGAAAAAAATTGAGAGGAATAAGTTAAAAAAAAATACGCTTAGTGACTACAAGCATCCCCAATAAATAAAATAAATGCTGTTTCTTTGTGTTGTTATACCACAACTTTGGTGCTCACTGCAGCATTGTAGGATTTTCCCAATATCTATAATTTTCTAATTACTTTGAATTTTTCAACTTTACCTACAATTCTATCACCAAGTCGCTATGCGCATTTATCTCCATAGCTACTCATTGTTCTCACGATGCTAAGTGAGCCCCGAAATGTCACAGGGACAAATTATTGCCCCTGTAAAATTAGTGCAGTAGAACATTCGTAAATACCATTTCTAAACATATTTTTTCCTCCAGATTTGTTCAATGTCCCGATGGTGAACTTCAAAAACGTAAAACAGTTGTCCACACAGTCACATTACATGAAATTGATGTAATCAATTCTCGTACTCATGGCTTTTTAGCACTCTTCTCGGGTGATACCGGTGAAATTAAACCGGAAGTACGCGAACAAATTAACACAAAAGTTTCCGAATGGAGAGAAGAAGGGAAAGCTGAAATCGTTCCTGGTGTTTTGTTTATTGATGAAGTCCACATGTTAGACATTGAATGTTTCTCATTTCTAAATCGAGCCCTGGAAGACGAAATGTCGCCTGTTGTTATTACGGCCACCAATCGAGGGATCACCAAAATACGAGGAACGACATATAGTTCTCCGCATGGAATACCAATTGATTTGTTGGACAGAATGGTGATTATTACAACACAACCTTACTCAGAAGAAGATTTGACGGCCATTTTGAAAATAAGGTATACCTACATCTAAATATGTCTATTAATGAGTAAAGAGGGTTGCATGTTCCTATACCACTACCTAAATGGTAGCAGATAGTGAAAAATTTATAAGAATGGACCCCCCTCCCCCGATTTTTTTAGAACTAGATATGTAGAGGGCTCTATGTTCCAATACCACTACCTAAACGGTAGCAGATAGGGAACAATTTATTAGAATGGACCCCCCTCCCCCGATTTTTTTAGAACTAGATATGTGGAGGGTTCTATGTTCCTATACCACTACCTAAACGGTAGCAGATTGGGAAAAATTTATAAGAATGGACCCCCCTCCCCCGATTTTTTTAGAACTAGATTTGTAGAGGGTTCTATGTTCCAATACCACTACCTAAACTGTAGCAGATAGGGAAAAATTTATAAGAATCGACCCCCCTCCCCCGATTTTTTTAGAACTAGATATGTTGAGGGTTCTATGTTCCTATACCACTACCTAAACGGTAGCAGATAGGGAACAATTTATTAGAATGGACCCCCCTCCCACGATTTTTTTAGAACTAGATATGTAGAGGGTTCTATATTCCTATACCACTACCTAAACGGTAGCAGATAGGGAAAAATTTATAAGAATGGACCCCCCTCCCACAATTTTTTTAGAACTAGATATGTAGAGGGTTCTATGCTCCAATACCACTACCTAAACTGTAGCAGATAGCAAAAAATTTATAAGAATGGATCCCCCCCTCTAATTGTTTGGAACTAGAAATTGTCAAGCTGTTTTCGAATTACGGCAAACTTTCCAATATATTGGCCAAATGCGGCTAGTCACGGTCCGATATCTTCAATTTTGTCGAGACAACGATCAACTCAAAAACAAACAAACATTTTCTTGTATCGCGATAACTCTCGCACGTCTTATATTGTAGAATGTAGATGTACTATGGTATGGCCATTCATTACGTTCATAGCATTCGTTCGTTTTCGGTTGATTTGGGCCATATTGGTAGCACTTAATGGTATTATCTTTACAGTAAAAAAATATTACATAAATATTAAATTTGAAGCTATCTGACAGATACGTGCATTGATTATACGAAGTGTGTGCGCACGCAACGTGATGAACAATTATGACATTCAGAATGGTGCACATTTATCTTAATATATAAATCAGAAATTTGTATGTATGTATCTATGAGGGGTTATCTGTTACAATACCACGGCCCAAACGGTAGCAGATAGCAAAAAATTGATGTGAATGGACCCCCCCCAAAATCATGATCTACGACCCCAGGAAAATTATCAGCACTAAAATATGTCCAGCCGTTTTCGAGTTATGGACAAATTTATAATTTATTCACCAAAATCGGACAGTCACGGTCCGATTTCGTAAAATTTGTCGCGACAACATAACAACTCAAAGCGAGAAAGTTTTAGGTTACCCTTTAGTCCTTATTTTAGGACATTTTCTGCAAAAGTATGGCCAGCCTTCCAGAGTTACAGGTTCGAAACTGGGAACGGGTAAAATAAAACTTAGAAAATACTAATAGTCAGAATGGCCGTGCCCCTAAGGCACCTGGCAAAACGTTTAAGTGTTGAGTTTTAAAGGTTGCAATATACAGGCTAGGCACAAACCAATCCCCCCCCCAATTTCCATTGTCCTTGCAAAGTAAAAATAGCAATATAAGAATCGTAGCGAAGCACGGACGAAACAGCTAGTTACGTATATAGAATTAGCTGCATAATTTTTGTAAAAATGTGAACAAGTCAATCCGCGAAAATTAAAACTTGAAAAAAATCTTTCCTTCATAAAACAAAATACATGCAATACAATGCTTTGTAATTTGTAGTCATAATATAACCACTACTGGCCATAGCCAAACTTTTCAGAGCTCTGGACTTTTGCCAGGAGGGTTTTTACCTCACGGTCTTCTGATTTCATTAAGTATGTGTAGAACTGTTCACAATCCATCTCACTGAAGTTATACTTTAGACAGATGGATTGTACATACTGCATTTTTGTATACAAGTGATTTGACTCTTAAAAAGTGTTTTTGTGTGAATTTGAAAAAGCAGGAAATTTTTCATTAATTTAAAATGGGCACAGCAAACATGCAAAAAGCAGGACATGTCCTGCCAAAGCCGGACATTTGGTAACCCTACCTGATTGTATATGGTGGCCATTTTAAGTGAGGTCTACAATTCACAGAACTAGTATAGTAAATAAAAAAAGAACCCACGATATGTTTCAGATGTGAAGAAGAGGATTGTGAAATGCCCAACGACAGTTTGGTTGTATTAACTCGAATAGCCAGTGACACATCTCTAAGATATGCTATACAATTGATAGCGACGGCAAGTATTGTATGCAAGCGACGTCAAGGAACAGAAATATCAATTGTAGATATACGTCGAGTTTATGAATTATTTTTGGACGAAGCAAGATCAACACAGTACCTTAAAGAATACCAAGATGAATATTTGTTTGATCAGACCACAACCGATGCTCTTAAAATGGAAGTTGATAAGTAAAAACTTTGCCAATTCTTTTTGCGCATTGACCCGCAACTTTTTGTTATACCGTTTACCGATTTTAATGGAATTCAATTTAGGTCCCCTGGATATTATTTTATTGTGTTTCAGGTTTATAAACCCTTGACACATTACAACTTGGGAACTAGATACCCAATCCCCCATATTAAAAAATAAAAAGCTAAAGTTAACCAAAACAGAAAAGTGGATAATACAAAATTAGATCAAGCAAACTTCATAATTAAAAGGACCTGTAAAGAAAATTGACTTTGTTATTAGTAGGTACCTGAAAAAGAAGGAAGGGTTAGTTGTGGAACTCCTCTAGATTATATGGAGCGATTTCTTGGAAACGATTTTTAAATACAACCTAAAATCTTTGTAGTTGACGTTTTTGTTAGCATTTTTTATTTTGTTATAAATCTTTCCCTTATCGAAAATTGATTCCACAAAAATTGATAATCTCGAGTGAATTAAATCTTTGGCATTTCTCGTGTTCTATGAATGTGCCACAGTTGGTGGTATTTTTTTATGCATCAGGAGGAAGGATATTCGGAGAGTAGTGGACTTATTTTTAATGTTTATTGTAAACTAACTGACTACCCGAACTTCGTTTCGAGAAGATGAGAGAAAAAAATGATAATAAATCTGACTCCCACATTAATAATCATATCACCGAGGTACAACCGTTAGAACGCGATCAGAGCATACACATAGATTACATATTACCTACACGTTTGTTAACCTAGGAAGAACATGGGGAGTAGTAACCGGTTGTTAAGCTGCGTAGAACGTGTTGGGAGTAGTATTGGG
>CM022876.1:22776792-22788379 GCA_012654025.1 Pachypsylla venusta | reverse complement strand
TGTACGGTAAAATAGAGAAGTGGACTGATTTTAAATTATATAAGAAATAGTTTTGCTGGAAAGTTAAGTTCGTAAATTTTGACACTAAAATTACACGTAAAAATATTAACAATAAAAATAAGAGAGAGAGACGCACACTCACTTCACAAAGGTTTGAGATGATCTGAATTCGGTCCCCTCATTAGCATAACTTGTTGGGTGTTGAGAATCAATACACTAATCAGGACCGGAGCACAGGTAGGTACGAAGTTGTACACACGCGAGTACCGAACAGTACCTCTGATCATTGTTAAACGTAAAAAATAAATAAACCGCTAAAATAGAACAGAGTGGTCCCTATCTCCTAGTGGTTAAACAAACCGGGGTACCCCACCAACACTGCGTGTTGGTGAAGAGAGTGAGGAAATCAGACTAAAATTTTCAAATCGTTTGGGGTGGGTTTGGAATTCATAAGTTTTTGTAGCAAGAAAATATATATTTATATAATGGTAAAAGGGCAGAGATCTTACATAAGCATCATATCTGAATCATTATCATCTATCTTCAAACTATACCCCAGTCCGGTGGAGAAACCAAGGTCCAACCGGTCATTTCCTTGAGGGCGCTGGACTTTTTTCGGTCTGTACTTTCAGATTTTTAAAAGGCATGTCAAAATTTGGAGGAGAAAAATCTGAGTATGACAACGTCCGGTGGAGAAACCAAGGTCCAACCAGTCATTTCCTTGAGGGGGCTGGATGTTTTTTTTTATATAATCTCTTGATAGCTACCGCTTTATTTTGACTTGACAGGGCGGAGCGCTACCGCGCTCCTTAATAAGAAGGAGTTAGTTGCAAAAAAATCGAGTTTTGGTATTTTTGATACAAGTCATAGTTATATCTTTCATACCAATAGTTAGTGTTCTGTTAAGTTAGACTTAATCAAAAAACATATGAAAATATTACAACACTGGAAAGATAGTTAGATACCTAGTACCTAATTACTTCAAAAAGTTAAATATTTAGGAGTTCAGTCAATATCAACAATTCCATAATTTGCAAAAAAGAAAAAAAAATTGACCGTTTTCTTACTTTCTCTTCCTATAGAAGATTAAGTATTGTAATCGTGCAGAAAATTTTCACATTTTTTGGCCTAAAAAATCGTCTGACGGGAACCCAAAATAAAGATCAAATATGTCATTTCCTATTGCTTTTGGGCCATATTTTCACTATTTTGGGTTATTTTTATTTTGCTTTATGTGAAACGTCATCCCCTTCTGCCCTAACATATATAAAAGGAAAATCACCTTGTTTAAGGTTATCCAGAGATTAGCTATTATATACATACTAAAACTAGATGCTGTCCTCAAACTCTTGTTTGTCCTTTCCCGTGACTGTGAAATTTTTCCTAACCAAAATAATCTTATCTCTTTTTTTTTCTTTACGGGCTATCTGCATAGCTCGGATAAGAACTAATATAAACTAAATTTTACCTGAAGGATTTAGGTAAGGTTATAGTGGTGTTTATTCCTTACGGTTTACTCCGTATGATTGTGCAACTAAAGAAACGTCATTCTTAGCGATTCCCACTTGCCGTGGAATACAAAAATAACATAATTCATCAGACTTCTGACACAGTCCGCGTGAGGCGTCCGATAAATTATGAACGTTTTCTCTTCTTTTGGTGGGGTTATGCTCAATATAAAGGAGCATGAGCATCAAGGCACTCGTATAAATTTATATAAAATGTTTGACTACATCGTTTGGATCTTCATAAGAAAAACACTAGGCAATGTTTTTGAAGGGGGACATAAAAAAAAAAGTGACACATGGGTTTATTATTGGTATATAGGTCCCATCTGGGCAAAAACACCCTTGTCGATTTTTGCCGCTTTTTAGCGGTTTTCAGTATTGCTGTATAAAAGGAGAATGTGGTAATAGCTAGAGATTTGAAATTTTGTATGTATATCATATTTGGGGTCTCAGTTAGCTCCGAAACATTTGGGTTCAATCAAATATACTGCTGGCAGTTTTTATCGCTTTAAAGCGGTTTTCATTAATCCTGTTTAAAAAGAGAATGGTAAGAGCCAGAGACTTCAAATTTGGTAGTTATGTCAAATTTAGGGTCTAATTACGCCTCCTCTAATTTTTTTTTGCACCCCCCACATTTTTTTTTGGGGGGGGGGCAAAAAAGGTTTAAATAATAAACCCATGTGTCACATTGGCAGAGTTTTTACATTAGAATTTAAAACTTTCTTATACAAAAAAAGATCTAATATTCTGCCTCTATTGTTCTATACTGTGCTGCAAGATTTTATTTTTTTAACTTGGCTTAACGTCTCTTTAGCATCTATTGGTCATTTTACCATTGCTGATATGCTCCTCGGTTTGTGAACTGAACTGATGATTATTAAAATCCCCTATTAACAAAATGTTTTTATTATAATTCAAAATGTTACATTTTAGTAAATGTTCGTGAAAATCATCTAGAGTTTTTGTTTTCAAGGTAAACTAAACAAATTAATAAAATTTATTTTGACTACAGCCCAAATACATTCAATTCAAGGATTATTTAAACTCCATTCTGATTTCAACTGAACTCTAAATTGATTTTTTTACAGCTAGTATTATCCCTCCCCTTTTTAGTGCCTTCAAGATTCCTATCCTGCCTAAAAACATAGTATCTGTCGTCAAAGATTTCTGCGTCAAAAATGTTGTCCTGAAGCCAACTCTCTGTAATAGCTATAATTTTGTAATTTTCCCTCAATACATTCGTATAAAACTCTTTGGTTTTGGAAATTATACTATTAACATTTTGGTATAGGTAATAGCGTATATGCTATTTTCTTACTTTAAATATTTTGGGAGGCCCTGTTTGCATTAGAAGTATTGATAGTCTGGTCAATTTGCTTATGATTAGTTATTGAGCACTCGCAACACATTACATTCACGTAATTACTAAAGTTACAACTTGTTATATTGCTAACTTCTGCTTGCTGTGCGTGGTGCGTGTGCACGCAATTGTCATCAACTAATACAAATTTTGATTTGGGTATACAAGGTGAAACTCACTAACAAAAAACGTTTTCACCACATTTTTGATTGAATTCCAATCTACTGTTGCTTGCTGGTTTTTAGCGGTTTTGGTCGATTTAGGACGGTTTTCAGAAATTGCCTAAAATAGAACGATAAGAGCTAGATGCTTATTTATTATTATTTATTGTGTACATTTCTTTATGTACTGTACGCTTCTCGAATTTTAATTAAATGGAATGTAGAGTTTATTTCATGAAAAGGAAACGGTAGGTGAAGCAAGAGACTTGAAACATAGACCACGACAAATCCTACCGAGACATTTTGCTCACAACACACGGACCAATGGCTGAAACTAAAAATTTGGATTCTGGGAACTTCAATACGTGTTTGGGCTCTGGGGACCTCAAATCGTATTTTGTTATTGAAAAGTCGACATCGGAAAATTGCATCCCATTTCAATACTTTTTTCTTCTTCTTTTTTTTGATGAGGAAAGTCGTGTGATGTTCAAACCAGATTTTTTCATGTTGTACAACAATTCATAAATTTAACGTGCACTTATATATTTTTTTATTTTCAATTTCCAATAAAACGGGAATACAATTGCTGTGCTTGACCTGGAGCTAGAGGCTGGCCGTATTGCTCAGTTTGCAAAGTAAGTCTTTGTATTTCCAAAGCTGTGAACATAACTCTTACTTTATTCAAGAATACTGTATCAAATGCCATAATCCTTATAAAATCGAATACCTCATCAATATCAGTGATTTGATTTATAAAATCATTAAGCACTGCAAAATATATCTCACTGACATTCTGGAATATAATGAAATGAGAAAAACAATTATTAAATGGATACTTACTGGTCAACAACATTGCCTACATGGCTAAAGTTACGGAATGGTTTACTTTATGAAATACCTTACTGATCAACAACATTGCCTACATGGCTAATGTTACGGGATGGTTTACTTTATGAAATACCTTACTGATCAACAACATTGCCTACATGGCTAAAGTTACGGGATGGTTTACTTTATGAAATACCTTACTGATCAACAACATTGCCTACATGGCTAAAGTTACGGGATGGTTTACTTTATGAAATACCTTACTGATCAACAACATTGCCTACATGGCTAAAGTTACGGGATGGTTTACTTTATGAAATACCTTACTGATCAACAACATTGCCTACATGGCTAAAGTTACGGGATGGTTTACTTTATGAAATACCTTACTGATCAACAACATTGCCTACATGGCTAAAGTTACGGGATGGTTTACTTTATGAAATACCTTACTGATCAACAACATTGCCTACATGGCTAAAGTTACGGGATGGTTTACTTTATGAAATACCTTACTGATCAACAACATTGCCTACATGGCTAAAGTTACGGGATGGTTTACTTTATGAAATACCTTACTGATCAACAACATTGCCTACATGGCTAAAGTTACGGGATGGTTTACTTTATGAAATACCTTACTGATCAACAACATTGCCTACATGGCTAAAGTTACGGGATGGTTTACTTTATGAAATACCTTACTGATCAACAACATTGCCTACATGGCTAAAGTTACGGGATGGTTTACTTTATGAAATACCTTACTGATCAACAACATTGCCTACATGGCTAAAGTTACGGGATGGTTTACTTTATGAAATACCTTACTGATCAACAACATTGCCTACATGGCTAAAGTTACGGGATGGTTTACTTTATGAAATACCTTACTGATCAACAACATTGCCTACATGGCTAAAGTTACGGGATGGTTTACTTTATGAAATACCTTACTGATCAACAACATTGCCTACATGGCTAAAGTTACGGGATGGTTTACTTTATGAAATACCTTACTGATCAACAACATTGCCNATTGCACACTTCTCTTACGGTACGACAGTCCTTTGCCCTCTTTACGGCACTTTATTCTAATATACATAATGCTGATACGACTAGGGGTTCATTTCACAATAAACTACAAATCAATATTACCAATGTTATACTTGTAATTTGGGTTTTTTCGTTATAAAAATTATAAGTGCGAAACTAGTAATATTAATTTGTAGTATTATCAAATATCAATGAAATTTATTACCAGATAATTACGACCCTGAAAAATTAAACCCCTTGTTAAACTGTGGCCACAATAACCAGAATATTTTTTTCAAAAAAATTTACAAGAATGATCTTTTTTAAACATCGACACCAATTTTTCCGATTTTTTTTTTTTTTTTTTTTTTTTGAAAATATTAAGTGACCCGAATTTGAGGTTTATTGCCCTAAAGTGCCCCAGATTTAAATATCCCCATGATGAACAAAATTTGTCCATGATATCTTACAAACAGTCTCAGTTTTAAATTTCAAGAAAATTGGAGTGATATTGCCGCTTTTAGAGAAGTGACCCTAATTTGAGATTTGCTGCCCTAAAGTGCCCCCAGATGAAGATAGCACCATTTGGTCCAACATTTCGTAAGAGATGGGATTTATAACTGTAGAGCACTCCTGGTATAGGTAGAAAACTAAAATTTGGTGTGAAGAAATATTTGACTTAAAAACAACAGCAAAATTATGAGTACACCCAAATTGTTTTTCTTTCCGGAGAAAAAAGAGATTTCGTAAGAGATGTGATTTATAACTTTAGAGCACTCCTGGAATAGGTAGCAAATTAAAATTTGGTATGAAGGGGTATTTCGACTTAAGAACACCAGGGAAATTATGGAAACGCTCAAATTGTTTTTCTTTCCGGAAAAAAAAGAGATTTCATAAGAGATGAGATTTATAAATTTAGAGCTCTTTCGGAATAGTTAGAAAACTAAAATTTGGTATGAAGGGGTATTTCGACTTAAAATACCAGCAAAATTATGAGAACTCCCAAATTATTTTTCTGTCCGGAGAAAAAAGAGATTTCGTAAGAGATTGAATTTATAACTTTAGAGCTCTTTCGGAATAGGTAGAAAAGTAAAATTTAGTATAAACAGCTATTTTGACTTAAAAACACCAGCAAAATTTTGAGAACACCCAAATTGTTTTTCTTTCCGGAGGAAAAAGATACTTCATAAGAGATAGGATTTATAACTTTAAAGCTCTTTCGGAATAGGTAGAAAACTAAAATTTGGTATGAACGGGTATTTCGACTTAAAATACCAGCAAAATTATGAGAACTCCCAAATTATTTTTCTTTCCGGAGAAAAAAGAGATTTCGTAAGAGATGGAAACTTTAAGAGCTCTTTCGGAATAGGGAGAAAAGTAAAATTTAGTATGAACGAGTATTTTGACTTAAAAACAGCAGCAAAATTATGAGAACACTCATATTGTTTTTCTTTCCGGAGATAAAAGAGATTTCGTAAGAGATGTAATTTATAACCTATAAAATTTAGAGCACTCCTGGAATAGGTAGAAACGTACAATTCGGTGTGAAGGGGTAATTCGACATCAAAACACCAGCAAAATTATGAGAACACCCAAATTATTTTCCTTCCGGAGAAAAAAGATATTTCATAAGAGATGTGATTTATTAATTTAGAGCTCTTTCGGTTTAGGTAAAAAACTAAAATTTGGTATGAAGGGGTATTTCGACTAAAAAAACACCAGGGAAATTATGGAAACACCCAAATTGTTTTTCCTTCCGGAGAAAAAAGATATTTCATAAGAGATGGGATTTATAACGTTAGAGAACTTCTGAAATAGGCAGAAACCTAAAATTTTGTATGAAGGAGTATTTCGAACTAACAACACCAGGGAAATTATGGAAACACCCAGATTGTTTTTTCCTTCCGGAGAAAAAAGAGATTTCATAAGAGATGGGATTTATAACTTTAGCGCTCTTTCGGAATAGGTAGAAAAATAAAATTGGGTATGAAGTGGTATTTCGACTTCAAAATAGCAGCAAAAATATGAGAACACCCAATTTGTTTTTCTTTCCGGAGAATAAAGAAATTTCATAAGATTCATGGGATTTATAGAGCACTTCTAGAATAGGTAGGAACTTGAAATTTGGTAAGAAGGAGTATTTGGAATTAACAACACCAGGAAAATTATGGAAACGAACAAATTGTTTTTCTCTTCGGAGAAAAGAAGGGATTTCATAAGAGATGTGATTTGTATAACTTGAGAGCTCTTGCGGAAGAGGTAGAAACCTAAAAAAACCATCATCATGATGATGATGCATCTCAAAGTTCATCTAGGAAGTTTTTCTTTTCACTTTTCATAAAGATTTCTTATTGATTGGTTTACTCTTGTGAATTAGTTGATATGTTTTAAAAAATATCTATTCTTGGTGATGGTTCAAAATAGGTGCACAGACTCAGTGGTAACTCTTCTTCTAGACAATATGACAATAGTGGCATATCAATTTCGTGTTCCTTCTGTTCGTTACCCACGAACGCGATATACGACGCGCCTGACGTTATTTGTTTGTCCACCACAGAGGAAGAGTTAGGGCTACGTAGGATCAGGGGCGTAGCGAGGGTGGAAACTGTGGGGTGGTAAAATGTATGAAAATGCCGACTCACCACTGCATAAATTCATATAGGAATGAAATTAGTAAAATCTTTGTAGGTATGAATTATCACTGAATTTTATTGTGAAATTGGGAGGTCCCCCCCTCGAAAATGAAAATTAAATGGAGATTTAATAGTTCCCATTTTAGTGGTATTTTTTAGATTTTTTATTCAGAATTTTCTCTTCCTATAAAAGTATAGTAATCCTGCAGAAAATTTGGACATATTTTGGCCTAAAAAACGGTTGACGGGAACCTGAAACCCAAAATAGAGATCCTATATGTCATTTCCTATTGCTTTTGGGTCATATTTTCATTTTGGAATTTTGGAAATATTTGGAGTCATGGGACCCAAAAAACCGATATGTCCGACGTTCCACGTAACACGTATGGCGTACCTACGTACGGAATCGTGTGCAGAGCTCTGGGAGACAAACCACTGATCCGATCAATGGTAAAAAGCCCGACCCATATTTTTCTTTTTCTCGATATCGGGCCCCGAAAAATTTTTTTGGGGGGGGACCGAATCACTAAAATCCAAACCACATAACCAATTATGATTAAATTTGGTATGTACAGTCACCTGAGTAATTTATTGGATATTTTTTGGTATTTTATAGAACTTTCGATTTTGAGGTACCGGCAGGAGCCCACAAATGTAAAAATACAAAAGTCGTCTCAATTTGACATTATTTGGCATATTGATTCACCCGAGAATTATAATGAATAATTTTTGATATTTTGTAGAAAACATAAAATTTGTCTGATTTTGATAAAATTTTATGTGTACAGTCACCGAAGTATTTACCTAATATAGTTGACAATTTTTGTAGGAATTTTGGTTTTAGGGCCAAGGTAGGGTCCCACAAATGAAAAAACATAACAATCACCCAAGTATTATATTTGACAATTATTGTTTTTTTTTAGAAATTTCGGACCTTAAATTTGAAATTTGCGCCCCTGAAAACTGCCTCTCCAGGTTCCAACCTACTCAGCCACTCTCTTGTAGATATAATTCTATGAATAAAAAACTCTGCTAATGTGACACATGGGTAAATTTTTTAAAATAGTTATCACTAAAGAGCAAAGTCCGCAGCCGAATCGACAGATTTTTCAATGGCAGATTATTCTGCAGTGTTTTAAGAGCAAACATTTTTCAATGATTTCATGGACGTTAATTTCGTCAACCTTATCATTCAAAGAATATAGCATCATCAATGCATTCAAACGATCATCTTCTATTGTTATTCGCAAATGATTTAAAACTAATTTGAATTTACTAAATGACCGTTCATAAGATGCTGACGTTACAGGAACTGGTTAACATTGATCATACAATTTTTAAAATCTTGTAAGAACAATATGGACTCTGTTTGAAATCCGAATTTCAAACAGAGTCGGCAAATCGCGGATACTTCGGATATTAATGTCGGATTTTTTTTTTAAAAAAAATATCCCATTTTATCTCCATGAGCCGAAAAATTCATAATTTTATGGATGAAGTATCCGCGATTTGCCGAGCGATGGATGGATGGAGAATGTTGGGGGGTGTCACCCCCCATACCCCCCAGTCGCTACGCCCCTGCGTAGGATCCTCTCCAGCGATAACCACATATTAAAAAGAGGTCGTCCTCCCAAAAAATAAAAAAGTTGAACCAAAAAAATCGAATTAGACGGACGACGAAAATAATTTATTCCATCCAGAAGTCAACCGAAAGTAGTAAACCTATTCCTCATGCCACCCGGAAATCAACCGAAAACAGTGGCTCCTTATTCCGATTAGTTACCGAATGTCAAAAGATAAACAGTGGCAGAGAAAAGTTATGGGAGGCAATAATGCAGATGTCCAGCATGGTGCTACTGCACCAGCAGAAAGTCACCACCATAAACTTCGTAAGCAAGTTTCGTGGCTTGAGTTTTATCCAAACGCACAAAACAACTTGTCAAGTAAATGTGAACATTTTCACAATTTTTTTGAAAAGAACATAAATATTCCCGTCGTAAAATTTTGATTTTTTTGATAGTTGGACATCCGATATTTTAGATCATTAGATACATGCATTTATTTGCGTTTGATTGGAAACAACCTGGGCATATAATTTTAGATACATTGATTTTTGGCCATTAATAGAAAAGCTTGGCCTCATTTTAGATCTCGGTACTTTTAAAGGCATAAACTAATACGCTATTTAGCTACCCATTTTAAATTTCATCATAATTGATTTTGTGGTTTGGATTTTAGAGATTTGGTCCAATTGCGACTTTCTTGGTCCTGAACTGTGGTGGTGGGGGCTCTGACTAAAAGCTGAAAAACATTAATATAATGAGTCGAACAATCTCTTTAGGCTCCAGACAGCAATTGTTTTGAATTTTAAGTGAATAAAAGGGACCGTTTTCTTTTAAATCGATAGTTAATTAAAGGAGCTTATTGGGCCCCACTGACGGGGCCCCTGAAAAAAACGCACTCAAATGGGCCCATTATCTTTTTTTTTTTTTTTTTTTTTTTTTTTTTTTTTTTTTTTTTTNTTTTTTTTTCATGAAAAGATGCCATAGTTACCCATTTTAAATTTCATCAAAATTGGTTATGTAGTTTTCATTTTAGAGATTTGGTCCAATTGTGACGTCCTTGGTCCTAAAGCGATGGGGGGAACTCTGAATAAAAGTTTAAAAACAGTGGTTAAATAAAATTTCCAATACTTTGAATGATCCCTGTCGGCTCTAAGACATTATTTTTAAAAAAGATCATGCGAAATTACTAATCTGTTTTATTTTAAAAGGGATTTCCATTTTAGGGACCATTTTGGCCCCTAGCGGCGACCCTGACAGGGATATGCCCGCGCGGGACCATTTATTTTAGATAAACTGATTCCATAATTACTGATTTTAAATTTAATCAAAATTGGTTATGTGTTTTGGATTTGAGATTCGGTCCTAAAACGGCTATTCGGGCCGCTAGAGGCGCCCTGAGGGCGATATCGAGAAAAAGAAAAATATGGGTCGAGCTTTTTGCCCAAAGATAACCTGTACCAAATTTTATCAAAATCGGACTAGTAGTTTGGCTTCCAGAGCTCTGCACACGATTCCGTACGTACGGTGTACGTAGTACGTAGGAAATATCGGTTTTTTGGACCCCACGACTCCAAATATTTCCAAACTTCAAAAATGACCCGAAATAGTGAAAATATGGCCCAAAAGCAATAGGAAATGATATATTTGATCTTTATTTTGGGTTCCCGTCAGACGATTTTTTGGGCCAAAAAAAGTCAAAATTTGTTGCACGAATACATTACATTATCTTCTATAGGAAGAGAAAGTAAAAATATATCTAGACAATTGTTAAATAAAAACACTAACCTGTTCGATTGCACTCTGTTGTACGGTAAGATGTTTCTTCAAAACCACATTGACTGATCCATTATAAGAAGCATGTGAAAACACAATACATGGGTTCTCATTGGGATTAAAAAATTGAAATGATATTGACGAAAGAGATTGACCCACTTGGTTTGATTTGTATATTCTTCCCGCTAATGATAAAATATATTTTTTGACAAAACAATTTAATATAGAACAAAATGCGGAATCCACGTAGTACATTATACGATAAGAACTATTATTATTGCGAGTGGCGGAGGCGACAACATATTTCTGATTAGGTATACTATAACTGTATATATTTCCTTCTGATGGTAATTGAATACCCCAATCTGAAAAAAATAAATGGTAAGGAAAACCGTACTAGACTTTCTCTTCCCTAATCATTCCATCAGACAACTACCGAATGTAGATGTTGCTCTTCTAAAGTTAAAGTCTTTAAGTGATATTATTGTTATAGTTCTATTTTCTGCAGATGTTGACCATTATTTTTAAAAGAGCAGAAGGCTGCGGACTTTGCTCCTTAGTGATAGTATTAATTTAAAAAGATTTTGCAGCCTTCGGATGCGGACTTTGCTCTTTAGTGATAGTATTATTTTAAAAAGATTTTGGAGCCTTCGGCTTCGGACTTTGCTCTTTAGTGGTGGTATTATTTTAAAAAGATTTTGCAGCCTCGGCTGTGGACTTTGCT
>CM022876.1:22742327-22768703 GCA_012654025.1 Pachypsylla venusta | reverse complement strand
TATATGTATGTCACATTTGGGGTCTCAGCTATCTCCAAAACTTTTGGGTTCAATCAAATATACCGCTGGCGGTTTTTGCCGCTTTAAAGCGGTTTTCATTAATCCTGTCTAAAAAGAGAATGGTAAGAGCCAGAGACTTCAAATTTGGTAGGTATGTCCAATTTAGGGTCTAATTACGCCCCAGATTTGGAATCGTCACGAGGAACCCCCTTAATTTTTTGGGGAGTACCCCCCATTTTTTTTTGCCAGAAAAATAATAAGCCCAGTTGTCACATTGGCAGAGATTTTTTCTCCAGTATTTCATTGCGCTACTTTTACATTTACAATTTATATTAGACATTTTTGAAAAGGTTTGATATTTCCTATAATCCCTGTATAGTAAAACTCCCTTTACATGACTCCCCCCCCCACCCCAAAAATAGAATGCTGTGTATACGGGCCTGCTACATTCACCCTAATGATGATATTGTTGTCATTAATTTCAGTTCACTCGTTACCAAATCTGACCATCCTCAGTCTGAGTGGTTGCAGCAAGATAACAGATGATGGAATCGAACTGATTGCTGAAAATTTACAATCCCTGAGATGTTTGGATCTCTCCTGGTGTCCGAGAATTACAGATGCCAGTTTGGAGTACATTGCATGTGATCTCAGTAATCTGGAGGAACTCACTCTAGACAGGTAAGCAGGGAAAATCCAACGCCACACTAGCGCTCTACTGTTGAATATGTATTTATTTTATTTATTTATTTATATAATTTATAAAGGTACAATTGACAATTAATTTTAATCTATAATAAATTGTACCCGGTGTTGATCAGATTAAAAAGGTAATCAGTTAACATTTTATAACAATAAAATGTCCAGATTTAAGTCGCACGTAGTTTCCTTTCTCAGGTTCAAACCTTTCTCCCAGCAATTGAAGAAATCAACCCCTTGGGCCGGAAGACAGTTAGCTCTAGGCAGACAATACAGATAGGTATCAGGGCAAGATAGATGGGTCAGATTGAATGAAGGAAATGATGATCGGGTAGGACGCAATTTTACAATAAAATTCATGTTGGATAAAAGCGATGATGCCTCAACATGATTATGAATGATATTGAAAACAAATTTAGCTGCAATAAGATCTCTCCGATCGCTCAATATTTAACAACAATCGGATATTATCATAAGAGTAAAGAAAGCGTCCATGCCAATATCTATCATAAAATAAACCCAAAAATCTTTTTTGTACATTTTCAATGAGTTCAGAATTAGTTTTGTTAAGTTTTCCACTGATAATAGAGCAGTATTCCAGCTTTGTGCGAACGAATACAAAGAAGAACATAATCATCAGCTTTTTAGAATTGAAATTTCCACATAATTTATTTATTAAACCAAATCGGGATAAAGCACTAGATACTGTATGAGAGGTATTTAAATTAAACAGAAGCTTGGAATCAAGAACAACACCCAAATCTCTTATGCTATTAACACGAGATATCTGGGATGTACCAAAATAATAGTTGACCAGATGTACCTCCCTCCTCCTACTGAATGTAATGAGCTGGGTTTTAGAAGAGTTGACAGAAAGTATTGGACGTCACAAAGTCAGAGGTTTGACGATATCAAAGAAAGCCACAGATTCCGAATTATAAAATGTGTAAACATAAGATAGAGCGATTTTTAGGTCAACATTTTTTTTTTTTTTTTTTTTTTTTTCCTATTAGGCGCTTTAACCACTGTATTATGCAGGTCGTTCGCACCGACTCCTCAACTATTAGATTTTGTCCATTATTTTGATAAAGAGAATCAAAGCTCTTGGCGGTATCAGTTAAGGCAGGAGGACAGGGAAGAGATTGACGGACAGAGGTGTGTAAGGGACAAATAGGGATGTGTCTAACACTTAGTATATCACCACACGGGAATCGAGGTTGGCGACTTCTCTTACAGAGATATGAGTGAGTCAGCCTGTTATGGCCAATCCTAAGACGGGTCAAAACGACATCCTCCAAGCGTGACGATCGGTTGCTTGAAGTCCACAACTCGATGACAGATTTGATGAACTTCAATTTATTGTTCCATGGTATATCATTCCAAGAACGCTGTTATCATGCACTATCAAACATTGCAACCTTTGCACTAGCAAACTTGGCAACCATTGCACTTTAAACTTGCAAACATTGCACTATCAAACATGGCAACCATTGCACTATCAAACATGGCAACCTTTGCACTATCAAACTTGGCAGCCATTGTACTATCAAACTTGGCAACCATTGCACTATTAAACTTGCAAACACTGCACTACATTCCATGGTCGTAGGAACGGGGGGGGCAACTTAGATTTACACTAGAGAAAATGATTTTTGGAAGCAAAAAAGTCATCAAGTACCGAAATACGATAAATTCCGCGCTTTGTCCCTAATCCACAGCCCCTCTGTGAACAATCAAATGTAACTGTGGCAACCTTGTCGTATCGTTGACTTTGAAGAGGTGCTTACTGTTTAACTCTGATCGACATTATCTATGTATTCTATTAATGTATTCCTCAGTCTCTTTCGTACTTTTTTGGTCAATTGATCTAGCTTGCTGATATCCCAGTTATTTATAAAGATCTCGTTCATTCAATGACTCACTCAATCCTCCTTCTGCTAGTTGAATTTCACCGGTTTGGCACTTTCCTTTATCACCTTGCATTTGTCAAGCCCTACATACATATATCCCTGGAGAACTTTTCCACTATTCCGACTAGTTCTTTAGGTTGATCATGGGATACCGCCTATAGTTTCAAGTCATCCATGTATAACTGGTGTGAGATGGTGTGTTTCACTTGGTTGTTTAAGGTGTAGGTATCCTATTTTCGTAATAGTGAACCACAATGGACTCAAAGAATCTCCCTGGTTATAGATGTTTGTTTTCTCGTTAGGTGTATGGTGGTGTTCCAGGATTGCATCATTTTGTGAAGGCATTCCATCAATATGTGGTGGACTGTTTTTTTGGGTTTTTAATGTATTCATTAATAAACTGAATTAGCTTGATGTAAGTGTTAGTTAGTTTTTATACAAATAGTTGTGAATTTTATCTCTGCCAGGGCTTTTCCAATTATGAATTTTCATGATTATTTCTTTTAGTATAATTCTTCTGATACAGCTGGTTCTGTTATAGATGTTATATTGGTATTTTCTTCTTCTTCTCTCTTCATCCAGCTAGTTTCAAGATCACATGGCGTCTCTCGGTTCCATATTGATTCCCAATATTCTGTAATTTGTTCTTCATTGGGTATGTCTGAAGGCCCATCTTCATTCGTTGTTTTTGTTTTCTCCTATCGCATTTCGTATACCTCTTTAGTCTGGAACTGAACACAGATAACTTTTCTTGCAAGGTGTCTAAGAAGTCTTGTGGTACAGTATTGGGACTATCTATTGGTGTGTGGATTTTATATTTCTCAAATATTTTGAGATAACTCTACAACTCAAGACAACAAGTCCTTGAGTTGTAGAGTTATCTCATCGTTGGCGTTTATTCTGTCATTGGTTGATTTTATTCTCGTTTCGATATTTTTTGTAACTTCTTGAGTGTCAATAACTCTTATGTTGTCACTTTCAGTTTCTGCCATTGTTTTGTTTTGGTTGGTTCCAGATGACGCAACTCCTTCTCTTTCCAACTTTTCGCGCACTTCTCTCTTGATTGTCTCTAGAGCTTCATCGGTTAAAATTTTGTTGTTGACAATAGTTTGTCTTTGATCTGCAATTCTTTGTTCAGTAACCGTAACATTGGGGTATTCTACAACAAACGCTTAATGTAGTTTTTGGCGGAAAGCTGTTGAGTCTGTTTCGGGTCGTGTGATATAGTAATATGTGCGCATGATGTATGTGTTAATATCTTGGGTCCACTTCATACGCACTCGTTTTCTTCCTGCTAAGGTGGTCTCAGGTAATAAGACACTGCCTTACTGAGAAGCACTCCGAGCAGTCACAGTCCTTCTGAATGTATTTTGACTGTTATCATTTGCGTCGGCATTTTGATTGTTTTCAAGTACCTCGGTCGCAGTCTGTCGAATTCCTCTTGTCTCCCTGCGATGACCGGTTCGCATGCTGTCACTTCTGGCGGTGGCTCCACATGTGCCCTGGTACTGCGATCTCCATTAGGAGATCGCAGTTGATGTTCATGTGGTATTAAAATGTTACCACACTTCTTCCTGGAACGTTACTGATACTTGTAAATATCCGAGGGTCATGAACCACTTGTTCGGGCCCTGGGGGTTGCCCCTCCCCAATAACTTAATCATCAGATACCCCTGGGGGTTTATTATTAAATAAGTAACGATTTACTTTATCGACCCCCCTCCCTCCCAACATGAAGATATCAGCTGCCCCCCTCCCCTAGGCCCGGTGCTGGATACGCCCTTGTTACATTGGATATCATTCCAAGAACGCTGTTATCATGCACTATCAAACATGGCAACCTTTGCACTATCAAACATTTAAATTTGCAAACATTGCACTATCAAACATGGCAACCATTGCACTATCAAACCATGACGATGAGGTAGTTCAACTTAATTTGGCTGCCCATCGTTTGTCCTCGTTGGCCCTTGTGCTAGCGTTGAACTTTTGATGTTGTTCTGTCATGATGGTAGACCTCTGGAACCTCCCCTTGGCTCTTCCTATTTTGGAAGTCATTTTGAGTTTCATTTATGTACATTTTATATCAGACAATAGTTTTTTTTTTTTTTTTTTTTTTTTTTTTTTTTTTNTTTGGCTTCCCGTCAAACAATTTTTTCAGCCAAAATATCTCTAAAATTTCTGCACGAATACAATACTTTATCTTCTATGGAAGAGAAAGTAAAAAGGTATAGAAAGTGTTAAAGGGGGGAGGGGAGACTTGGGATCTGATGAACGAAAGAAAAGCCTTTTGAACGCGTCACTATGGTAACACCCTTCACAATATATAATGGGAGGTATAGGAGCGAACATAGGTTGTGGATGTAGACCCAGGGGCCGAGGAGGGTGGAAACCAGTAATTAAATGTTTATGAGATACAAAGTATTTGAAACGTCACAGCATTTCCTTCCTAAAAGGTTTTTTTTCGTGAATGGCTTTGGCCTTTAACGGCCTATCTGCCTACTGTCCAAGGCCGTACCCAGAGGAGGTACATGGGGTCCAGACCCCTCCTCGAAATTTCATTATTATTTTTATGCATGACTTATGTAATATTGTGGAACTCATCATCACCACCAACAACAAAAACAATAACATCATCAACAACAACATCATCAACAGTAACAAACAAAAACAACATCAACGTCATCAACAGTAACAACAACAACATTATCAACAGTAACAAACAAAAACAACATCACCATCATCAACAGTAACAACAACACCAACATCATCAACAGTAACGAACAAAAACAACATCACCATCATCAACAGTAACAATAACAACAACAACATCATCAACAGTAACGAACAAAAACAACATCACCATCATCAATAGCAACAACAATAACAACAACAACATCATCATCATCATCATCAACTGTAACAATAACAACAACAACATCATCAACTGTAACAATAACAACAACATCATCAACAGTAACAAACAACATCTACAACAAAATCAACATCACCTTCCAGCATGATCATCATTTTCAGGTGTTGGTCTTGTGGCTGTCAATCCTTCGGACATACCCCCCTCCCCCGAAAAAAATCTTGAGTACGTCCCTGTTTCTGTTGCAAGCCCGTACATCGGTACGTCCCTGTTTCTGTTGCAAGCCCGTACATCGGTACGTCCCTGTTTCTGTTGCAAGCCCGTACATCGATACGTCCTTGTTTCTGTTGCAAGCCCGTTCATCGGTACGTCCCTGTTTCTGTTGCAAGCCCGTACATCGGTACGTCCCTGTTTCTGTTGCAAGCCCGTACATCGGTACGTCCCTGTTTCTGTTGCAAACCCGTACATCGGTACGTCTGTTGCAAGCCGTACATCGGTACGTCTGTTGCAAGCCGTACATCGGTACGTCTGTTGCAAGCCGTACATCGGTACGTCCCTGTTTCTGTTGCAAGCCCAGCGTGATTCACATTATGCCACGGAGTCGGCCCTGCTACTGTCCACTTGTGGTTGTTGCGGTACGCTGTTAAAAAAAATGGCCAATTTTTAGATTCAGAGTGGTGTTATAACATAATATTATTATGTATTATCCCATAGAGACGTCTCCGTGGCAGAATGTGAATCACACTTGGCTTGCAACAGAAACAGGGACGTACCGGGTTCGAATCCTGGTCGGATTTCGATACTCTGATTAGTCTGGTTGTGTTTGGTATCTTATCCTCTTGAGGACAGTTGAGTAGGTAATAGCGACAAGTAGTAGCATTATAACGTAATTGTTACATGTAACTTGGTATTTTGAAATAATTGTTAAAAAATACCTTTTAAAGCT
Source organism: Pachypsylla venusta (assembly GCA_012654025.1). Taxonomy (NCBI): domain Eukaryota; kingdom Metazoa; phylum Arthropoda; class Insecta; order Hemiptera; family Aphalaridae; genus Pachypsylla; species Pachypsylla venusta. The sequence goes on along the minus strand of CM022876.1, from coordinate 22,762,276 downwards.
ATGATGTCCACAAAATTGTGACATAATAGAACAAAGGATAATACACCTACATTTACAATTTATGTATACTATATAATCGAACCTACCTGGTCTAGAGGGTATCACAATGGCTTTCCACGAGGGAGACACGGGTTCAAATCCGGGCCGAACCAAATCTGTGCTTGTTTGTTCGGGGTGCACTCAGCCTCGGGAGGACAATTGACTAGCTACTTTAATGTAAGTAGCGACCAGTGGTGACATAACAAGAGGAAAAAATATACAGTGCAGTGAAAGTTTAGTGTAGTGGCCCTCTTAATGCTGTGATATCCACAAATCTAGGTTGCGAGAATGCAATATTATGCGTTAACACAAATATCAATACATTTACATTGCATATCCCCCATTGGGTATATCCACTAGGTCCTAGGTAATGTCTGTATTTAAAATAGAAATGGAAGGTAAATTTAGATAACCTTGAACTTTGGGGAAAAAATATAAAAAGCTGAACTAGATTGGGGAATTAAACAATTAAAAGGGAGGAAAAAAGTTTAGTTTTGGGGAGAAGCTGAGGTCAATTTGTGAGAGGGATGATAAAATGTTAAAAGGGAAAGAGGGTAATTGTATAAAATGGTAAAGGGAAAGAGGGTAATTGTATAAAATGGTAAAAGGGAAAGAGGGCAATAGTATAAAATGATAAAGGGGAAAGAGGGTAATTGTATAAAATGTTAAAAGGGAAAGGGGGTAATTGTATAAAATGGTAAAAGAGAAAGTGGGTAATTGTGTAAAATGGTAAAAGGGGAAGAGGGTAATTGTGTAAAATGGTAAAGCGGAAAGGGGGTAATTGTATAAAATGGTAAAATGGTAAAAGAGAAAGAGGGTAATTGTATAAAATGGTAAAGGGAAAGAGGGTAATTGTATAAAATGGTAAAAGGGAAAGAGGGTAATAGTATAAAATGGTAAAGGGGAAAGAGGGTAATTGTATAAAATGTTAAAAGGGAAAGAGGGTAATTGTATAAAATGGTAAAAGGGAAAGAGGGTAATTGTATAAAATGGTAAAAGGGAAAAAGGGCAATTTTATAAAATGGGTAAACTTTTAGGAAATCGAGGAAAATTGTGCCATTTATTTTTGGGCTAATAGAGAAAAAAGAGTGACCCCCTTTTTTCTTTTCTTTTTTTACTGCCAAAGGATCATTATTGCCATTATATAATAAGCCAAGCAAATTGCATATTTCAAGTTTCAAGGTACGTAGAATTCTAAAGTGGAATAAAAAGATTGATCAATGCTAAGTGACAAAAGTTCCCGTCACGGCGCGGCGTAAGGCGGAAAACCTATTTCTTTATTCGAATTTGAATTCTACATTACATACCCACCTTAAAATGTAAAATATCAAACTTTGAAGTAAATAATAGGTACTGTCATTGTCCTTTAAAAGGAAACAATAATTATACAATGGTCAAATTTTCAATGCCAAAACAAGTTTTGAGGTTCCCAGAGCCCTTTCTTCTTCCTTTTTCATACATAATGAAAGTCGCGTGATGTTCGCACCAGATATTTTTTTTTCGTGACGATTGTGAAGATTTCATTATTGTAAAAATTTAAATTTATATTTCTTTGTGTTATTCTGTTACAATTTTAGTGAGCATCATAGCATTACAAGGTATTCTCAACACTCACTCCAATATTACTAAGCCCAAGCTACACTTTAACAATTTCCTTATAATGCTACTACCGGTCGCTATTACCATAGCTATTCAATTGTCCTCAGGAGGCTGAGTTACCCCCAATCACAACCAGACAAAGTAGAAAATTTGAAAAAAAAAAAAATCTTTATCAAATTTTCGACCCGTCCAGGAATCGAACCCGGAACGTCCCTGGTGCAAACCGAGTGTGATGCGCACTCTGCCACGGAGACGTCTAAGAAGATTTCATTATTGAACTAATAAACCAATAGAGAAAATAAAAAAATATATATTCATGGCAATAGGATAGAAAGGTTGAAAATACTTTCCTTTCCAATATTATCTGTCAAATTTGCCGGGGGAAAAGTATCACACCGAGATTGAAATTTGGGTAGGTCATTATACATGCGCGCCGCTGTTCGATCTCTCTCACTAGATTTTCTTGATATTTATTTTATACTACCGTGACAACCCGCCCCCGGGTCTAGGGGAGGCAACAAGTTAATTGAAGATATTCTATTTATTTCAATAATTTAATTCATCTTATTGATTCTTCTTCTTTAACTTCACACTTTTCCTAAATTCTATTTGGGGTTGGCGTTGCTTTCCTTAATTCTACCATGCCATAACTTTTACCATAAAATATCGCGTGCATTAATCTATACTTATAAAACGCAAAGCCCAGTTGGTATACTGACTGACTGATAATCAACGTAGCTCCACGATGGCTAAACGTAGAGACTTGAAACTGGCACACAGGTCCCATTTAGTATGTAGGTGCGTAATAAGAAAGGAAAAAAAATAAAGTTTAAGTGGGAGCAAGTTACCGCCAAAAATGACGCTATTTAGCGGGTCTTTTTGCAATTTTTTTCTGGGCAAACTAAAAGAGATAACGAAAAATGACCGAGAATAGACCCCCCCAAAATAGTATATAAGGACCCCATAAAAAATATAAAATTTGAAAATTTCCGGTTTCTATCCGATTTATGGACGGTTTTCACCACCAAAAAATCGGAATTGAGAAGTACCACTTCGGGATGAGCGAGAAAGCTGAAATTTGATACAAAGGTGTTCCGAAGTACAAAAAGTCATATCCTTGAATAAAATATTGAATTTTCTAACTAGGAGCGGTGCTCACTCTGGGGGTCGGTTCCACCAAAAACCCATAGTTAAGAAGTATCACTTCGGGATGAGCGAGAAAGCTGAAATTTTATACGAAGGTGTTCCGCAGTGCAAAAAGTAATATCTTTGAGTAAAATATTGAATTTTCTAAATAGGAGCCGTGTTCACTCTGGGGGTCGGTTCCACCAAAAATCTAAAATTGAAAAGATTTAATTTCGCGTTCTCGAAATTGTTGTTGAATTTTGTAACCGTAGCGAAGCACGGGAAAACAGCTAGTTTAGACATAAATATCATTTTGGTTACCTTGACTCGTTGGGTACCATTAAATTAATTTAATAGTCCTTGTGTTGAGTCGAGGGAAATCTGTTTTCAGCTTTTTGTAATCGATTCACTTTTTTTAAAAAATAAAAATAAATCGTTTTTTTAAAAAAAATATCACATTCTCACTACCTACATCCAAACAAATTTTAAGGTTCCCTTTTTTAATCCTCAGTAGAGCAGTCGTAGAACAATTCACCCCCAAGCTTCCGACTGTACCAGTCCAGAAGAAAATTTCCTCTCCGGTACGGTAGTGCTCAGTCCGAGCCCGAACAGGTTGGTCCAACGAAGTCGAAAGCTCAAAAGGCAGCCTCGAGAACAGCACTACAGAAGAATAATTATAATAAATTATTTAGATATATTTATTGTTGTTACTGAATCATTGGTTCAATGTTTTGTATTTTTAGTTTAGGTTCTTATAGGTCATTTAATTTAGGTATTTATAAATTTCCATTAATTCCTCGTTCTGTATCATATTTTTTATTAATACTCTCAGTTTTGAGGGTTTAATTTGGGTATCCCGTATGTTGGGAGGAAGTAAGTTAGTAGAATAAGGGGAGCCAGAAAAACACAATGTCGCTCTGTACTACTCCTCTCAGTTCTAATGATTCTTAGTGTGGGTTGGGGTCTCGTGTTGTACTCGTGATATGGGGTTGGATTATAGGTTCCCAATCTATAATATAAAAGAGAAAGACACTGACTTAACACTCATAGCTCTTTCTCCGTAGCGGTAAATTTCCTGTGGGTGAAATTTCGTATGTAGTTTGGCTTTATGTTCTAGATGTGCAATAAGAAACGATTTTTTAATATTCCAACTGGGGCGCCAACCGTGGGGGTAAGAGTCGCGCCCATCAAATATTATCACTGTTTCCCCGTACCGGTAAATTTCCGGTGGCTGAAATTTGGTATGTAGGTTCGCTTTATATTCTAGATGTGCACTAAGAAAGGATTTTTAAAGGTTCCAACTGGGGCGCCAGCCGCGGGGATAAGGGGCGCGGCCATTAAACATTATCACGTTTTCATTACTGTTTCTCCGTACCGGTAAATTTCCGGTGGCTGAAATTTAGTATGTAGGTTTGCTTTATATTCTAGATGTGCAATAAAAAAGGATTTTTTAATATTCCAACTGGGGCGCAGGCGCGGGGGTAAAGGGCGAGCCCATCAAATGTTATTTCCTTTTCATCACTGTTTCTCCGTACCGGTAAATTTCCGGTGGCTGAAATTTGGTATGTAGGTTCGCTTTATGTTCTAGATGTGCAATAGGAAAGGATTTTTTAATATTCCAACTGGGGCGCCAGCCGCGGGGCTAAAGGGCGCGCCCATCAAATATTATCACGTTTTCATTACTGTTTCTCCGTACCGGTAAATTTCCGGTGGCTGAAATTTAGTATGTAGGTTTGCTTTATGTTCTACATGTGCAATAAGAAAGGATTTTTTAATATTCCAAATGGGGTGCCAACCGTGGGAGTAAGGGTCGCGCCCATCAAATATTATCAGGTTTCATCACTGTTTCTCAGTACGGGTAAATTTCCGGTGGCTGAAATTTGGTATGTAGGTGGCTTCATGTTCTAGATGTGCAATAAGAAAGGAATTTTTAATATCCCAACTGGGGCGTCAGCCGCGTGGAGTAAAGGGCGCGCCCAGCAAATATTATCACTTTTTCATCACTATTTTCCCGTACCGGTAAATTTCCGGAGGCTGAAATTTGGTATATAGGTTCGTTTTATGTTCTAGATGTGTAATCAGAAAGGATATTTTAATATTCCAACTGGAACGCCATCCACGGGGGTAAAGGGCGCGTCCAGCAAATTGTATCACTTTTTCATCACTGTTTCTCCGTTTCGGTAAATTTCCGGTGTCTGAAATTTTGTATGTAGGTTCGCTTTATGTTCTGGATGTGCAATAAGAAAGGATTTTGTAGTATTCCAACTGGGTCGCCTGCTATGGGGGATAAAAGCCGCGCCCATTCTTCCGCGACTGTCGTCCCAGTTAAAATATCCAAAATATTTCTATTGCACATCTAGAACTTACAACAAACCTATCATCGATACCTGAGCTACTATAGCCTATTATAACATATAACCCGTAGCGAAGTACGGGTAAAACAGCTAGTAATTTTTATATTTTTTTGTGAATAGTGCCAAATTATTTATATATACCTGCCGTAAATTCATGATTTCATTTTCTTTATAAAGACGGATTGTACTAAATTTGGGATCTTTATTGAACATAATTCGCAATAAAATATTTTGAGTTCTCATTAATGGTGTTAGCGTGTGTTAGTATCTGCAATTTGTTGATGACCTCCCCATCTTTGGTGTGAAGCAGTGTATTTTAAAGCTGAATGCCCTATTGTTCCAATATTTTCCGGTTCATTATGGTTATCTTCTTGATATACAAATCAGAAATTTGTGTGTACCTATGTTGATGACTTCCAAACATTGGTTTAAAGCAGTGTATTTTAAAGCTGAATGCCCTATTGTTACAATATTTTCCGGTTCATTATGGTTATCTTCTTGATATACAAATCAGAAATTTGTGTGTACCTATGTTGATGACTTCCAAACTTTGGTTTAAAGCAGTGTATTTTAAAGGCTGAATGCCCTATTGTTCCAATATTTTCCGGTTCATTATGGTTATCTTCTTGATATACAAATCAGAAATTTGTGTGTACCTATGTTGATGACTTCCAAACTTTGGTTTAAAGCAGTGTATTTTAAAGGCTGAATGCCCTATTGTTACAATATTTTCCGGTTCATTATGGTTATCTTCTTGATATACAAATTTGTATATCAGAAATTTGTTTGTACCTATATGTACCTGTGTAGTGAACTTATGTGGTAGGGTTTGTCTGTTACAATACCTCTGACACGGTGGCAGATAGCGAAAAATGGATAGGAATGGATCCCCCCCCCCCAAAAAAAACGGGAAAATTATCAGAACTACCTGTGTAGTGAACCTATGTGGTAGGTTTTGTCTGTTACAATACCTCTGACACGGTGGCAGATAGCGAAAAATGGATAGGAATGGATCCCCCCCCCCAAAAAAAACGGGAAAATTATCAGAACTACCTGTGTAGTGAACCTATGTGNAAAAAAAAATCGGGAAAATTATCAGAACTAAAATATGTCAAACCGTTTTCGAGTTACGGCCAAATTTCTAATTTCTTCTCAAAAATCGAACAGTCACGGTCCGATATCTTAAATTTTGTCGCGGCAACATATCAACTGAAAGCGAGAAAGTTTTGGGTGGATGTTTAGTCCTTATTATAGGACAGTTTCTGCAAAGGTATGGCCAGCCATTTCAGAGTTACGGAATCGAAACCGGGAACGGGTAATATAAAATTTAGAAAATTCTAAAAAGTCTTAATGGCCGTGCCACTAAGACCCTTGGCGAATGGTCCGCTACATTTTGCTAGATTCTTTAATATTCTTCATAAATCTGAAACTTTTAACTTGATATGTTCTAATAGATATTGTCACCTGATAGGTCAATAGGTATCTTATCACTATCTGAACGATGATATCTCTAATCTTAATCTCTTACTCAGACAAGCACTTCCTCTCCGAGTAGGGGGGGGGGGGGNGGGGGGGGGGGGGGGGGGGTACCCGTGTATAGAATTACAGCACTTGTATTGCTGCCTCAATAAGAATAAATTTACGGATTTTATACAGTTGTTATTCATTATACACTCTTGCCCAAAATTAACGTACCCCCACAATCAAAGGGCCGTTGTTGGTCACACTATGATGGCCAACAGTCTCAATAACTCGGTTGTGGCGGTGGATTCGTAACCAGGAGTATATTTTATACAGTTGTTATTCATTATACACTACTGTCCAAAATTAACGCACCTCCACAATCAAAGTACCGTTGTTGGTCACACTATGATGGCCAACAGTCTCAAAAACTCAGTTGGTTGAGGCGGTGGATTCGTAACCAGGAGTATATTTTATACAGTTGTTATTCATTATACACTCCTGTCCAAAATTAACGCACCCCCACAATCAAAGGACCGTTTTTGGTCACACTATGATGGCCAACAGTCTCAATAACTCAGTTGGTTGAGGCGGTGGATTCGTAACCAGGAGTATATTTTATACAGTTGTTATTCATTATACACTCCTGTCCAAAATTAATGCACCCCCACAATCAAAGGACCGTTGTTTGTCACACTATGGTGGCCAACAGTCTCAATAACTCAGTTGGTTGAGGCGGTGGATTCGTAACCAGGAGTATATTTTATACAGTTGTTATTCATTATACACTACTGTCCAAAATTAACGCACCCCCACAATCAAAGGACCGTTGTTGGTCACACTATGATGGCCAACAGTCTCAATAGCTCAGTTGGTTGAGGCGGTGGATTTGTAAGGGCTGCGGCCCGAAAATAATGAATGAGAAAAAAATATAGAAATTAATGTTGTTGTTTTTGATGTAGTTGTTGTAGTTGGTGTTATTGTTGCTGTTGATATAGTTGCTGTTGTTGTTCTTGGTATTTATATAGTTGCTGTTGTTGATATTGTTGCTGTTGATGTTGTTGTTTACTTCATAATTATATGTATAGAGGTGACCTAATTATATAAGGTCCGCCGTGAAATTTTTAAATGTGGATGAATTTAGTGATGCCTGCCACTGAAAAGTTTGATGCCCTGACGGACGTCATGGGCTTAATCGAACAGAGCTCTGTGTATTATATAGAAACAACTTTGTTTATCAGTTTTTCAGGGACGTACCCAAAATATTTTCCTTAGGGGGGNTTCGAAAGGGGGTCCGTAAGATTGACAGCCAAGCCAGAACTATCACCTGAAAATGACGATCATGGAAGGTGATGTTGATGATTTTGATGTTGTTAATGTTTTTTACGTTGTTCTTGGTGTTGTTATTGAAGTTGATGATGATGATGATGATGATGTTGTTGTTATTTTTCATGTTTTTGCGGTGGTGGTGATGATGAGTTACACCTTACAATATTACATAAGTCATGCATAAAAAAAATAATGAAATTTCGGGGGCGGTATAGACCCCATGGACCCCTCTTGGGTACGGGGTTGTAGTTTTTAATCCCACAACTTCCCTAACATCAAATGTACTTTTCATTCATCATTTTGTTTGTTCCAGATGTGTTCATATAACCGACATCGGAGTGGGATACATTTCCACGATGGTCAACCTAACCAAATTATTTCTGCGATGGTGTTCTCAAATTCGAGATTTCGGTATTCAACATTTATGTAATATGAGAAATCTGCAAGTTTTGTCCGTGGCTGGTAAGTTATGCAACATTTATGTAATATGAGAAATCTGCAAGTGTTGTCCGTGGCTGGTAAGTTATGCAACATTTATGTAATATGAGAAATCTGCAGCTGTTGTCCGTGGCTGGTAAGTTATGCAACATTTATATAATATGAGAAATTTGCAAGTGTTGTCTGTGACTGGTAAGTTATGCAACATTTATGTAATATGAGAAATCTGCGAGTCTTGTCCGTGGCTGGTAAGTTATGCAACATTTATGTAATATGAGAAATCTGCAAGTGTTGTCCGTTGCTGGCAAGTTATGCAACATTTATGTAATGAGAAATCTGCAAGTGTTGTCCGTGGCTGGTAAGTTATGCAACATTTATGTAATATGAGAAATCTGCAAGTGTTGTCCGTTGCTGGCAAGTTATGCAACATTTATGTAATATGAGAAATCTGCAAGTGTTGTCCGTTGCAGGCAAGTTATGCAACATTTATGTAATATGAGAAATCTGCAAGTGTTGTCCGTGGCTGGTAAGTTATGCAACATTTATGTAATATGGAAAGATGGGGGTAGGCGCTGCTGATGAATTGAAATTTCGTTTGTTTGTTAATTATATGTATCTACTTAGAAAACGACAAATTCTACAGAGAAACTTTGTTCACAGCATACGGACCAAGGGCTGAAACTCTAGATTTAGACATCGAAACCATTAACGAAGTTGTGTGATGTTCACGATAAGGAAATTCATGTGATGTTTACGATAAGGAAAGTCATGTGATGTTTACGATAAGGAAAGTCGTGTGATGTTTACGATAAGGAAAGTCATGTGATGTTTACGATAAGGAAAGTCATGTGATGTTTACGATAAGGAAAGTCGTGTGATGTTCACAATAAGGAAAATCGTGTGATATTCACGATAAGGAACGTCGTGTGATGTTCACGATAAAGAAAGTCATGATGTTCACGATACTTTTTAGTATCAGTCCATTTAAATTTCATGAATTTCTGCTTAGGCACATCACAGATTGCACTAATTTTCTTCTCTTTGATTTCAGGGTGTCCCCTATTATCAGCAAGTGGACTGTCCAGTCTGATCCAACTCCGTCACCTTCGAGAACTCGAGCTTACCAATTGTCCAGGCGCATCCGCCGAATTATTTGATTATATTCGTGAACACTTACCCAAATGTTTAATTATTGAGTAGAGACATAGGCCCAAACTTGACTCCGAACAGAAATTTAGATTTGTCTTCTGACAGAACTGAACCGCCATTTTTACATGATATTTTATTTAGTTTATAGAAGGATCATTCACACTAAGCAGTGACAGTGCCGTGACCCGGAAGTGATCCGCCCGGCAGAACCAAAAATAGTTTCCCAGACAGTTGAAGGAACATTTTCATACTAGACCGACACGTGACAATGCCGTGACCGGCAAGTGATCCGCCCGGCAAAACTAAAATTATTTTCCCAGACAGTTGAAGGAACATGTTCATACTAGACCGACACGTGACAGTGCCGTGACCGGCAAGTGATCCGCCCGGCAAAACTAAAATTATTTTCCCAGACAGTTGAAGGAACATTTTCATACTAGACCGACACGTGACAGTGCCGTGACCGGCAAGTGATCCGCCTAGCAACACTAAAAATATATGCCCAGACAGTTGAAGGAACATGTTCATACTAGATTGGGACGTGACAGTGACAATGTATCACTGTGAGCTCCCGATCAGCGAGAATCACTTTCCGTCACTGTCACTGCTTACTGCGAATGCTTCTTTACACAATAAAGAGTACAAAAAATAGGGTATGAAATGAGGATGATGTAAAGAAGATTAAGAGACGATTCTTCAATGTCACAAATGGGCTGCAGTCATTTCCGATGTCGAGTTTTCAATGCCAAATCAAGTTCTGAGATCCCCGCAAAGCCCAAATTTCAGCCATAGATTCGTGTCTGTCTCTATCTGTGAACAAGATAGTTCAAGAACATTTAAGCGAGAAAGACTTGAAATTTGATATGTATGTAAGTTTTATGCCATGGACGACACACGAAGCTTTTGGAGGTTTTTTGCCGCTTTCGGTTTCATGTTTGCCATTTCACAAGTTTGGTGCTCACTGCAGCATTGTAGGATTTTCCCAATAATTATCATTATCTTATTACTTTGAATTTTCATCTTTACCTACAATGTTGGCATCTGGTTCCGAACCCGGGTCCCTATAGATCACTGAGCCATGGAAGCTAGATTTTTCCGCATCTCAGCGTTTTGGATTACATGAAATTGCAGTATCTGTTCTTTTTATTTTTGATGTTATACTTCTTTAGGCGCGTTATGAAAAAAAGATGAGAGTGAAATTTTAAGATGCGCGCGCACCTGTAACAAAAAATTATCACCGTATCAGTGTAACACAGATGAAGTTAGTTATGAAAAAATGATGAAGATGGAGTTAGTTATGAAAAAATGATGAGAGTTAAATTTAAATATTGTATTGTCTCATTCTATATCCATAGAACATTGTGGCTCTGGGCTCAGTGGCAAGGCCTCTGTTTCATAGTTGGTAGGTTCTGAGTGCACTCCGGGTGAGGTAGTATGTTTTTTTGAAATATTATTAAATTTATTTTTAAAAAGAAGTATAACTTCTCACGCGCGTACACAAGTACACGCACTCAATTTTTTCTTCTTTAACTCCTCCTTTTCTCCATTTTATTTGGGGTCGGCGTTGCTTTCATTAATAATTCTACTTTCCCACAATCTTCTTTTCTGTGCCTACTCTTTTTAGCAATACCCTTTCCTGGAATCGGTAACCCTCGCTCGCTTCTCCCAGTATCCATAAAAACTGCGTAGAAACATGCATTTTGCTGATGGCCTTTTATCATTGGTTTGAAGTAAAGTTTTTTTTAATGACTGGGTGCCCTTCCTAACAGCAAACCTTCTGTATCTTCTCGGGCTTAGGACCGTCACCTAATGAAGCTGGCTTGCTGCCCTCGGTAGCTACATCTATTCATTTTATTTCTTTTAGTTAAATAAGCTCCGAACACTTGGTCATTCCTGTTTATCTCTGCGTTCTGTGTTATTCTTATGATGTAGATATTATATTTTAGACATCCTGTGTTGGGTGTAATCCAGTGTTAACTATATTTTTGGTGTTCCCTGTCATTTCCTCTAGATTTATATATATCCAATATGCAATATGAACCAGTCAATTGAACAAAGGAAGCGAATACAAAATTTATTATTCAGATACTACCTATCTTTTCAGACGTGCTTCGCTTGTCGTGTTAACACTAATCTTCTTCTCATTCGGTTAATTAGATGAATAATTTTTGGGTACTACTGGTGCACACGGGGCCAGATGGCGACCCATTATTGGTGCACACGGGGTCACATGGTGACCCACTATTGGTGCACACGGGTCCACATGGCTAACCATTATTGGTGCACACGGGGCCAGATAGCGACACATTATTGGTCCACATGGGGCCCTGTGGTGATCCATTATTGGTGCACACGGGGCCAGATGGTGAGCCATTATTGGTCCACTCGGGGCCTTATAGCGACCCATTATTGGTGCACACGGGGCCAGATGGCGACCCATTATTGGTGCATACGGGACCTTATGGCGCCCCATTATTGGAGCACATGAGGCCCTATAGCGACCCATTATTGGTGCACACGGGGCCAAATGGCGACCCATTATTGGTCCACAATTAGTTAATTGAGGTCTTCGATTCACAGAAATGCAAGTAATAATACTGTGTTCGCTACCTAATGTTAAAATGCGTAGAATAGGCTGTCCCCCATATTCTTCATTAGTTCAAGCTCATCATAGGTTCTCGCATAACGAAAAGAATAGAAAATTCAGTTACATATGGACAACCGCTAGAGCGCACAAAATTACAACGGGAGGCATGCACACCAACCAACGACTACTATGCCGATAGACGGGTCTGGAACTGGGGAGGAGTGTTTGGCAACTCTTTTAATTAATTTTTTTTTTAAACAATCGCTTTTTGGACGTCATGGATCCATTTTGGGCGGTTGTATATACGCAATAGAGGCATGGTCTTAAAGCCGTTTCCTGACCTCTCTAATTGGTTCTTGAACCGCCGATAGAACAATATTCTCCTGACTCCAAACCGTTCTATGTACACTAGCGCTAGAGTTTCACATGCCCTCAAAGAATGTGTTAAATTAAGCAAGTTGCCTACTTTCTGTTCTATTCGTCTAGGTTAAACATACTCGAATGTAGATATTGTATTTTTAGACACCCTGTGTTATTTATTATCTTCATGTATATTTTAGACATCCTGTGTTAATTGGTGTTTTGTATTGATTACCTATTTAAATTTAAGGCACTTTGTGTTTGTCTCCTATAAAACAGGACATAACCCCGGGCAGAATTAGAGTACCACCAACCAGAACAAAAAAAGACATTAAGGTGAATCTTTTGAAGTAGAACAATGAAATATCTCGAATCCTTTTGGAGATATAAAAAACACTGGTGTTCATATCACACGACTACCTTGTCTACCTGTAATTTTCAAAATAAAAAATGAGAAATTTTCATAATACCAAAAAAATGAGTACAAAAAATGAAAAATTTTCAAAATAAAGAATGTGAAATTTTCATAATACCAAAAAAATGAGTACAAAAAATGATAAATTTTCAAAATAAAGAATGTGAAATTTTCAGAAAAACAAAAAATGAGAAATTTTCAAAATACGTTGGAGATATGGCTTGTCATACAAATCTGGTTGTGTCAAAACTAAACTGATATTTCAAGCAGAATTTTTCTATAAAAAAATTGGAATGGTTAGTGATTTTTCTTCCCGGAGTTATACCTAGGTACCTACTCTTGTAATTCATCAATTTCTTTATCCTGTGATTTCTCGTTGCAATAATAAAATACTTATTCTTTCTTACCCATGATTGTGAAACAAAACGTTGTTTTTATTTTTCTATGTTACTTTATAGATTTAGGGATGTCGAGACCCCAGCCCGAGGGTCATCAACACGTTAGATATACCTATTCTGACATACTCAAGGAACTACAGTTACAAGGAAAATAATATTGGTTTTACAATGGAAAAATAGACAGACAGCCGAAAAAAAACAGACGGAAAATATACGTTTATAACGTTTGTTATTTTTTTTTAAATTTTCCCATCAAATTTACCAAATGCGATTCAACGATACGACAAGTTTGTCACAGTTACATTTGATTGTTCACAGTGGGGTTGTTGGATTAGGGACAAAATGCGGCATTTATCGTATTTCGGTACTTGATGACTTTTTTGCTTCCAAAAATCATTTTATCTAGTGTAAATCTAAGTTGCCCCTTCCGTGTTGCATACTCTTGGAGATTTCTAGGGGGCAGCTGCTCCCCCCTACCTCCCCCCGTTCCTACGCCCATGCTGTAGAACAATTCATAAATTTAACATGCACTTATGTATTTTTTTTTATTTTCCATTTCTATATACACTGGAATACAATTCCCATGCTTGACCTGGTGCTAGAGGCTGAGGTGTCTGTAGAGGTTGCAAATTAAATCTTTGTACTTCCAAAGCTGTGTACAGAACTCTTATCTTCTCCAAGAATATTTCATCAAATGCTATACGTCTTAGTAAATTAAATACCTCATCAATATCACGGATTTGATTTATAAAATCATTACGCACTGCATAATATATCGCACTGACATTCTGGAATATAATGAAATGAGAAAAACTATTATTAAATGGATATAACTGGGGTTTATTTATGTAACATCTTACTGATAAAGAATATTGCCCACATGGCTAAAGTTATGGAATGGTTTACTTTATGAAATACCTTACTGGTCAACAACATTGCCTACATGGCTAATGTTACGGGATGGTTTACTTTATGAAATACCTTACTGATCAACAACATTGCCTACATGGCTAAAGTTACGGGATGGTTTACTTTATGAAATACCTTACTGATCAACAACATTGCCTACATAGCTGAAGTTACGGGATGGTTTACATTATGAAATACCTTACTGATCAACAACATTGCCTACATGGCTATGTAGGCAATGTAAACATGTCACGGGATGGTTTACTTTATGAAATACCTTACTGATCAACAACATTGCCTACATGGCTAAAGTTACGGGATGGTTTACTTTATGAAATACCTTACTGATCAACAACATTGCCTACATGGCTAATGTTACGGGATGGTTTACTTTATGAAATACATTACTGATCAACAACATTGCCTACATGGCTAAAGTTAAGGGATGGTTTACTTTATGAAATACCTTACTGATCAACAACATTGCCTACATGGCTAAAGTTACGGGATGGTTTACTTTATGAAATACCTTACTGATCAACAACATTGTAGGCAATGTTAAACTTTTGTGAGATGCTATATGTCTGACCTAAACGGCTTTTGATCACATTGAGCATATATTTTGTGGACGCGGCCATGCGTAACCGCCATCTTCGAATTTGACTACTCCTCAATATTTTGAGAACCACTTAGATTGTAGCGACTAAACTTTTGTTAGTTGCTATACGTACGTATATGGCTGACCCTGAATGGATGTTGATCAAATTTAGTCATATATTTTGTGGGCGGGGCCATGTGAGGCCACCATCTTGGAATTTCACTTTTCCTCAATATTTTTGAGAACCACTTAGATTATAGGGACTAAACTTTTGTCACATTCTACACGTATGCCCTAAAAGGTATCACTTCCAGCCATATATTTTGTTGACGGGGCCATGTGAGGTCACCATCTTGGAAAATCTTTTTTCCTCATATTTTGAGAACCGCTAAGTTATTGAAACTAAACTGATCATGATATACCATACGTATGCCCCTAACAAATATGACCAAATTTGTTCAAACTTTTCGTCCATATATTTTTGCACAAGTTGTTCAATTTTAATGAAATTATGTACAAAAGCGGTTAGGCGATTTAATCTAATAGAAATTAACAAAAGTTTAATGGGTGTGACGTGTTGGGAGTAAGATTGACTTAGTTTTGCTTTGCTTCGCTGATATAATGGTATTGAAGTGGTTGTTCCGACTCAAAATCATAGAACTGACCTAAACACCACCAAGTTTGTTGGGAGTAGTATTGGGTTAGGTTTCAAAAAAATTTAAATGCGTGTTGAAGACTGCGCAAGGTTGGGCTGGGTTGCAGACCCAACCTAAACTCAGCAGGCTTTAACACGCATTTTAATTTTTTTGAAACCTAACCCAATACTACTCCCAACAAGTTCTGCACAGCTTAACAACCCGTTACTACTCCCCATGTTCTACATAGGATAACAAACGGGTAGGTAGTATGTAATCTATGCGTGGTATGCTCTGCTCGCGTTTAAAAGGTTGTACCTACCTAGGTGATATGATAATAATTAATGTAAGAGTCAGATTTATTGTCATATTTCCCTCATCTTCTCAAAACGAAGTTTGGGTACTCAGCTAGTTGTTAAATAAAAACACTAACCTGTTCGATTGCACTGTTTTCTACGGTAAGATGTTGCTTCAAAATCACATTGACTGATCCATTAAAAGAAGAATGTGAAAACACTATGCATGGGCCTTCTTCAGTGGGCACAAAAAATTGAAATGCTATTGACGAAAGATATATACCAAATTGGTTTGATTTGTATATTGTTCCCGCTAATGATAAAATGTATTTTTTGACAAAACAATTTAACATAGAACAAAACGCGGAATCCACGTAATACACTATACGATAAGACTTGGTGGCGGCAACAACATATTTCGGATTAGGTATGCTATAATTGTATATATTTCCTTCTGGTAATTCAATACCCCAACCTGAAAAATTTGAAATTTGAAACAATTTTATCAAATTTGGTGTTTATAAATAATACTGACTTCCATGTCGATTAAAAGTAATTTGTGTCGATTGTATGTAAAAGAGGAACCTCAACTGGAGACCTTTATCCACCCCTGTTGGCTCACGTTTATTTGGATGCAGGGTGGCCCATCCCTGAGGACAATGAGTAGCTATGGAGAGAAATGCGCATAGCGACATGGTGTTAGCATTGTAAGTGAAGTTGAAAAATTCAGCGTGATTAGATAATGATAGATTTTTTGAAAAATATTACAATGATGCTGCAGTGAGCCCAAAATTGTAAAGAAATGTCCAACCCTAAGAATTTTCTTTTTTGTTTTCTGTCCAAATCTATAGGAAATAATTAACGTCTTAAAACAAAAAAACTCTGCCAATGTGACACATGTTATTATTTTTTATTATTTTTCTGACAAAAAATAATAAACCTTTTCTCGGGTCCCCCAAGAAAGGGTCCTGTCGAGACCCCCCACGCTGGCGGTAAAAACCGCCAGCGGTATATTTGATTGAACCCAAAAGTTTCGGAGCTAACTGAGACCCCAAATATGAAAATCAAATTTTATTTTTCGTTAACAAATTCTGGTTTATTATTTTGAATGATGAACTTTGGAATCGTCACGAAAAAAAAAACTCTGCCAATGTGACACATGGGTTTATTATTGTACTGGGTTAAAAAAATACCCCCCCCCCCAAAACAAAAGTGTGGGGCGTTTAGCAAATCGATAAAAACCGCCAGCGATGTATTTGATTAAGCACAAAAGTTTCAGAACTTACTGAGACCGCAAATATGACATACACACCAAATTTCAAATCTCTAGTTCTTAGCATTCTCTTTTTAGACAGCAATAAAGAAAAAGGATAAAAAGCGGCAAAAACCGCCAAGGGTGTATTCGATTGAACCCAAAAAACCTATATATCAAATTTCATCCAAACCGGTCAACGCTAAGTGGCAAAACTGCAACAAGGCGTATGGCGGACAAACGGATTTTTTTTTATTCAATTTTTGGATTCTATGTTCCTTGAAACGTAAAATATCAAATTTTGAGGGGGGTATTTTTTTTGTGACGATTACAAAGTTTAATTATTGAAAATAATAAATCAGAAATACCTCCCCCCAAAATTTGATATTTTACGTTTCAAGGTACGTAGAATCCAAAAATCGGATTAAAACAAGCCGTTTGTCCGCCGTAAGCCGTGATGGGCACTTTGCCACCTATATATAGCGTTGTTCAATTTGAATAAAATTTGTGCCCTGAATATTTTGGGTGCAGTCGAATATATCCTCAGCAGTTTGTGTCGCTTTTTAACGGTTTTCAGTATTGCTGCCTAAAAAGAGAATTTTAAGGGCCAAAGATTTGAAATTTAGGTATAATGTCATATTAGGGATCTCAGTAAGCGTCAAAACCTATTCGCCAGTAAAACAGTAAAGCCATGTGTCAAATTGGCAGAGTTTTTATCAAAAAATGGTTCCAGAATTGTATAAATCAATAAAAGAAATATTGAGCACGGCATATTGATCAACATTTGAGGCCGCACAAAACTGCTCCGCGGGTTTAGTTTAAAAATCAAGGACTCGTTTTATGGGGTATTAAAACAAGAACGATTGAAAAAAAAAACTCTGCCAATGTGACACATGGGTTTATTACTTTACTGGCTAAAAAAAATACCCACCTCAAAATTCTGGGGCATAATTAGATCCTGAATTTGACATATATACCAAAATTTTAAGTCTCTGACTCTTAACATTCTCTTTTTAGATGGGATGAATGAAAATTGGTAAAAACCGCCAGCAGTAAATTTGATTGCACTCAAAAGTTTCGGAGCACAATGAGACCCCAGGTAACTACATACCAAATTTTATTCTTTTTGGTTTTTTAAGCTTACTGAGATCCCAAATATGACATTGTACCAAATTTAAGTCTCTAGATCATGCCATTCTCTTTTTAGAGACTATAAGTTAAAACCTCTAAAAAGCGTCGAAAACGGTTAACGGTATGTTCGATTGCAATCAAAAGTTTCGGGGCACAGTATGTACCTAGGCTCCAAACGGAACCTAGGTACATACCAAATTTCATCCAAATCGGTCAACGCTGAGTGGAAAAATTGCCCATCACGGCGGACAAACACATTTTTTTAATTCGATTTTTGGATTCTAATACGTAGGTAAGTACCTTGAAACGTAAAATATCAAATTTTTAGGAGGGATATTTTTTTTGTGATAATTCCAAAGGTTCATTATTGAAAATAATAAGCCAAAATATTGGAAATATAAGAAATACTGTAACCTGACAATGCGCAGTTATACCTACTCACCTGGTGGGATATCTTCTCCCTTCCTCCTGATTACAGCAACATGATTAAAGGTTACATAAGGATCAATGATAACATGTAAAACGTTCCCACTAATTTTTACTTTGAACTGTAACCTGACAATGCGCAGTTATACCTACTCACCTAGTGGGATATCTTCTCTCTTCCTCCTGATTACAGAAACATGATTAAAGGTTACATAAGGATCAATGATAACATGTAAAACGTTCCCACTAATTTTTACTTTGAACTGTAACCTGACAATGCGCAGTTATACCTACTCACCTAGTGGTATATCTTCTCTCTTCCTCCTGATTACAGCAACATGATTAAAGGTTACATAAGGATCAATGATAACATGTAAAACGTTCCCACTAATTTTTACTTTGAACTGTAACCTGACAATGCGCAGTTATACCTACTCACCTAGTGGGATATCTTCTCCCTTCCTCCTGATTACAGCAACATGATTAAAGGTTACATAAGGATCAATGATAACATATAAAACGTTCCCACTAATTTTTACTTTGAACTGTAACCTGACAATGCGCAGTTATACCTACTCACCTGGTGGGATAGCTAGTCCGTTCCTCCTGATCACAGCAACATGATTAAAGGTTACATAAGGATCAATGATAACATATAAAATGTTCCCACTAATTTTTACTTTGTACACAGCTGTAAAATAATAAAAATCAATTTACTATTTACCACAAGATACAGGGACGTAACTGGGAGGAGTTGGCAAACGGGGCGGCTGTTCATGGCGCGAGGTTATTGGGGTGCCAAAAATAAATTATAATCTCTCAGTTTTCAGGAGGCAGACGAACTCGAGCGCTGGCGGAGAATGAGGAGTTGCTGGGGAAGTTCCCCTCCTTCTGCACCACTCTACACAATAGTTGATACGCATCATTGTCACCCGGAATAGAGATGGGTAGAAACCAATTATTAAGGAAGTTCCCCTCCTTCTAAACCACTGTACACAATAGTTGATACGCATCATTGTCAACCGGAATAGAGATGGGTAGACACCAATTATTAGGGAAGTTCCCCTACTCCTGCACCACTGTACACAATAGTTGATACGCATCATTGTCACCCGGAATAGAGATGGGTAGACACCGATTATTAGGGAAGTTCCCCTCCTCCTGCACCACTGTACACAATAGTTGATACGCATCATTGTCGCCCGGAATAGAGATGGGTAGAAACCAATTATTTGTGTGTTTGGTTCTTTTATATTGATTTGTTGAAACTTTGGAAGGGGCGCTAAAATGGGTCCTTGCCCCGGGTGCTGACCAGTCTATTTAAGTCCCGGGCAAGATATAGCACATTGTGTTACAACGGAACGGCTCGCAGAATGATCCGTAACACAAATTCCTTAACTTTTTAACGGCTTGGTATTTTTTGAATTCTGTAAAGTTCTAGAAACAGG
>CM022876.1:22709374-22724196 GCA_012654025.1 Pachypsylla venusta | reverse complement strand
TACAAGACATCATCATCTGTGTCGACTTCAAACTTAAACACTGAGTGAGGTCTACTAGTAAAGTAACATAAGATCGCGTACGAGTCCGCAACACATTGGAACATTTTATGTCTTTACAAATTTAACAAATACAACATAAAAAAGTCTACGGTTCACTGAACCACTATCTCTCTCTCTTCATTGTCGTCGAAATTGAGTGAGGTCTACAGTTGACTGAGTCACACACACACACACACTCTCTCTCTCTCTCTTCATAGTCGTCGTCGACATTGAGTGAGGTCTACAGTTCACTGAGCCACACACACTCACTCTCTCTCTTCATAGTCGTCGACATTGAGTGAGGTATACAGTTCACTGAACCACTCTCTCTCTCTTTTCATAGTCGTCGAAACTTTTTTGCTGTCACCCATCCATTGTTTGTCCCTACTTGGTGCAGCTTAACATTAGAGGGATGGGACCTAGACAAACATTTTTCCAAATTTCTCGCTTTAAGTTGATAAGTCGTCGCGACAAATTTCGAGAAAAAATGTCATTTAAGTGAGTCCAAAATCCCATCCCTAATTTCGACTGAAGGCGTCATTTCTTCAAATGCAATTATGATATACTAACTTCCATAGTGAAAATAGGATATTTTTTTTTTTTTTGAGAGATATTACTTGAGGATGACACATCCACCGGAGGTGACGGTGTAAAGTAATACAAAAAGAAACTCTGTAATTTTATCATGTTTGTGTTGTTGATGTAATTATCTTGCAGTGATTGATATGGTGCTGGGGGCTCATGCCAATTATTAGTCTCTAAGATTAGATGTTTGATCACAATTTGGCAAACAATAACTTATTCAGAGCTTTAGTCTTATACATTTTATGGCCAATTTTTTGCCACCGAAAAATCGTAATTCAGAAGTACCACTTTGGGATGAGCGAGAATGTACTATAAACTTACTGGAGTAAATCAGATACATCATTATAGAGAGTTCCGCTAAGTGAATCTCCAATGGTTGTGCGGATCAAATTGAGATCTTTGTTTAATCCAATCTCATCTAATGCATAATCATATGTTTCCATTTTTTTATAAAATGAAGTGTGATAAACAGAATTCAATCTAATGGAATAAGGTGTTTCTTGAAATGTACAATAAAATCTTCTTTGGTGTGCTGAAATCGAATCATTTAATAAACAAATAATTATGAAGGAACATTCACACTACATAGTGAAAGTGTCAGTGGCAGTGCTCTCACAGTGCTTTTAATAACACCCTCTGTGTTTTCTCCGTGCTCAGCCGGTAATTTTTCAGTCCTGGTAATGGAACCCATGATTATCTCGCAAAGTATTGAATGTATGCAGATGATACTTACCACCACTGAGATGACTGAGGACAGTTAGGAGTAGAAAAGAACTGCAAACTGTCCTGGTAATGGAATCCATGATCATCTCACAAAGTGTTGAATGTATGCCGACGATACTTACCACCATCACTGAGATGACTGAGGACAGTTAGGAGTAGAAAAGAACTGCAAACTGTCCTGGTAATGGAATCCATGATCATCTCACAAAGTGTTGAATGTATGCAGATGATACTTACCACCATCACTGAGATGACCGAGGACAGTTAGGAGTAGAAGAGAACAGCTAACTGCCCTGGTAATGGAACCCATGATCATCTCACAAAGTGTTGAATGTATGCCGATGATTCTTACCATACCTGAAATGACTGAGGACAGTTAGGAGTAGAAGAGAACAGGAAACTGTCCTAGTAATGGAACCCATGATCATCTCACAAAGTGTTGAATGTATGCCGATGATACTTAGCATCACTGAAATGACTGAGGACAGTTAGGAGTAGAAGAGAACAGGAAACTGTCCTAGTAATGGAACCCATGATCATCTCACAAAGTGTTGAATGTATGCCGATGATACTTAGCATCACTAAAATGACTGAGGACAGTTAGGAGTAGAAGAGAACAGGAAACTGTCCTAGTAATGGAACCCATGATCATCTCACAAAGTGTTGAATGTATGCAGATGATACTTACCACCATCACTGAGATGACTGAGGACAGTTAGGAGTAGAAGAGAACAGCAAACTGTTCTGGTAGTGGAACCCATGATCATCTCACAAAATATTTAACTTGTTGATGCAGTATCACAAAATATAATAATAGATCTCACAAAGTGTTGAGCGTTAGTACAAATTACACAGCTAGGAAATTTGTTTTGTTCGAATCTGGGTTACAAGGTACGTATGCTTGTTCGAATCTGGGTTACAAGATATGTGTTTAAATACAATTGGTATTTCAAATTGTTTTTTACAATATTAAACCAATGAGAACGTCCACCGCAACGATTTGGAAAATACGGAAAATACCAGATACATTATCGGGTAGGCATGTTTGACTGAGCAGGGCCTTTCCTAGTTTTAATTTCGGGAGCGTATGCGGGGAGAGTATAGTTTAGATTGGAATCAGGCCCCAGGATTTTATTTGGGGGGGGGGGTCATGTAAAGGGAGTTTTTCCATATAGGGAAGTTAAAATAGCAAATTATCAATGTTATACTGATTTACCTATAGTATATAACTACAGCATTGTAATGCATTTCATCACCACAGGCCATCCTCATCCTCAGAATAGTCTTAAAGTTTCCATCACTATATGCTCAGGAAGATTTAATGTAAGTGGTCCACTATCGTTAGAACCTCTCATGGCTAATTCTTGTCTGCCACATATTTTTATAGCTTCAATGATGGGTACAAGCTTTTTCCAATTCTCTTCTATTGTTTTTATATAAGAGGAGTCTAGCTGACCGCATATTATGTTTGGTTGCTCACTCTCTTGTTTATACTTTAGAAAAATCATCTCCACACAAAACATTAAAGTTTGGTACTTTTAAATAACTTAAATAATGTTGCCGTTAAAATCATTGAATACCTATTACGAGGAAAGAATGTATGAGTTCAAAACGCTAGACACTTTTCAAATGAATTAGGGTCTTAGCTTTCGCGCCGAGAATTTGAATATGTACAGTGCTGGATGCTGGATCTTAAAGACTTTTAGGGGAAAACATCAATCTAGCGTTAATAATAATTATTTGGCTAGCTAAACCAAACGTTCTTCTTGATTGCAAGCATCGAAATGAAACAATAAAAATATTTCAACTCAAAGGTCAAAATAAATGAGCGACACACGGAAAAGAGTCCAAAGATCTTTTCACGAACCTAGCACTGAAATTTTTAATTAAAAATGTAAACAAAGAAGGGAGCCTGATGGCGGTAAATTTTAAATTTTTTGAAAATTTAAATCGATTTTTAAATGGCGATAAAAACATTTTAAAAGAATGAAAACACTACAAAACACCATAATTAGATAAAAACCATCAATGATATAAGAAAAAATAATATTTAAGTAATAAACGAAAATAAAGAAAAATTTAAAAATGGGTCCATCGAGGAAATAAATGGTACGGAAAACCGAACTAGACTTTCTCTTCCTTAATCATTCCATCAGACTACCACCGAATGCAGATGTTGTTCTTCTAAAGTTTTAAGTTNGAGTCAAACGATTTTTTGAGACAAAATATGTCTAAAATTTCTGCACGAATACAATACTTTATCTTCTATGGAAGAGAAAGTAAAAAAATAATGTCCGCCATTCCAAAGAGTTGTTAAGACCCTAATTTTACAAAACAGTTTAACGATTTTTGTATAGAGCTGATACCTTACATTTCTTCCTGGTAATATATATCCAATGGTTAATATGCTAATTTTTGATGCAGCTGAAGTTACAAATATTTGTATCTATTTTTGAGGCCATTTTCAATAATTTATACAAGGTCTAACAAAAGACAAGGAATATTTGTAGAAGTTACACATTTTCCCTTTTATATGTGGGAAATTTTGTTTGTTGAAGAGTGTGATTTTTTAAGTAAAAATCTCTCAAAATATTAATAATATCCCCCAGACTACCTATATTAACAGCACTTTCTACGTAAAACTGTTATTATTATTATTCTTTTTCATTTTTTACTCAATGATTTTCCACGTTATCCTCGATTGTCCGATTTTCAAAAAAAATCGATTCCGGTCATTTACAAGATACTCAACTTCTCACGTTCATACCCTTAAAATTCTACAATTATATTTACAATAACGCTCTTCCAGCCAAAAGTACGCCCTCGGGGGCGTTAAAGTGTACCTTTTTGAAAAGCCTGTATCTTGTAGATGCCCGGAATCGAAAATCGGACCATTGAGGACCATTCAAAATGCCATTTCCAGAGCCATATGGCGGCATTGGGGGCGTGGTATTGTTACTTTTCCTGGTAGCCTCTATCCTTTTGATTGCTGCAAATCAAGTTTTATACCTATTGGATAATCTGAGAAAAACACGAAAATCGTTTTCCAAGTCAACTTCTCATGTTCATACCCTCGGAATTCTACAAATATATTTACAATAACGCTCTTCCAGCCAAAAGTACGCCCTCGGGGGGGTCAAAGTGTACCTTTTTGAAAAGCCTGTATCTTGTACCTAGATGCCCGGAATCGAGTTTTCATGAAAATCGGACACTCGAAAAAGTGATTCATCATTGTGAGAAATGTTCACTTAAATGTTCCTAATATAGTCTGAGGTATATTATTTCAATATTTTGAGGGATTTTTTCTTTAAAAAAATCCCACTTTCAATGACTTTTTTCACACCCCGTATTTATGATGTCATGAAAAATATTTGCAGAAAAATATTTCTAACTTCTTTGGGCCCAATTTCATATTTCGTTTTTTGTATTTTTATCTTTTGCGTTTTGTCGTTTTTGCGTCAGTTATCAGTTAGTCAGTTTCGTTTCGACGCATTTTGCTACTGTTGTTTCGTTTCGACGCATTTTACTACTGTCGTTTCGTTTCTTTGTGATAAGTATTTAAAAAGACAAAAGAACCTTCTAATTGATTTACAAAAAAAGAACATATTTTCTATTAATTTGTGTTTTTTTATGGTAAAGATATACTGATTCCGAATTTGACGTAATGGCAACAAAAATAACCGGTGTTTACGAAACCGATCTAGAAAAGCTCATTGTAGACAGTAAAGTTCTTGTGGTTGGTGCCGGTGGAATAGGATGTGAGTTATTAAAGAATTTGGTGCTCTCCGGATTCTCTAACATTGAAATAGTAAGTGTTCCTTTATCTCAACAACAAATTCTAATTGTTCGAATGATGAGAGATATATTATGCGTTAAGCCACCTGCCCGCTAACCAGAACTGTCAAATTCACTGATATTGAAGTCATGAAAAGTGCCGGCTCAATTCCGACCAAACCATACTTCTCCCTGTAATATGATAGGGATATAGATTTATTTCTTCTTAAAATGAACCCTGGCTGATTTCTGCCTGCTTCAAAACCGATCATGGAGTCAATCATCACTACTTTTTTCGTCTTCCTGTCAATGACCAGAATATCAATTCTACGAATTTTACCCAAGAACTCTAAAGTGTTTGGCCAAAGACCGTCAATGCAGCAATGCAAACCAAAAGAAGATGCATATCGTCTTACAGCGATCATCCTGATTTTAGTCTTCTTTCGCTCATGATTGCTGTTACAAGGAAAAAACTTCCTCTTAGACCTCAAAATTTTCTTTCCGCTCGATGGCCATAATTTTCCTAATTCTGTTGTAACAGTCAATTCCTAACAAATACCCAAACTGACAATTTCCAAAAACAATAGCCGGCGATTCAATTGGTGTATCTCCCCTTGCGGACATCGACGACACTGACAAATGCTTTGCTTACAAATATGGGTCGGATATGGGGCCGCTGTTACTTTTGAATATCAATACATGGCGGAACATACCTATAAAATATGATTACTATCATCATCATAAAATACAAATGTTTTCTGCCTACTAATTAAACTGTCTCAATATCTTGTTCTATGTCCATATTACATTGTCGCCTCAATGAATTACTTTAAATATGGTTGGGACCTTCGGGTTTTTTGAGAAATCTGCCCAACATACAACTAAATAATGGTCCACGATGAGACCCCAAGTGGCCGAATGGGACTCAAAAGCTATCGCTCAGTTGAGGGATAGAAGTTTGTTTTTGGAATTTGAAAACATCCGGTACACTTTGATCTCTGAAAGTGTCCGAATTTCAGTGAGGAATGGCCGAATTCTATTTTTTGTAACAGTTTTTTAAGATATCCTGGGAATGTTTACTTAATATCAAACCACATTCTATTTGGCTTAATGTCTTTTAAACATCTATTGGTCATTCGAGAAGGGCAATATTGTCCTCCATTCGCTATAATCGTACAAACCAGCTACCCACATTGACTTGACTCAGTCCGGGTTCAACGGGAAATAACAGCATCACGAGGGCGCGAAACTACGTGGTCACCCACAAAGTAAAACCTCGTTGGACGTTGCATAACTTCAATGATCTGACAGAAAGTAATGGTGTATTTATTAACATGCCATAGGCGCTGGCTACAAACCACTTCCATTAATATTAGAAAACTTCGATCTTATGGTTCAACCACTGACTCCGCAGTACTAATTATTTTTTATTTTGATTTTAGGTTGATCTGGACACGATCGATGTGAGTAATCTAAATCGGCAATTCCTGTTCCATAAACAACATGTTGGTAAATCTAAATCCGAAGTAGCCCGAGAGAGCGCATTGAAATTTAATCCAGATGCGAACATTGCGGCTCATCATGCCAGTATCATCAGGTAATCAATAGTAGAATAGAATATACTACATTCGAACCTGGATAAAGAGGAATTCAAGAGACCGGCAATAGTTTGCTGCTTACCTATAGAAGTCCATGTGAACACATGTTGAAAGAAAAAACAAAATATTATAAGTCGAAACAAGTTCCTGATTACGGAGGCTTCAGACCGCGGAGTCGTGAGTCCCACAACTTTGAAACATTTCGAAAAACTCTCCTTTACGCAATTTATCCAATATTCACAAGTGTCCTTTTTTTGGGTGCTCACTTTCACCCTTTGGATGTGTGTCTCCTTAATAATTTAAAGTTCTTAAGTACACATCTCCTCTTAATTCTTCTCAGTGTTCCCATATTTTTTTTTCTTTCAAACTATAGATTTTATCCTTTAAACTACCAATCTCATAAAAATGAGTTGGTATAGTGCTAAGACGCTGTGACTGGTAAAGAGTAGGGCGATCCCAGTCATCCCATGAAATTGGATGATAGATATTTACCACTATTGGAGGAATTGGAAGGGGCTGGGATTATCTAGTCAGGAGTCCTCAGCGTGGCATAATATGCAACTCAACCCTTTCACCACCATCATTTTCTGTAATGGACTCGGTAACCAAAATGATCATATATGCAACAAAAGTCATTTCACATGTTCCTCCCGTGACTGTAGAAATATCTGTATGGTGTACTTTGAGACGTAGTGCTATATCACTTGGGCAACGCTCATCGTATTGGTAAGCAGACCACCGCCGCGCTCAATTTCTCTTCTTCGTCATTGCGTTACCTTACGGACATCACACCAGGTTACAAATCCACATGGCTCATGACAATGTGTGTACTGACCTACTGACTGAGCGGGCTGTAAATTGGTTTTTCCTTTCTTCCTTTAGTGCCGATTTTGGAGTCAATTATTTCAAAAAATTCACCCTTGTAATGAATGCACTGGACAACCGAACAGCTAGAAACCATGTCAATCGGATGTGTTTGGCGTCAGAAGTTCCTCTTATTGAATCTGGTACCGCAGGATATCAAGGTCAAGTGGAACTTATTCTCAAAGGTAAGTACAGTTGTTGTTAACGTTTTTTGACAACATTCAAAACAGAGGAAGGCCACAGACACATCAGGATCACGCCAGAATGTTCTGCGTTAAAATTAGTTGTGTTGAGGTCTGTATTTCGGGCAAAAGTTTTTGATTGATCTAGCTCCACTGACACTAAGGCTAAGTTCAGATGATCACGCGGTACCGCGCGGGAGGAGCATTCACATGACAACGTATGTACTCGCGGAAGTCTGGCATCAAAATATCTACTTGGCTACTTTATTTCGCCTCAAACCGCGCGATCAACTGAACAAGTCAATACAAGTTTGTAGAACTAGAACCGCGCGGTTATGTAGACTATGTGCACTATTTAGATAGATCCTTTGGTCAGGAAAAAAAATGAAGAAAGTCGGGGAAGTGGACTTGATACGGTGTTTCATCTAGTCTTTACAAACAATGGTATATTTTGAATTATGAGAGTTGAGACAGCGTTCTAACCAAGGGCCATTAAAACCTTTGCGATAACTTCATATCAACCTATTTCTATATTTTTTTCCAAATCTGAATATAAGTTGATTTTAAGGGTGACGCCACTACTAAAACAATAGCTACAACAATTTAGCAATGCGTTGTATTATAAACTAACAGTAAAAACGTTCAAATTATCATAACTCTGGTCTGATGATGACAGTCTGAGTACTGTTGAAAGCTCACCAAGTTAAGTTATTAGTTTTAATTTGAATGTTTTAGTTTTAGCTTCTAATTTTCCAATTTTAATTTTAGTTTTTAATTTTAATTTTCTCATTTTAATTTCCAATTTAATTAATTCAACTCTGAATCGATATTGTCAATCATCTATATATCTATATCTTACGATTCTTCTAATTATTTTAATTTAAGTGAAAACGTTGTTTCTCCTCCTCTTGTCCATATATTTTTTAATCAAAGCGGAATTCTTTCGTTTCTGATTTCTTGTAATTTGAACTCCCTATTTTTAGTAAACTGTAGACTTCACTCCAATAAATGGGCCCCAATGCGTATCAAATTGGTCCAATAAGGCCTAAAAACTAATCAACAAATTTTATGAATCGAATTAATGTACATATTAAATTTCATCATAATCGGACAAAGCAAGAAAAGTACTGGAGTTAAAACTGGACTTTACTTTGTTAAGTCAGTGATTTTTCTTTATTATTATTTCTAGGGAAAACCAAATGTTAAGAATGTTAACCTAGGCCCCCAAGATGGTTGATTCTTCTTACCGGTGCTACCCGTGCCCTCGGGCACGGCCAAAGACCACCAACATCGTTCCGACGACAACTCAATGTGTTTTTCCTCCGTTGGACCCAGCCGGTGGTGCTCCAGATACTTCCTCAAAGAGTTGGTATATAAATCCTTGCTAAACCCTGAAGTATCTGATCGTTGTCTATGTGTGCTGGCTGCTCATGATGTAAATCATAAGGAGCCAGCAACTATCCGTCAAACCCAACTAATCTAGAACAGTCAGCATTATGGACAGATCCTGTTGGAGAGACCGCCTTATTGGCCTGGAGACACTGTGAGAGTCGTTGAGAACGTTCACAACAACAATGTCAACCTAAAGCTCCTGCTATAACTTATCCTGGATGTACTATCAGAAACACTCCCTCAGAACCTATCCATTGTATTGTTTGGGCTAAACATTTATTATTATTTCTAGGTAAAACCAAATGTTACGAATGTGAACCTAAAGCGCCTGCTAAAACTTATCCTGGATGTACTATCAGAAACACTCGCTCAGAACCTATCCATTGTATTGTTTGGGCTAAACATTTATTATTATTTCTAGGTAAAACCAAATGTTACGAATGTGAACCTAAAGCGCCTGCTAAAACTTATCCTGGATGTACTATCAGAAACACTCCTTCAGAACCTATCCATTGTATTGTTTGGGCCAAACATTTATTCAATCAATTATTTGGTGAGATAGACGCTGACGAAGAAGTGTCACCCGATACAGAAGATCCTGAAGCCGCAGGAAGTGCGGGTGAAAAAGCTTTAGCAAGTTCAACGAATGGAGGCAGTGGCGAGGGTGACACCGCACCAACGGAATCTGGTCCTCTTGAACGAACATCAACTCGAAAGTGGGCACAATCATCCAATTATGATCCTCAGAAATTATTTCAAAAATTTTTTCATGATGATATTGAATATTTAATTTCAATGTCAGACTTATGGAAGAAAAGAAAAGCCCCACAGCCTTTGAATTGGAATAAATTGCCGGACGCTGTTGCTGGAAATAGTAAGACTATTGATACGGAAGGATTGAAAGATCAAAGGATTTGGAGTATTGCAGAATGTGCGAAGGTGTTTGAAACTAGTGTGCAAGTGTTGACGAAGAAATTTGATGTAAGTGTATTTGGTATTTCTTTTGGCGTAACGTCTCCTTAACATCTATTGTTCATTCTAGACAAGAGTTTTACTCTCAAATCACTAGAAACTATTGGTTGATGATATATAGGGTTCGATACTGCCCCGATTTTGTCTAATTGTGTGGCACAATGAGACCACAAATGTGACTTACATACCGAATTCCGTCCAAATCTATCTATGATAGGAGGCAGAAGTGTCGCTCACGGAGAACGGTAGATATTTTTTATTCGATTTTTGGATTCTTCATACTTAAGTACCTCTTTTTTTTATCTATACTTATAAAACGCAAAACCCAGTTGGTATACTGACTGACGTACTGACTGGTTGACTGATAATCAAGTAGCTCCACGATGGCTAAACGTAGACTTGAAATTTGGCACACAGGTCCCTTTTAGTATGTAGGTGCGTAATAAGAAAGGAAAAAATTCAGAGTTCAAGTGGGAGCAAGTTACCGCCAAAAATGACGCTATTTAGCGGGTCTTTTTGCAATTTTTTTCTGGACAAACTAAACGAAAAATGATCGAGAATAGACCCCCCCCCAAAAAAATAGTATATAAGGACCCCATAAAAAATATAAAATTTGAAAATTTCCGGTTTTTCCCCGATTTTTGGACGGTTTACACCACCAAAAAATCGGAATTGAGAAGTACCACTTCGGGATGAGCGAGAAAGCTGAAATTTTATACGAAGGTGTTCCGCAGTGCAAAAAGTAATATCTTTGAGTAAAATATTGAATTTTCTAAATAGGAGCCGTGTTCACTCTGGGGGTCGGTTCCACCAAAAATCTAAAATTGAGAAGATTTAATTTCGCGTTCTCGAAATTGTTGTTGAATTTTGTAACCGTAGCGAAGCACGGAAAACAGCTAGTAAAATATAAAAAAAAAATCAAAATAGAAAAGAGTTGTATCAACTGCAAGTAAATTGTTGAGTCACGAGTGCTTTCGTCAGTTACGACATTATGAAGCAGTCTACTTGATAATGTCGTAACAGACGAAAGCGCTCGTGACTCAACAATTTACTTGCAGTTGATACAACTCTTTTCTATTTTGAAATTTATTTTTTATATTTCAAAAACATCTTCAGAGGAGGGCTTAACAGTTCCTATATGTTGGAAAAATTAAATTTAAAAGTCCCCAATATAAGACTACGACCCACTAGAGGAACCACTTTTGAGACCCCTAATAGAAATCAAACGTTTAAATTTAAATCTCCTCTGGTGTCTGCAATGGCATATTATAATTCCTTGAAGATAAACCTGAGCTCTTCTAGTAATAACCGTATTGTTGTTACTGAATGGGCAAAATGACCGTCAGTTATTGCCTATATGAATGTGCACGTCACTTTATGTGGCGTCACATTTCTATAGTGTGTAGACGGGAGAAGAAAAAATAATAATAATAATAATGACTGCAAACATCCTATATAGTATATACCATCTCTAAATATTTTTTTTACAATTAAATGGATTTGGGTCCATCATTGAGCGACAAGAGACCAGTTTACAATGAATGCTTATGTAATAATCTTAATAACTAACACACAAGGGAAAATAATAGTAGCAATTATTCTTATCATAAAATAAATTAAATAAAAGGATCTCAATTTCCATAATTATATTTTAATTCTCCCACCAAAACCTCCGCTCATCGATAAAAAGATTCCTTCGAATCAGAGAATATACAGAGTGTGCTGTCTGTTTGTGTTATTTTGTTATATAACTGGGCGGTCACGTCAACAGGGGAGAAATCCTGCAACCATGTTGGTTTGAAAGTTTCCTTTTTCAAATTTCTGAATTTTAAATTCATTATGTTTATATTTATTTTTTTCTAATAAGTATGGACAGTTCACGGTGTTGTGCAGGAGTTTAAACACAAGGAGTAAGCTGTGCATTTTTCTTCTCACTGCCAGCTTCTGTAGATTGACACTTTCAGCTAGTTCAGTGTAAGATATTTGTTCTGGATATGCCGGGTAAAATCCGTTAAACTTGTGGAAAAGATATTTTAAAGATTTGTATTGAATTCATACATAAATTATCAAGTTTTAGGGGAACGATAAGTATTGAAAATATTAAACCAAAAAATATTTCTATTTCAGGCTAAAAATGAGAATGACCATTTGGTATGGGACAAAGATGATAAGCCAGCCATGGATTTTGTGGCCGCCTGTGCCAATATAAGAGCGCACATATTTTCAATTCCTCAAAAGTCAAGATTTGACATCAAGTGTAAGTATAATGATGTGTTCTACAAAGATGATAAGCCGGCCATGGATTTTGTGGCCGCCTGTGCCAATATAAGAGCGCACATATTTTCAATTCCTCAAAAGTCAAGATTTGACATCAAGTGTAAGTATAATGATGTCAAATCTTGACTTTTGAGGAATTGAAAATATGTGCGCTCTTATATTGGCACAGGCGGCCACAAAATCCATGGCCGTCTTATCATCTTTGTAGAAGATCTTTGTAGCGATCTGGGGCCAGCATTGTAGGTAAAATCGAAAAATTCAAAGGAATTGGATAATTATTGATATTGGGAAAAACCTACAATGATGTAGTGAGCATCAAAGTTGTGACATAATAACACAAAGACACAGCATTTATGTATTTATTTATTTAAATTTTTTTTTTTTTATTATTTTCAACAAAAAAAGAAATAGTAATTTCTTTGTGGTACACTCTTGAGAGTGTTTCACAATGTTTTAAGTGTTCATCACAGCGTTACAAGGATGTCCTCTTTATTTCAGCTATGGCAGGTAACATTATTCCAGCCATCGCAACCAGTAACGCCATAATAGCCGGACTGGTTGTGGTCTACGCTCTCATTTTCTAAGTTGGTTTAATTTTTATTCCAGCTATGGCAGGTAACATTATTCCAGCCATCGCAACCAGTAACGCCATCATAGCCGGACTGGTTGTGGTCTACGCTCTCAACGTTCTTCAAAAGAAATACGAATCCTGTCAGACTGTTTACTTGAGAACAAGTGCAAATCATAAAGGAGAAATTGTAGTACCAGAGAAATATTTAACTCAACCCAATCCAAAGTGTTACGTATGCTCGGAGAAACCTCAGGTAAATAATTCATTGTATTAACATTTAAATAAATTAAATTAAAACAAAACACCGAAAACACAATTTATTTTAATTTATGAAGAAACTAGTTTCGAATCATTCGATTCATCATCAGTCTAGACGTGTCTAAGGATGGAAGTTGAATCTTCCATCCTTAGACTCGACTAGACTGATGATGAATTGAATGATTCGAAACTAGTTTCTTCATAAATTAAAATAAATAGTGTTTTTGGTAAGTGTTTTGTTTTAATTTAATTTATTTAAAAGTTAATATTTTTTAACACTTATAATTAACATGGTATTCAAAGATTAAATAATTCATTGTGTCAGCAAAATACAAGTTTAACATCCCATCACATGCGCCCTTGATTTTAAAGGAAAGAGCCTGCGGAGCAGCATTATGTGGTGGCAAATCAATGTGTATGACAACATTCGGACTAGCTTGTTATGGGGTGTTGATCTACATACATTTGGATCAGTCGCTCGTCGTAATTCGGACTAGCTTGTTATGGGGTGTTGACCTAGGTACATACATTTGGATCAGTCGCTTGCTGTAATTCGGACTAGCTTGTTATGGGGTGTTGACCTACATACATTTAGATCAGTCGCTCGTTGTTATTATGTCACAGTTTTGTGGACACCATAGTATTACACAAGGTATTTTCAACTATCTCTACAATATCATTAAGCCTAAGCTACACTTAACAAGTGTAGCTTACCTTATAATACTACCCCTTGTTGCTACCATAGCTACTCGGGAGACTGAGTTAACCCCAAACACAACCAGATCAAGTAGAAAATTCGAAAAAACCTTTTTCAAATTTTCGACCCGTCCAGGAATCGAACCCGGAACCTCCTTGGTGCAACCCGAGTGTGATGCGCACTCTGCCACGGAGACGTTGAATCGGATGAATACTATGTAAAAGTGAAAAAATGGTTAGGTTAGGTTTGTACGGCCATGATTCGTTGATATGATCACTGATCCAAGTGTGATATGGTTAGGTTACATTTATACGGCCATGCCTCAATGATGTGAATACCAAGTTTTTTTTGGGAGATTTTTTTCTCAATTCACTTTATTTTTCAGAGAGTAATTGGTTTGGACGTTACAAAAATGAAAGTATCCGAATTTGAAGATGCGGTCCTAAAGAAGACGTTGAACATGTCGCACATGGTGGACGTTATGATCAAAGCGAGTGGCTCAGTGATTATATCAAGTGAAGAAGGCGAAACTGAATCTAACAATGAGAAAACATTAGAGGTGAGTGAATGTAGCCAGTAATGATCAAAGCGAGTGGCTCTTTGATTATATCAAGTGAAGAAGGCGAAACTGAATCTAACATTGAGAAAACATTAGAGGTGAGTGAATGTATCCAGTAATGATCAAAGTGAGTGGCTCTGCGATTATATCAAGTGAAGAAAACGAAACTGAATCTAACAATGAGAAAACATTAGAGGTGAGTGAATGTAGCCAGTAATGATCAAAGCGAGTGGCTCTGTGATTATATCAAGTGAAGAAGGCGAAACTGAATCTAACAATGAGAAAACATTAGAGGTGAGTGAATGTAGCCAGTAATGATCAAAGCGAGTGG
>CM022876.1:22675909-22709173 GCA_012654025.1 Pachypsylla venusta | reverse complement strand
TGCTGACGGCTCTAGATTAGTTGGGTTTGATGGATAGTTGCTGGCTGCTCATGATTTACATCATGAGCAGCCAGCATACATAGACGACAACGATCAGATACTTCGGGGTTTAGCAAGGATTTATATACCAACTCTTTGAGGAAGTATATGGAGCAGCACGGCTGGGTCCAACGGAGTTGTCGTCGGAACGGTGTTGATGGTCTTTGGCCGTGCCCGAGTGCACGGGTAGCCCCAGTACGAAGAACCAACCATCTTGGGGGCCTTTTTACACATACCAAGTTGCAGGCATCAGCTAGATGATGCCTGCAACTTGGTATGTGTCTTTTCCCGTAGGTTGTGGAATTCAATTTAGTTAAAATAATTTTCTTCGCATATATCGATAAACTTGCTGAGATATCAATTTTCTTGAATTTTTTTCGTTGGGATCCACTACCGGTATTTGATATCTCTTACCGTATTAGCTTTATAATTGTACCACTGAATATCGTTCTGTTGAACATTTAGCCATCGTCCAGTTGAGTTGATTGTGAGTCATTGCACACCGACTGTTTTAAACTTTGATTTAAAAGTACAATAGGACAAAGTCAAATATCATTTTTAGGACAAAGTCAAATATGAATGTAGCCAGTAATGTTCAAAGTCAGTGGCTCTGTGATTATATCAAGTGAAGAAGACGAAACTGAATTTTACAATGAGAAAACATTAGAGGTGAGTGAATGTAGCCAGTAATGATCAAAGCGAGTGGCTCTGTGATTATATCAAGTGAAGAAGATGAAACTTAATCTAACAATGAGAAAACGTTATGGGTGAGTGAATGTAGCCATCGAGGGGAGCAAGCCAGATTATGGAAAATCCATCCTCATGACTTTGAGATATTTGAGTACCACTATTGGAGGACATGAAACGGGCCGACATTTTCAACATCTATTTCGGCGTCCTCAAAGTAACATAATAAACTTTAACATAATAAATTTTTCAGGGGCGGGTCCACATATGGCCCTCCGGCGGCCCAACTTTTTTTTAAAAATGCGAACCCCCATCTTGTGATACATTTTCAGAAAGACAATAAAATTGGAAGTACGTTGCAAAAAAAATTACACGTGTAGGGTGTTTGATTTCAAAATGGCGGACATTTAAATTTTCCAAGATATACTTCCAAAAGTGTCTAAAACTAGGCGAATTTTTTGCAAAGGGATATTGAATGATTGCATAGGACACCATTGTTGAGGAACCTTCTTTTTAGACATAATTCGCCTAGTTTTAGACACTTCGCCCACTTTTAGAAATAATTCGCCTAGGCGCATGTCAATATCCCATTGCATAAAACTATTCAAAAGATAATGGTGTCCTATACAATCATTCAATATCCCATTGCAAAAAATTCGCCTAGTTTTAGACACTCTTGGAAGTCATATCTTGGAAATTTCAAATGGCCGCCATTTTGAAATCAAACAAGCTAGACGTGTAACTTTTTTTGCAAAGTACTTCCAATTTTATTGTCTTTCTGAAAATGTATCATAAGGTGGGGGTTCGTATTTAAAAAACAAAAGTTGGACCCCTGGGGTCCACATGGGACCAGCCCCCAAAAAATTGGTCACACCATCAGGTGGTTTAATTTGGGGTATAATACCATGCAAAATTTCAAAACTCCACATAAAACTATTCAAAAGATATGCAGGCGATCTCGGACTTTTGGGACACCCTGTATTGTAAATTC
Organism: Pachypsylla venusta; assembly: GCA_012654025.1. NCBI lineage: Eukaryota > Metazoa > Arthropoda > Insecta > Hemiptera > Aphalaridae > Pachypsylla > Pachypsylla venusta. Next base: position 22,707,456 of record CM022876.1, on the reverse strand, counting down.
AGTGTACTGCAAAGACCATTGTCCCATATTAGCCCACTATCGCTAAACTTCTAATTTTGTGTTTGAACATTTTCAAAACTTTTAAGTTGATTTCTTTATTAATCAGAAAAAAATTGAAAAATTTCATTATGATAATTTTCTCACCTGGCCTCTTAGGAAATCCCCGGCCTGGGGGATTCCCCCATTCCCTCCCTCCCGTAAGGCCTGTAAGTAACTTAAGGATTTGTTTTGTAGGAAATCGGTGTAAAAGATGGTGCTATCCTAGAAGCGGATGACTTTCTACAGCAGTACAACGTGAATATTGTTATTGTACATCGTGAGTCAAAAAGAGATGGACCTGAGTTTGAACTATTAGACGATTTAGAGACTCCACCTCCTGCGCCACCTGTTGAAGAAGAAAGTAAGTTTTGGGTACCGTATGTGTGTGTTTCAATTCTCATGCGCTACCATGTGGTAGTAGTAGCATCAGTTACATCAACTTGTGTCGATTTACTTCGGTGGTATCTAGTCATAAGTCTACATAAGCTGTTAGTATGGTTGCGGATAAGTCAACAACAGGTGCCGCTACCTAAAACAGGCTAGTTGAACTAGCCAAAACAACGTGCAGTGGGAAACTATTGCTACAGAGTATGCTTGCGTTTACTGGNGGGGGGGGGGGGGGGGGGGCTGTGACGAGGGAAGTGATCAACATTTGGTATGTAGCTGGCATTGATGATCTTTGGTTCAAGTTTGTAAACTCCCAAGATTTGATGGTCTTTGGTTGAAGTTGGTAAACTCCTAAGTTGTCCTGGGAAGTAGACTAAACCATCGCTATGATGACAATCAAATACTGTCGTCCTCCAGATGGTGGAGCTCACGCTCCCGAACAGCGTGGAGTAGACCAGGCATGCCCAACCTGTCGATTGTAGCGCTATTTTGGACAGATCGCGAAGTAATTTCGGTGAGTGAATGTGTCGCTGTCGTCTTTTTCTTTAACTACGCCCTTTCCCAATTTTATTTGGGGATCGGCGTTGCTTTCCTTTATTCTGCCATGTCACAATCTTCTGTTCAGTATCTTCTCTCTTTAGTTGTACCCTTTCCTTGCACGGTAACCCTCGTTTGCTTCTCACAGTATCAATAGAAACTACGTAGAGACTCGGAATTTGCTGATAACCTCTCATCATTGGTTTGAAGCAGAGTTTTTTAAAGTCTGGATGCCCTTCCTAACACCAAACCTTCTGTATTTAAAAGGAATTAGGGCCGTCATCTAATGAAGCTGGCTTGCTCCCCTCGGTGGCTATATTCTTGTGGAAACTCTGTAATGATAACAAATTCTTTTTTTTTTTTTTTTAGAAATGGAAACCAATGGCGAATTTGAGGACTCCAAGAAGAGGAAGGTCTCGGCAGATGCAGACAACATTCCCAGCAAGAAGATTAAACATGATGACAGTTTGGTTATCGAGCAAACTGATATCGAAATTGAAACAATCGATTAAATATTGTCATTGTATCGAAATGTATCGATCTCTATTCTATTCTAATCAGAACTATCGACAGAAGAATCTAATTAAATTATCGAAAAGTTGATACGCACCACTCTACAATAATAGAAGAAAGAAAGAAAAAATCGAAATTGCAAACGATCGATCCACATTAAAATAAAAAATATCGACATCATTCGTTTTAAAATATCGAAATTGAAAACTATCGATCCATATTTAAATCAGAACTATCGACAGAAGAATCTAATTAAATTATCGAAAAGTGGATAGGCAGCACATCAAAAATGGAAAGAAAAATAGAAATTGCAAACGATCGATCCACATTAAAATAAAAAATATCGACTTCATTCGTTTTAAAATATAGAAATTGAAAACTATCGATCCATATTTAAATCAGAACTATCGACAGAAGAATCTAATTAAATTATCGAAAAGTTGATACGCAGCACATCAAAAATGGAAAGAAAAATCGAAAATGCAAACGATCGATCCACATTAAAATAAAAAATATCGACATCATCCGTTTTAAAATATCGAAATTGAAAACTATCGATCCATATTTAAATCAGAACTATCGACAAAGGAATTGATTCAAAATATTGAAAAGTTGATACGCAGCACTTCAAAAATGGAAAGAAAAATCGAAATTGAAAACTATCGATCCATATTTAAATCAGAACTATCGACAGAAGAATCTAATTAAATTATCGAAAAGTTGATAGGCAGCACATCAAAAATGGAAAGAAAAATTTAAATTGCAAACGATCGATCCACATTAAAATAAAAAAATATCGACATCATTCGTTTTAAAATATCGAAATTGAAAACTATCGATCCATAATTAAATCAGAACTATCGACAAAGGAATTGATTCAAAATATTGAAAAGTTGATACGCAGCACTTCAAAAATGGAAAGAAAAATCGAAATTGCAAACGATCGATCCACATTAAAATAAAAAATATCGACATCATTCGCTTTAAAATATCGAAATTGCAAACTATCGAAAAGTTGATACGCACCACTCTACAATAATAGAAGAAAGAAAGAAAAAATCGAATTTCAAACTATCGATCCACATTAAAATCAAAAATATCGACATCATTCTTTTTAAAATATCGAAATTGCAAACTATCGAAAAGTTGATACGCAGCACTTCAAAAATGGAGAGAAAAATCGAAATTGCAAACGATCGATCCATATTAAAATAAAAAATATCGACATCATTCGTTTTAAAATATCGAAATTGAAAACTATCGATCCATATTTAAATCAGAACTATCGACAAAGGAATTGATTCAAAATATTGAAAAGTTGATACGCAGCACTTCAAAAATGGAAAGAAAAATCGAAATTGCAAACGATCGATCCACATTAAAATAAAAAATATCGACATCATTCGTTTTAAAATATCGAAATTGCAAACGATCGATCCACATTAAAATAAAAAATATCGACATCATTCGTTTTAAAATGTCGAAATTCTGTTAAAAAAAGGGTGGATTAGTATAAGGCAAAAGATTATAACCATCTTAAACAACCTTTCCCCGAACGGTATTTTATAATGTTAAATCATAATTATACAGGGTGTCCTAAAAGTCCGAGACCACCTGAATATCTTTTGAACGGCTTTATGTGGAGTTTTGAAATTTTACATGGTATTATATCCCAAATTAAACCACCTGACGCTGTAACCAACTTTTTAGGGGCGGGTCCCATGTCCCCAAGGGGTTCTACTTTTGTTTTTAAATACGAACTCCCGTCTACATTTTGAGAAAAAGAAATTTTCCTTGTTATTAGTTATAACTCTTCTATCAATAATATCCTGATGGGGTGTGTTCAGTAACAAGTGGCTCCTCAGTTTCCTCAACATTCGTATCCTATGCAATTATTCAATATCCCATTGCAAATAATTCGCCTAGTTTTATACACTCTCGGAAGTCATGTCTTGGAAATTTCAAATGGCCGCCATTTTGAAATCAAACACGCCAGACGTGTGAATTTTTTTGCAAAGTTTGTGGTCTTTTTCAAAATATATCATAAGATGGGGTTTCACATGGGACCCGCCCCTGAAAAATTGGTCACAACATCAGGTGGTTTAATTTGGGATATAATACCATGCAAAATTTTCAAAACGCACATTAAGCCGTTCAAAAGAAGATATCCAGGTGGTCTCAGACTTTTGGGGCACGCAGTATGTAGAACTGAAGATGGTACTCGTATGTTAGAGGCTGTCCGGACCTCTATATTAATACGATGGCAAAAGATAATTTTGGTATAGTTTGGTATAATTATGTTGGGGGTACTAAAGTCAAATTATTTTCGTCTTTTGAGCTTATTTTGAGATACTTCCTTTTGCTTAAATGTGTATATGAATCAATCCAAGACTGAGGCAAGATTTTTTTTCCTCATTACTTTTAAGTATTTGACCACATTAAAATAGAGCTCTGAGAATTGGGTGGTAGTAAATGCCTCAGACATTAACCAAGTGGTTAACTTCCATACTTCTAAAAATAAAATAAAATTGCATTTCGAAAAATTGCCTGGTACGAACATCAACCAAAAAGGCATCGAATTTTTTTCTATTTTTCATTTGTTTGCTCGACTTCCCCCCCCCCCTCGCGCCAAGTTGAAATTCCTACAGATTTGAATTTTTGTTCCTTGTTTTTCTTCTCTTATTTACTTACATTATCTTGTTTGTTGAACTTTTTTTGTATCTACATATTTTCAATTTATCTGATTAAAATTTTTAGTTACGAAATCAAAAACATGTTTTGTCATTATAGGTAATTACTCTACTGGGTTGGTCTGGAAAAACGAGGCCGCGAACCCACGTGGACACCCACATGGACGTTGTTTAACGTCAGTAATCGAACGGGAACTGGTGTATTCAACGTGCCATAGTCCCTCTAATGCAGTGTTTCCCAACTTCTTTTCTCCACGGAACCTTTAATTTTTTAAACGACCCCCCCCACCCCCCTTTGTCAATGTACTTTCTTATCCGTGCATTTTTATGACTTCCAGCTCTTCAATCTCCTTTACGTCTCATTTAAAACACCCATGTATAATTTTATACCTACCATGTCATATTAAAAAAAAATATAGCCTTTGACTACAAAAAAGGAATACGTAAATAAGTAACTCGTAATTTAGCTTGCTAAACTTTCTGTAATATGTTTGTATATTCTAAAAATATACAAAATATAAGTCTTTGTTTGTTAACAATGATAATAATTATAATATTATGAAACAGAAAACTAAATGAGCTAATGTGATAATTGATATCTTTTCATGATTGCTGTCAAGTCGGGTGTGATACCTGAGAGCTGAATACGCATATCTGGAGCAGCATTTAGTTGATTTCGAAATCTGTCCTTTGTTTTTGAGTAGGCTGACAAGCCAGTTTCACACAAGTAGGTTGTCACAAAAGGTAATAAAACGCGGACAGCCTTTCTCGCCTACATATCGTATTCCTCTTCAATGGAAATCCAAAAGTCAGCCGTTTTCAATGACCTGAACCTAGTTTCCAATTCTGAAGTACACTTGATTTCTATTAATCTTTCATACTCAATTGATGTTAAGCTTTTCGGTTTTCTTTGTACTCAAAATGGATTCTGTATGCATGCATTATGAGAATCATCCTCAGTTATGCTGGGAAAACAGGCCAGCAACTCAGTTTTCATGTTGACTAAATGGCCTTTTATTTTTTCTTTATTAGCAGTGATTGAGTTCAAAGCATCATTTTATCTAGTGTAAAATTATACTTCTCAAATTTCTCGCGGAACCCTTGGCATCAACTCACGGAACCTCTTGCTTCCTCGAAACACCAGTTGGGAAACACTGCTCTAATATATTTTAAATGCTCAAAATTTCCCTAATTGCCTTCCAAATTGAGCTGGAATTTTGTTATTCTCAATCCTTGTGATCCTGGTCTAATGTTGGTTTTAAATAGCACCCAAAAAAAATGCCAATGTTAAGGGTTATCTTCAAACCTATTCGGGCCGTATAAATAAGGACTATTATTCATGATAATGATATAAGAATAATAATAAAAAGATTTATTTAAATAAACAATTATTTAAATAAAATGGTCCATTCAATTTAAACATTCAGTGCCTACCAGACTGGAAAACCTGGAATTGTCAGGGAATTTAGGAAAAAACGCCAAAAGTCAGGGAATTTTCCAAATTGAGTTTTTTTTTTTTATCACAATGGCCAATTTTATGTGTGAACATGCTTCCTGAAAAATCTCGCCTGCGGCGCTTACTATCGTTTTCCTCTAAAATTTTGGTATACATGTTTAGGGTATGAAGGAAATTTGCTGTATAGTTTTTTGGGTCCCTGGGCCCCAATATTGTGTTTTTTGAAGCCAGATGGGGGAGACAAAATCTTTAAAGAGTACACTGGAAAAGTCAGGGAATTTCACTTTGACGATTTGGTAGACACCCCGACATTGTTTGACAAGTTTGAAGTAATGAAGTATACTACAAAGAAATTATTATCATATCAGGTTGATGTTCTAACAGATTGTGATAAATTATCTAATTATAGGTGCGCATTTTCATAAAGTTTACAAAACTGTAAGAAATTCTAACAACTTTCAAAAAATATCCTCTGCTAAGAATTATTGTGCCGCCATAAAATTTAAGATGATTTTGCCTTTGTGATATTCTGAGAATAAAACAAAGACTTTTCTTGAATGAATTTGAACATTTATACCAGTGACTATTTCGAATTGATCTTTGAATCATAAAATTACAATCGTCCATCAATTCGCTCGTATGACAAAAAAAATAAACTTGAAACGCTCCACAACAGAGTTCAAGAGTGATTTTGATTAATTGAGATTTATCTTTACTTGTAGTGATTTGATGTAGAAACAAAGCGAAAGCTAGATTGTTTCCAATTACTTTGACAAACAATGATAAACTGAAGAAACTAGTAAACTGAAATTAAAAAAGAAAAATACAAAATTATTGTACCTATTCTTCTACTCATTTCTAGTTTTAGATGAAGGTGAGGAAATATCAATATTAACTTTTAAAATAAATTAAGACAAAACACTTACCAAAAACACTATTTATTATTATTTATGAAGAAACTAGTTTCGAATCATTCGATTACCTAGGTATAATTCTAAAGACATCTCCGTGGCAGAGTGCGCACCACACTTGGCTTGCACCAAGGAGGTTCCGGGTTCGATTCCTGGACGGGTCGAATATTTGATAAAGGTTTTTTCAAATTTTTCTACTTGATCTGGTTGTGATTGGGGGTAACTCAGCCTCCTGAGGACAATTCAATAGCTATGGTAATATTATAAGGAAATTGTTAAAGTGTAGCTTAGGCTTACTGATATTGGAGTGATTGTTGAGAATACCTTGTAATGCTATGATGCCCACCAAAATTTTGTTTTAATAACACAAAGAAATACACATTTTTTTACATTTTTAATTTTACATATAGCCAACGATCATACCACGTTGAATACACCAATTCCCGTCGGATCACTGAAGTTAAGCAACGTCCGGCGTGGTCACTACTTGGATGGATGACCGCTTGGAAACAACATGTATCGTTGGCTCTTTTTTCCGGCCCAACCCAGGCTGGGTGAGGTCAATGTGGGTAGGTGGTTTGCAAGTTTCCAGCGAATGGAGGGTAAAATCCCCGTCTTGAATGACCAATAGATGACCTCGTAATTCATAATTCATCCTTAGAAAGTAATAATTTACTTCTCACCTCTTTTTGAAACGAAATCAATTTTTGATGAAATTTAATAATTTCTCGTAAAAGTTGTTGTTCATAAATGTCTTGACTCTGATCTATCATCCTTACACTTCTTTTTTTCTGAATACTTCCATCAATGACTCTACGATTGTTTTGTTCAACATTTTTAGATTTAATTAATTTTCTTCTCATAATTATATGTTCTCTTTCAAATGTCTCAATCTGTTTGCACATTAGTTTATATTGCCCTTTTGTATGCATGACAATTACTGGTATCATGTATGCATTCAATACAGTCATCACTATTATTAAACTGATCATGTAAAATTGAGAAATAAATAGAATTTCATAAAACCAAGATTTTGTTTCATCTATAAAAGGTATCCAAAAACGTGTTGGAAGTCTTCTTTCTGGGTACTTTCCTTCATACACATATTTGAACATATTAATTTTTTCTTGTGTTGTAGGTAAAAATGTTTCTATCACTGATCCTGATAGAGTTAAAATTGTTAGAAAGGAAAATAATTTCAAATATTGATCTGATTTCTTATGAGATTGTTGAACAATAATTTTATCTGATATACTAAATGAATTTTCAATGTAATTTAATAATTTATTTAACCGAACATAATTAAATTGCATGATTAATATTTCAATTTCCAACATATTAAACCAAATATCTTCCACGAGTCTCTCTAAGAATTCTGGAAAACATCTTATCGATCTTGTTGTTGTGCTTATGATATGTGAAATTAGGAGTAAAATAATTAAACAGTGAATTGATATCACATATAACTTGAACATTTTGTTTTTCCTTTCTGATATATATTTTTTAGAATAGAAAAGTCCAAACCATGATAGACAAAAGAAAAGATTTCGTACCGGAGTAATAGCATAAACCATGTTTGGTTAAAAATTCAGACAATATTCTTGCGCTGATTGTGGGTTACTGGTTTTTCTACACTCATGGCTAATGTATGCGCACCAATTTTTTTTTTTTCAAATACAAACTTTCAATTAAAGCCCGTGTTCTGTGGGCCAGGGCCACTGTCTAATATCACTGACAGCAATTGGGTATAATGAATTACATATAACTTTGCGTGACAAAATTTATTGACGCGTAATTAAATAGTAATTACGCGATACCATAATTTTATAATTTTGACAGATTATTGGTGGAGATGTGTACGAGTAAGTGAATGAACCAGTTTTTGCTGACTGAACTTTCAAATTAAGAATAGTTCATAAAACTCCACTTAAATAAACACCTGGCCAGAAGAGATATCCTAATGATGTTCCCACAAGATGACCATAACGACGGTCATCTTGTGCCTCCATGCCAAACAGGAAGAGACGGCGTTATCAGGGTGAGTACTGTGAAATAGTAGGAGGGACTTATTCTGTGAAATACAATATCGGCCGCTCTGTTTATTGAGGCCGACAATTGCTTTGTCTAATATAACATTTTCAGTAAACTTTAGAATATAATTATTTCATGTTTTTTAACCCATTTTTTCATTTATCCCTATTTTTGATCCTGAATGTCACCCTATGTTTGGTCCTGAATGGTCCGGAGGCTTATCTCTTAGCACCTAGATGTTAAGCAAGAAAAACTAATGCTATTTGATAGGCCACACTTGCACTTTTCATTGATATAAATCCAGCCTGTGTATGAGTTTCAATGAAACTCTACAACTCTACGATTTAAGGAAAAAAAGAGTGTTGCATTGTTATTGACTAAGGAAGATCAAATGAGATTACTGTCGTAAATAAATATCTCCGTCTATAAATTGAAGTCACTTTTGTAATCTCTATACAATATGTAGATAAATATTGAATATAATTTAAAATTCATCCGTAAAAAATAATTTACTTCTCATCTCTCTTTGAAAAGAAATCAATTTCTAATTAAATTTAATAATTTCTCGTAAATTTTCTTGTTCGCAAATGTCTTGACTCTGATCCGGTTCTATCTCCATGACAATTTCTCTTTTCTGAATAGTTCCATCAATTATTACTCTACGTTTGTTTTCATCAATACTTGTAGATTTAATTAATTTTCTTTTCATAATTGTATGTTCTCTTCCAAGTTTCTCAATTTCTTTGCATATTAGTTTATATTATCCTTCTGTATGTATGACGGCTACTGGTATCTTGAATGCAATAAATACCTAATAGTCATTTTTCTTTAAAATTCTAGTTTTAAAAAAAAAAAAAGTTTGGCCCCGGAACCACTTTCGCATTACTTCAGGGTACTCCTTTTTACAGCCATGCCATTCCGGAAACGAGAAAATTCGATCAGAAAAATTCGATCAGACTACTGAACAAGATAAAGTTCATTCGATTGAACTATATTTCACATTTATATAGTAAGTAATTGAAATTATATTTATGTTTGAATTTAATTGAATTAATGACTGTTTGTCCGACATACACAGGGTGTATTTACATAACCCGGTAAAAAAACAAAAAACAAAATATTTCTATCGAAGTTCTTGGCTTTGCATGACATGTAGGTTGAACAAAAATGTTTTCTTCACCTCCTGAAATTAAATGTTAATATTTTTGAGTTATACAGTGTGCGGCCATTAGTTCTCCCACATTTGAAATAGCTGGTAAATAAAAACGACATGAGATATTTGAAAAGTTATTTTGTATTCTGTAAGCTTGGGTATTCTAGTATTTTCCATCTATGTTGTGTAGAAAAATATCGTCCAAATGACGGCCTTGGCGAGTAATGCACTTTTGTAGTCTTTTTGGAGAAAATCTTTCAGAATTGCCTCCTTTAACACTTTAAAGGTCCCAGGGCGATGTTTGAAGACCTCAGCCTTGAGGTAACCCCACAGGAAGAAGTCAGAGGGACTCAAATCCGGCGAGCGAGAGGCCCACGAAATGTCATGCCGTAAGGAGATCACGTGACTGGGGAACATAGGCCGTAGCCCCATACAACCTAAAGCTGATAATGTGGTCCTAAAGTTGTGAAACCAACTAAAAATTGTTTTTCGATCAGGAACTGGATCCGTGGAGTGCAAACCATACGTTTAGTGGAACGCCCTCTGAGTGGCTATAATGGTTCACTTTTTTAAAAAACAACTTGACAACGAATGCACGATGCACGCTCGACATTGCGACAACTAAAAACTAGATGTCACTTAGTGTTGAATACCACAAACCCACTATTACTTCCTCTCCCACGATTTTTTGAAAAGTGGGAGAACTAATTGCCGCAGTATTATTTCTGAAATGACCAATTCAATTTTTGTCTTCTCAGTCTACTATTTTAGACATTCAGTAGAATGTCTAAAATAAAGGAGTGGAGCTCAATATCTTTAGAACGAATTCAAATCCCGGAAAACGCTGAAAAACGTGTTTCTTTATTCCAAAGGGGTAACTTTCTCCAGTGTATTCAAATTTTGGTCACCTTCAATGGGATGCCCCAGGGTTGTTTTCTAATATATTTTTGAAAAGGTTGCCCCAAAAAAACATGTAAATACTAGAGCTTAAATAAAGGTCCATATTTTTTCAGCAAAGTGGCCTTTATTTGAGCTCTGGTATACGTTATAAAAAGGATTACAAAGATGTTCTTTTTGGGACACTCCTTAACGTCACCTTTTCCCAATTCCTTAATTCTATCATGCTTTTCTTAATTCTACCATTCCAAAACCTTTTGTTTGGTGCATACTCTCATTAGCTATAACCCTTTCTTGGCACGGTAACCCTAGCTTGCTTCTCACAGTATTAATTGAAACTGTTTGGAAACTAGCTTTTTGTTGATGATCTCTCATCAATGGTTTGAAGCAGAGTTTTTTAAAGGCTGGATGTCCTTCTTAACACCAAACCTTCTGTATTTACACGGGCTTAGGACCGTCATTTTATGAAGTTGGTTTGCTCCCCTCGGTGGCTACATTCTTTTTGGGACACTATATAATTAAAATTCTTAATTAAACTGTCTCACCCTGTATCATAATAATTAATTCATTATTGTATCAAATTAAATTTATCATCTGTTGTTGGTGACGACCTTTCCCACTGCAGGTAGAAGAAAAACTGTTTGGAATGTCTTCATTTATACAGGGTGTTTCAAAAAGTTATGCAAAAAAAAGAAACCACGTATAGTAGAGCTCAAATAAAGGCCACTTTGCTTAATAAATCCTTATACGGAAATGGACCCCAAGGGAACTAGGGCCACCCAAAGTTGGCACTTAATAATCGAAAAAAAATGATTAAAAATTGAATTATTTGTCGGTTTTCACAATTACTAGCTTTTTAGTGTGCAGGAGATTTGAAATGTGGTTACTTTTTGTGTTGTTTTAAAGTGAAGTTCGCTTCGTTCGTTCAACCTACGCTAAATTTTTGTGATTTTGTAGTAAAACAAGTTTTAGAAGAGACGTCATAGTTTAAAAGACCAAAAATATACGCATCAAAAAGTTTTAGGCATATTCATTTCAAAAAGTGCCAAATACTCACCAAAGAAGCATGATAACAATCGGAGACGTCATGCAAAAAATGAAGCCAGTCGCAAAATAATTCGATTTTTAATAATTATTTTTCCATTTTTAAGTGCCAAATTTGGGTGGCCCTAGCAGCATTTGGGGTCCATTTCCATATAGGGGTTTATTAAGCAAAGTAGCCTTTATTTGAGCTCTACTATACGTGCTTTCTTTTTTTTGCATAACCTTTTCAAACACCCTGTATAGCTATGTTCAATTAGAATCTCCATCCGTATAGTTCCTGAATTATGCTGTCGAAAGCTATAAATACTATTCTGTATTTATAGCTTTCGACAGTAGAATTACGTTCATTATAGGTATATTTTATCAGTCAGTATACCAACTGGGTTAAAGCATAGAAGAATCAAGTTCATTATAGGTATATTTTATCAGTCAGTACGTTAGTATACCAACTGGGTTTAAGCATAGAAAAATCAAGTTCATTATAGGTATATTTTATCAGTCAGGACGTCAGTATACCAACTGGGTTTAAGCATAGACGAATCAAGTTCATTATAGGTATATTTTATCAGTCAGTACGTCAGTATACCAACTGGGTTTAAGCATAGAAGAATCAAGTTCATTATAGGTTTATTTTATCAGTCAGTACGTTAGTATACCAACTGGGTTTTGCGTTTTCTAATTATTTTACTTCATTAGGTAAACTCATAAATTAATATAGTAAGTAGCGTCAATAACAATTACTGTCAACAATCACGAATTTTCGAGTTTGCCCAATTTTTGTTCATTTAAGTGTTTATTTTATCTACACTCGAGCTGATAGTGCTGTACGAGTAAAAAGGGTGTACCTACCACTAAGAAACAACCGAAATTTTAACACAATTCGAAAAAAACAAAATCTCCTTACTCTCTTTATCGCAATTTAATTCCGTTCATCATACATTCTATTTATAATTCAATTCTTGCATTCTGTTTTCGAGTTTTGTCCTGATTCTCATGTATTTGTTCTTATTTTCTTAAATGGTTTTGTAACTTAATTCTCAATATATAAATCAGAAATTTGTATGTACCTATGTATGAGGGGTTGTCTGTTACAATACCACAGCCCAAACAGGAGCAAATAGCGAAAAATTTATGGGAATGGACCCTCNAAAATTGAAGGGAATGGACCCCCCAAAATCATGATCTACGACCCCAAGAAAATTATCAGAACTAAAATATGTCAAGCCGTTTTCGAATTACGGCCAAATTTATAATTTATGCACCAAAATCGGACAGTCACGGTCCGATAAAATTTGTGCCGACAACGTATCAACTGAAAGCGAGAAAGTTTTAGGTAGCCCTTCAGTCCTTATTTTAGGACATTTTCTGCAAAGGTATGGCCAGCCATTCCAGAGTTACGAGTTCGAAACTAGGAACAGGTAAAATAAAATTTAGAAATTACTAAAAATTCAGAAAGGCCTTACCCCTAAGGCGCTTGGCGAAACGTTTAAATCTTGGTTTTTAAAGGTTGCAATATACAGGGAGGACGCCCTGTATATTCCAAAAAATATACAGGGCGTCCAAATTTCATTGTTCTTGATAAACAAAGATAGCAATACAGCTGCCCCCCCCCCCTAGAAATTTTCAAGAGTATGCAGCACGGAAGGGGCAACTTAGATTTACACTAGATAAAATGATTTTCGGAAGCAAAAAAGTCATCAAGCACCGAAATGCGATAAATGCCGCATTTAATCCCTAATCCAACAGCCCTTCTGTGAACAATCAAATGTAACTGTGGCAACCTTGTCGTATCGTTGAATTGCATTTGGTAAATTTGGGGGGAAAATTCAAAAAAATTAATAGAATATGTCGATAGTATAGTTTTATAGTTTCCATCTGTTTTTTTTCGTCTTTCCGTCTATTTTTCCATTGTAAAACCAATATTATTTTTCTTGTAACAGTAGTTCCTAGAGTGTGTCAGAATGGGCATAGCTAACGTGTTGATGGCTTTGAATAGGTGCTTACTCTGTTTAACTCTGATCGACATATTCTATTCTATTAATGTATTCCTCAGTTAAAGTCTCTTTCGTACTTTTTGGTCAATTGATCTAGCTTGCTGATATCCCAGTTATTTATAAATATCTCATTCATTCATTGACTCAATCAATCCCCCTTCTGCTAGTTGAATTTCGCCGGTTTAGCACATTCCATCAATATGGGGTGGACTTTGTATAGTTGCAAGACCTTTATCTTAATTAACCATTGATGGGGTACGCTGTCATAAGATTTCTGGTAATCCACGTAACAACAAGATAGTTTTTTGGTTCTCTTCTTGACTTCTCTGAGTAGTAGGTACTGAGTCTCTGATAAGTTGCTCTTTACATCCTTTAGCGCCCTTCCAGTTCCTTTCTGTTCCTCACGCATTATATTTTGGTTTTCTTCATGTTTGTTTAAGAGATGTGTAAGGCATGCTGCCATGCTCGTATAGATAGTCAGCAAGCAAGTGATTGGTCTATACTTCAAGGTATCTCTGATGAACTTGCCTTTTGGTAGTAGATATGTTTTGCCATCTATTATAAATGGAGGAATCTGGCCTGGGTTTTTAATGAATTCATTGATAAACTGAGTTAGCTTGATGTGAGAGTTAGTTTTTTATACCAATAGTTGTGACTTTTATCGCTACCAGGGCTTTTCCAATTTTCATGATGATTTCTTTTAGTACTTCTTCTGATACCGCTGGTTCTGTCATAGATGTTATATTGGTATTTTCTTCTTCATTCTCTTCATCCAGCTAGTTTCAAGATCACATGGCGTCTCTCGGTTCCATATTGATTCCCAATATTCTGTAATTTGGTCTTCATTGGGTATGTCTGTAGACCTATCTTCATTCGTTGTTTTTGTTTTAATCTTTCTATCGCATTTCGTATACCTTTTTAGTCAGGAACTGAACACAGATAACTTTTGTTGCAAGGTGTCTAAGAAGTCTGGTGGTATTGGGGCTATAATGTATTTTGTTCACCTTTTTCATCAACTTATTACCCATTACCCATATTTCCATTTGTATATTCTATAAGTCTTGCTATAACAGCTCTTTTTATTTCAACTTTATTAATTAGTCTCTTCTTCCACGCTGGCGGTTTGATTCACAATAGCTGCTGTTAATACAACAGGTCGTGTAGATTAGCAAATTTTTGAATGTCAAGGAACTCAGGTATTACGTGTATGTTTAACGTATCAACAGTTTTGGCAAACTTGATTGATGTTTTCTGCTTTGGAATATGCGGGCTTTTAGCTGGATCCATTCCTTTGTATTTAATTTGAGTTGTAGACAACGAGTCCTTGAGTTGTAGACAACGAGTCCTTGAGTTGTAGAGTTATCTCATCGCTGGCGCTTATTCGGTCATTGGTTGATTATATTCTCGTTTCGATATTTTCTGTAACTTCTTGAGTGTCGATAACTCTTATGTTGTCACTTTGAGTTTCTGCTATTGTGTTGTTTTGGTTGGTTTCAGTTGACATAACTCCAACTCTTTCCAACTTTTCGCGCACTTCTCTCTTGATTGTCTCTAGAGCTTCATCGGTTAAAAGTTTATTGTTGACAATAGTTTGTCTTTGATCTGCAATTCTTTGTTCAGTAACCGTAACAACAAACGCTTGGTGTAGTTTTTGGCGGAAAGCTATTGAGACTGTTTCGAGTCGTGTGATATAGTAATATGTGCGCATGATTTATGTGTTAATATCTTGGGTCCACTTCATACGCACTCGTTTTCTTTCTGCACCTTAGTCTCAGGTAATAAGACACTGACTAAGTGAGAAGCACTCCTAGCAGCACAGTCCTTCTGGATGTATTTTGACTTTTATTATTTGTGTCGGCATTTTGATTGTTTCGCGTATCGCGGTCGCAGTCTGCCGCATTGCGATCACTACCGGCTCGCATGCTGTCACTTCTAGTGGATGCTCCAGAGGTGCCCTAGTGCTGCCCCCAGGAGGTAGCCTTTTCACAGGTCTGAATAAAAATCGTTTTTTCTCCATTGGGAGATCGCAGTTGATGTTCATGTGGTATTAAAATGTTACCACACTACTTTCTGGGACGTTAATGATACTTGTAACTATCCAGGGATCATCAACCACTTGCTCGGGCCCTGGGGTCGCCCCTCCCCAATAACTTAATCATCAGTTACCCCTGGGGGTTTATTATTAAATAAGTAACGATTTACTGTATCGACCCCCCCCCTCCCTCCCGACATGAAGATCTCACCTGCCCCCTCCCCCTAGGCCGGATGCTGGCTACGCCCTTGTAGCAATATAAGAATCGTAGCTAAGCACGGGCGAAACAGCTAGTGGGTAGTATTTGATCATTTATTTGAAACCACACGTCGAGAGAAAATGCATTAATTTGTTGATTTATTTTCAATAATGAGTTTTTGGAATCGTCTTGAAAAAAATAACCCCCTCAAAATTTGATGTTTTACGTTTCAAGGTACGTAGAATCCCAAAAAAACATTTATCGACTGTGCACCTGTGACTGTCGTCCGCCGTGATGGACACATTTGCCGCATGACCAAAATTTGGTATGTAGTGACTGACGGTGAAGAAGCCGCCTTACACCGTCGAGAAGACGGTGTGGGGTGGCATTAGACCACAAATGGGACCTACATACCAAATTTAGTCAACGCTAAGTGGCAAAAATGGCCATCACGATGGGCGGCGCGGCGTACAGCCGACAAATGTATTTTTTATTCGATTTTTAGATTCTATGTACCTTGAAACCTAAAATATCAAGTTTTGTGGGGGGGGGGTAATTTATTTTAGGTCGTTCCCACTTTAGGGCGCCGTGTGAAAATGCAACGTGACGGTTCTATATTTTTTATCGTAGAGAGAACTAACGTTTGTAAGGGAACACTGCAATTTAAATTTACGTGCCACACGACAAAAAAATTGTGAATCCATTCCCACTGTAGGTACTAGTGGGAACGACCCACTGTACTTAGTGGGAACGAGCCGTCATGCGCCATTGGTTCACCCAATATGAGGTATCTTATTTGCACAGTTGTATTCATAGTTCAGCAATATAAATCGCAATCTGTCCTTACTTTTTCCATTTTCACAATAGTTTATAGATTGATTCTCAGCGGCTCAAAAAGAGAAACATATCTTTTGTTTCTCCATCGTGAAAATAAAAATTCGTTAAACTCGAAACGGATTTTTAGACTTAGACATAAACTAATTTTTTTTTTTGGTAAAAATTCCGAATCGCGGCTTTTTCGAAAAATTAACTTTTGTTTTTGAAAATGGCTTGAAATGGCCTATTTTCAAGAAACTTTAACGAATTTTTCGGGCGCGAGGTGTTTTGCGTTGTTTTTTAACGAGAATTTTATGGAACCATAAATCTAGGCATGGCCGATAAAAACGTTTCCTAACCTCTCTGGGGAAGCGTTAAGATGAACGTCCCCCCCCTCAGAGAGGTTAGGAAACGTTTTGATCGGCCATGCCTCGATTTATGGGTCCATAAAAGTTTTACCTAGTTCGTAAAACTATTTTTTTCTACAACGCAAAACACCTTGCGCCCGAAATTTTTTTTAAAGTTTCTTGAAAATAGGTAATTTTAAGCCATTTTCAAAAAAGAAAAAAGTTAATTTTTCGAAAAAGCAGCGATTCGGAAGTTTAACCCTTTTTTCATGTTCTTCAAAACGGACTAAGTGTTTTTTTTTTTTATATTTATCGGCCGGTTTTTTGTATAGAGTAGGTAAACATTAAATAATTGACTACCTATTATTCAGTGTTACAAAAGAATGTTATCATTTTAACCACGTATAGCAGCCGTGGGGCTGATTTGCAACAACTGGTCATGTTTGTTGATACCAAAGAATTCTTACGGATAATGCAGTAGCTCTCCTTGCATTCTGCATGGGTAATGAAAAAGATATCGTTTCCGAAACTGTTCTTAGTCGCCTTTTACGACCTTTTTTTAGTATTTTTTTTAAATCCCCCCTATCCATGAATACTAGGTAGAACTCAAATGAAGGCCACTTTGCTTAAGATACATGCGTTCTTTGTTTTGAAAAGAGCTCATCATCCACCCATGTGCAGGGGCGGAGTTATGGGCGTTCTCAAGGGATATGGTACTTTGTTTTGAAAAAAGCTCATCATCCACCCATGTGCAGGGGTGGAGTTATGGGCGTTCTCAAGGGATATGGTACTTTGTTTTGAAAAGAGCTCATCATCCACCCATGTGCAGGGGCTGAGTTATGGGCGTTCTCAAGGAATATGGTACTTTGTTTTGAAAAGAGCTCATCATCCACCTATGTGCAGGGGCGGAGTTATGGGCGTTCTCAAGGGATATGGTACTTTGTTTTGAAAAGAGCTCATCATCCACCCATGTGCAGGGGCTGAGTTATGGGCGTTCTCAAGGGATATGGTACTTTGCTTTGAAAAGAGCTCATCATCCACCCATGTGCAGGGGCTGAGTTATGGGCGTTCTCAAGGAATATGGTACTTTGTTTTGAAAAGAGCTCATCATCCACCCATGTGCAGGGGTGGAGTTATGGGCGTTCTCAAGGGATATGGTACTTTGTTTTGAAAAGAGCTCATCATCCACCCATGTGCAGGGGCTGAGTTATAAGCGTTCTCAAGGGATATGGTACTTTGTTTTGAAAAGAGCTCATCACCCACCCATGTGCAGGGGTGGAGTTATGGGCGTTCTCAAGGGATATGGTACTTTGTTTTGAAAAGAGCTCATCATCCACCCATGTGCAGGGGTGGAGTTATGGGCGTTCTCAAGGAATATGGTACTTTGTTTTGAAAAGAGCTCATCATCCACCTATGTGCAGGGGTGGAGTTATGGGCGTTCTCAAGGGATATGGTACTTTGTTTTGAAAAGAGCTCATCATCCACCCATGTGCAGGGGCGGAGTATGGGCGTTCTCAAGGGATATGGTACTTTGTTTTGAAAAGAGCTCATCATCCACCCATGTGCAGGGGCTGAGTTATGGGCGTTCTCAAGGGATATGGTACTTTGTTTTGAAAAGAGCTCATCATCCACCTATATGCAGGGGTGGAGTTATGGGCGTTCTCAAGGGATATGGTACTTTGTTTTGAAAAGAGCTCATCATCCACCCATGTGCAGGGGCTGAGTATGGGCGTTCTCAAGGGATATGGTACTTTGTTTTGAAAAGAGCTCATCATCCACCCATGTGCAGGGGCTGAGTTATGGGCGTTCTCAAGGGATATGGTACTTTGTTTTGAAAAGAGGTCATCATCCACCCATGTGCAGGGGCTGAGTTATGGGCGTTCTCAAGGGATATGGTACTTTGTTTTGAAAAGAGCTCATTATCCACCCATGTGCAGGGGTGGAGTTATGGGCGTTCTCAAGGGATATGGTACTTTGTTTTGAAAAGAGCTCATCATCCACCCATGTGCAGGGGCGGAGTTATGGGCGTTCTCAAGGGATAATTCGAATCAAGGCCGCACCCAATGAGGGGGTCCATGGGTCCCCCAGGATATTTCAATCGTTTTTTTTTTTTTTTTTATGAAAATACTCTACCCGTGTCCTGTAAAAAAAAAACAACAACAGCAATAACAAAATCAACAGCAACAACATAAACAAGAACTACAAAAACGACATCAACAACAAAAACAAAAAAAAACAGCGACAACATCAACAACAAAGGTAGCAACAACAACAAACATCACCTTCTATGATAATCATTTTCAGGTGTTAGTCCTGGCTAGGTCGTCAATGCTTCGGACCCCCCCCCCCCCNCTGCTTCGGACCCCCCCCCCCCCCGAAAAAAATCTTGTGTACGGCCCTGATTCGAATTATTTTTTGTCACATTTAATTATAATTAAATATTCGAAACATTCATGCTATGAGCATTAAAAAAATCCCGGAAATCCCGGAATGACTTAGTTCACAATCGTGATCCAAATCCTCAAATTGGGCTCAAAAATATGTTTAAGGCTATTTTCACATGACCGCGCGGTACTTGTTCTACAAACTTGCACCGATTTTTCAAATGACCGCGCGGTCAAGTGAACATAGCCTCATAGTAAACACTACTGATCTACTCAATTCTATTAAATTGGACAATTTTTCACTTAGGTACCAAGAGATAACAGGAAGTGGCAGCCATACATTTTTTGGTCAGCCCTGTTGCACGGAGGGGGGGGTGCATTTCCGAACCCTTGTTTGTTTAGCAAAGTGGCCTTTAAATAAAGCTCTAGTATACGTGGTTAAAAAGGTTTTTGGGGACATCCTGTATACCCACTATATTCATTTCAGCAAGACGTGACGGAGTACCAAAGTTTTATTTTGCACCCTATTATATTTCGTTTACTTAGCACTTATCGTATCGAAAGGTCGTGTTTGATGTCTGCCAAGTGTTGTGTTTACCATTCGATTTGGTGCGATCCGTATGAGTATTTGCAATGATAACATTCATATCGGTGTGGTGTTTGGTTTTTAGTAGATACTATCGGAGCCGAACGTCAAATATTTCACTAATTCATTCATTATGGTGATAAGATGCCTAATATTGGTATTCAGACCGCGGTTCCAGTGACTCTCAAACTTTTTGCTTTCTTCATCGATAACTCAGATCCGTATACAATCTTGTCAAGTTGTATTTTCCCTTAGAAGATAATATATATGTACCTACTCAGCAGCAGATCTCCATGGACGTGTTGAAAGAGAAGGGCGCAGGTTGCAGATCGTTGTTCGCAGCACTCTGCAGTATACTCTTATGTGTATGTATCATAGTGGGAATAGTCAGTATAAAAAAAAAAGATGTTTTCAGAATTGTATTATTATTTTTTAATTTTTAATTTGGCCTAACGTCTCTTTAACATTTATTGGTCATTCAAGACGGGGTTTCACCTCCATTCGTTGGAAACTTGCAAATCAGCTACCCACATTGACCTCACCCAGCCTAGGTTGTGCCTGAGAAATAGCCAGCATCACGAGGGCACGAACCCCACAGGGACACCCACATGGTACAACCTCGCTGGACGTTGCTTAACTTCAGTGATCTAACGGGAACTGGTGTATTCAACGTGCCATAGACGCTGGCTAAGTATTATTATTAATTTCATGGCTATATCCAGAATAGGGTTTTACGGGTTCAACCCCCGCCCCGAAATTTTTGATTTTATCTATAATCCCTTTACCTACATGAACTCCCCCCGCCCCCAAAATAAAATCCTGGATACGTGACTAATTAATTTGGTAATATCTTTTCACCTTTTTCAATGAACTTATAGAAACTTAGTTGTCATTCAATTTACTAAATTCCGATTTATTGTTAGAAGAATTGGCTTATGGCCAATTTGAAATGATTGACCTGCTAATTAATTCAAATTTTTGTCCGCCAGCGTCTAAGGCACGTTGAATATACCAGTTCCCGTTCGATCACTGAAGTTAAGTCCAGCCAGGTTGTTCCATATGGGTGTCCACGTGGGTTGGCGGTCTCGTGATGCTGGCTATTTTTCCGGACCAACCCAGGCATGGTGAGGTCAATGTGGGAGTTTTCAGCGAATGGAGGGTAAAACCCCTGTCACGAATGACCAATAGGTGTTAAAGAGACGTTAAATAAGCAAAATAAAAAAAAAAATTGTCCACATAAAAAATAGAGCTATAGGGGTTGGGTGCTGGTAGGAAATAGAACACTGGCCATTGATCACGCCTAGCGGTTTTGTCTCCCACGCATGCTCGCAACATTGTAATGATCGAAAGTTGAGAGTCACTGGTTCCCATCTTATTAAAATTCGGACATCTAAATATTGTAAAGAGCGACCTATCATTTCTCCTCTGTTTACATCCAGCATACCTGAATATAACGTGTACTGTACACAGTATTGAATTGAGGTCCAGACCAGAAATGGCCGCCAAACAATTTGGGTTTGCTATTGTGTTCTTGGTTTGTGTACTTGGCATTATTAAAGGTAGGCAAAACATTTAATTTTTGTTTATTATTTCTTGCATGTTAGGGTCAAAGGGGAAAAGTAAAAAATTGTCATTTTTCGATATGGATATCATTGGATTCAGAGAAACCAGCTCTATTCAATGGTACAAATGATTTAAGTCTCAACAAAACTGTTAAAAGGGTAATTTGAAAAATAAAAAAGTGTCATTTTTCGATATGGATATCGTTGGATTCAGAAAAACAAGCTCTATTCAATGGTACATATAATTTAAGTCTCAACAAAAGGTATAAAGAGTAATTTGAAAGATAAAAAAGTGTTAGTTGAAATATAAAAAAAAGTGTTATTTTTCGATATGGATATCGTTGGATTCAGAAAAAATAAGCTCTATCCAATGGTACAAATGATTTAAGTCTCAGCAAAACTGATAAAGTGTTATTTGAAAGATAAAAAAGAGAAAATTGAGTTTTGGTATTTTGGATACAATTCAGTTATATCGTTCATACCAATGGGTTACCCCAATTTAGTATTTTTGAATTAAGTCAAACTCAAACCCAAAACATGAAAAAAGTGGTAAAACCACCAGCGGCAAATTTGATTGCACTGAGCTAACTGAGACCCCAAATATGACATACATACCAAATTTCAAGTCTCTAGCTCTTATCATTTTCTTTTTAGAGAGGATCAATGAAAACCGCTAAAAAGCGACCAAAACCGACAAGGGTATGTTCGATTGCACTCAATTTTCGGGGCACAATTAGATCCCAAACTGAACCTGTTTACCAAATTTCATCCGAATCGGTCAACACTAAATGGCCAAGGTGTCTATCATGACGACAAACGGATTTTATTCGATTTTTGGATTCTGCGATTTTTCGTTTGCCTTTGCACGGGAGACTTGGTCGTTACAAATCCTGGTGGAACCGGCTTTCTTGGAACTGGGCTACGCGTGGTACACTCAGATGTGAGTGACGACTAGTGGTGACATTACAAGTGTGGCGGCTCTTGTAATTCTGTGATGCCCACTAACCTCCGTTATGACAATGCAATATTATGTGTTAACACAAACATTGCTGTTTCTATGAAACAACTTTGGTGCTCATTGTAGGATTTTCCCAATGCCTACCATCATCCAATTGCTTTGAATTTTTCAACTTTACCTACGATAATGACACCGGGTCGCTATGTGCATTTATTTCCATAGCTACTCATTTTCCTCTCAAAGCTAATTGAGCCAGAAGACTCACTGATGATTTTTTTTATCTATAGCTATACTTATAAAACACAAAACCCAGTTGGTATACTGACTGACTGATAATCAACGTAGCTCCTCGATGGCCCAACCTAGAGATTTTAAATTTGGAACACAGATTCCTTTTAGCATATAGGTGCGTAATAAGGAAGGAAAAATCGAAAGTTCAAGTAGAAGCAAATTACCGCATATTTTTTTTTTTTTTTTTGCGAACTAAAGAAGATACGAAAAATTACTAAGAATGGACACCCCAAAAAATTATTTAAGAAGCCGCCCATATATATAAAAATTGAAAAATTTCCAGTTTCTCCCCGATTTATGACAGGTGTTGGACGAAAATAGGAATTGAGTAGAACCACTTCGGGATGAGCAAGAAAGCTGAAATTCGATACAAAGGTGTTCCTCAGTACAAGCAGTTATATCCTTGAGTAAAATATTGAATTTTCTAAATAGGAGCCATGCTCACTCTGGGGTGCGGTTCCACCAAAGATCCAAACTTGAGAAACTCTAAATTGTTGTTGAATTTCGTAACCGTAGCGAAGAACGGGTTATTACCTATATATATACATGCTAATAAAAGCATGAACTACAAAGATTTTCAGTTGTACCTACTTAAAAAATCGTCTGTTAGAAATTGCTCCCTATAGCTTACAAGAGTTCATCAACTAACTTTTTACTTTCTCTTCCTAGAAGATAATTTTCTTTCTTTTTCAGGTAGCTACTAATAACAATTTCAGTTTTCTTTACAGGTCATTTTAATTTTGCAGTTTATTTCAATTTTGTCAATCCAATTTTCTGTTTTGATTAACTTTTTTTTTATATACATATTTATAATTTTGTTGAATATTAAGGGTGGGGGGTATTTTGGTTCCCAATTTTGTAATGTGTCAGCGGTTTTTTAACCCTCTGAAACACAGTAAATAATAATAATAATAATAATAATATATATTTTCCATGATTTAATTGGGTTTCAACATCAGTTGTTATTTCAGGAATCAACGGAGATCCAGGCCAACTTCCCGACAAAAAGAAAGTTTGCTATTTTACAAATTGGGCAATTTATAGAACTGGTAACGCCAAATTCACTACTGACGATATTGATTTTGAGAATTGCAATATTATCCTATATGCTTTCGCCTCACTTGATGAGCAGAACTATGTTTTGAAATTATCAGATCCCTTTGCTGATTTACCGGATGGAAACGGGTATGGTAAGTGCCCGAGATGGACGTGCTCACCAAGAAGTGTCGAGTTGGTGGGGTATGGTAAGTGTCCGAGATTGACGTGTTCACCAAGAAGTGTCGAGTTGGTGGGGTATGGTAAGTGTCTGAGATTGACTGGTTCACCAAGAAGTGTCGAGTTGGTAGGGTATGGTAACTGTCCGAGATTGACTGGTTCACCAAGAAGTGTCGAGTTGGTGGGGTATGGTAAGTGTCCGAGATTGACTGGTTCACCAAGAACTGTCGAGTTGGTGGGGTATGGTAAGTGTCCGAGATTGACGTGTTCACCAAGAAGTGTCGAGTTGGTGGGGTATGGTAAGGTTCCGAGATTGACGTGTTCACCAAGAAGTGTCGAGTTGGTGGGGTATGGTAAGTGTCCGAGATTGACGTGTTCACCAAGAAGTGTCGAGTTGGTGGCGTATGGTAAGTTTCCGAGATTGACTGGTTCACCAAGAAGTGTCGAGTTGGTGGGGTATGGTAAGGTTCCGAGATTGACTGGTTCACCAAGAAGTGTCGAGTTGGCGGGGTATGGTAAGTGCCCGAGATTGACGTGTTCACCAAGAAGTGTCGAGTTGGTAGGGTATGGTAAGTGTACGAGATTGACGTGTTCACCAAGAAGTGTCGAGTTCGTACTGTATGGTAAGTGTCCGAGATTGACTGGTTCACCAAGAAGTGTCGAGTTGGTGGGGTATGGTAAGTGCACGAGATTGACGTGTTCACCAAGAACTGTCGAGTTAGTGGGGTATGGTAAGTGTCTGAGATTGACTGGTTCACCAAGAAGTATCGAGTTGGCGGGGTATGGTAAGTGTCCGAGATTGACTGGTTCACCAAGAACTGTCGAGTTGGTGGGGTATGGTAAGTATCCGAGATTGACTGGTTCACCAAGAAGTGTCGAGTTGGTGGGGTATGCTAAGTGTCCGAGATTGACTGGTTCACCAAGAAGTGTCGAGTTGGTAGGGTTTGGTAAGGTTCCGAGATTGACTGGTTCACCAAGAAATGTCGACTTAGTGGGGTATGGTATGTGTCCGAGATTGACTGGTTCAACAAAAAGTGTCGAGTTGGTGGGATGTGGTAAGTGTCCGAGACAATAAAAACTAAATTTGGCGGACGGTTCCGCAACTTTTCCACCTCAAAATTTGAGCTTTAAATTATTATTATTATATTTAAATTATTATATATGACAAAAAAACGTTCAGAGTTTATTTTGTCCAAATGGCCAATTTTTATCCAATTTTGACGAAATTTGGTACATAGGACCTTGAATTTGCTGTATAGTTTTTGGGGGAGATTTTTTTTTTTTTTATTTTTTAAAATTTGATTAATATATTTTTTTCTATAGGTAAATGACTACAACACAAACATAAACACCTGGTCGTCTTGATCCACTAGTTTAAGACCTTGTACCACACAATGTATTTGTACAATAAGAAAAAATCATTAATTCACTCTAATTTGAAATGATGTGCCACACGTCTGAGCCAGTGGGAGAGGGCTGTAAAAATAAAACAATATTAATATCTAATGGTTTTAAATATCAAACTTGAATTTCCAGATCAAATAAACAAAGTTGTCAAAAAAGCTGAAGCGAATGGAGCAATACCCGTTGTGTCAATTGGAGGTTGGAACGACTCAAATAAAACAGCGTACGGAACTTTGTATACGGATGAAAAGCTACAGGAGAAGTTCGTATCAGACAGTGTTAACTTTTTGAAAAAATATGGTTTCAAAGGTTTGGACTGGGATCACGAATACCCTCAATGTCCCCAGGTAAACCAGAATTGTCAAAATAATAATAATCATGAGAAGGGCCTTCTTAGTCCTTTCTTACGGTTTGGTGGTAAAGTGTCTCAGGCTGAGACCACTACACCACCAACCCATAAGAAATTAGATGGGTAGGCTTATTGTTAACTCACGCCCAACTCTTTGAGTAAGGTGTGGGTTCACACTAAGCCTACCGATCTATTTTCATTTCAGAGACAAAAACCACCTAGATCAATACGCAAGACACTTAGCGAGGATGAGACCCTTGTTAACAGAACAGTACAACCTGGCTTCAATTTTAATCAAGAAGAATATAAAACCAGTTTGAAAATCATCCATGCCAATGCTGTAGATGAGGCAGTTGTAAACTTCCATCCCAATCGAGTGCTTGGAGAATCACCACCAGAGATAGCGAAGGAATAGTCAACACTTCCACGACTCACACGATCCACCCTGGCTCAGCTCCGCTCTGGATGGTGTAAACTCCTAAACTCGTACCAGAATAAAATCAACAGCCATGTAGATGACATTTGTCCCAGTTGTGATCGGGGTCCACATGATGTGCCTCACATATTCAACTGTCCAGCAAACCCCACCCAGTTGACTCCAAGGGATCTGTGGTGTCACCCAAAACTTGTGGCCCAGTTCCTGCAACTACCACTCGAGGAGACAGAAGAAGCTGACGTGTGACAGAGGATGACGCCGCTACTACAACAACAACAACATCTATTTTCATGCTCATGAATTTTAGACATTTACCACTATTGGAGGACATGGAAGGGGCTGGCTGGGATTATCAACATCTAGTCCCTAGTCCGGCGTCCTCAGAGTAGCTTAATATGCTACCCGACTTTCCGATGCCCGATTCTACGCATCAAGACGACCATCAAAGTTCCAGCCAAGGGCCAACAAACCCCTTCAGGTGTCCTCATCTAGTGTGAATGCTCCTTAACCGATTTTTATAAAACTTGTGGAGTTTATTATATATAGAAAAAAGGGGGTAATTTACTTAAAATATTGAAACATTTTCAAGGTAAAATCGAATTCTAGAAGGACTAGCAAATTGTGGGGTGGGGATAGGGCGATCACTACAGAGTTGAAATAATTGAACCTCGAAACACTTTTATCCCAAATTTAGGCTAGTAATATTATAAAATCAATGTCACGTATAGATCCAACTTACTTTGGAGAGTAACTCAATGTTACGTCTAGATCCAACTTACTTTGGAGAGTAACTCAATGTCACGTCTAGATCCAACTTACTTGGGAGAGTAACTAAATATCACGTCTAGATCCAACTTACTTGGCAGAGTAACTCAATGTCACGTCTAGATCCAACTTACTTGGGAGAGATATGTTCGGTTTTCTGCGAGATTTCACTTTTCCAAGCTAAGTGATTAAAATATCATTAATGTTCTTTTCTCCTCTAATTGACCTCTCTGCATGCAATGTTCAAAATGAACCCCAGAACGTACTTACTATGCTGTGCTATTTTTTTCAGGGCAAATGCAATCCTGGTACAGCGGAAAAAGACGGCTTCTCAAAATTAGTTAAAAAAATTAGAACTGAATACACCAAACATGGATTTTATCTATCCGCGGCTGTATCTGGAAGTGTAGATAAACTGGACACGTGTAAGTAATAAAATGATTACGTGTATGTGTCTCATGTGTAAGAATGGGAATGGTCCCTATCAAAATCATCAACTAGGACCCCAAGGGAAATCATCAGAACAAAAAATGTCAAACCGTTTTCGAGTTACGGCCAAACTTTCAATTTATTGACTACGCTTAGAGATACGACAAAAATGTATATAAATAGGCTTGTGGGAAATGTAATTTTCGTTCAATTAAGTTTTGTAAAAAATTTCGATAAATTTTAACTGTTCTCGAGATATTTACAAAACAAAAGAAAGAGCTTAAAATTCAAGATGGCCGACGATAAAAGTCAAAATGGAGGATGGTTCTGCAACTTTCCCGTCCCGGTTTTTTTTCCGACGTTCCANACTTAAAACTTTAGAAGAACAACATCTGCATTCGGTGGTAGTCTGATGGAATGATTAAGGAAGAGAAAGTCTAGTACGGTTTTCCGTACCATTTATTAAATCTACAATTTCTGGTCAATTTCTCTACTCTCTTTATCTCAAAAACGGCCAGAGATATGTTAGAAATGTATGGAACTAATCTTGTGGGAAACTTCTTTGTCGTTCAATAATATCCAATAAAGAAACCGATAAAGTAGCCAGCATCTATGGCACATTGAATACACCAGTTCCCGATCGATCACTGAAGTTAAGCAACGTCCAGCGAGGTTATACAATTTGGGTGTCCACGTAGGTTCGCGGCCTCGTGATGCTGGCTATTTTTCCGGTCCAACCCAGGCTGGGTGAGGACAATGTGGGTAGCTGGTTTGCAAGTTTCCAGCNCATAGTTCTCACATCTCTTTTAATATTCTGTGCAATCAGTTGTCGTTGATTAAAAACGCGTTAACTAACTAATTAAAAAAAAAAAAATAAATAAAAAAAAAAAAAAACATAAAGTTAACTGTTCCCAAGATATTTGCGAAAAATCAGCAAAAATTCAAGATGACGGACGATACTAGTCAAAATGGCAGACGGTTCCGCAACTTTCCCGGATTCGGCAAAAGGCCCGAATGGAGCAATAGTTTTTCCGAATGGTGCAAGAGTTTTTAAGGATAAGCGACTTCATGAGAAGAACAAGTTTGTTTATTTTATCTATATAAGCGTTAAGATGAACGTCCCCCAAACCAGAGAGGTTAGGAAAAACTCTTGCACCATTCGGGCCTGGTGTCGCGTGCAACTTTCCCACCTCGGGACTTTTTATAATGTTGATGAGAAAGGTCTAATCTATCGTCTAAGATGAACGTCCCCCAATATTCATGAGCTAAACTCCTCTTTGGGGCTATGTAAACCCCTGCACCTAAGCCTCTGGTGGGTTTTTTGTGATTGAAACGTCCCCCAAACCAGAGAGGTTAGGAAACGTTTTGATCGGTCATGCCTCAATGATGTATTTGTTTGTTTTTTTTTGGTAAAAACTCAAAGTTTATCCCTAAAAACTCTTGCACCATTCGGATAAAACTATTGCTCCATTCGGGACTGGTGTCGCGTGCAACATTCCCACCTCAGGACTTTTTATACCGTTGATGAGAAAGGTCTAATCTATCATCTAAGATGAACGTCCCCCAAACCAGAGAGGTTAGGAAACGTTTTGATCGGCCATGCCTCAATGATGTATTTGTTTTTTTTTGGTAAAAACTCTAAAGTTTATCCCTAAAAACTCTTGCACCATTCGGATAAAACTATTGCTCCATTCGGGACTGGTGTCGCGTGCAACTTTCCCACCTCAGGACTTTTTATACCGTTGACGAGAAAGGTCTAATCTATCATCTAAGATGAACGTCCCCCAAACCAGAGAGGTTAGGAAACGTTTTGATCGGCCATGCCTGAATGATGAATTTGTTTGTTTTTTTGGTAAAAACTCAAAGTTTATCACTAGAAACTCTTGCACCATTCGGATAAAACTATTGCTCCATTCGGGCCTGGTGTCGCGTGCAACTTTCCCACCTCAGGACATTTTATACCGTTGATGAGAAAGGTCTAATCTATCATCTAAGATGAACGTCCCCCAAACCAGAGAGGTTAGGAAACGTTTTGATCGGCCATGACTGAATGATGAATTTGTTTGTTTTTTTGGTAAAAACTCAAAGTTAATCCCTAGAAACTCTTGCACCATTCGGGCCTGGTGTCGCGTGCAACTTTCCCACCTCAGGACATTTTATACCGTTGATGAGAAAGGTCTAATCTATCATCTAAGATGAACGTCCCCCAAACCAGAGAAATTAGGAAACGTGTTGATCGGCCATGCCTCAATGATGAATTTGTTTGTTTTTTTGGTAAAAACTCGAAGTTTATCCCTAAAAACTCTTGCACCATTCGGATAAAACTATTGCTCCATTCGGGACCGGTGTCGCGTGCAACTTTCCCACCTCAGGACTTTTTATACCGTTGCTGAGAAAGGTCTAATCTATCATCTAAGATGAACGTCCCCCAAACCAGAGAGGTTAGGAAACGTGTTGATCGGCCATGCCTCAATGATGAATTTTTTTTGTTTTTTTGGCAAAAACTCAAAGTTTATCCCTTAAAAACTCTTGCACCATTCGGATAAAACTATTGCTCCATTCGGGCCTTGTGTCGCGTCCAACTTTCCCACCTCGGGACTTTTTATAATATTGATGAGAAAGGTCTAATCTAACAAAGGTATCATTAGAAGTATTTTTTTCTTCGAATTTAAATCACGTGACGTTCAAAATGAGGTCCATATGATTGAGAAATTTATTATATCCTTTCCTGTTTTGGTGAAATGCTTTTAGTGTATTAGTCAACTTCCATCCTTCGACTCGACTCGACTAGACTGATGTTGAATCGAATGATTCGAAACTAGTTTCTTCATACATAATAATAAATAGTGTTTTGTTTTAATTTATTGAAAAGATAATATTTTTTAACACTTATAATTAACATGTTATTCAAAAATTTAAAATGCTTGTTACAGACTATGATGCGCCTGTATTGAATGAAAATCTGGACTGGATTGGACTCATGACGTATGACTACGTCACAGCAGCTGATTCCAAAGTCATTGGTCTGACAGCTCCATTCTTTCAGTATGGAAAACAAAATCCAAAAGAAAATGTCGTAAGTATCTTAGTGCTCCGCCCGTTTGGGTCACTTTACACTGTTTTTTGGTGCTTAGCATCAAGATTTCACTTCCAGTCAAGGGAAAATACGCAAACGAAGTTAAAGGTAGCAATAGGCGCGTCCACGCCCACGCTATGCGCATCACAATCGTTCGTCTTAAGCTGATTGCAACACCGGATTAGTGTAGACATGTTGTTCGGCCTTGCCGACGAGCCAAAAGCTGACAAGAATCGTAACGAATCCAACGCGAAACAATTCGGTCCGGATCGAAGAAAGCCGAACCAAATTGAAATAGTATGGTCGCGGTCAGCTTTCGTCAATGAGAAGTCCCAGTTGAACACAGGTTGGTGTGTGTTAACTCAAAAAATACTTGAATTCTACTGAGCTGTTCGGTTTTATTCGGGAGACGTCTACACAACACAGCATATGTGGACGCCATGTTAAACTGAATGAACCGATGAGCTGTTCGGTTTCATTCGGGAGACGTCTACACAACACAGCATATGTGGACGCCATGTTAAACTGAATGAACCGATGAGCTGTTCGGTTTCATTCGGGAGACGTCTACACAACACAGCATATGTGGACGCCATGTTAAACTGAATGAACCGATGAGCTGTTCGGTTTCATTCGGGAGACGTCTACACAACACAGCATATGTGGACGCCATGTTAAACTGAATGAACCGATGAGCTGTTCGGTTTCATTCGGGAGACGTCTACACAACACAGCATATGTGGACGCCATGTTAAACTGAATGAACCGATGAGCTGTTCGGTTTCATTCGGGAGACGTCTACACAACACAGCATATGTGGACGCCATGTTAAACTGAATGAACCGATGAGCTGTTCGGTTTCATTCGGGAGACGTCTACACAACACAGCATATGTGGACGCCATGTTAAACTGAATGAACCGATGAGCTGTTCGGTTTCATTCGGGAGACGTCTACACAACACAGCATATGTGGACGCCATGTTAAACTGAATGAACCGATGAGCTGTTCGGTTTCATTCGGGAGACGTCTACACAACACAGCATA